>AP025065.1:31316728-31518110 GCA_036186865.1 Eustoma russellianum
AAAAAAAAAAAAAAAAAAAGGTAAGGTTACCGGTGTATAATTATCAAGTGAAGCTAAGTAACTCGATATCCTTTCTTGGCCTCAACTCAATATAATGTCTTAACTAGTTATTCGACTCATTATGACTTGAACAGCTTGATCCTTCAATTCTGGGATAAAAAGAAAAAATTTGTGTTGTTCTCGAGGGACGTTCCTCCTAATAAGATCATGTATGTTTTTGTTAAATATTATGCTTTTTTTTTTTGTAATGGTCATATAGGGTTTGTTGAGTTAGCGGGTCTTGGAGCAACTGGTAACATTGCTGTTTTCTGATCTTGAGATCACGAGATCGAGCGGCAGAAACAGCCTCTTGCACAAAGCGTAGGAAAATCCTGTGTACATCAGATTGCGAAGCAATCCGACCACTCTCCAGACCCTGCGCAAACGCGAGAGTCTAGTGCAATGAAAACGCTCTTTTATGAGAGTGAAGCTTCCTCACAAGCAAATGAAAATAAAAAATGAAAATGAAAATAAAAATAAAAATAAAAGAATGGGGAATACCTAAAGGCTACGGAAATTAAGAAACAATAATTCACTCATTTTTGTCTCCATAACATAGCTCAGTTGTTACTCGTGTTGAGAAATTGCTCTAAGAAAGATCGCGGGTTCGAATCGGAACACGCGGTGAGTAGGAGCAATATTGCTATCTGGACCTGCATGGTCGAAGACCTGAATCCGGCCCAATTAAGTGATGGATTATGAATCCGGTTTGTAGTGGACTCTTTGTGTGGTTTCTGACAATACCTTATCAATCTAGGAGGCCATTGAACTCATGATTTGCGTCATCTACAAAACTGTGACGATAAAACCCCCCAAACTAACGGTATGATCTTTTGATCCAAAAGTAATTATCTCATTCTTTCTTTTCCTAGAAAGATTGGATCACATGATTGAATGCAACTTGCAAGACGGCACAGTTGACCATTAAAGGTGAAACTTAAATGTTAAATTGAAGCCACTTTTTTTCCTATAGAGATAATTTGAATCTTTTTAATAATTGAATTGATACAACAATCTTTAACCTTTAGGTTAAAGGTCAATAATTCCATCATTGACTTTCCTTAATGTTGAAGATCCCTGCTTAGAATTTTGTGTATTCTCCCAAGTTGTTATAGAATATTTTGGAAACAAAATAAAAGTCATTGTTATAAAAATTATATCAGTTTTTAAAAAAAAGAAAAAAATTAAAGCTCAAACAACGTTGTATTATTTTTTAAATCTAAAATACACGAAATAACATCTTGACCTACTATGTGTCGATAGGGTTAAAAATTGGAGAACTCTTCTTCGAAACAGAAGTTTAAAGGATGTATGTGAAAGAGGGATTTATTTATCTCACCAGAAGTGAAAGGCGTAACAAGAAAATACATCCTCTCTTGATAGTCTTTGAAATATTACCTTCTTTGAGAGTTGAATGGATTCTCCTAGCCTTAGACTAAATTAGGGTTTAAGATGAAAGGTCGGCCAACTACAACAACATCAATCATATCCAATATATCCTAACGACAGCAAAAACTATCGTTAGGGCCTGGAAAAGGTGAAAGACAGATCAACAATACCTCCATTCCAAATGATATAGGGTTTGATTCCAATGAGTCGGCCGACTACATTAGAGTCAAATAATTTTACACTAAGCAAATCAAAATTGAGTATATGAAGTCAATTTTTCATATTAAGAGGATGATAATGTATATATTTTGTCATGGTCACGGATCAACTACATAGGCCTCATGTTCAAACAAGAAATCGAGACGAAAAATATATCGAGAAACGAAAACATATGATTTTTTTTTTTTTACGTTTTTATGCTATTGTCAATAGAGAACAGTGAAGACAATTTAACCACATCTACATATAAAAATAAACTATAGTGTTGTTATTCTAGTTGTTATACTTAAAAGTTATGTAGATTTAGGTTGTGGAACACTTGTGGTCAGATGAAATTATTGCTTCAAACAGGGACTTTCTACAGGTGAGATTAATAAAATAATTTATTTTGTGCAAAAAATTATATACAGATGATGTTCGTAGAACTGTGAACTAAAACATTCTCTTTCTTTTTTGACGGGAAACTAAGACATTCTAATATCAAAATAATTCAAAATTCTATTATGCTTTTTTATTTTCTGAAATTGACATCATCGATTTAAAATGATCAAATTATATCAGATTAGATTATGATATCATAAACTTAAACTTAATGGTTTCAACTGCATGGTTGAAACAATCATATATCCAAACATCTGAATCCAACATCAAAAGAATGATTAGGGAACCGGTCTTAAAGGAAATATCAAAATTAATTGCGACATGTTGGTTGCATTATGCAAATATAATACATCCTACAAAAAGAGAGTACTCAGCTCAGTGCTGCCCCAGTTGACACCTCTTTGATTGAATAAATAAAGAAGGAAAGAAAAGCTCTGAAATCGATTAGTCTAGAAAAGTTTTAAGGCAAAAAGGAAAAAAGAAAGATAAGAGAGGGATAAAGAGAAAACTAAGGCAAATAGATTGAATATGTGAAAAAAAAATTATCAGTAAGCACAAAAAATACAAGGGTGCTATAATCGTTCCATGAATCTTAAACAATTTTTTTTTATAGTAAAAGTAATCTGAGCCCTCTAAGTTTTTAGATTTTATCAAACCAGAGGTTCAAGAAACTCACCATAGAGGTCCGCTCGGACAAGGTTAGCAAGAAGGTCAGCTCAGCTTGTCCGAGCTGAGCTGAACTGACGGAATGACCAGATAAGACCAGGATTAGACCAAGCCGAGTACAGGGTTTGGATAAAGATTGCGGCATATCTGATTATATATGATTGATTTTTTATAGTTATCTGATTGGTTTTTTATAGTTATCGCATATCTGTGATTGATTTGATTCGTATTTATCATTACCATACTTGTACATATCGTTACTATAATTTGTAGATTTGATTGATAGAAAAGGTCAATTTGTACTCTATAAATTCATGAAAATAAACAAGAGAAAACACAGATTTCGTTTGCCAAAATATTGTTTTTACAAAAGGTCACTGTGGATTAAGGGAAGTATGAGTCTACATAAATATAGTTGGTATAGTTGATTTTGATGCCGTGTTAAACATTTTGATACTGTATTTACATGAGATGATGTCAAAGCATTAAGGCATTGGATACTAGCACATCATCCTAATATATACATATCTACTTTCCTATACTTAAACAATATGAGATGATTCTCAGGTGGCGTTTGATTCGCACATAGGTATCGAAATCAGAATCGGAATGAGTATGACAGGGTATGTTTTTGGAGTATATGGATTTGGACATAAAAATGATAGTTGTTTGATATTAAAGTGGGAATGAGTTTGAAGTATTTGGGTTTAAGCATAAAAGTGATAGTTGTTTGATATTGAAGTGGGAATGAGTTTGGAGTATATGGGTTTGGGCATAAAAGTGATAGTTGTTTGGTATTGAAGTAGAAACAAGTATGATAGACATTGATGGTGTTTGGAACGTATGGAAATTGAAATGGATATCGAATGTGGATGGTCGGAAAAATGGCTGGAAAAATTTGACCGACCAGAATAGTGCTGGCCGGTAGCAGCCGGCGGCATTGACTGGTCATATCCCACATTCCCCCATAATGATAGATAAGTAGACTAATATATCGAAAAACGATATCCATAATGTACTTTTTTTGCTTATTCAAATGTACAAATCAGAATTCGATATCTATATTTTGGTGATTCCATGCTATTTTTCAAAAAATCGATAATGAAAATAGAGCTTATTCTAATATATCCTAATACTTTATTTATTTATTTTTCAAATGAAATTTAAATTTTAATCCAAAAGAACCAAAAACAAAAGAATTTTTTTTTGAACCCCTTAAGTACATGAAACGTCTTAAAAGAAACATTAACCTTGATCAGAATCATGCTTGCAAGTTCTCATTTTCAAGATCGTTCTCTAAATTTAGGCTCCATTAAGCTAACCTCGCACCTCGTATCTTTTATTCTCGAACTTAATCATTAGTGAATGATTAACACTTTTGCACGTGAAATCTGCTAATGGTTATGAAGGATTAAGCGAAAAAAAAATCGGAATATCTTGAACAGAAAAAGTTAAGTGGGTTATCAGTGGAGGAGCTTTATAATACTATTTTGTTAACTCGCATAATCTTCAATTTAAGCCAAAAGTAATAAAATTGAAATTATGAGTTGCAATCGCATTAAAAAAAACTTTACGCTTCCAGAAATACTAAAAGATTCAATCGTGGTTGTCTTTGCATGCATTTGCTTGCGTAGAAATCTTGATTTACAGATATCCATAGGACGAAGGAACCTCTGGTTGAGGTTTAACTTTATTGCTTTCAACACCTTTATGTATGATGGGGTGGAGGCATTTGGACAACCATCTTCTTCCCCACTTGTTTTTCTCTTTTAATTTTATATTTGCACTCAGATTCAAAAGAAAGTGACAACAACGTTATCTCATTGTTTTAAATGTTTTCGCCTATAACGGGATATAGAGGTTGATGTATGCAACCATACTCATGTGTTAGAAACACACAGATGTTGTTTCCTGATAACGCATAATGCAAGTTACATCAAACTGCGGCGATCAACTACTATTTCATAATATAAGAAGCGTAATCAATCTAATGAACCAATTTAGTCGATCAACCGCAAGTTATAACACACCACCGCACGTAATTTTTTCTTTTCCTATTTTTTTCTTCTTTTTGTGCATGATACACGTTAGTTTCGTTTAGTTGCTCTAATGTCTTAGGTACTACTTCAACGTAGTGCAATTTACATAATGTTAGAAATGTCAAAATGGACTCATATTTTGAAAAGGAATGAATATATTGATTTCATATATATATATATATTAGTATGATTCATATTGATTTCATATGTATTAAGGTAAGACAATACACAGTCATATGTGTAACTTAACAACAACAACAACAATCATACCTAATATATTCCAACGACAGCAAAAGCTATCGCTATGGGCTTGGGGAGGGTAAGAGGCAGGCAAAAATACCTCCATCCCGAGGGATAGAGAGTTTGCTTTCAGTGAGACCCCCGGCTCTATATGTACCTGTATAGATGGTACAATAATAGGACTATGTACTAGTGAATGGATTTTATTAAATATTAATCAAAACCTTAAAATATTAAAATAGCCAACAATGGACATGCACAAATAGTTAAAAGACAAAGAGCAAAACAAAAAAGTACAATTCAACCTAAAGTGTATAGACTATCTAATTCTTTAAGTATGCTATAAGGTGCCCCTATATCCTGTCTACCGCTCCTTAACCTTAATTCTATGCCTCCATGACCTCTTATCCTTGACCATGTCCTCAGAGAGGTGCAACTCTAGTAAGTCATGCCTAATCCGCTCATCCCACGTTAGTTTAGGCCTGTCTTTACTCCTCTTCCGTTCTACAGTGAGGGTTTCAATTGCCCTGACAGACGCCGTTGTCTGTCTCCTCTTGACATGCCCAAGCTATCTCAGTCTTCCCTCTCTTATCTTATCTGCTATACTAGCCACCCCTAACCTTTCTCTGTATACCTTATTTCTTATCATGTCTAACATTGTGTGCCCACACATCCACCTCAACATTCTCATCTCCGCCACTTCCATCTTCTGCAACTGTGACCTCTTGACAGCTCAGCAGTCTGTTCCATATAACATTGCCGGCCGCACTACCACTCTATAAAATTTTCCTTTTAGTTTAGTTGGAAAATTCTTGTCACATAGCACCCCTGAGGTCGTCCTCCACCTACACCAACCTACTTGAACTCGGTGTGTTACGTCACTTTCTATATCCTCATCTTGTTGTACAAATGATCCTAGGTACTTGAACTTACTTACCTTTGGGACCATTTGTCTCTCGATGGTGAGTTGACTATTTTCATCGTTGGTTGCGTCGCTGAAGTCGCAGTGCAGATACTAAGTCTTAGAACGACTAGTCCCTAAGCCGTTTCTCTCTACCGCACCTCGCCAATCTTCTGTCTCATACACAAGTTATGTCTACTTTCCGCGACTAATACAATATTGTCAGCAAAAAACATACACCATGTGACTGTCTCTTGGATCGGCTTTGACAACTCATCCATGACAACTGCAAAAAGAAATGGGCTCAAAGCGGATCCTTGATGGAGGCCTACCTCTACCGAAAAGAAGTTCATATTCCCTACAGATGTATGAACGGTTGTTTTTGTCTTATCATACATATCTCTAATTATGTCTATATACTTCATAGGTACCCCTCTTGCATCCAGACTATCCCATATAAGTCTACGTGACACACTATCATACGCTTTTTTAAGATCGATCAAAACCATATGTAGATCGCGTTTCTTCTTCCTATACTTCTCCATCAATCTCCTTAAAATGTGTATTGCTTCCATAGTTGACCGCCCTGGCATAAAACCAAATTGGTTTACTGTAACTTGAGTTTCTCCTATAATTCTAGTGTCAATTACTCTCTCCCATAACTTCATAGTATGACTTAGCAATTTAATACCCCTATAATTCCTACAACAATGTGCATCTCCTTTTTTCTTATATATAGGAACCACTACACTCATTCTCCACTCATCTGACATTTTTCATGTTTTAAAAATAAGGTTGAACAGAGTAGTTAGCCATTGAACCCCTTCTTCTCCTAAACACTTCCACGCCTCAATAGGTATGTTATCCAGGCCAACTGCCTTCCTTCTTACCATCTTCTTTAGTGCTATCTTCACCTCTCCGTGTGATGCTGCGACAGTCGTAGGTATTAATAGTCATATGTGTAACTTAAAGTTTCAAAATGCAAAGTCGACAAATAGTATTTGCATAAATGGTGGTAAAATCTTTTTTCAATAATCAGTAGTTGTTAATTATTTTTAAAACTACTGGGTACTCCCATCATTCACGGAATGCAGAGAGCTTTTAACTATGGGATTAAAGAAATAAGGCCACCAAAAGAAGTTAGATATTTAAATGCAAGTTCTTGCAAAGCAAAACAGAAGAAAGCGACGAATCTTTAATGGTGAAAATGACAGAAATAATACTTTTTTTGGGGAAACCTTTTTGTATTTCCGTGTCTTTGGAGTAGTTAGGTAGCTATTACATTCCAGACCAATAATTAGCAGATATATAACAGAAAAAAAAAAGTCCTGAATATGATGGTTCCACTATGTATAAATTATATGCATATAATAAGATGATTTACATTTTTATTCAGTGTGTTGTTATTATTGGGAAGAATACACACGGTATGAAATTCATAACTTGAGCAACAAAAGAATGATTTCTGAATCGAGGATAAAGCATAATGAAAATTACTAACTCTATTTAATAAATAAATAGCTTGAGTATTGTTGTTGTTGTTATTAGAGAACATACACTGAACAAGTTGATACATTTAAGGTTTACTCAATCCTCAACTTTTTAATGGATGTCTATTTTTTTCTTATTCAAACTCTATTTTATTCAATTTTGTAAGGGATTAATGGATTCAAACATTCATTCATTTATCGTGTTATATAAAGTAACTACAAGGCATCTTGGTAGTTAATCTATAATTAATATAACATTGACATATAGAAAAGTTAATGTGTATAATGTAAGAACTGTTTCATAAATCTATTTCTGATTGGTTATGGAGTACTGTTTACGTAATTAATACTCTTAAGTATTTTAAATATGATTAGGGATTACTTCCTCACTAATCCGCAATATACCCAAGAGGTCAAGATGGATGTCAAGGGGATTACTTCCTCATTTTCTTTTACCTATGCGGGCCATATTTATAGATTCAATTATTCAAGTCATTCATGTCTCCAGGACATAGTGCAGTTGGAATTTGTTACAAGAGGTCAAGAGTTCGATTCCAGAGACACGAACAGTATGGGTGTTCCATTGCTTTTAGGCCGAAGACCTGGTTTGCAGAGGACACCTTGTGTAGGTCACTGCGTAAGTCCTTACCCAATTTAAGAGGCCGCTTAGCTCCTAATTTGCATCATCTACAATCCTAAGATAGCCATCATCCAAGGAGTCAAGGATTGTTGATTAATTCACTACTTATACTAGAGCGAGTTGGGTTTAGATACTTTGTAAATATCAAGTCCTTGACTTTTTACCTAGGATGACGTTGAGTGACTTGATGTACATCATATACGAAATTATTTAAACTGGAATAACAGAAACTTTCAGAATCAAGGTATAACCTTTTGCATGGTTGATTGATTGTACAATTCTATTATATAATAAATACAACTTATCAACTAATCGTATCACCTATGTTTTTAAGTTGGAGGCTGAAAGTGAAAACACCTATTCTTTATACAACGTTTTCAACGGAATTATTGGAAAGCACTTCAACCTAGGTGCTCTTGCTCCTTAAAAAACAGACAAGCCCTTAATTAAAGGAGAAAATTCTCAAGTCCACATGCTGAATTTTGCAAGGGGTTACTATGTTTAAGGGTTAGTATGTTTTCTCTCTCTCTTCTCATTATAACCTAGGTATTCATTTCCAATGGAGTGAAAGACACACTCTTCCTTGATTTTAGAATATAATGGAATAAAACAAAATAGCTCACTAAATTGGTTGCGATTCTTATATTGTGAAGTAGCAGTTGATTCACACTGTAATTTTCATTATGAGTCATCGGAAAACAATCTTTGTGTGTTTCTAACACATGGGTATGGTTACATACATCTGACCTCATATACTTGCCATAGGCAGGAGCTTCTAAGACAATGGATTAATGTTGTTGTTGTTGTTTCTCATTATCACCTAAGAAAATCCCAATTAAAAACAATACTTTAATCGGCTTTTCTTTCCTTTAACATGCTGAATGGAAGTCGTTACAAAAAAAAAAAAATTAGAAAACATACAACTTCTATCTAATTAGACTTTCATTCAACACGATAAAGGAAATAAAAACATTATCGTGAGCTTTATTTTCTTCATTTGAACTGAGATTTTGAGACGTACTGTTTGAAGAGTACATCATAATCAAATTTGTAATGTGCCGTTACCGTCTTTATTTTAATTTAAGTTCTTATTGCTAAATGATTGACCATTCAAAAGCACAATGTATAGAGTATGGGTTCACACTTTACGATTCTCTAAGGAGCCAACCATCTCATGGGCAAAAGGCGAAATCCTTGGTCATATATGGTTCACACCGCTCCAGCCCTAAGGAATATTGTGAAATTTGCAAATCAATAGTCTAGGGGCCTTATATGTTGGGTGAGAATATACGCAGTCGAACACACACTGTGTGTCCTTGAAATCAAACTCTTGATATTTTGGAACAAATTCTAACCCGAGTATCAACTGGACTATGTCTTGAGAGCGGAGCCAACCATCTCCTATGTGATAAAGTATCCGATATGATGTGTCTTTCCCAAAAAGTCCAAAGAAAACCGTTGGAATCTTGAGAGGGATGGTGTGGTCAATTGTGCAATTGATCATTATTCCCTTTATTCTAGCTAATGTCGTTATTTTCACCGGCAACTCTTACCTCTTGCTTGCTGATTTTGGCGGTTTGAAACAAGAAAAGTTCCTCAGCCATTCAATTTGCCTTTTTTTCTTTTTCATTCATGGCTTTGTGGGTCGATTTTAAAGCAAGTCCACCCCCAAAAGCACTTAAAGTTAAGGTCGTGCAAAGATGATGTATCTGAATAGAACACCGCCCCTCCCCCTTCCCCCTTCCCCCCTCACTACCCCCACCCCAAAACCCAAAAAGAAAAATAATATTTTGTAGTAGTACGTAAAACACCGAAAGAAAACGGAAGAAAACGTAAGCGTTGGTGCATGCATGGATGGATACTCACGTTCACGACAGTACTAGCTTTATTAGATATTTTAATATTGGTGTGCTTGGAGGGGGTGGGGGAGGAGAGGGAGAGGGGGTATGGCGGAGGGTAGTATTGACCCTAAGAGAAGGTACATCTAATTTGGGATATGAACAATATACAAGATGACTTATTATCTCGAATAGTATCGTGTAGTTTGTGTACTTGCCATACAGGTCATGTGAACATTACTTATGTGGACTTATCATATATGTTATATGATCTAATTATGTAAGTTCTATACTTATAATTTAGGTTGTGGACTAATGGCGTATGTTAATTTTAGACTTATCATGTAAATGGTAACTTATTATATATGTTATGTAGACTTACGTGTAGATTGAGTGAATATATTGTTAGAATATGTTAAGTTTTGATGATTTGCACAGACACTTGGAACGCTGGATACAACGACTCATTTGAAGTGTTTGGAGACCAGAGCACTTCGAACGTCTGCATAAGGCGCTTCATGTGAAGTGGCTGGAAACAAGAACACTTTGAACGCCTAGATAAGGCGCTTCATGTGAAGTGTTTGGAGACCAAAACACTTTGAACGCCTAAATAAGGTGCCTCATGTGACAAACTGTGTAACATCACACTTTGAACGTCTTTAATAGGTGCTTCATGTATGTGTCAAAGTCAAATGTGGCTATTTCTCTCCAAAATGAGCACGAATATCAAGTTACTTTTGACAAAACTCGGAATTACTTCGAACAAGTCTGAAGGCTGAGATCAGGCGCTTCATGTGACTTCGAATGAATTATGTTGCCCACAATAAGCGCTTCATGTGACATTGAACAAGTGTCTCTTATTCACTTAAGGCGCTTCATGTCACATTGAACGCCAGTTCAAATACACATTAAGCACTTTATGTCACATTGAACGCCTGTTCATAAATCACATCATGCGTTTCATGTGACTCAATGTTACAAATGTTTTATGCTGCACTTTCTTATGATTACTTGACATTTATACCCTCCCTTTTAGTAAAACATCACACGTTCCACTCCCACTTTGGAGAATGCCCTCTTTCCTCTTTGAGCTTTCAAGAAGAAGCTTCCTCAATAAGCTTGTATTCATCCAAGAGAAGATCTTCATAGAAGAAGAATTGTCATCACAAGAGATAAAACTTCCGTTTCACTCCTGCAAGGTTGACAACGGGTAGGAGGTAGATAAAACAAGGGCTTTCATCATTCTTCAAGAAGCAACTTTCTACATACGAGCTCTCAAGTTCTTTCAAGCTTTTATTCTCAAAATAGTTGTGTCATTGTAGATTTTACTTTATTTATGAGAGTGTGATTTGTAAAGAAGAAGAGTTTTCTTCTTGAGTGAAGATTGTGAAGAACAAGGTGTAGATTGTTGGTCAAGAAGTACGGGTGCTTCTTGTTTGAAGAAATCCAAGCCTTAGAGGGTTAGTATCGTATTGTGGTGCACCTACTCCCAACAAGAATTCTTTGGGGATCAAGGAAGTTCTTTGGAGTATAGACTTCAAGGGGTTGGTATTTCTTGTTTATGGTCTAGGCGTGTGGCCTAGTTTATCTCTTTGTAATTTCTTTTGATTGTTGTTTCTCCAAAGAATTAACGATCTCCGTGATCAAAAATCCTTCTTGTAAAAAACCAAGAAGGTAGAGGAGTAGAGTCTTTAACTTGAACCTCTATACATCTCGAGTTCTTTACGTTTCCACAAGTTTATTTATTTTCAAAGAACACACCTAAGTATAGATTTGTTCTCGCCATCGAAAAATATCTGAAAAATATCTATACTTGGTGAACACACTATTCAACCTCTTTTCTAGTGTGTTCTAAGGATCCTAACACATATCATGTTAGTTTTAGTGTTTTAATATATACGACAAACTATGTATATAGGATGTACACATATTCCAAAACATCAAAGAAAGAAGACGAGTAGATCAATTTATAAATGGTGCATGTAAACTATGCAACTATTTTTCATTAATGTTTAATCATGTTTGGCCATGTTTTCTCTTTAAGGCATTAGCTAATATACATATACATATTCGTATATGTTTATATACAATTTTTTTTTGTTTTGGCCAATAAAAAAGTATATACCCATTTTTGATAAATACTAACTCTTGTTATTTTTACACCATTGATTTTGTGACTCATTTTTAACCATTAATCAAACAACAAGATGTGTATTTATCAAAAAGTGTGTATTTATCATTGGATTTTGTTTAAGTATACCAGTCTATCTTTTCATTTTAAGGGACAACTTTACATATATACACATATATATAGACACATGTATGTATGTATATATCTCTGTGTGTATCTGTGTGTGGATATACACACACACATATATAAGTATCCATATCCATATATATATGTGTATATGCAAATATGTGTGTACACACACATATATAGTCAAACGCGCATACATATTTGCATATACATATATGCATACATATATATATACACACACACAGAGACACATATTTATAGTCCTATTCAAATTTAAGTGTGTGTGTGTATATTTATCTTTGTGTTTGTGCATGTATATGTATATATATATTTGTATGCATGTATATATGTTCCGTGGATCAAGGATGGGTTTCACTACTGATTGAAGATTGAAAGGTTGCTTTTGTGATCACGATCTCTTCTTTAGAAGTGGAGTCAGCAATAGGAGACAGATAAGCAAATTAATTGGCCTCTAAAAGCTTGGAGCTGACCTAATAAAATGAACCAAAATTGTCATCTTCACCTTATAAAGAGCAACCCTTTATTAGATTCTGCAGGGATAAGAAATAATGTGATGATTGTATGAGTTCAAAATATCGGGATTTCTAAGAAATATTCAATAGCTTTATTCAGTGGCGTAGGGAGTTGTAGTGACTTCCTCAAGGTTTTGATTTTAGAAAGAAATGTTTTTTTAATTACTTTTTTTTTACGAAATCCATATGGGTTTTGTTAATAGGATTAGATTCTTTTGGTTTCAGGTGATTTGGCTTTTATGTGAACCATTTTCATTCCCTTCACTAGTACACTAGCACACCATATTCCTATTATCATGGCATCTATGTAGCTACATATAGAGCGGGGGTCTCAATGGAAGCAAACTCTCCATCCCTTGGAATAGAGATATTGTTTGACTGTCTGTCACATTCCCCATATTCCGATTATCGTGTCATCTGTGTAGTACATATAGAGCTGGGATCTCACTGGAATCAAACTCTATATCCCTTGGGATGGAGGTATTGTTTGTTTGCCGCTCATCGTGTCTTCTATGTAGCTACATATAGAACCGGGGGTCTTACTGGAAGCAAACTCTATATCCCTTGCGATGGAGGTATTGTTTGACTGACTCTCACCCTCCCCATATTCTTATTATCGTGTCATCTGTGTAGTACATACAGAGTCGAGATCTCACTGGAATCACACTCTATATCCCTTGGGATAGAGGTATTGTTTGACTGCCTCTCACCCTCCCCATATTCCTATTATCGTGTCATCTGTGTAGTACATATAGAGCCGGGATCTCACTGGAATCAAATTCTATATCTCTTGGGATAGAGGTATTGTTTATCTGTCTTTTATCCTCTTCAGACCCTAGCGATAGCTTTCGTTGCCGCTTCCACATAACCTAGCAATAGATTTTGATGTCGTTAGGATATTGGTTGGTGAGTCATTTTCATTAGTGTAGTTTGTGGGTTTGCAGCAGATTTTCTGAGATAAAGATAGGACATCCTCATGATATTGACCTGGTTAAGTATTCAGTTTTCAATCTGAATTAGATATATATCTGTAGTGAAATAGAAACTTGTTTAACTGCTATGTTTCAAAGTCATATAAGTCCAATTAAAATATAAGAACAACTTTGGTATATATACCTACTACTACGTTTTATTCATCAACGTTCGCATGTACGATTCTCATAATTTGGCTAATATTGTTACTTGATCAATTATCTTAGGTTGTTCCTGGACAAAGAAAGCTTCATATGACATACTTGAAGGATTTCGGTGTTTTGGCTACACTAAGAGGTTCGTTATATTCATGGAAATTGTGCAAAGTCAAGGAGGAAGACAGATTCGGATGACATGATGTGTGGGCACAGATTGAGAATTGTTTTTGCTTTATCTTTAATTCTTATGTTTTAGGTACTGGTTTGTTTCCATTGCCGTTACGTTGTTCTTAGTATTGTAAAGCTCTTGTGGGTAAATAGGTTATGACAAAGCAACATACTTTGCTCTTTTAGTGAAGACGTCTATGAGTAGGATGTTTCGTCATGTGCTTGTATTTTGGTACTCTTTAAATGTTTTGGAGGCAATTTTAAGGCGTTTGAAAACATCTTCGAACATATACCAAATCTTTAACATATATGACAAATTTAAAACCTACAAGACAAGTTACGTGACACAGACGATAAACAGTGCAGAGAGACGATATAATTTCCAGTCGCTGTGACATCTTCATTTGGTATTACGCAGCTCCAACCATTTAGATCATCACAGTTATTCTAGATGTAATGTCTCAGTTCGAATACCAAATGAGTGATGTTTTGAGAGCCGATTATTACATTTATTCGAAAATAGAATATACTAAACCATTTGGTTGGAAGGTACAAAATTGTGAAATGAGAATTATTTTAAGTGATTCAATTGAAGGCGTTTGTTTAGGATATATTAGAATAGTTCTATGAAAGATGAATATTTGGGAAACCCTTTATACTCTTCTCAACTAGTGACTAGTGTTACCAATTTTAATGTCTATTTCGATTCCGATTCCGATTCCGATTTTGATTCACATGTTTAAACCAAATGTCACATGAAAAACTGGCCATGTTGATGTTGGATCGGAGCATTCACGCATGAAGCATGGCCCTTCATATGAAATGGGCCACAGGTCTTCTGTTCATGAATTTGCCACACTGGTCTTGACTCAACTGCCCATTTGTGTTCATACCGTTTCTTTCCTCCTCATATTAAACTATCACGGCAACAAGACGAGGAGTCTGTTATTATTATTTGATCCAGTAAAAGGATTTCTGTAAGAAATGAACTCATTTTTTTTTTGCCAATATAGTTTGACATTAGCGTTTGTCAACTAGAATGCCAAAAGCACAAAGGGAATTGAGTGGTTTTTTTATTGTTAAGTAATCTATCCATATATATACAAAACCGGATGTTTCATTTAAATCAAACTCTCTATCCCTTATGATAAAGGTATTGTTTGTCTGCCTCTCATCCTCCCCAGACTCTAGCGACAGCTTTTAATATTTTTGGGATATATTGGGTACAGTTGTTGTTGTTTTATTAAAGTCATGAAATAAATACATAATATAGTAACATTTTGAATGATGAGCAACTGCACGACTTAAGTTTGAATTACAATTCACCAAAATGGGCTTCTCCACATGAGAAATGAACCTTTAATTAAAATGGGCAACCGACCTGCACGAATTCGCCATTAAGCTTCTGCCTCATTTCCCATGCAATTTCTGTCGTTATCTATTTAGTTATTTACCACAGTAACTGCAAAAGTAAAAATAAGTAGTTTTATATTTGACAGTAGCTATCAAAGTTTATTTTCTCTCTTCAGGAAGTACACAAGGTAGTCAAGTGATATTTGATTTTGGAGTTTTTTAATTGAACCTTCACAAACAATAAAGTAAGCCACTTTTATAGAAGTTTATAATCATATAGAGTTCAATCTTTTATAAGTGTAAGTAGATTTGACATTTCGTTTGATCTTATCGTAGTGGTTGTATGTGATTATCATGTATTGTATACCATACATTTTTATCATAAACTAACATGCATTATATCACGTATAAAAATAAATAAATTCCTTATAAGTTTCCGAAATATTAATAAAGAATCCATCTTGCTTTCAAATATACACTTTGAAGTTCTTAAACATTAAAAGTATACATTGACCCTATCTATAAGATTCTTTTTTTTTAAAAAAAAATAAGCCAAATACCCTCTAATTTTTTCCCCCACAAAATGCACAAAACCCTAAACTCGATCTAGCGTTTATGCGGGCATGAAATCAGAAGAGGTCTCATATGACGTAAAATATGAGGTCTCCAATCACGCGACACCACGTGTACAAAACGGCCAGCTATTTACTTTTTTCTTTTTTAAAAAAAGGCGTCGCGTGATTGGAGACCTCATATTTTGACTCATATGAAGCCTCATCAGATCTCATCCGTCTCCAATGATGGCATCTATTTTACAGGAAATTGAGCTGGCAACATTTATCTCCCCACAATTATAGAAGTCGATATTACGTGTATTAATGATTTAATCAACACTTCCTATTTTATTTATAATCATATAGATCTTTTGTTAGTGCACAATTACATCCACCACGACACGGTTATTGCATTAAATTAGTTCCACATGCTATGCTTCTGCCAGTGAAACATCGATATTTAAATTATTGTCTCCTTTAAAATATTGTCCTACTCGATTTTGATGACTCGGTTTTGCTTTGCTTTAAAATTTAAGGGTGTAACAATCGAGAATTTTAACCACAAAAGTCTAACTGTATTAAATATTTAGAACTGTTGGCATATGTTATTGGATTATATAGATAGGCTAGGAGCAATCAGGGCTGCTCAGACTTATCTTTTACACAACGTGCAACTTGAGACGATCTGGGTTGAATCAAATATTCTTTAATCAAATTAAATATATAACTGAAACGGGTATGTTCAGGTTCGGTTTAATATAAGTCAAACGCAACATTTGGAACTCATCTGAATATTAACTTATCGAGTCAATCATTTTTTTAAAAAAAAAGTTTTAAATTCGAGCTAGAACACGAGTAATATTTCTTTCGATTTCAAGCTTAAGCTCAAGCCTTTTGAACTAGAACCAAACAAGAATAGAAATCGAACCTATTTCAAGTAAAATTTAAAATATTCTTTCTTTATTTTTTGAAAATGGTCGTACAAGTATAGACATTCATTTTAACTAATATTGTTGAGTTATTATTAATTTCGACATGATACATTTGTTATTATTTCAATAGTTGCCAATTATCATGTTTATTTTTTTATTTATATCAAACAAATCATACATGATTCTTACTTGTATTTTAAGTTTAACCACATGCTCATGAGCTTATAAGTCGAGTGTCAATAAACTTAAAATTGACGTTGAATATCTAAGTCTAGTCAAGTTCGATAGTAAACCAGTAGAGCGAAAATTCAAATCAAATTCAATCGGTTCACAAACAACTTTTCTCATTTGCACCTGTACTCGAACGTGAAATGCTCGAGCTTGGCTCATTTATGCTCGATGATATCTAGCCTTTAACTCAATCTCGAGCCGTGTGATTATTCGAATCAAATATATATTTAAAATTCAAGTCTTCACCATCAACCTCCACATTTAAAAATCATGATACATAAATAACTCTACAACAAAAAATTGGATAAAACAAATATACACTTTTGTATTATGTACTCAAGAATGATCTATATGTATTCAAATCAAGTCATAAAATGACCGAGCTTGGTTAATTTTCTTAAATGATTTGCTCGAGTTTGTTTCGAGCTTTCACTCTTTTTGACCGATTCATTTACAAACCGAATACGAATAACTCACAAACTTTTGGTTCATTTACATTGTCAATATACACTGCCTTGGAACCAAAATAGAAACTAAGATATCGTACTCACAGTATCAACACTGATCACAATTCTAGGAAAACTAATTTTTTTGTGGTCGAAGTAGTTTGAAGTCTGACTTTTCTGATTTGGAAACACAATATATACGGAAATTAAAAAAAAAAGAGCTTTCGTTAAACCCTACACTTAACTATTTTTTTAAATATACTTAACGATTTTTAATGGAACAAGCTATAATATGTGCATTGTTGAGATCCTCTATAATATGTATTTTAATGATCGAATAAGTCAAGCTCGATCAGCCCATAGAGTTAGAGATTTGTCAAGTTCAACAACAACAATAAGAAGCATAATTACTATATCACAACGACAGCAACAACTATCGCTAAAGTCTGAGAAGGGTGAGGGACAGTCAAACGATACCTCCATTTCAAAAGATAGAGATTTTGCTTCCAGTTACACTACAGCTTTATATGTAGCTATAGATTGGTCAAGTTCATCAACACAAATTAAGAAGCAGTGAAACATTTCTCAGTAATCAAAGCTTCAAAATATAGAAGCAAATTCAGAAAAAAGAAACTTAATGAAAATAAATGAATTAACAACAACAGGAGTACCTCATTGCATTAGAGGCTCCCGCCTATGATAGTGTATGGGGGGTCGGATGTACGCAACCATACCCATGTGTTAGAAACACACAGAAGTTGTTTTCCGATGACCCATAATGAAGCGTCAAGGTATATCGATCAACTGCTACTTCACAATATAAGAAGCGCAGCCAATTTAGTGAGTCATTTTGTTTTATTCCATCATATTCCAAAGTTAAGAAATTTATGTTCTTGATTCCATTGGAAATGGAAAATAAAATAAATGAATTGACGTTGGGGGAAAATAGTTAACTTTCACTCTTTCAGTACTGTTACTATCATATATATATATATTTTTGAGTGAATTTTTATCATAGTTGAAAGTCTAAGTACTAGACATTTATGGGATCTTTCATGGTGTTAAAAGTCATAAAATTCTTGCGTTTGAAGAATTATGCGGATCTCTCGTGGAGTTTTTGGCACCATGAGTTATTTGTGACATTTTCATATGTGAAATTCACATAGCTCTTTTTCTCTCCCACACATATAAACGCATTTACATACATATACATCCACAGAGGCACATACATATGTTTGTATGTATATAGGGGTGCGTGTATACAGACACACATGTATATATATGTAACTATGCGTTGTTGAAATATGAGATAAACAAGTCATAGAACAAGACACTAGGAGTACTAGTAAAAAAAATACTTTAGTACAATGAATATAATTCGCATTTTCCTTTAGGCAAAAGAAAAAGAAAAATAATTGCATTTGAGAGAGCCGTTTCAACTGCAAAGGAATACTTATATTGAGGAATTAAATATGGAAAAAGATATCTTTATATAAAGAATGATTCGACTTTGGGATTTTTCATTTTTTTTTTGCAAAATAGGAGCAGAGAGAGAAAAAATGGATAGAAAAGGAAAACGAGACTTGTTTGGGAGAAACTACTACAACAACAACATTACTCCATTAATTTAAAGTCTTCCATCCATATTGAGGAATGGAAGAGTCATATATATGCAACCATACACATGTGTTAGAAACACATATAGGTTGTTTAGGGTAAGACTAAGTTTATCTGATCACGAACAAAAATCTATAGTAAGACTACGTATATCAGATTGCGAAACGATTTGACTCCTTTCTGGACTCTGTCTAAACACATGAGTCTAGTACAGTCCAAACATATTTTATTACCATCGACTATTTAAAATTTTTCTTATTAGGAAAGGAAATATGTTTCGTACAATATTTTATTTTGAGAGGGAGGAATTAAAACTTAAAATGAAATCGTTGACTGGAAAAGAGCCTCCGAAACAAAAAAAAAAAAAAAAAAAAAAAAAAGCCTCCGAAACAAGGAAAAATTCCCGCTCTTCCCGGGGGCTTCCTCTCTCTCTTCTCTCTTTCTTCCCTGCATCCTTGCGATTAAATCTCAATCCTTTCCCCTTTCTATTACCTTCTCCTAATTTCTTCCCGCTCAGTCACTTTTTTTCTTCTCCAGATTATTCTTCTCAAGATCTGTAAGTTCCACCCCCTCCTTTCACTTCATGTCTATGATTCTGCATGCATTGATTGTTTTTATTATTATTTTTTTCTCTTGAAAGCTGAATTGAAAGTCACTTCTTTTGCTTATGTAATAATGTGCTGCTTACATGTATCTGAAGTTTCTACAGTCTAATCGCTTTCTTCATTTTGATCCATGTGCTATCGAAAAATTTATTTTGATTTGTTTGAGTGAATTGTTTTTGATTTTATCCGTGTCCCTGTACTTTTCCCCCTAAAATTTTAGTGTTTATTTGTACATTTGTTTCGTCAGTGTGTTAGGGGATAGTTTGACATCAATCCACTTATCAATTTACCGTTTTTAGTTTTCTTTTCAGTTCTTGTCAGTCTTCCGCTCTGACCTGGATGTTTAACCTTCAATCGGATACTGTCACATGCTGAGCAAACAGTGAACTAATGTACCTTTCAGGACCTATTAAACAAATTTTTTGATATTTTCCTATTAATGAGCCTAGGAATTTCAATTGTGGCAGAGTTTCTAGCTTCAAGCTATTCCATCTGTTCTTGAGAGATCATGTGAGCTATATGTATATATTTTTTGTCGCATCAACTCTTTATCCTTTGTAAAGCAAGTTTGAGTCTTGTAGAAAGATTAGGTAAAACGTTTATATTCGTCAAAGTAGCCTTCTCCGTCTCTGGATGCTTGGCATGGTGTCGCTATCTCTCCTTCGCTTGCTCTCATTTTCTGTTATCTGGAGTATCAAAAAGGAAAACATTAGGTCTCATGTAAAGGCATTCCTCATTTTACTGTTTTGATTTAGGGATGGGCGAGAGTCCTTTGTTGAATGAAGCAATCTTGGTGTAATCAAATTTTTCAATGTGATAATTAAAGCCTCCCTCATGCGCAATGTTTTTCCTATTATAATGATTTTCTTTAATTACGTGGTTTACTTGATGCTTTTCGTAGTTTGGATAACGTAGGAGTTTGCAAGTTGGATGTACCTTGAGTAAAACAGAAAGCAAAAAAATTTCAGTTGAAGAGAATATGCTCGAATCACCTGTCAAGAAAGAAAACGTTGTTGGATGAAGAGTTAAAAGAGAACATGTCTATTGAAAGTGAAGAAAGTGAGCCAATGCCTGGGTCTCCGGAGGCAATTGTTCCCAACCAACAAATGAATGACCAGCTAAAGGAAAGTCCTGGTGTGCAAGCATCTGGTTTCCTAGTTGAGAAAACTGTGGGTAACCCCCCTGATTTCCAGAATGCGGCATGTGAAAATGGCATCAGTTCCAAGATGACTAAGTTAAATGTTTCACCTAATCAGGAGCCAGACAAGGAGAACACTCAAACCCAGACTGAGGAAACAACTGGATCACTAGAAGTATGTGTTTCATCTGGTCCCCCTAGAAAGACTTCCGAAGGGGAAAGAGAAGGGTGTCCAGAAAGCTTGCCTGAAAACACAGGAGAGGTTACAGAACAGGAGGCAGGAAATGATGGAAAAACACACATGAATACTAATGAAATAGTTAACGAAGATGAATCAGAGCCTGTTTTTGATGGAACTGAGGTTCCTGAGGTGGAGCCTGACCGGTCTTTATATCCTAATTCCTTAAATAATCAGCCAGAGACGCAGAGATATGCATGGCCAGAGACGGCATTTGTTGTCACAAACTTTGTAAGGCAGAAAAGTTTGGCTGTCTCCAATGTTTTACGTCGCCTCTCTGGAAAAAGTGATGATGGACATGACGGAGAAGATGAAAATAATTTTAGCAATAGGAGCACTAAGAATCCTGTAGAATCCTCAGGAGAAACTGAAGCTCAAGAGGTTTCTCAGAAAATTGCGGAACGATCAGGATGGAATCCCCTCAGTTTAATTGGGATTTCACGTGAAGTTGATAATGAAATAAAAGCTGATAAGGAGAATATGCTGAACTTAGTAGAACCAAGGCCCATGAAAGGGCGTATTTTATTGTATACAAGATTAGGATGTCAGGATTGCAAGGAAACGAGGATGTTCCTGCAAAGAAAAAGACTAAGATTTACTGAAATCAATGTTGATGTGTACCGTGGCAGAAAAATGGAACTTGAAAGACTGGTTGGTTCATCGTTTGTTCCTGTGGTGTTTTTCAATGAAGTAGTCATTGGGGGTCTGACCGAGCTTAAAAACTTGGATGACTCTGGCAGACTTGAGGAGAAGATAGAGTATGTTGTTTCTGAAGCAGCACCATTTGAAGCTCCTCTTCCACCTCTTTCTGGTGAAGATGACTTGTCAAGCAGTGGGGCTCTGGATGAGCTAGCCCTTATCGTTAGAAAAATGAAGAATCATGTTTGTGTCAAGGATCGATTTTTCAAAATGCGCCGTTTTACTAACTGCTTTTTGGGTTCAGAAGCTGTAGATTTCTTGTCCGAAGATCAATACTTGGAAAGGGAAGAGGTTTGTTGGTCCTTCACGTTCCTTCTAAAACTCTCTAAAGAAAGTTATTACGATTTCCACTATATAATCACCATGTTTTAGAATGTATAGAAGCATGGCCTGTTCCTTATTTTCTGTGCGGTTGATCAGGCTGGGACCTTAAATTGCATAGAGTTTAAAGCTTTGTGGATGTTTAATCTAGTTTATTTAAATGTTTTTATAGAGGCAAAGATGCAACCCTAAATTTGGAGATTGTTTAATGAGTTTTCAAATTTTTTCTTGCCATCCGTGACCTATTGTGTTTAAAGCTATCTTCTGTAGTAAAAAAAGAAAAGAAAAAAGTGAGTCTAGTTGCAATTACACTTTCTTGTGAAAAGAACATGCCATTTTCAAATTGTTACGTTGAAGAACTTTCTGGCTTATTTCCTTGTAAAAGAAATAACATTCCAGCACACGTCTTTTGAAGAAACCAAATGCCTCGCCCCACTAAGCAAACAGTTGTATCACTTTTCAAGGCACACACATTAGTATGAAGAAATGCGGATAAATGAAAAACAGCAGCAAGATGATGTACTGGTATATCTGGCTACAGTGAGCTGAATACTTACGCTAATTTATTTTGGTTTCCTATTTAAATCAGGCTATTGAATTTGGTCGAAAGCTTGCAAGGAATCTCTTCTTCCAACATGTCCTTGAGTGAGTGTCATTTGTTTAGGTTTATTTTATGTCTATATCTCCTTTGTTTCTTTTCCCCTGATGAACTAATTAATGTCTTTGGATATTTTTGTCGCTTGTTTCCTCTAATCTTAAGTATATTTTTCTGTACAACACATTTATCTCTCAGTGAGAACGTCTTTGAAGATGGCAATCACTTGTATCGGTTTCTGGACGATGATCCCGTTGTTTCTCAATGCCAAAATATACCAAGGGGAATTATTGAGGTCAAGCCAAAACCTATCATCGAAATCTCATCAAGATTGAGATTTCTGTTTTGTGCAATCTTAGAAGCTTACACTTCTGAAGATGGAAAGCATGTGGACTACAGATCTATTCACGGGAGTGAAGAGTTTGCAAGGTTAGTCAACCTTTGAACTTCTGGACAACATCAGTCCATTCAAATTGTGAGTTTGAATCAACCTTGGCCTTGACTGGGATTAAAATACGTGCAGGTACTTGAGGATAATTGAGGATCTTCAAAGAGTAGAACTGATGGACATGCCAAGGGAAGAGAAGCTTGCCTTATTTATTAATCTCTATAATATGATGGCAATTCATGCAATATTGGTATGGGGTCATCCTTCTGGACCCCTAGAGAGAAGAAAATTATTTGGTGAATTCAAATATGTCATTGGCGGTTGTACATTTTCACTTTCAGCTATTTATAATGGCATTTTAAGGGCCAACCAGAGACCTCCCTACAATCTGATTAAGCCTTTTGGGGTCAAAGATAAGCGTTGTAAGGTGAGATTCATCTCTTTTCTTAGTCTGGGTTAACTTCTGATTTTTTTTTATTTTTTTTTGAAGACCTATTACCTTCTCTTCTGTTTATTTGCGTAATAAAACTGGATGAGACGAGATCTTCAAGAAGTATCAAACAGCTGAAGTTAGAGTTTTAATGCTTCAATCAGTATTTCATGTCATGCATGCTGAGGATCCTCTGTGTAGACAAGTACTTTATCGTTATTCCTAGTTTTCCCCAAGTGATCAATCATTTATTTGGCTTTTGTTTTTTCCACCCCTTCTCATCAGCTGGTTCTTCCTTATGCGGAGCCTCTTGTTCATTTTGCACTGGTCTGTGGCTCTCGATCAGGACCTGCTCTTCGATGCTATTCACCTGGGGATGTCGATAAAGAATTGACGAATGCTGCACGTAATTTCTTGAGAACTGGTGGACTGGTAGTTGATTTACAAGCCAAAGTGGCATACATCAGCAAAATATTGAAATGGCAAGCTACCTCTTAAGTTCATTTGATGCTTATTTTTAATCCTTTTATTGTAGGAAATCAAACTTAGGTCTACCTTCCCTTTTGTTTTAGGGAAGTGCATCAGGCATATCATTGCTGTGAAACAATTTTGCATGGATGCTGCTAGGACTTTCCAATAATCTATTTTGTTGAGAATATTGTCCCACATCGAACAATCTGATCTAAAATACATAGGTTATATGAGGATGAAGTACCATCAACTATTGCCTTTTAAGGTGTCGAGTGTGTATGGACCTCATCTCATGTAAGCTCAAGTTTCAACATGGTATCAAAGCCAGTTTAAAATGTGGACTTACACTTTCTCTAGCCCATGATTGGTCATTTATTGTCTCCCCTCATCCAAGTCTAGAAGTTGGCTTGTGGTTTGTGATTGAAGACGAGTTTTAAGGTGCGTGTGTATGTGAAGCCACGTTGCCACGTGAGGATAGGTGTTGAGAATATTGTCTCACATCGAACAATTTGAGATAGGTGTTGAGAATATTGTCTCACATCGAACAATTTGAGATAAAATACATGGACTATATGAGGATGAGGTACCATCACCCACTGTCTTAAGGTTTTGAGTGGATATGAGTCTCACCTCATGTAAACTTAAGTTTCAGCATATTTTGACCTTTCAGTTTATAAGCTGTGTTACTCAATTATAATGATGTATTCCTGTTAATACAGGTACAGTGCCGATTTCGGCAAAAACGAGATCGAAGTTCTAAAACATGCAGCAAATTATTTGGGAACAGAGGAGTCTCAATCTTTGCTCGAGTTGCTTTCCAGTACACAATTCAAAGTCGTATATCAGCCTTATGATTGGGGCCTGAACAACTAGTAGCTGCTCAAACTCAGCGCCTTTTACATTATATCTGGTACATTTTTATTTCTTATTTGGGTTTTGTTAACTTAAACTTTTTCGACTTTTGGTCACTTGTCTGCATCAATCTGTAAACCATGGATTTGGCAGATATTGGATACAATTGCAGGATTTGATAAGAAGTTCTAGATGTGTAGTTGTCTTCAAGCTTTATAGTCACATGCAACCAGTTAACTGTGATTAGTTAGTTAACTTGGAACTTATATGTGGATGATCTGAATTAATAATCGAAATGGAACTTTTTTAGAATTTTGATCCATGTAAGTTTTGTACACTATCTCAATTTTTCTCTTTTTTTCGTGAACATAGATATTGAAGTGACCAACTACTGACATTTGTGGTTTTTTCAGTTATGTTGATGTTAGTCGGATCGTAATATGAAAACTTTGACTATTAATATATTATGTTTTTTACCGTAGAAACTAGACTATGTTTTTACGATGGAGGAGTACTTATGGTGATCAATTATTTATTTCAACTCCTTATTACCGTTTCACCTATGGTTTATCGTTTTTCAATATCGCCCTTATCCGCCTTTCTCCATGTTTGTTTAATTATTTTGCGCAATTTTCATTATGGATCATCGAGAAACAACTTATGTGTTTTTAACACATGGTTATGGTTGCGTATATCCGACCCCATATAAACTAATCATATTCAACTAATAGTGCAAGAAAATTCACTTTTGATCCTATTGTTGGCGGCTTGATCACGGATACAGTTTATATTGGTGTCTTTATTATGTTTACACATAGTAAATATTAAGAAAACTAACTACTTAAGACAACTTTGTTTTCAAACATAGTAATATTGTTGGCTTATAATTTCAGTTTAAATTTTTTTAGTTTATTCTGGATAGGAGGAAAAAAACCTATAAAACTGTAATACATTGTACTATTTTTTATCACCAACATCTTGACCAAAACTTTTCATCACTATCTTCTCCATCACCCTTGGTCGATTAGGGGGTATTGGCGAAGAAGGGTGCATGTCAGTGTTTGTTTCCGAGGGTGTATGGTCTTTAATCTTATCCATACTCTCGTTTTCATTTCTAATGGAGCCAATGATAGCTTTGGAATATAATAGAACAAAGCAAAATGCCTCACTAAATTAGATGCGTTTTTTATATTGTGAAGTAGCAGTTGATCGACACAGCTTGACTATCATTATAGGTCATAGAGAAAACAATGTTTTTAACTTATGGGTATGATTGCGTACATCTTACCTTTCGTATCTTGTCATAGACAGAAGCCTCTAAAGCACTGGATAATGTTGTTGTATACTCCATAGTGCCTAAAGTGTAAGTCACACACAGTCAGAAAGAGAGTTGTGTAGCGAAAGCCGTCATGTAAGAATTCTCCGATATTAAAATCTGGAAATGTCTATTTTAGATGTAAGAGTTCAAATATGTATATAAACGTAGAACCTATGTACAAAAGTTCGGATGCTAGAAATGCATTTCATATAATATTGCATCGGTCACAAATAAATACGTTTCGTCATAATCAAAACCAAGTCTTTGTAAGAATCATTGAGCTACAAAACGTACTGTATATCTAAGAGGTTAATATAGTCCTTTCTTCTCTTTGGAAGGTAATCCAAATTCCGCTTAAATTGATACAATAAAACCTTCAAACATCCAATAATTTTATGGTGTTCAAAAAAAAAATTTATGTATCATCTTAATAGTTGCTTCACATAGAAATTTGATATGTAAAAGGGAATCATGTGTCATTAGAAGATTACGTGAAAAACAGAGATCTTATCTTTCACATATCGCTCTAATATTCGTTGTGAAGTAACTATAAGGATGTCGTATAGTTATCTAAAATGTATGAGATCCAAATGACACTTTCAGGCATAAAGGTCATCAACCTTTCGGCATAAACGACATCAAAGTTTTATACACATTTGACATGATAACTTGTCACATTCGTGCACGACACAGACAATTACATAACCTACCATGACATATAAACCAAAATAACTTAAGGACCAGCAAGGAGTATAGAGTATAAGACTAGATGAAGACGGTAACCTTTATCATGGGCGAGGGAATCTCATCCTTAATAGCAGAACTTGGATTTCAGATACTTGGGCATAGAGATTTTTCCTATTTTTATAACGGTATATCTTTATTTTAATAGTGGTCTATATAAAAGGAAATAAAAGAGCATTCATGTAGTTACTAAACTTAAGTTTGGTCACATTTATGTTTGGTCTCCAACTTTTGGATCGTCTTTAGTTGCCATTGTCTACCCATAATAACCTTGGCAATGTTCTTAGTCCCCGTAGCTCTAAAAATGGCCCGCTGGCTTTAAAGTCTAAACTTCGCTAGGTTATTCGTCATCTAGGCTTACTGGGGAGGGTTGGGATCTTCTCGCCCTCATTTTCCTCACCCTTTTTGTGACCACGCGACACGTGGCAGCAAGGGAGGGTGGTGAGGCTAAATGAAGGTCACCTGCATCTAGCCTCACCACCCCCTTGCTGCCACGTGTCGCGTGGTCACGCGTCACCGCACCACCTTGCGGTGAGGGGATCCTATCCCTACTGGGGATCAAGTTTATTTGGTTCAACAGTTGGACTGTTCCCTTTTCTCATACCATATGAGTTTGTTTTAAAACAGGCAGAGATGAATTATATCAGCACCCAAAAAAAAAAAAAAAAGAGGAAGCATAGATGCTACCAATCTTTTTCGTAAAGTAGTACTTAAGAGAGTATTGACATTAGCAATACTCTCACTAGCCTATCATACCTCCATTATTGTTTCATTTATGCATGTACATGTAGAGTCGGGAGTCTTATTGGAAACAAACTCTCTATCTCTTAGAATATAGGTATTGTTTGTCTGCTTCTCATCTTTCCCAGACCCTAATGATAGCTTTTGATGCCGTTGAGATATACTGGGTATGATTGATTCATTGAAAGCTAGTATATAAAAACTTTGACTAATTAAAAGATTTCTTTTCTACAAATTGGAAATAATAAATAGTTGACGCATTATTTTTGTTAATAGGAGTGTCAAATGTATTATTTTTGTTAAAATGTATGGCTTTCTTACTCGCCTATCCAGAATATAAGATTCTTTCAAAAATAATGAAACGTTAACGTCCTTTAATCCAAAAAAATTCGTTTTCTCATAAACTCAAAATCAATTAACTTGACAATGAATATTTTGTGTAATACCGCCTCTCTCCACTTTTAATAGCCACATAACTTTCACTTTGGCTCTTAATTCTTGTTTAACCAATTTTCCAAAATTGTATCACATGTGCGCATATGTAAAAGAAATTTATAGTATACGACATAATCCTAAAAGATACAATAAAAGATGATGTTAGAAAAATTAAAGATCATGTTATATGTTCAAGTTGACTCTTCAAACATAAGTTGAATGCACTGGATGTTCGGGAAATTACCATTGATGGGCGACAAAGTATTAGGCAAGTCGAGACGGGTTCAGATCCCCTTACCGCAACTTTCTTACCGTGCGCGTTACCGCGTGACACGTAGCAGCAGGGAAGGATGGTGAGGCTGGATGAAGGTAACTCTAATCCAGTCTCACCACCCCTCTCTGCTGCCACGTATCACGTGGTGAGGAGTGGGTGAGTCACCGCGCGGTGAGGTGATCCTATCCGAATCGAGACAGGTTTTTGTCCAGCAGAATCCAATGTGTTCCCCTGGCTCGAAACTAACTCCTTTTGTATTTAGTCACATGAAACCTGTTTGAATAATATAGTTGGACAAACCACCTATCGGTTTTAGTGAAAGTTCCAACGCACTTCTGTACTTTTTATGATAATATGAATTGAATGCAAAGCACGTGACGAGCGGATGAGATCTTACGATGTATCATATGAGGCAAAATATGAAGCCTCTAATCACGCGACGATACATGTATAAAAGAGTCTTTTTTTAGAAAAAAAAAAGTAAACAGCGGGCCCTTATGTACACGTGCAGTCGTGTGATTGGAGGATTCATATTTTGTCTCATATGAGACCTCCTCATATCTCATCCGCGTTACGAGAGACCAAATCTTGTTTGAAAAAAAGAAGGGAAGTGATGTCAAATCCTTCATGACCATATTATATGATAATACACACATATATATGTATGCAACAACAATAACAATACTTAGTAATATTCCAACAAAATCAAAAGTTATCGCTAGAGTCTGGGGAGAGTGGGGACAAGACAAACAATATCTTCATCCTAAGGGATAGAGAGTTTGCTTTCAGTGATATCTCTGTCTCTATATATACCTACATAGATGACACACTAATAGAAATATGGTATGATAATGTGCCAGTGACAGGGATGTATGTCTATGTTAAAAGAACTATTGTACAATAAACTTGACTCTAGTTTGTGTTCTGTTGTTACCGATATACCAAGTCGTACGTGATTTATTTTTTTTTAAAAAAAAAGAGTTCACCTATCCATTTTGTTTCTCATAGGAATAAAGTGTTAATAACTGCCTATGCTTTAATTGTGAGAGTTTTCGTACTCCGTTTACCAATCCTAGAAACGTACCTTTTTTATGGGTTAGGATCCCTCACCTCAAATTCTTCACCCCATATTTCATCGCGCGACACATAGCAACAGGGGTGGATGGTGAGGTTAGATGTGGGTCACCCTCATCTAGCCTCACTACCCAACACTGCTGTCACGTGTCGCACGGTGACGCGTGGGGTGAGAGGAAAGTGAATGAGGTGATCTCATCTTTTTTATAGGGTTCTCTCTTAATATTTACTTCAAGATGATCACAGGTCACAGTTTAATTAGTATTAAGTTTAGGATTTGCTCCAAGAGGTCAAGAGCTCAATTTCAGAGACACGTACAGCGTGGATGTTCCTCTGCTGCTAGGCCGAAGGCCTGGTTTGCGGAGGAACACCTTGTGTAGATCACTGCGTAAGATATCACACAATCTAAGAGGCCGCTGAACTCCTGATTTACATCCTCTACATATGATTCTTGGAGCTGGGATGGTGTAAACTCCTTTCACCTTTGAACCAACATTTATTTTAAGACATAAGAACATTAACTATAGACCGATAGATCTCAACGCTGAAGTGGATGTGGCAGCCTTTGTTTAGCTCTCGTTGCATATGCACAGCTAGACCAGCCTAAACTATTTGAATAATGTTTGATAACATTAATTTGGGAAGATGAATGGGATGAGTTTGGATCTTCTCACCCCAACTTTCCTCACCTACTTTGTGACCACGCGACACATGGCACCAAGGGAGGTGGTGAGCTATCACGTGTCGCGCGGTCACGCGTCACCGCACCCCTTTGCGGTGAGGTGATCCTATCCCGAATGGGCTGGCCTATTAGGAGATGGGAGATGTGTAAGTAATAAAAAACTCTTAAGTAATTCATGTTTTTTATTAGTTCATTTTATTCATAATGCCTTTTTTTCAACAGTTAAATTTAGGTAATTGGATGGTTCTATATGAAAAAAGAAAATCATAGCACTATTAAAAATTCATGTTGGATCCATGTTTAGGGCTGTTAAACGAACCAAACAGTTTGCGAACCGTTCGAGTTCGATTCGTGTTCGTTCAATAATTATTTGTTAACGAGCCGAATTCGAACATATATTCGGGTTTGTTTAGTTAAACGAGTCGAACTGTTTGCGAACTGTTCGGCTCGTTTAAACAGTTATAAAGTTATCGAGCCGAACTCGAACCAATTTTAAAGTTTATTTAGCTAAACAAACCGAGCCAAACAGTTTGTTTAACTAAACGAATCCAAATTCGAAACCTAGTATTCGGTTCGGTTCGGTTCGTTAATACCCCTATCCACGTTCTTCTTTGAATGATAATGTTTTAAAATAAAACGTGGATAAAAATAAGAATATCAGTCTGCATGGGCATATGGTCTGATGGCGCGGATGTGATATGAGGAGGTAAAATATGAGGCAAAATATGAGGACTCCAATCACGCGACGCCACGTGTACAAAAGGGTCGACTATTTATTTTTTCCCTTTTAAAAAAAACTCTTTTATACATGTGGCGTCGCATGATTGGAGACATCATATTTTACCTCCTCAGATCTCATCGGCTGATGGCGGTAAAGATGAGTAAACGCATGGTGGAGTTCCAATTGTCAACTTCTTATATCAAATGGAGTTTTGGCTCAGATTTTTTTTTTGTTTTTTTTTTTTTTTTTAAAAAAAAAAGACAAGCTTTGGAAGCTCATTTTCGGACACATATCCATCTTTTAACATGGTTTACAAAAATCCTACAAACATAGCAGTGAAACCCGACTCCGAGGATTGAACATTTAGCCTTTAGTTTCTTGGTCTTGCAAAATTAAAGTTTTTAGAGATGATATAATGCTGATAAGAATGATTGTTTTAGTATAGCGTTTAATGTCAGAAGCTTTAAAATATCTAAAAGAAAAAAGTTTGTACTATACACTATTCTACAAAAACTAAATTAGACTTACACTCTAGAACGGAGGTAGTGGTGAGGTCAAATTACTCTTTGGATCGCACGTTTGATACTGGTAGAAACATAGGTGATTTAATAGCTTGATCATGTACAAATAAACAATGTTGGAGACCCTGGAGTAACAAAAGAAAAACCATGCGATACTCAAGTTAGCTGCGGGTTCGTTCGTGATTGCCATGTATTTGTTTTGGAGTTTAAGAGAAGACTGATCTCCTTAAGGAAATGTAATGTAGTTCGAGAATAATGTTTTCTTATTCAGTGTCAACGCGTCCTCTGTCAAGGGATATAAATTCCTTTTGTATACTTTGAATATCTAATGAATGTTTGAGAAATGTGGGATGTAACCACGTGTTTTGGCTTGCTTGTGCATGACTGTCAAGTGGCGCCATGTGTCCTTGTGTATGGCACAGCTGTTTGCGATAGTGTGGATTACCTGGGCCGAGCTGACCTAAAAGACCTTATGCGCTGCGGAGCCCGGTCGGCCTGATGATTGTGGTCGAGGTGACAGCTGAGACCGAGGTGACCAGCCTTTGATATTCTCTGACTATGAATTGTTGGAAGCCGGCCTGATTATGGGGACGATCTGAGGTCCATGCTGACGTCGAGATGGCGATCTGCATCCCTTAGTTGACGCCGACTTGACTGTGTATTTGAGACATGAATAACTGGAATGTTCACTCGAGTGGTCAGACGGTGTTGATTGAGAGGTGCCGAGTTGATCGTGCTTGTAGCTTTTTTGAGCGTGTTGGTTTGTCGTCATCAGATGCCTCCAGATTAGCCTTGTTAATTTAAGTATGGAGGCTGATCTCCTAGTAACAGAAAAATTTTCCTGACTGTTCCACTGCGACACGCCCTGTCATGTCAACACTTGATTGGACACCGAACAAACAGTAATGATGATATTCCCTAATGTGATTTTCGGAGCGAATACAACCGCATTGTCCATTCAAGCCACCTGTGCATGTTTTGTATAGCGTCTTAGAGAGGGAGTAAATAGAGTGTTGAACCATTTTTAGAATTTATTGGTTTAGCTCACACAAACTCTCAATGTATCAAAACTAAGATAGAATAAGATAAGAGACAATGAGTTTGAGACATACAATTTAGAATGGTTCGAATCTCATTGATTCTACTCCACTACCATTTTCTTTCAAAAGTGGATTTTCAGCAACAAATTTCCTATTACCTTCAACAAGCAACAAGCACAACAACAACACTTGTACTAACAACTAATGCAATAACAGCTACAGGAACAGCAACTATCGCACAAACAATTTGTGCAACATCAACTACGACAACAACTACAATTAAGAGTCTTGAAGCTTTTCTACTTGCTTATTCACAACTTCAACACAGTTCTACCAAAGAATTTTTACCAAATAGGTTTTGGGAGACAAAGTGAAATTACACTTTCAAATAAGTCTAAATCACAAGCAAGAGATCAAATATGTTTAGTTTCTCTTGTGTTAGACTTATACTCTCAGAATAGAACACTGAAAACAAGTAACAAGAGCTTAATGAGCTTTAAGCACTTGTGCACCTTTGAGAGCTTTTAACAACAACAGAGGATGAAACTTGAAGATTGTGAAAGTATGTGAATGCCTTCTCTGATCTTCTTTAGTATATAAAGGATAATTTTGGTTTTGCAGCCTACATGGCTGTCTTGCATTTTATTAGTTGCTTTAAAGAAGTCCAACTTGTCTTCGACCATCCTATACTCGAATTTGATGATACACAGCCACCCTAGAGAAGCTTATATAAGTGTACAATAGTCAAAATAGCTATGTGGACGTTGGGGAGAAAATGCACAATCAATTTCGGGAAGATTAGAGAGAGAAAACACTTTAAGTCTGCTTTGGATCTGTTCGCAACGGCTATAAAAATTTGAATTCAGGATGACGTCAAATGATCTATATAGAATATGACGTATACATTGCTCTATGTTTTTTCAAATTATACAACCGCTTTTCAATCTTTTTCAAACATCTTTTTAAACTTCATCAAAAGATTCATATTCCAACAATCTTTCGCTTTTTGATGATTTCAAAACCATATGCTTTTAAAAATATTTAGCTGAAAAACAACACTTGTACCATCTAAGGCTTTTAGCCTTAATTGTTGTGCAAAATTATATATATCTCTCTTAGTCAATGCATATACCAAACCAAAATGGACACCAAGTTCACATCTACTTTACGCTCCTGCCTAGTCAATGCATTCATGCTCCTCCTTGATACATGTATTATTATATACTTCAGTACAACATCATATATATTTTTGACTCATCTATCATACTCACATATCAAACTCATGTGCTACATATGCAGATATTCACCTCATTAGCCTCATAGCATTTTGTAATATATGTCATGTATCAAGCCCGAATCAAGCCTCATGCATAAGCTACATACATAAACCATATACATAAACCACATATACTAATATCGTCATTACCATCGATCGTACAAGCTCATACAAGCCACATATGCCAATATCATTATACAAGTTCATGCAAACAATATATACAATTATCATCATACTGACTCATACAAGATACATATACCAATATCATTATACAAGCTCATACAAGCCACATGTACCAATATCGCTTTTCTTCCCATTTCTATAATCATCAAAATTTTATAAGGCATAAGAAGATAACATAATTACATAAACCATATCATATAGACAATTGAACGATAACACATAAGTCTAGTACAAAATAAAGGTCTAAGCTATTATCTATCTAGATAAAGGGCAATAAGGATGTGGAATCTGATCTTCATTCAAGGAGAACTCAAGCATGGAAATGCAAACCTTTATCTTTGTCTTGAACTTGGAAAATCTGGAGTCATACCCAGCCACTTTGCATTTTAGTTCAACGACCTTCTATTGGAGTGCAATGACTTGAGCCTTTTACTTGAGCCTTTTGCTTGAGGATATTACGCTTCTTTTGCAGCCATGGGAGCCTTGAGGATTTCCTCCTCTTCCGCAGATTCTTTTTCCCTTTGCTCTCTCCCTCTTCTGGCTTCTTTCCTTGCTTTAGGACTTGATGTAGGTTGACCTTGTCATAGAAGTCCTTGATGATGGTCTTTTCCACATCATTGGCATCCATTTCAATTCCCAACTTCTTCAACATGACATAAATAATGTTGCAGTATGGAAGAGCTTTATTTTTCTTGGTGGTGACTTCTATCATATTAAACATGAAAATATTTTCAAAATTAAATAGCTTCCAAATGGCAATGCGAAAGGCTATATAAAAGTCGAGGTTGCTAGGGAGTTAGACCAACTTACCACTAACACAGAAAGTGACAATGAAAAGTAACACTCGACATACCAAAGGCATATTGTTTGTGTTTTTTTGTGGGGTGGTAACTTAAGGTCTTGACTTTGTCCTCGGTGACCGTCCACCAGGCCATATCACATTCCCACACATCAAACTCATTCAAGCCTTCATTGGGCACTCAGTAAAATCACAAATGGTTATGACGTCCCATCCGAGATGCGTACTATGAATCAAATTATGTAAAGAATATGAAAACTCATTCAAGTATTCTACCCACAAATTCGTAGAGAAAATTCTAGTGTATATTATGGACTTTTTGTTATTTCCTTTTCAATCCAAATGGGCCTCCCCTTTTGAACATACAACCAATCAATTACTGGTTTTAACTCATTATTAACCACAAAATATGTAATCATAAGTAACTTTAACGGAATTCTAGATTTTTCATCCCTCTTCTACTTATCAAACAACTCTTCAGCACGAGATGAGATGTAGTTAAATTTACCTGGGCCATCAGGTTCTTCCAACGCTCTTCTAAAATCTCTGGTTTTCATTTATGGAAAGGTTTGGATGGTTAAGCCTCTCTCAAGTTGTTCTAGTTCATAGGCTTTGGTGATGTTCGTCACCTTTGGCCTTTGTATAAGGGTTCTTCGTCTGGTGAGCACTTGGGTTGTGAGCCTTGACCTTGGGGAGAGTTACTTTACCCTCCACCACTTTAAGATTCCTTGCTTTCTTTGAGGTGTTCTTGCTTTTCATTTTCAAGATTTAGGGGAACTATAAAACTTCAGGTTAGGAAGAGAAAGAAAAGTTTGAGGAACATGAAGAAATGAGGTGAAGTCAAATGTTGATGAAGAGGAAATAGAGATTTTTGTTTGAAATTTGAGAGTGAAGTTTTTTTTTAGAGAAATTTCTCTGAGATAGGTTTCAGTAAATTGAAGTTGGAATGGAGGAAATTGGATTTTTTGGGCTTCTTGACATCATTTATAACTGATGGACATTACTACATTGATTGATCGATATATATAGACTGACGTTTACATCGATCGATTGATGTAAAAATCGATGTACACATCGTCTTCTCAATCAATCACATAGACCAATTGACGTGTCTTGTTTTCAGTGTTTTTAAGTTTTTGACTTTTTACACATTGTTTATCATCTCCACTCTTATTATAATTGATTCAAATGCCTCAGTGGAAAGTGGTTTTGTGAACATGTTCTCTAATTGATTATTATTTGGGACGAATTCGACATTAACTAAATCATTTTGCACACAATCCGTTATAAAGTGGTGTATAACATCAATATGTTTGATTCTATTATAATCAACCGGATTTTGTGCTATACATATAGGTGAGGTATTATCACATATAATAGGCATTTTGTCAAATATGATATTATAATCATTCAATGTGTGAGTCATTCACATCAATTATGCACAACATGAGGCGGCGATGACTCTGCCTTAGAAAGTGACTATTTTGTTTATTTGAAAACCGAAAAAATCAAGCAATCTCCAAAAAATTGACAAATTCCAGATGTGTTTTTCCTATCAACAAATTTTCCAACATAATTTAAATCACTGTATCTTCTTAAATCAAGACGATCATTCTTGGATAAAACAATCCAAAATTCGATGTACCCTTCAAATATCTAAAAGTACATTTGTATGGCTACTAGATGTGATTCCTTAGGCATATTTCGAAATCTAGCACAAAAACACATAGCACGTAATATGTTCGGCCAACTAGCCGTCAAATAAAGTAAGCTATGAATCATGCCTATATACTTTGTTATCTCAACCGGCTTTCCTTTTTCATCTTTTATCAAATTTTATACTTGTGCTCATTAGTATACTTATGCTCCTCCATTCTCAAATTCATACTTCTGGAGAAGATCTTAATGCACTTTGAGAAAGGTATACCTCGTCTTTGGTTTGCTTGATTTGAAGTCCAAGGAAGTAGTTGAGTTCTCTCATCATGTTCATCTCAAATTTATCTTCCATTACCTTAGCAAAATGCTGACATAGAGAATCATTAGTAACACCTAATATGATATCATCACATATATATGAACAAATAAATGGTTACTTCTTTGTTCTTTAATGAACAAGGTAGTATCAATTTTTCTCCTTGAAAAGCCATTTTAAAGAAGAAAGTTGCTCAAGGTCTAAAAGCTTGTTTGAGTCTATAAATAGCATTTTTTAATTTCAAGACATGATTTGTGTAATCATGATTTTCAAATCCGGTAATTGAGCTACATATACCTCTTCTTGAATAACGCCATTTAAGAAAACTGATTTTACATCCATTTGATATAATTTAGAATCTCTATAGCATACATAGACCAAAGACATTCTAATAGCTTCTAACCTTGCTACGGGGAAAATGTCTCATCGTATCCAATTTTTCCTTCTTGTCTATATCTTTATGCTATCGGCCTAGCTTTATTCCTTATTATATTCCCATTGATCATCTATTATATTTTTAAATACCCATTTAGTTTCAATAGTAGGACGATAAGGGGGTTTAGGAATCCACTCTCAAACATCTCTACTTTTGACTTGATTTAGCTCTTCTTGCATAGCTATTACCTACTCTCCACCACTTATGGCTTCTTTTATGTTTTTAGGATCAATTGTGAGATAAATGCATTCTCATGAAATTGTCTCCTTGTCAACATGTCTTAACTTGTTTCACCTAATATTAGTTCTTTAGGATGACCATTCCTATATTTAAATGATTACAACAAATTTGAAATATCACCTTTGACTTTTTCTTCTTCTTTTATCTTAGAAAGAAGTTCACTTTCAAGTGGTTCAATTCTAAGATTAACATACAAATTTTCTTTTGGTGGATTATCAAGATTTTACATGGGACTTGCTCCAACTATATCATTTTCCTCATCATCGTTAAGTTTTGATTCATCATCAAGAGATTCATTAAACTTAACATGAATGGACTCTTCATCTTTCATACTCCTTTTTATACTCTAAATGCCTTGCTGTTGTTTGCATATCCTACAAAAATACCTTCATCTGCTTTGAAGTGTCGTTTATGTCATATTTGAATCAAATCATTTTAGCAATTAGACATGAAACCTTTTGAGAAATCAAATCATGCGTCCTAAGTTCGTAAACATCAGTTTTCCTCGCCGCCTAAAAAAAAAACTTCACCATTCTTTTTCACAAGTTCAACTTGAAAATTAGCATCACATAATTGACTAACACTTATCAAGTTATACATAAGACCTTCTACATATAGTATATTACAAATAGTAAAAGAAGAGTTACCAATTTCTTCATGTTCAAGGATTTCGGCTCTCTCATTTCCAAAGTGCATCATTCCACTATCTTGGATTTTGAGCTTAGTGAATAGATTTTCGTCTCTCCTCATATGAGTGGAACATCCGTTATCCATAAGCCATTGATTCCGTCTTCTTTGGCTATTCCATTTAGCTTGAGTATCTACAACATCAAAGGGTTTATACATTGGTATCCTTTGATAATTGAGTCCTTTGCGGTTAGTTTCGACCCTTTGCTTCCAACCATACCTATCAATATGTCTAGCTCTATACACCACTTCTTACATGTCCTTTCTTGTTGCAATATAAACAGATATGTACATATTTTGATTGTGTGTTTTTGAGATGACTTGACCGTGTGAATTTTGGGGCCTAAGTAGTTGACATGTTCACTTTAATTGTCCGACGATATTAACGGCAAGTTGCCGAATTGGTCGTGCTTATAATTTTTTTTAGTGTGTGTTGATTTTGTCTTCATCTTGTTGTAACTCATATTCCCCAAATAATGAATCATCAAACTAGCAATTATGTTACCAAATTAACAATTTCAACACTACTTCAAGAAAAAATTTAAGTGCGGCAATTAACGTCTGAAAATTACAGGCTTTGGCGGGATATCTCTGTCTTTAATTGATGTCTTAACATTCTCTCTCCTTTTCTGTCTCTCTGACTCTTCTTTCTCTCTGTAACTTCTGAAACAAAGAGACATACTATTACACGCAAATGAAAGATCTTAGTGGTGAAAAGTTGAAATTATGCCTTAAATATTAACGGGTTTTCAAGCAAACGTTATTAACCCTCTGCTTTTCTTCAAAGATTTCACGTCTTTCTTGTACATCTTCTATTTTCAGCTACCAAGTAAAAAACCCAGATCCAAATTCAGGTGCAATATGAATCTATGACACGCAATGAGGTAAATTTCATGATTTTTTATCTGGGTTTTATTTCCAAACAAAGTTCAGTCTTTTGTCGGTGCTTCTGTTTGAATGCTAAAGCTGAAGGCTGAGCTCTGCTGTGAGAGTTGAGTTGTAAAAGTAGACATGGAAGTGTCCAAGTCACTGTTTTGAGTAGGCGAAATGTGGAAAATATCAGTATTGAAATTGAAATTCATGTTTTCGGCGTTTAATATAAGCAAATTGACAGAGAAAGTCAGACAAAGATCGAAACTATGATTTTTTTTTTTTTTTTTTTTTGCATCTTTCTTCATGAACTTTTGTGGGGAGTAATTTATGCTACATTCTTGCTGAATCTGTTGAAATGCTTGATTTTCAATTCTTGATTCTTGGTTTGGCATTCAATAGGTCTTTTTCGGTTTTCTTTCCTTCTATCAATTCCCCCCCCCCCCCTTTTACTCTGGTATGCAGTTTTTGAATGTTTCCTGGGGTAATTGGGCCGTGTCCCTTGTCTGTTTGATCATTCAAGGGTGTGAATCAGAGAGACCTTGGCTGGATATTGAGTTGGCTGCATGAAATTGACTAAAGGTATTTTGCTTGGTTTAGCTCAGATTGTTTTTCCTTTTCTTTTATATGTATGTGTTTCCGCTGTTTCTTTGTGTTTATTCATGGATCCTGTGATCTATCCTTGTTGACTATAGTTCAGAAAACCATGGGAGGTTAAGTGTTTTTTTTTTGTTCTGAAATTATTGGAGATCAAATCATTTTTAGACTAATTTTTGATTTGGTACTTAATACCAAGAAAGACTGTATTCTCAGCAATTCTGTGCTGAGGATGGGTTTGCATCTTCTTCTAATATCATGTATGAGTATATGTAAATTTTGGTTGAGAGAATATATGCGACTTTGGTTCCTATATTTGGAATTCTGTTCACTTTTTCTGCCTTCTGCTATTGTTTTAAGCACTACACAGTCAAAAACACACTGTCTCAATTGGATGTACCGGCGAAATGGCAATATATACTAGTACCTCTTGCAAATCAAATTTTCGAAAGTACTTGTAGCTTTGTGTAATGCATGCACAAAAACAAAGATTATCAATTTGTCTGAGTGTCCTCTCTAAGAAGTGGCAAGCGCATTTGTTGACTGTAAAGGGTTATTCAGTAAAGTCGGGAACACACTTGCAGGACGTTGGTATCTAAATTGAATCAAGAAAGTATGAATCAGAAGGCTGTATGCTGCTAATTTGACATTTGCTGTGTTACAATGTCGAAGATCAGCAAGTGGAAGTCTGAGAAGGCCAAAGTGAAAGTGGTGTTTCGGCTCCAGTTTCATGCTACCCATGTATGATCTCTCATGAAATGCTAACGTTTTCTTTTTGTCCACGTTATCTGCAGAAAATGTTAAATCTCGTGATATCAAATGTATGGATCTTATTCAAGTTATCTGCATAATTAGATCTCTGTGTTCTACAAATAAGTGAAACGTGCTTCAATGTTCAAGCTCCATAGAGTAATATGTCATCCATGATGGTCTTTCTGTAAAAGGACTGAAATGTTTTAGGCATGGCTGAGAATTACTTTACTTTAATTCTTTCCTATTTGATGTTATTTAACAGCTTTGCTGGTACCTTTTGCCCAATACTCCTAAAACATAATGAGGTGGAAAAGAGTAAACTTTAAAGTATTAGCCGGATGCACCATTTCAAGCTTAATAGTAACTCTGGACTTCTGGATAATGGTTCCCTTGGCAAGTCTGGATGTCTATTTGGTTGCATTCTAGAACTTCCGAACTTTTTTTAAAGAAAGTAAACTAGTGTCTGTGCATGGAATAGCATTTCAGGACTTATAAGATGGTGACTCTAAATTCTTCTATTTGTAACTTTGTACTGTTCAGATTCCACAGAGTGGGTGGGATAAGTTGTTCATATCCTTCATCCCTGCTGATTCGGGGAAGGCTACGGCAAAGACCACAAAAGCAAATGTCAGAAATGGGACATGTAAATGGGGGGATCCTATTTATGAAACTACAAGATTGCTTCAAGATGTGAGAAGCAAACAATACGATGGAAAGCTTTACAAACTCGTAGTTGCAATGGTAATTTTGATTTCTTTTCTTGAACTCAATGTTGATTTTTTTTTCTTTCAATATTTCCACTCAATAATACTGGGGACAGGGTTCTTTGCGTGCCAGTGTCCTAGGGGAGGCTGTTATCAACCTCGCGGAATATACTGATGCATTGAAACCTTCAGTTGTTGGACTACCTCTTGAAGGATGCAATTTCGGAACCACATTACATGTAAGATTTTTTCTCTTTTTGGGTATGATTGGGACAAAATATATGGCGCTTCCAAAATTAGACCTTCATGAGGTATATAAGATCACTTGATATTTTAATATTCATATTTATTAAAGCATCGAAATGCTCAAATACTCTGGGCTATGCTTATATTGAACAGTTAAATTATCACCAGAGTCAAGTCAGAATCAGAAGGACTGCTGAATTCCTGACTCCTTATTTCATGACATTTATGTGACGCTTTTATTTCTTTTCTGATCTTGTCTAAAATATTCTGCAGTTCTATCTTGGTCATTTTTATTCATTCAAATAAATTCTTTCATAAAATACCCCATTATCCATTTACTCAACAGGAACCAGTTATCGTTTGCTGTAAAGTCCCCTGACAATAGCAGTTAAAAATTGCTTTGTGCATAAATCTGTCGAATTCCTTTCTTAGTGTACTATGTCTTGGATGCATGGATTATACATGGAAGAATGAGTGTAGAACAGGATAAGATGCATACTAGAAACCTAAATATCTTCCAATTGTCACGGTATCTGAATGTATAATTCTTGTTCGTATTTGCTTATCTTTGTATCAACGAAGAACTTGTTCATATGGTGCTTAATTTGTAAGCGATTGCAGTGCTTCTTCATGAAGTGTATTCTTTAAACCCTTGGAAACATTCAACATGAGCTCTTGCAGATAGTTTTCTCTAGTTTCTTGCTTTTTATGTAATTGACTGCATATCTGATGCCAGGTCACTGTCCAACTGCTTACTTCAAAAACCGGATTCAGGTGGTGCACTGTAACCTTTAAAAGGTACTTTGTTTCCATGAATATTTAAACATATCACTTTTATTTGATGCAGAGAATTTGAACAGCAGAGGGAACAGAGAGATAAGGGCTTTCAATCTGGTGAGAAACATGAGGGAAGTAGTCCTGGAAAGGCAGCGTATCTGCAGGAGATTGCATCTGATCAGATGGATAAGGTCAGAGAACTTTTCTTTATATAGTAGATGGCTAGTCGCCTATCACATTGGTTTATTCCTGAGATGTTATTCTGCTTTTTTGATGTTTTTGGTTGTAAGAGGATACAATCTCTTCTATCAGCTTACATTGTGTATATGCCAAATGTTGCGGCATCTTGTGTTTCTTGGGCTCGGATTTTTTGAAAAGAAATTTTACATGCTGTACCTGAAATTCCAGTCATTTCTTATTGATAGATGGTCTGATACTAGTGGCATATGTCATAATCACCTGGTGTATGTCATCAAAATGTTTATCCTTTAATGAGGAGGTTCAATGAAACTTGCATATTTTGCTATGGTACTTCCTGGCATCTAAATAGTGCTTCACTCAATAGATTGGCTGTTCTTCTCACCGGATTATTAAAGCAATGGACTAGCTACAATGAGTGATTGTGGATGTGCAGCTTGCTATGGTTAATTTTACTTATTTACTTGTGTTCTTTCCTGGTTCTTCTGATGTAGGTCCATGCAAGAGTGAAATACACATCAGATGCCAGAGAGCTCTCATCAGTTGAAGAAATGGAAAGCGAGGATGCAGAATCCAATGGTGGCTTTGACGGCTCATCTAACACATCAGGAAGCTTATATACAGAGAAGCATGATGCCTCCATTAATAATGAAGTTGACGGTCTCAAGGGTGAAGCTTCAGGAGACATGAATGGAGTTTTCCATCGTCCAAACTCGCCGACACATAAAGTGGATCCTTCTAATTACCAAATTGTTGCCCGTGGAAATATTGATCCAGTACATGGACGGGGCTCATACTTCTCAGTGGATAATGAGTTGGCCATTGCCCGTGAGGAAAATAATAGGATCAGAAGTGAGTTGGATTTGGCTGCATCATCTGTTTCTGGTCTGAAACTGGAGGTAAGTTCGTTACAGAGGCAGACTGAAGAATTGAGCACTGAAACTGACAACTGTTCTAGCATACTTGCCAATGAAATATCCTCCTCTAAAGAATTGGCAACAGAGGTTTCACGCTTGAAAAGCGAGTGTGTTCATAGTGAAGATGATATTGAAAGGCTAAAAGAAGTAAAATCAAGTCTTCAGCTGACCACTGGGGAAAACGCTCACGTGGAGCTTCATCATCTACTTCAAAACAAACAAACGCATTGGATAAATGGAATCAGAAGTATTGAGGATAGGATTAAGGAGCTTCAGAGCAAGGTTCATCTTGCTTACCATGAAAGGGATTCTACGTTTCTTCATTCAGAATTAGATGTCTTGCTCCATATACTGCAGGATCTCAAACATGGGACGGGAGAAGCAATACCATTTCTAAATGCGGCATCACCAGAGAGGCATGATGCAAATGTCGTTAGTGAAACTTCTTTGTGCGAGAACAAGAATTTTGCTTCAGAAACTGGACTGGAGATTGAAGTATGTGAGCCAGAAATAATACTTCAACAGTTCACTAGTCCTCCTCTGGTCGCTCAAGTAACTGAATCCATAAGTGATATAGATGGAATGAAGAAAAACCTTTTTGGCCTTGTAAAAGAGTTGGATGAAGCAAAAATTGAAAGGGAAGGCTTTGTAAGGAAAATGGGAGAGATGGAATGTTATTATGAAGCTCTGGTGCAGGAGCTTGAGGAAACTCAGAAGCAATTGATGGGAGAGTTGCAAAACCTCAGGAACGAGCACTCTACCTGCCTTTACAAACTCTCCAATAGTAAAGTAGAAATGGAAAACATGTGTGAAGGTATGACTCATCAGATTCTACGGCTCACTAAGGAGAGACATGACTTAGATGCTCTCAATAAGGAGCTTGAGAAAAGGGCTGCTGCATCCGATGCATCACTCAAACGAGCCCGCTTGAACTATTCTATTGCTGTGAACAAATTACAGAAGGATCTTGAGCTCCTTTCTTCGCAGGTAGTATGCATGTTTAAGACAAATGAGACCCTTATAAAGCAAGCTTTTTCAGAACCACCCCAACCCCTGTATTTTGGATATCCAAGCACAGTGCAAAATTCTGAAGAGTCTGACATCAGTAACCTATTGCAATTGTCAAGTCAGAGTACTAGCAGGAAGCAGCAGGGAAGAGAGATCTTTCTTGACGACCTAAAAAATTCACTATGCTTGCAGGAAGAGCTCTACCACAAGGTAGAAGAGGAGCTCACTGACATGCACTCTTTGAATTTACATCTTGACATATTTTCCAAGGCTCTGAAAGAAAGCTTAAGTGAGGCAAGTTCTGAGATGAGGCGATCGAAAGCACAAACAGAAGAACTGAAGGATCAGTTTAGGGTCTCAGAAGAATCTAACAGTCTATTGGTGGCAAGGTTGCAGGCTTCCATGAATGATGTTGACAACCTCAGAGAGTACAATGCCAGATGTAATGCCCATTACAATGATGTGGCGTTGCAGAATCAGCTTTTAGAAGTCAAGTTGAAAAGTATTTCCAATCAAAATGTACTTCTTTTGAAGGAAGTTGAGGATCGTGAAGAAATTATGTTACAGTGTAGAAGTTACCGGAGTCAATATGAGACCTGTTTGGCCGAGAAATCAAAGCTCTCTGATTTGTTAGCTCAGGAAAGTGGGCTGTCCTTGAAACTTCAGAATGAAATTTCTACACTGCAGGAAGAGCTGGCCACTCTGAAAAGTAAAACTTTTGAATTGACTTCTTCGAGAGAAGATCTGGCAGAAACTGTCAAATTTGTGCAAAAGCAGCTGACAATTATATTGGCATCTCATGAGACACAATTTCCTGGCCTTTCTCTTTGCAATGATGCTTGCCTGGGTGAATCAAAGTCAATGGATTGCAAAGATGCCTTGTTACTACTGGAGAAAATCCAACATAGTGCATGCAGCAAAATTGTTGAACTCGTTGAAGAAAATAAAAAGCTGGAGAATGAGAGACTTTCTGCTGATATCTCCTTGGGTTCTGTTAGATCAGAATTTCTGGACATGGAGAAAAAGTTCAAAAGTAACATACAAGACATGGTGACCAATTTGGAGGCCTCTAATGCCATTGTGGAAAATATTGAACTTAAATTTGAATCCCTTTCTAAGAGAATGATGCAAAGCTCTGAAGTCGGAGAAACTCATGTAAAGAAACATGGGGAGCTTTTGGAGCATCTTTCTATATTGGAAGCTGAGCTTCAAAAGCTGTTTGGTGAAGAGGGCCACATAGTTCAAGAGATGTCTTGCCTAGATGCTGTCTCCATGGAACTTGAAATGAGTAAGTTGACAATTGGCGGATTAGTGCAAGAGAAGCAAGATCTTGTCACGGTCTTGCAAGATAGAACAGCAGAATCTGTAAAACTTGAATCTGATTTTTGCAATCTGAAAGAGAATTTGAGAACTCTCCAGGACGACTTGAAGGCCGAGAGAGATATTAGAAACAATTTACAGAGTACGGTAGTAGATCTTGGTTCCCAACTTAACATGGAAAATAACAAGATTCATGAGCTTACCCTGCAAAATACTGAATTGTTGGACTACAAGCTGCAGCATGCGACAAAGCTAGAATTGGAGAGCTCAAGGGTCAAGGATATCTTATTGCAGCATGATGAGTTACTTGGAAAGCTGCAAGCTGAATCTGCTTCTGTGTCTGGTCTTGAAATTCAGTTATCAGAAATGCTTGAACACATTATAAGTGAAGATGTTAAAAGTACCTTTTTCACAAGCTTGTATGAAATGAAGATTGAGGAACTTGGGCAGAAGCTTACTTGCTCAGACGCTTGCTTCAAAGAGCTACAGAAAAGACATCATGAAGTAGAGGCAATGCTGAATTGCTCTTTTGCAAAAGAATCTCACTACATCGGTGCAATTTCCAAATTAGAAAAAGAGGCGGAATCCTCAAGATATGATTTGAACAACTCTTTGGCCCAAAACGCTGTCCTGTTGGAGACAAATGAGACCTTTGTGATTGAACTCGCTGAATACAAGAGGAGACTGGAAACTTTGGAGATTAGGAATTCTGCGGAGAAAGATCTGCATATGTTAGAGGAAATAAAATGGAAAACCGACCTGGCAAGTGCAGAGGAAGAAATCATCAGTTTGACATTATTGAAAGAGCAGTTGGAAATCATGATGCTACACCTTAAGTGCAATTTACAAGAATGGACTTCCTTTAAAATTTTGCTGGAGGAGAGTGAAAACGAACTGGTGGCATCACGTTCCCAATGCATTGAGCTTGCAAACTTGAAAAATGACCTGGCACGTAAAAATGATGATATCATGGTTGAACTTAACAAGCACAAGAGGCAATTGGAAGGATTAGAGAGCAAAGTTTCCGAGGATAAACACCAGCACATGGATGAGGCTACAAGACTGGAAAAGAGCTTGGCGAGTGCAGAAGGTGAAATCTTCAATTTGACCTTATCCAAGGAAATACTGGAAATCACAATGGTGGAACTTTGTAACAAACTGCAAGAACTGCATTTATGCACAAGTTTACTGCAGGAAAATGAAAAAGAACTGATGACACTACAAGCACGGTTTGCTGAGCTTTCCGACGAAAAAGTAAACTTGTCCAGTCTTAATGAGGTTATCCTGTGTGAACTTGCTGGTTGCATGAAGAAACTGGAAGCTGTGGAGGCTAGTGTGTCTATGGATAAAGATCTGCATACGAATGAGGCAGAAACACTGCAAAAAAGCCTGGCAAATGCCGAAGAAGAAATCATTGATTTGACAGAGTCAAAGCAATTACTGGAAGTCGCTATGAATGAACTCAAGGAACAACTAGAACAACAGCGCGTCAATACAAGGTTACTGGATGAAAGTGAAAAAGAAATGATGATATTACGCTCCCAGTGTATTGACCTTTCCTGCAGGAATAATTCTCTGCAAAGTGCAAACGATGTTATTATGGTTGAACTTGGTGAATACAAGAGGAAGCTAGAAGCTTTGGAGGTTCAGATCTCTGAGGATAAAGATAAGCATAAAAATGAGGCAGAAAAATTGAGTGATAACCTGGAAACTGCAGCAAAGGAGATTATCGACTTGACAATCTGGAGTGAACTGTTGAAAAACTCAATGAGTGGTCTTCAGGTCAAATTACAAGCTACCTCAAGTTCAATGGACAGTGAGCATATCGAGTCATGTGAAAATTTTGTGGAACTTTCCAGTTTGAAAGTTAAACTGGCAAATGCTGATGAAGAAATTATGAGTTTGACACAATACAGGGAACAATTGGAGATCACAATTCTTGTACTCAAGGAGAAATTTCGAGAGCTCCTTTTGGAGGAGCGTGAAGATCAGCTGATGACACTACGTTCACGTTGTGTTGAGCTTTCCTTTAAGCTGTCTGAGCAGATACTGAAGACAGAAGAATATAAACGTTTATCTACTCATTTGAAGGAACTGCAAGATAAGGCAGTGGCTGGGTCTCAGGCTGCTCGAGAAAAACGAGAACCTGATGTACAGCCTTCTGGTGTCCAAGAGTCACTGCGGGTGGCCTTCATAAAGGAGCAGTATGAAACCAAGCTCCAGGAATTGAAGCAACAGCTTTCTATCTCTAAGAAACATGGGGAGGAAATGCTGCTAAAATTGCAAGATTCTTTAGATGAGATTGAAAATCGGAAAAGATCTGAAGCTTTGCACTTGAAAAGAAATGAAGAGATAGCTCTCAAACTTTTAGGTTTGGAGGATGAATTACAATCAGTGCTTTCTGACAATCGTGAAAGAACTAGGGCTTATGATTGCATTAAGGCCGAGTATGAATGTGCAGTACTCAGTCTTGAATGTTGCAAAGAAGAAAAGGAATTACTTCAGACCTCTTTACAAGAACGTGAGGAAGAGAAGTCTGCAATGCTAGCTGAACTTTCCTTGACAAAGAAACATTTGGAAGATGTTGCATCATCCCTGAAGAGTAGTAAGGAAGAGAGTCCGCTAAAGGATCAAGTACATTTCTCCCGTGAAAAGTCAACTAATATTTTGACGTTCACCGAAGAGGTAGAAAGTTCAAGCCCAGATCCGATGCATCAAGATGAAGTTTCTTACGTAGGTGGTGAGACACAGACCATCCAGGTAATTTCTTTGCTTCGTTTTTCATAGCAGTGCTATAAATATAAAAGGAACATCAGAGACCTTGATCCTTAAGTGTTGTGAAATATTTACTCTTGCTGTCAATGACCTGAATGTTATCATCAATATACTAGATTGGAAGAAATTAAATAGTTAAGGCGCTAGGCAATGAAATTAACATCAATATGTTGCTTATTTACAAAGGAAAAAAAAAACATCAATATGTTACTTGACTTTGAATCCATGGTTTGCTTAGACTTTCTTCACTAGGACCCTGTCTATAGTAGAACTAGTTGATACTCCGGAAACTTCCCTCTTTATGTGTTAAACCATAAACCTTTCCATGTTTGCCAAGGCACTTTGGTGTATGTCCTATTCTCATCTTTTTGGCTTGATCTCAGCGTGGACTGTTAAAATATCTGAGCTAATCACTTAATCCAGTTCATTTTACATGTATCCAGTTGACTAGAGTAAGAGTTGGTCAAACACCCTAGAACACAGCGTATGTCAAGTTTCTCCTATGTGACATTACATATTATCTTTCAAATCTGATGTTTTTGAAAATTATAGAAGTTGAGAATTGAGAACCCTATTTCCTTGACTTTTGGCGTTAGTTTTTGAATAAACTGGTTTGACCCACACTATTAAATTTTATGAGCAGTCGTTTGTCTTTCATGACCTTTTGATCTACTCCTGGTAGAGTTGTTTGTATTTTTGCAGGAAATTGTTTTCCTGTTCTCTTTTTGGTGTGTGATTCTCTTTTCGCAACCTCCAGTTTTTTTTCCCCGAATTCTTTGGTTACCTTTGTCATGCCCCTCTACTGACCAATCACTTTTTGTTACCTATAGAATGCGATATTCATTGTGGCAGTGCTGCATTCCAGTTAAATATTCCTGTCTTGTATGAACTTGCTTATGATATTTGGCTCCTTTAGGCTTTTGCTTCATGAAACTTCTTTTCTAAAATTATTATCGTTATTATTTACCCCTCCGGTCTTTAAGCAAGATTATCTACAATATTTAGGAGGATGCATGTTGTATTCCAAATGGATTTTCTGAGCATGGAGTTGTTGGAAAGGACCTAGAACATACTAATGGAAACAATTCTTCCTTCGGATCACAAGATCTCAAGTCCAGCCTCATGCATTTACATGATGAGGTATGTCTCCCTGTCTGTTGCCTAATAGTGAAAATTAAACAGCTGAGCTTACCTTTTTTGTCATTGCGAATCCATGAACCCTGCCACAAATACCAAAACTGTTGACATTTAGTTCTTGAAATTTTTTTGATACCAAACCAACTTTGGCTGTCTTTTTCTGTTCGCAGCTAGAAAGGATCAAGAAAGAGAATTTTGTGATTCCAGAAGACCAGATTCTTGGCTCAGAACATCTACAAAAGGAATTTGTGCGCTTAGACAAGGTTGGTCTGACTATTATTGTTATTCTTGCTAGGATGCAAGAACAACCAGTTGACCAATTTAGAACACTCCCCAGTATTCTTATCTTGAAGTTTTTTTTTCTTTTCATGCTTTTCTGTTATGAAGGCGAATGAGGAACTCAAGAACATATTCCCATTGGATACTGAGATCTCCGGCAAAGGGAATGCATTGGAAAGGGTTCTTGCTCTGGAAGCTGAGCTTGCTGAAACAGTAAGGGCGAAGCATAAATCTAAAAATGATCCTCAAAGGTGACGATCAGTTCTTTATAGTGTGTCTATGTTTATCTGAAAAGATTGTCTATGTCAAATTTGCACAAAATTTAAAAAAAGTTAGGTGACACATCAGTTTAATCCTTGTATTTCCCAATTCGCTTTACAAATGCACTCATTTAAAGATTACAAGTTAGTCACTTAATCATTTTTTCTTTTACTATTTATAGGATGTAGACAAATATTTTGGAATGGACAAAAATAGAAACGTGGACATGCTTTTTGAGTCTGAGGGAGTAATTAGTAAAGAAAAAAGTTCAGATAAGTTCTTTAACTTAACAGAAGAAACAAATTGAACCTTCACCTTAAAGAAAATGGTAAATTATTTCGGGTACATTTGTAAGACGTTGTACTGATTCCTTTTGGTTCTGCCTCCCTTTTTTAGTGCTTTTGATAACCGATATGGCGACGAGGAAGCAGTACTTAAGAGCTTCAGAGACATAAATGACCTGATCAAGGAAATGTTGGAGCTGAAAGGGAAATATGCAGCTGTGGAGACTGAGCTGAGAGATATGCACGACCGCTACTCTCAATTAAGCCTCGAATTCGCAGAGGTTGAAGGTGATAGACAGAAACTGAAGATGATCCTCAAGAATGTTCGTGCCTCCAGAAAGCTCATGCAGCTAAGTCGCTCTTCATCAGCTGTTAATGCAGAGGTTTCATCCTAGAAAACACACATTGAAAGGAAATGCAAAGCCATTGAAAACCGAGAGGCATATTTATCTCCTACAGATCAGCAAGCTTGCAGTAGTGATCTTCATCAGCTGGTTAATGCAGAGATTTCATCCTAGGAAAGACACATTGAAAGGAAATGCAAAGCATTTGAAAACTGAGAGGCATATTTATCTCTTTCAGATCAGCAAGCTTGCAATATTAATTATTACTTCACCTCAGTGTAAGAAAATCGATGAGTTTTCTTGGTTTACATGCGTCTCAAGAAGCTTTAGTGATCAAAAGCAGCTTAATTTTCCCCAGTGTATATGTATGTCTGGTCATTAGAAATTTTGCTCGCTGCTTGTATATTGGAAGATGTAAATTTTATGTAACTTATCATAATTACCCTGCATAAACATGTAACTTTGCATGTATAACAAATTTTGATTTCTTCTAACATGTTTATTATTTAAGGCAACAGTATTAGAATCACTATTTTTAACATTTTTTTTATCTTTCATTTAAAACAAAAGAAAAACAATAAGCAAGATTATGAATTCAATCCCAGAGAAATAAGTCTGAAGACGTGAGGTTTAACCACTGAAACTAATATCACACAAATGAAGCCGAGAACTAGTACAAAAATAAAAAGGTGCATGAAAAGATTTACATATCATTTTTAGTTGGTAAAAAGTAGGCATATATAAAGCCAGAGGTATCACTGGAATCAAACTTTTTATCCTTTAAGGTCTTTCACCCTTTCAAGACTATAGTGATAGATTTTGTTTTTGTTGGGATATTACTAGGTATGGTTTTTGGTTTTAGTTGGTAAAACGAACACATTAACACTGCTGATTTCACTTCTTAATCCTGTAAATATCTGTCCAGCATATTGATTTTCTTACAAAACGTAGTATATGCACAGATACACGCACACATGTTCAAAGATGTGAGTGCAGCATCGTCGTTTCATTGCATCAAACAATGAAATGAAGATGATCAAAAGGATGTTAAACCAACGGCATATTAATGTAATTTCATTACACAATTATCTGTTTTCAACAAATCTAGCTATGCACCTGAAACTGTCAATAATACAAACATTTTTCTATGACAACAACATCATCACAAAACCATATCAAAGCAGACATCGGAAGCAAGGACTAAACACTTTCTTGAATATTTCCATGGAAATGTTTTCCCTTCCCCTTTAAGCATTGGATAGCATGTATCACTACCTTGCTCATGCGGCTACACATATTCTTCTTACAAAGATAACGGCACCAACAAGCACTTCCATGGTTGTACATGCCACACTAAGTTCCATGCATGGTGAAACTTTTTTATAATCGAAGCTCTGTTCTTGGTGATCAATATATCCAAATAAAAAGTTGTATCTAAATCTTAAATCATTGCATTGATTGTGGAACCGCTAAGAAGTATGATTAAAGAAGCTTGCAACCATGTCGTTTATGATGGATTATAAGATTGTGCAGCCACACCCGCCTTTCTTCATGGGATCATCAAGAAGTTTATCTGTGACATTGATTAAAAAGGCTAAACTGTTAGCTGTTACTTGTTATCTGCAGATGCGTCCGTGTATGTGAGTGCATTACAAATATTTTTTTGGGTGATGGTGGGGTGAGGTGATTATTACAACAATACTAAGATAAGGAAAGCATATGATCATTGAATAACATCTTTAAATTGAAAGGAAACTTTAACATGCCAGAAGTTGTGGTAAATATGCCGCCTCGAAATACATATGCAACATATATGTCAAAATGCTCTGCTAGTATATTCGGAAAACAAGGTCAGTGACAAGACAAATATATGTATTCCACCCCCTTTTTCCAATGCCCTCATATCTATGTAATGAGCAGCATGAATCAGGACCTTGGCTTGTTCAATCAAAAGTACTGTGCAGTATGCACCTAGAGAGCTAACTAACTAGCTATAAAAATGCTTTTGATAATGAAGTAATTAGAGTAATAAAATCAAAGAGGAAAGATACTAGTCATCCCTAGTTATGCTATATAAAGTACAACAGGCAGTTGCTACTGTAGCCTAAACATAACTAAAAGCTAGGACAAAAGAGAAAAAACACTTGGAAAACTGAAACATTTAATGGAAACAGAAATCACACAGCCCCTTACTTCTGCGTATAGGAACTAAAAGAAAATCAAGTAGAAGCTCTACAGCATAAATTAAAAACATAATTGCTGAATTACCACTTTTCCCCTCTGCCAAAGGAGGACGGACCACAACATGCATGGTTATGACACCTCCTGGAATTTCTGCCATAGGAAGTCTTGATTCAGCCAGTGTTTTGTTGTTTTCAAGTACCTTTCCCGCATTTATTAGCTTCATATCGTGTATGGTCTTTGGTCCATTCCCTTTCTCTGCCAAACAGGAGAAGTTTCACTGGTCAATAAACCATTCCTCACATACCGCACTTCAATCTTGATATGTAAACACACACACGCATCTTTTACTGCTATAGAACATCTTAATATGCACGGAAACTAAGTTGAAATCTGTCAAGACAGCTGCCTAAAGGATACTGTATATGTAAAATGAGACAGGATTTGGTTCCTCTACACTGTGTACCACCTTCAATTTAAGAAGCAAGGATTTTGTGTTTTTTCCCCTTTTTCTTCTAGTTGGGTGTTTACAGGGTTTTTTTCTCTTTGTTTTCTATTTTCTTTCTTATTTCTTTAGTGTGTCATTGGGGGGGGGGGGGGGTGAGGAGCACAGAAGGGCAATTTCAAACAATCGCATTTCAAGAGGAGCAATACATCCACGATAAGTGAGCTACCCAAGATACATTTAGTAATTCCCACACCTAACTTGAACGAACAACATTATTGTCACCAAGCTTTCAGGATTTCTACAATCTTGCACCCAGCTGGTAGATTAAGACTACCTAGAAGACACTTCAAGTAGTACACATCCCATCCTACCTGCATACTATCCCTTCATCTGTATTCACCATAAAAGCTACATAAATTGCAATCCTCAAAAGCAAACAATGCTATATGAAGTGCCAGCTTCACCGTCTCTCTTCTAATACTGGAACCATGGTTGCATCACTTCCTCAGACTACCATCCAGTAACTCTTTTGCATTTTGTTCTTATGTATTTATTTGTTTATTTGACTGTTACTTTTCAGTTGTTTAGGTAAGGAAATTTTTTCTTTGAGGTAACCAGCATTTACATTGATTTCCCTCGGTTCCAATTAGCTGTCAGCCCACAAAAGTTAAATCCTAGAATTTATATGAGATGGGGGTTTTAACCTTTAATACTTAAGCAATTGAAAGAGCTTCAATTAACTAATAGAAAAGCAAGGTACTGATGTTGGAAGTTAGGCAAATCTTGCAGAAAAAGATGCTAGATGGCTCAACTGATACCTGAAACTCAATACTTATATCTTCCTGTTATATTCATAAAAGGGTAAACAAATTTCAAAAAAACTGCAGTTGATTCCCATTAAAAGATAACAAGAACTCAAAGATGATCTAAAACTTTACAGAGAAGAAACAGAAATAGAGGAGAGAGGGGGTGGGGGGGCGCACTAGAATTCTCGGTTGAAAAACTGATAACCAACAATGGTAAAAGAATTCAAGCAGAAAATCTACTTCTTGGAAATGCTAACTCAGTGGAAATGACCTAATATATACAATCTAAGACACGACAATAACGAGGCCAAATTAGACAAACTAGTCCACCTTGGACATTAGGAACAAGAACAATCAACAACTAAACAGGCCTATAGTTAAATACAATAGGTTAGATTCAATTCTCAGTTACTGACAATTTCCAGATTGAAGGATAACTTACAACCTTTAGGCCATTGGGCGATTATTTTCTCTTTGACAGACCCCACTATAGTGGAAGGACTATACTTGTTTGGTCCAATGTCACTCCCATCAGCAAGCCTGAATTTGATCTCGAGCAATTCTTGGACAGCCATTAAACATCAAATAAACCAGAAATTCTCAAAACTCAAAACAGAAAACTCCACCTACTCCAAGAAGAATATATAGAGAAGTCCTTTTCCCTTTTTCTAAGTCGAGAATCAAGAAAACTCAAATATCACCTCAACAACCACTCTTCTGAAACAAGAAACGAAATAGATCAAAAACCCAACTGCCAGAAGAACTTAAAAGCCCCGAAAAAATGGAATGGGCCCTCTTCAAATCCTTAAATTGCAATACTCAACGAAGAAAGTGTTAATAGTTGACCAAATATTCCAGAACCCAGATCGATAACCCCAAGGTATGCAAAGAAAACAGTCTAAAGAAACCTTTCCCGAATCAAAAATCCGTTCTTGATGCTTAATTAGGGCTCACAGAGGGTAAACAAAAACATAAGGTTCTTGATGGTTAATCAAAGCTCACAAGGGGTGAACCACATAAAATCCGTTACAAGGACCTCAAATTTTTTGAGAAAAAAAATTGAGCAGATTTAGGAGGAGGGAATTAAAAGCAGACACAATAAGTAAGAGACAATCGAAGCTTCTTGACTTGGATATAAGTATCCGTTACAAGGACCTCAATCTTTTGACGAAAAATTTGAGAAGATCTAGAGGTAGATGAACTAAAAGCGGAGTAATAAGTAAAAGTTTAATGTGAAATAAAGGGTAAGTATTAAAAAAGGGAAAGGAAGAATCCAAACAGAAAAGAGAAGGTCTCAATGAGTGGAAGAATCCAAGACACTTGAAAAGTTGTTGGGGATATTTTAAAAAATATTATAATATTAATAAGGAAAATTATGATTCCACAAACAATCATGATGCTAGGCATCCAAAGAGTGTCTTTAGAAGGGCATTGTTAATGGCGTCTTACGTTTTTTAATTTGTTTTTACTTAACACACTCAACCAATCACACCTCATCTCTCTTCCGCTGCCTGAAAATGATTGGCCTCCATTTCCTCCTCCCTTCTCCCACTCCCTGCTGAGCCCCGCCCTCTCCCCGTCACCCCCTCAACCACCTCCTTCTTCCCGTAGCTTTTCCTCTTCCCCGTTATCTCGCCCCATGCCATTGCTGCATCTCATGTCCCCACCAGTATCCATCCCACAAACACCTCCCACCACCACCCCCAGCCACCCGCACACCCCCAACAGCTCTCTGCAATCCATCCCCCATTCAATCCGGCACCCAATCTACTGCTCCTCCAGCCTGACGCCTCCACCTACAAACAGTACTCAAGCGCCAATGCCCAATTACCAATTTTCCATCCCCTCAATTCTACTGAAATTAAACGATGAATGTGTAAATAAAAAATGGCTTCAACATGCTTTTCTATAAACTACCAATTCTTCCGAGTACTTAGAAGCCATTGTTACTACTTCGACTCATGAATCCGGATCTTCACCAAGGTCAAAAATGACCTCAAATGAACGTCGTCAGTTAACTTGAAGAGTAGTTAACCGATTTGAAGATGTTAGCTGGAATAGCTTCCTGAAAGTCATGCACAAGTAAGTAAAGATCAGAGGTCCCGAGGGGATGACCCCAGGTAAAACCCTCCGACACTCAAGTCAGTTTGGACCATTTCTCACTGAGAATATAGTTTAGTGTATGGAGTTAGAAAATTCTCACAGATCTTAACCGAAGAGAAAGTTCAGTGTATTAGCTCCAGGTTGTATCCAGAATAGATTTGGGGATTCCTTTTCTGGTCTGTCTTGACCTGCTTTTATTGGTTTTTCCTGCTCCTGGCCTCTGATAGCGGATAAGATGTTTGCTTGGGGCAGAAGACCTATGACGCAGTAGGTCTGCTGATATGACCGGTAGGCCGGCTGATGTGACTAGTAGGTCGGCTGAAGTGACTTTGGCGTGTACAGGCTGAATAGCCAGACGTGTACTCTTTCTTTGAACTGCACTTCTGCCTGATGGTTTTACGATGTGATGATGTGCTTAATTCCTTTGCCGAAGTGCAAAACTAGGCCTTGCCGAAGTGCAATATTGAATCTGACCGAAGCGATCTGGAGTGTAACACTTAAGCTGAAGCTGATGTTGGAGTTCGGTGCCGAAGTGCAGTCCTTGGCCTATTCTTCGATAGTAAAATGGATGTCATGGGGCACAGCCGAAGTGCAATCACGGCTGAACAGCAATACTTGGATGCTGAACTGCAGGAGTTATACCGTTGACTGTTGTTGACTAACATACGATTAATTCTGGTTCATCATCGAGCAAGCTTCATAGAAAAACTAGATAGACATTCGATCAAATGGCTTTGATTTGGTCATAAAGAATGGCTTGATTTAAATTAAAGTCATCCTTGATTCCTTTCAGAGAACAACTGATATTATAGCTGAAGACCCGGAATTATCACAGATTCAAATCTTCCATCAAAAGGCTCGACTCGGAATTCTTGAAATCATTGGGGTGATGGAGACGCAGGGGCGAGTGGAGAATGGTTATGGGGTGTGGATTTTCCAAGGGCGGGTCAGCACTTCTGGGCAATAGAGGGATTAGATCTGGTTAGTGGGTTAGGAAAATCAAATTAAAAAAACCTAATACTTCATTTAAATTACGTTTTAGACGTATTATATTTTTGGATGTTATTCGAAATGGCGTTACATTGTTTGAAGAATTTTTTCCAATTAGTAGTATATTTGTAATTTTTTATTATTAAAACTATAATTTTTTTTAGATCTCCCAAAGCTGGTAAGAGTAGGTGTGAAGAACACTGTTACTAAATTCATTTATGAACCTAACCGTAATTTCCTATCATATTACGGTGGAAATGTCGTTTTCTACTTGACCTGGTTGGCTTAGCTGCTGAGTTCAGACTTTTATTTAGGTTAAGATTTAAGAAGGTTGATATCTAGGACAAAGTAAAGAGTCATGAGAGAAGGCCATAGTACACCATCATGAGACATTTTATAAGAAAGCTCTAACGGCATAGTTTAGTTCATAGATTACATTTAATGTTATAAGTTTGAACGTTGTCAATTAAAATGTGAAATTTGGATCTTCGATACATCTAATATTGGAACGAGTTTTGACTCTTTACTAACACCAAATACTGTAGTCTAAAATGTCTTCAGTTGTTCTAGAGTCTATGCTTCGGGGATTCTTTGATTCATTTAATTGCATTGTTCAATCATCTTTTACAGCAATAAATTATACTAACAGTTTAAAAACTTACCGACAATGGGAAACGTTTGACTGATACATAGTGCTTGTAAACTACTCTTCAGAAAAGTACAAGAATTACTTATATTGTTTCAGATGATATTATTGAACCAAAAAAAAAAAAAAACTCTGTAAAAGGTGTCATGAATTATTTGATCGTGTAGTGATCACCAATGACCTAAACGACCACTCTATTTATATTGTTGAACTAGAGGTGTAAACTAGGTGAGCCGATCATAGAATTGACTCATCGAATCGAGCAATCTTAAAATTTTTCGATCTCGAACTCGATCACGACCTCTATCTACTTTTCATGAAAAACAATTGTCATTTGAATAATTAACCGTTATCATGTTTAGTTTATAGTTTGTATTAATCAAATATAATAGTATAAGATTAAAACATGCATGATCTTTATATAAACTCAAACATGCTCACGAGCTAATGATTCAAACATCAAAATGTTCAAAATTACTTGTTAAGTAGTCGAATCGAGTCAAATTCGACCCTAATCATTATCGAATCGAACTAGTCAAACAAACATATGAGTAAAACTTAAACGATCATAAACGGCTTGACACATTTGCATTGCTAGACGTAGAATTGAGGTCAATGTTGCATAATATGTCTTTCTTTTTCTTTTCCAGGCATTCAAACTTTCTACCGGTTAAGATTTACATAAGTTCGTGTCTTTTAGGCTTTCGGCTCTATAGCTGCAGACAACCAAAACAAACGAACAAAACAAAAACAAAAGAAAGACCCAAAAGAAAAAGAAAGATTGAGAAGAAGCATAATGCTCGATGGGCTTTACTTAAAAGCAGAATACCCGACCGGAGATTCACACGTGAGGGTTAATGTAATTTGGTTATAATATTATCCATAGACAATTATATTGGTATTGCATTGGTACTAAATCATTGATATCAAAATGGGTGAATATCTCGTGTATTTGATGTCTCATCTCTTATTTCAACTTAATAGGATTATGTAACATACCCAATTTTAACAAAAGCAAAGCATAGTTAGCATGCACCGATTAAATTGGCTTAGAAAAGGAGACATGAAGAACCTAAGAAAACTTTTCCGAAAATCACTTGTATAGGTATATGTGTGTCTGTCTGTCTGGCTGTATGTGTGTGTATATATGTATGTATGTATGCATTGTTTACATTTCCCATGGAGTTAATGACACTCTTCATTAACTTTAGAATATGATACAATAAACCAAAATGACTCACTAAATTGGCTGCCGTTTTTTAGAGTGTGAAGTAGCAGTTGATCGACATAGCTTGACACATCATTATGGGTCATCGGGAAACAACCTCTGCATGTTTCTAATTTATGTGTATGGTTGCGTATATCCGATCTTCCATACCCGACATAGGTGGGAGCCTCTAAGGCGATGTGGTAATGTTGTTGTTGTTGTATATGTGTGTGTATATATATGAAATAAAGAATTTCAATAGATCATAAACTATTTATGATTCTTTTCTAATGTTTTTGGAATTCATCGATTAAATGCTGTAAATAACATTTCTGCATTGGCAGACGAATGAAGTGAAATGTATTCTCGTTAATTGTATGGTTATCAAATTCAGACTGTCAAAACGAAGATGAAGAATTGGGTATTTCCATTTTATTCATCTCAATTCATTACAATAGAGGTTACAATATATAAAAGGTTAATTGCATCTGGTATCCATTCTTTTCCACCAAGTTTTAAGTAGCATCCAATCTTTCATGAAACTCACTTGCCATCCAGACTTATAGGGGTAGTAGACACCTAGCATCCGGATGACCTGCTGGTCGACCGTTGACCGCTGAAATCGACCTTTGACCGGACTTAACCATATTTTTAACCCGACTTTAACCAAGGTTGACTATTTTACCTTCAAAATTAAAGAAAAAACAAAATCAAAAACCTTTTTCATCCCTTCTCAAAGCCTGCAGCCTCCTGCCAATGCCTTCTCCGGTATCATCTTCATCCTCTAACCCCTTTTCTCTGACTTCTTCCTCCACAAACCCCTTTTCTCCGACTTCGTCGTCCGAACTCACCAACCTTTTTTGAGTAAAGACTTCTTTGGCCTTTGGGGATGGATCAAGTAAATATAGTCTCCATTGTACAAAGGTCCAAGCATTGAGAAATAGGTTTAACTCTATGGTATGAACATGCTGAATGGGTGGGTGCCTTTGGCAGGAATCACATTTCTTCATGTGATCCAGAGCATCTTGACATATTGTTAGTCACTAATATCCTTACCTTACAGTTTTTCTGGCTAACATTCGGCCACCAATTTGGCTTTTGCAGACTCCTTCATGGATCTCTCTGAGAGAGTAGTCTGCATCTCTAGATACGACGGATTTTGTGTTCCCAAACCCCCCAATCAAACACCAAAGTGTAAATATGAAAATTTCAAGGAAACGAACTAAGCGGGAATGGAATCGGAGCTCGTGTTGCAGCAGACCAGTACGCTCATGATACATCAACTTTACGCGACAAAATAACAAAAATTTACAATGATTCTAGAGATAAGCCACAAATCATTGCACCAGGAGGGTTCTTTGATGCAACTTGGTTCAGTGGTTTCGTAACGAAAGCGAACTCATCAGTTGATGTGGTCACTCACCACATATACAATCTAGGAGCAGGTAATGCAGCAGAAAGCCTTGAACTAAATGATCACTTGCCAAAAATGTAGTACTGATCCCTTCAGTGGATTTTCTTCTTTGATTATCCACAGGGGTGGATCAACACCTAGTAGAAAAGATTCTCGATCCGTCGTATCTTGACGGTGAGGCAACTACATTTAGTCAACTCCAGAGCGAAATGGAAAGAGAAGAAATAGAGGGAAGATGAAATTAATCATGATTGGGAAAAGTTTGGCGTCACTTGGGGGAAAAGTGAAAAAAAAAGGAAATTTCATAAAAACCGCCTACAGCAGGTCATTTCCCGGTTGCCGGATGCCAGATGTCTATTACCCCTATAAGTCTGGATGGCAAGTGAGTTTCATGAAAGATTGGATGCTACTTAAAACTTGGTGGAAAAGAATGGATACCAGGTGCAATTAACTCAATATATAAATAAGAGTACAGAAGTATCCACCAAATATAATATAGTGAATACAATATCTAGACTTTCACAATAGTATTGTAGCCATTTTCCTCTATAAGAGGAGAAAATATAAAATCTTGCTATACTACTGTAGATGACATCTCGTAGTCGTAGATTCTGTACAAATCTTGTAAATTTCTTATTGAACCTTATAAAACAATAACAAAGACTTACAAAAGTATTACAAAATCTACAATATTTGTATATTTTTACATGACAGCATGTGTTTCCCAAAATATATCTACATGAAGTTAGGATGGATAGGAACCTAAACTCATCACTCAGGTAGTCAGAATCTGAGAATCAAAAATGTGATCCGGAGGACACGCCGTCTAGGTTGCCTCACCCTACATTAAAAAAAAGAAGCAGGCGTTTTATTAAATTATTAAAGGAAGAAAATTTCACAGCTTTCACAAAGCAGCACAAAAGTTAGTGGCAAAGCTGCCGATTGGGATCGCCTGACTCATCTCCCCGTGACCGCCCACCACGTGGCAGTAAGGGGATGGTGATGCTGGGTGCGGATGACCCCCATTCAACCTCACCACCCTCTACTGCCACGTGGTAGGGAGTCGTGAAGGGGATGAGGCCAGCGGCGGTCAGGGAATCCTTTCCCCAAAGCTGCAAAGGCACCTAAAATTAAAGTTTAAGAAAATGTAGGAGTCGTTGGCCATACTGCGTAGGTGACATGGAAATCGGGGCGACCATTATGACTCTTGCCGGTGGATCACATTCCAAGGCCGTCGCAACGTTGGAAGGACGACTCATCTACTTATGTCTTGGATGCAAAACATCATCCTAAACAAATTTTGTAGATATGGTAAATCAGATCATTCAGTATTTTTTTAAGCGAAAAGTTTAGAACTTAGTGTGTATAAGGTATCTGAGCTCAAATTCGTTAAAATATAAAGAGATGACGGCAGTGCCCGATCGTCCACACTGCAGACCTCAAGATTTAAACCGACAACCTTAGATGCAATCTATTGTCTGAGTATCAGTTGAGTTATGTTCTAGAAGCATGTACTTATGTCTGCTTGCATTTATTTAGTTCCTTACAATGTTTAATGAATGTTGTATAAGTTTTGTCAAAATTATATAAGTTTGTCATCTAATGAGTGTCATGGGTTATTTATTGTATAAGTTTTCTAGATAGATGTCTTTTGTGATGGATAAAACAACGGATTGAAAATTTGCCCTTAACATTTAGGTCCTACCTCCTCCATCTCATTTTAAGAATTTACAGTTTTCTCATCACATAGCGATCTTAGTTTACTCGTCCCTGTGCAGTTCAATTAAGTGGACTTCTATGAAAAAAAAATTGAGAGAGACCTTGTACAAAATGAGTAAATATGACAGAAAGGTGATAGATTGCATTTAAAGTTGACGGTTCGAATTTTGAAAGCCGTAGTGTGTATCTTTGGGTCATGTTGTTAACTCATTATACCACAACGAGTTTAGGCTATGAACGACCTGATTTACATCGTCAAAAAAGTTTCTTAAAAATGAGGCGGTAGAAGTCTTCATAATCACATTATGTCTTTTTGCATCCAAGTAAATATGATGGATTAGTGATCACATAAAAGAAAGAGAAAGACAAACCCATGACCATCTTTTCAAGAGAACAATATGAGAAAACTAGGGGCACTAGAAGGACGCATGTTCGAACCAGGACATGTATAGCGTGAATGTAACACTGATATCTAAGTCATTATTGATTTCGGCTATAGTATCCGGTCTAATTGGGTTAAAAAGTTACTGGTCCAATTTGCATTGGATATCTTGTGTAGATTGTCTGGTAAAAGTCTTAGTAATCTAAAAATTCGCTGAGTTTCTAATTTACATCATCCACGAAGTTCTTTGGAACTAGATCACCGAAGATTTTTACTACTAGGTTACCTTTTGCAACTAGAATATGAGAGAAAGAGAAAATATGAAGGAGTGCACTTGTAGACTTGTCATTAAAAAAAAGGTGGGCGTGGGGGTGGGGAAGGGGATTTAGATCTCCTCATCCATCCTCTCTCACCGTGTGCGTCACCGCGCGACACGTGGCAGCAGAGGAGGGTGGTGAGGCTGGATGAGCGTAACCCTCATCCAGCTTCAACATCCTTCCTTGTTGCCATGTGTCGTGTTGTAGGGAGCGCGGTGAGGGGATCCTATCCGGTGGGGAAGAAGGGAGAACAACTATATATACCATGAACCTCATATCAAACATGATGCGACGAATTAAGATGCTCAAATAACGAAAGATGTACAAAACTCAACCATCGAGAAAATTAAAGTGTGTAATATCAACTTCTTCTAAAAAAAATTATATTACCAACTGAAAGCAACTGTTGTTATTCAATTGCGTACCTTAGATGTCATTTTTCAATGTCCAACAAACGTCAATAGTTGGTAAAACACTTACACCAATAATTATTATTATTTGATTGGGTATCCATGAACACCCCTTGTGCTTACATTGTTAAAGTTCATCGAATTCACCAATGTAACACTTAGGAGGGGGGGGGGGGGGGAAGAAGGCAGTGGATATAAATTTGACAAGAAAGACATGAAAATCCAAAGAATAATTGTTTCAAGTGTCTAATATTTTGCATATTATGGGCAATTAATAAACTTTAAGGTTTCACACAATGTTCCTCTTTACTCAATCCTAGTGCTTAAAGAAAAAAGGTTGATACGTTTGAAACGCATCCTATGCATGTAACGCTACTTTCAAATGGATGCTAGAAAAACAGAATTCAAGAATGTCTGAGAATAGTTGATTTAGTGAAAAGTAGTTATATTCCAATGAATAACTACCATATTGGCTGCGCTTATCGGTTCATCGACACAATTTGACGCAATTTTCACTATGGGTCATCGAAAAACAACCTCTGTGTGTTTCTAACATATGAGTATAATTGCGTACATCCGACCCTCTATACCCCGCCATAGACAGGAGCCTATAAAATAATGGGACAATGTTGTTGTAGTAGTTATATTCCAATGAAAACGGTGCTTTAGACCAAAAACGTGACATTTGAGATGATCTTATAAGTTTATGGGAAATAATGTGTAGTTTGTGTTGGAAAATAATTTCGGACAAATTGATTTCTGTACCACAATGCCCAACCTGAGTCGAGGTCTGGGCCGACCTGAACTGAGCAACACTTCAGAATTGTTGTTTTGTGCAGTCAGCATGACCTCAAGTCAATCTAATCAGACAAGTCTAATCAGTCCAGTCAGCGCAATTGAATTTGCGTTCTGGGCTCGCCTCTGACCTGCCGATCTCAGAACTTCGGCACTCCTCAACGAGTTGTGCTTTCAGCCGCTTCAGCCGAGCAGAGTCCAGCACGGCAGAGCTGCAGAATAACGGATGTCCTCAGCAACCGATGCTTCAGAACAACGAATGTTCTTAGCATAACTGCAGAGCTCGGCACAAAGCAGAACTCGGCTTGGTAATAACCTTCCCAACTCAGCAGAGCAGAGATCCGAGGTGAGTCCTGTTAGGAAATCAACCGAGATCACTGCAAAACGCGCAGCGGAAAACAAAAACTTGATCTCCGATTTCCTACCAAGGATCCATGTTGTTCGTTTAATTCGACAAAAGAAATCAAAACTACCTCTGTAGATTCGAAGTCTGCAGATGGAAGAGGTGCGAAATCACGAACACCCTCTGTCGGTATCCACACGAACGCTTCCGCCCGGAGTGCTAGCTCTTCAAAAGGCGCGGCTGAAGAACTCGTTTTTCGCAAAAACGGCTCTAGGGTTTTTTTTATGACTCTGTGTATTTTTCGTGTGTCTTGTGTATACGAGATACACAAGTATATATGCACATACGTAGACATCAGACTCCGAGTCCTAATCGGATTAGTGGATGCCAATCAAAATCCATATCAGATACGGATTCTATCAGGATATTCAAAATCCATATCAGATATGGATTCTCTCGTTATTATCCGATAATACACATGTATACATAATCACCAAAAACCCGAAAATAATAATAATAATAATTAATATCCAATATTAATATTATTAATATTAAAAACGATAATAATAATACTAATAATTAATATCCAATATTAATATTATTAATATTATTAATCTCAGCCTTACGCATTCTTGTGTGTGACCCGATAGGCCCATATTAATTGGCAGTTGATTAAATCTCTATTAAACCAACAAGTCGTAATTGGCCTCTAGCAAGGCATTACAACTACCCAATTAATACGAGTAAAGTCCAACTAGCCTAATAATAGTACATGCATTAATCCCTTTGTCACACGATATCTAGTTTGAACATAAGTCATGGTCAGCATCATACTTATATAGTTCAAACATATGATTACTCGATCTCTAAGTAGACTGATAAAACAAATGATATTGATCACACTATCAATTCATTTGAGCACGGCCATGCATTTCACAGTCTCACTAATCGAGGGGCCCAAAGATATCTCTCTCAAAAGAGAGGGACAAATTCTATCTTGATTGTTCAATATCCTCTACATAATTTCTATCACATTCAATCATGACCTTTATTATTATCCAGTTACGGATAACGTTTGATCATGTCAAAATATAATAGTCCTTATGTTGGAAACTATGACAATCTCAAGTCAAAGGATTACAACATGACTATCATGAGATTTACTTATGACGCTAATCCATGTAGCAATCTCATGATGGGTCTATCGAATACACTGTTCTCTAACAAGTATCTATGAGATTGATTCGTATCACCATACACATAATCATCTCATGATTATCAAATCAATACTCATACTGATTATAAATTATTTTATCTCCATAACAATAATGAATCAGGGACATATATCAAAATTGTGTAACATACTAACCAACAATAATGATAATAAAACCTCTTTTATTAATAATAAATGCATAACATAAATATCCAAATCATGGCCTAGGGCACATACACTAACAAGTCCAGGACTCTGTCCTTAAGACGTTATTGCTCCGGTACACTGTGCCCAACCAGAGGAGCAACCGCCTCCCAGGATACAACGGAGACCAGTTCAGACGTGCGGCACTGCATCGCTGAACTCCACGAACCTTTAAGAGTGTCCTCACCTTCTCAGTATACTGGAATGCAGAATGTTTGGGAAGAACGAAGATGCCGAGAAAGATTGCAGAGAATAGAAGAACTCGTGATTTCTGAGTGTGTTCACAGAGAACAGCCTTGGCTACTATTTATAGGGAAACTGTGAGGTCAGCTGTTACAGTTGCTCTAATCTCGGTCGTAGGATCAGATACCGGCTCGGCTTGAACCGTAGGATCAGATAACCTCACCAGGATTGCTTCTCAGCCGTCAGATTATAACCACTTCAGGTCAGCTCGGCCGAATAAATCTGAACAATCTTTTTCAAATTTAACCGCCATCCTATCTCAACAACCTGGCGAGTTTGAAAATAACAACTCCACCCAGGCTGTTAAGATCCGACATGGTGCTACTGGTCCCGGCCTGCAGTCTGCAGTCCGGCCTGTAGCCCAGTCCATTTTCTGAGCATTTCAGGTTGGCAGCTCGGTCCACTACCTAGGCTCACTCCCAGGTCCGGGCCGAGCTGAGCTGACTTTTCTTTTATTTCGAGCATTAATTTCTCATTCACCCGGTATCGTAATCTAGTGACTCAAATGCCTACAATTATCTACTCATCGTGTATATAATCAAGGATTCTTTAGTTTCCACTAATCACTAGTGAAACTAATCATAACATTGGCTCAAAGTATATTGCAACACACGGTTTGCAACTTGGCCCAATTAGAATATACTCACATTTTCCTCCAACAGTTTGCAGCCTACCCCTTTTCCTGGATGTTTTGGTTTGTAACGTCACGAAAGCCAAGAACATGCGGGTAAGATCTGAAGAGGTTAGAAAGGAGGTAAAATATGAGGCCTCCAATCACGTCCCGCCACGTGTAAAAAAACTGTCTTTTTTTCCACCACATTCAATTTTTTTTTAAAAAAAAAGACAGTTTTTTTACACGTGGCGAAACACGATTGGAGGCCTCATATTTTACCTCATTTACAACCTCCTTAGATCTCACCCCAAGAACATGTGCCACGAAACACGTCACAAAGAAGCGGTGCGTGTATGACCATCAGTTAAAGTTTCCTTTTTATATTTTAACCTAGAAATCTAGATTTTTTTTAAAAATGATAATGAATTAACGTGTTAGATTTTTCGTTCTTTACGATGAGAGGTTTGTATATAGAAAAAGTTGAAATCTCTCAATCCGAAGATCTCTATCGTATCAGTTTCAATGAGCATGTGTGAAGGATGTAAATAAGGAGTCCTGCAGCCTCATAGATTAGATAAGATCTTACGTAGTGACCTACACAAGGTGTATGTATCTCCGCAAACCAGGCTTTCAGCCTAGCAGCAGAAGAACAACCACACTGTGAATGTCCCTAAATATCGAACTTTTGACCTCTTGAAACAAATCTAAACCGGAGCATCAACTCTTGAGAAGTTTGTATCGAGACATTAACTATTATAGTTGGTATAATAACGGACAATATTTTACAATATCCAAAAAAAACATTAGACTAAGAAAATATAACACATGGAATATAGAATTGTTGGCTAATACATGCAAGGCAGACTTCTAAATGTTGTATTATGACATTACTTTAGAAACACTTTTCCAATGAACCAATAAAAAAAGAAAATATATGTAAAATCAAAATTTATCTTATCTTTTTTCTTCTTCTTATTGGTTAACGTCAGACATATCTAAATTAGTGTTTCTAAAGTAATATTTTAAAATATTATTCGAGTTTATAATGTGATCAAGATGAAAATTGTAATTCGCACTAAATTGTTAACATTGTTTTTATAATGTATCTAGTGTCCAACTATTTTCATTTTACATGAATTTGTGGAGTTTTTTTTTTAAAAAAATCATCATTGGTATAAATCATGTGTATTGTTAAAATAGGGTTTATTTTAAATTATTTTGAGACACGTCTTGTTATGATTAGTTATTATTAGTTTTTTGTCAACTAACATAATATAAAATATATGTATAAATTATCGTTAAGGCATGTCCAAACTGAGTTGGAATGAGCGAATTAGGCATGACCACTAGATTTGCACATTTCCGAGAACATAGTCCAGGATATGAGTTCGTGGAGGCACATGATTAAGGTTAAGGAGATTTAAGCAGGATATATGAGCACATTAGAATATACTTAGAAGCTTACATGTTCTATACACTTTAGGTTGACTTTGCACTTTTTTGTTTTTATCTTTGTCTTTTATTATTTGTGCATATATACTGTTATTTTAATGTCGGAAGCTTTCTATTTTTACTAAATCCTTCACTAGTACACGGACACACCATATTCCTATTATTGCATCATCTACATATAGAACTGGAGGTTTCACTGGAATCAAACTCTCTATCCCTTGGTATAGAGGCAATGTTTGCCCGTCTCTCACACTCCTCAGACTTTAACGATAGTTTTTACTGTTATGTGTATGGTGGTTGTTGTTGTTCTAGTTAATTGAAAAATGAATTCAGAACTTTACTCCTCGAATACGAAGATTTTCCGGTTGAGATCAGGAGAGGCAGAAAGTGAGGCAAAATATGAGGCATGCAATCACACGCTACCAAGTGTACAATAAGGGAATATATTTAAAATTATTTTGTTTTTAAAAAAGAATTTCTTGTACACGTGGCAGCGCATGATTAGAAGCTTTATATTTTGCCTCACTTTCTACTTCTCTTGATCTCAACCCAAGATTTCCATGACAGAATCTATCTATGTTAGAAGCTTAGATCATACTTATAAATCTTTACATTAATGGTATGTATCATCATTATTGTTATTCTTTTTTTAAGCCTATGTATCATTTACCTTTGTACCATCATTTCTCACAAATAAGTTTGATTGATTCTTAGCCATCAAATTTACAATTTCAAAATACAACAAATCATGATCAAACAAAATACATTTACAACAAATTTGTAATATAATGAAACAAGAGTTTACATTATTCTCAAACTTTTAACTTAGTTATAGTATGAACATAGTAATAAAGAGCTTATGTCAATTGGGGTGTAGATCTCAGTTGTTCTCTCTCTTGATACTATGCTAGGTAAAACTTTATTAAAAAAAGCTAAGTATCAGTATGAGTATAAAGGTCTCATTCTATAACTTCATGTTTTTGGATGGTTCAGATAAGGAGAGACAGTGAAACAAAATATGAGGTTTCCAATCACGCGCTAACACGTGTACAAACAACTCTTTTTTAAAAACAAAAAAATTTTAAATCTCTTCTCTTTTTACACACGTGACAACGCGTGATTGAAGACCTCATATTTTGCCTCACTTTCTATCTCTACTGAACTGAATCCGTTTTCGGACGGCTTGTTGAAACCGTTTAAGATTTTATTTTATTTTTCGTGAGAAAAATAATGAAACCCTTGTGCATATACAAAAAAACAACAAACAAAAACAGTTAGACCGACGGAGGTTGGAACTTTTATATCATTTAATATTTATTTAATTTTATTATTATCATATCACCGTTATAGATTCACCGGTACTACTAATTTTTATACTCCACAATTTGCACTTGCCGTGGTCTGTGTTCTTGCTCTAAAAGCACTGAATGTATGAAAGCTGAGCTGCAAAGTGACACCCAAAAGCCCTTTGCTTTATACTCTACTCATTACAGCAAAAACCCATCATATTTTCTTCAAAATTTCCCTAAATGGCTGTCAATTTTGTTCTCTTTTTGTTGAGCTCGCTGTACATTTCTGCTGAATGTGCCGGCGCCGGAACTCGCCGGCTATACTCTTCGCAGCTCATTCACCACTTATCGGATGAAGCGGTGTCGTATTTGGAATCTAAAGGTCATAAGGTGAAGCCGCCGGTGGCTGGAACCTTGGACCACTCAAGGGTTCTTCTCAGCAGCGATGTCAAGCGGCAGAGGTTGAAACTTGGGTCACATAATCAACTTTTAATTCCTTCTCAAGGGAGCAGTACATTTAACTATGGAAATGACTTGGGATGGTAACTTTTTTCTGTTTTTCTTCTCCAATTTTTAAATTCCGCCTCACAGAAGAATAAAGATGAGATTTTTCTCTGGAGGGCTTTGGTTAAGTTTTAGGAGCTAATATATTGCAATTTGTGCATATTTTATACACGTCTTGATTAAGTAGCTCTTTAGTGTTCATTACTTTCTATTGCTAGACTGCTATTTGTGCCTAGTTATAAACTGATTATGGGTTTCCAGCTTTAGGTGGTACTTTATTGTTTCCCACATTGGAGTTTTATTTCTATTTTAGATGCATAGCTATTATGTATAATGTTTGATAGTGTGCTTGGATGTGTAAATTACACTTCTTTCTAATGTCTGATAGCTTAAGTTGTGGTGAGACAGTAATATGCCCTACCTCTATATATATGCAGCAAAATTCTACATTTATGATGTCTGAAGCTCGAAAGCTACGATAAAATAAGGCCTTTTGGCACTTCTTCTGAGTCTTGACATTCTTTGCTCAATTATACAAATCTTATGAATAAAGGAAATAAAGTGCATTTCCTTCTAGGGAACTAACTGACAGATTTTAGTTCCTAGAAATACTACAAGATTACATTTTCATTTAATTTTATGTTTTGCCTTTTTTTTGTTAATATTTATCTCTTGTATCCTTTGGTATGAATCATTTGTTTGATGTGTTTCCGCTGCAGGTTGCATTACACATGGGTTGACATTGGGACACCAAATACTTCTTTCCTTGTCGCGTTGGATGCAGGGAGTGATTTATTTTGGCTTCCTTGTGGTTGTGTACAGTGCGCACCATTGTCTTCAAGATACTACTCTATGTTGGTATGATGAACTTTATCTGCCAAATTTTTCCTTGAAAGAAATGGAAGCAGTCATTAGGAAACTTGTCTTTGTAATTTTACTTGGTAACTGTTTGCTATTTTGGTTTTCTGCAAACATTTCCAACTAATGTCTTTTGTCTTGTTGTATGAAAGCTCATTTACTTGGGATATCTACCCAGTAATATCTGTTTTTTCTTATCAAATTGGGAAATTGTTACTTTTACCGGGAGAATTGGGACATGGATTTATGATGTTAAAAAGAGAGACCAAAATTGAGTAAGGGATGCTAGCTGAGATACTTTCTGGACTGCTTGCATTTTGTTTCTCTTCTGATTCAATTTTCATGCATGTCCTGAGTTTTATTTGGTAACTTGGTCAATAATGCATATCGGTATCAAGTTTTCCTTATATAATGTATTTTGTTAAATTGTTAAATTCACAATCTTTTTAGTTGATGATGCTATCACATGCATATGGAGTATTTAATTTCGCATGTTATCATGCTGCTGCTGCCATACCATGACTTGTGGGCTCCAGATGTACACAGTAATGAAAATAGGTTTAGCACTTAATTTCCAACAATTGATTCGCAGGTGCTCCCTTCTGTTTGGGGCATCTATTGTGCAGGATAGAGATCTAAGCGAATACAGTCCGTCTAAATCCAGCACTAGCAAGCATTTGTCATGCAGTCATCAGTTGTGCCTGCTTTCTTCGACATGCCAAAGCCCTAAGGAGGAATGTCCTTATAGCATGAACTATTTAAGCAGTAACACTTCGAGTTCAGGATTTCTTTATGAAGACCAACTGCACTTGACATCAATTGGTGTTGGGGCAAATGAAAGCTCCTTGAAGGCACCAGTCGTCGTTGGGTATGTTTTCCTTAGATGATTTATGTGATTAATCACCTTTTCTGTCAGTCTTTACTGATACTTTATTGCTCATTGCAGCTGTGGCAGCAAACAGAGTGGCGATTACCTGGAAGGATCTGCTCCAGATGGTCTTATGGGTCTGGGCCCAGGGCCAATATCTGTTCTCAGTTTACTTGCCAAATCTGGTCTGATTGCGCATTCATTCTCATTTTGCTTTGATGAGAGCTACTCCGGGAGAATTGTTTTTGGAGATCAAGGGCCTGAAAACCAAAGAACTACACCCTTTGTACATGTTGAAGACTAGTATGTTGAACCTTCCTATCATAATTTAGATTATCTTCATTGATTTTATGGTTTGTGTTGACCTTTCTATTTTTGGAGGAACCTTTTTGAACTTTGCATCGTCCTTGTTTCCTTATTTTATTTTCTTCTTTTGCAAGTCTTGGCTATTTTGTCAAAGTGGAAGACTACTGCATCGGAGGTCTGTGTCCTAAGGTAACTGGATTTCAAGCTCAAGTTGACAGTGGCTCATCGTTCACGTATTTTCCTCAGGAAGCATATGAAACAGTGGTTGCAGAGGTTCTCTCTCTCTCTTGGTCTTTTCTTTTTCTTTTTGGCTTTTATGTATTTGTTCTGATTTTTGTCAGATCTTGTTGGCATTGTGCTGACAATTCACCTCTTTGTTGTAGTTTGACAAGCGAGTAAATGCTACACGGGCTGCTTTTGATGTTTTTGCCTATTGCTATAAAGCTAGGTAGAACATGTTGCAATCTTTGAAGCTACTCTTCTCTCTCAAGTTCTATTTCTATATTGACATGATCTTCCTAATGCAGTCCACATGGTCAACCTGCTATTCCTAGCATGAAATTCATCTTCACAGCAAACCAGAGTTTTGTAATTGAGAGCCCCATTTTTCATGCTTATGACTCTCAGGTATGGGCTACTTCAATCATATTCCAGAAAGTTTCCCTTATGTTCTGAATATATAAAAGGAGAGCTATTTGTTCGACGAGGAAGCTATTCAACACTTAAAAAGACAGTGTTAAATCATATGAAGAAACTATGTCATAATCTAGAGTATTTGCCACAATTTCTTATGCCTGAGGTTTGGAATTTACTGTATATTGTCTTCAGTGTGGAGAATGGCTTTCAGTTTAACCAGGTTGTTCAGTAATATTTATATTATGATCCTTGTGACTAGTGCATTATATATTTCTGTGTGTGTTTATACGGATATAAATACAAGGTAATATACAAGGTTGGCTCCTGATATTCTTGGATTTCATTGGAGGAATATTTTTGTGCAGGCTGGTGACTTATATTGTCTAGGCTTATTACCCATGGATGGAGATATTGGCATCATTGGACGTGAGTTCTTTATTATGTATCACTTTTGTGTTCAATCGTCAGTATCAAAAGACTTATTGTTGTTGCCTCCCTACACAGATTGAAAGAACCAAAGATTGATCTTATGAAGGATTATTGTCTTCCTTTGTCACGCTTTCCATTTTTTATGCTGTTAATAAGTTAAGTCTGATCTCTAGATTGACACTTCTATACAGGCCTAGTACTAATACTCTCCATCTTACAAATTTTGCAGAGAACTTTATGCAGGGATACCGCTTGGTTTTTGATTGGGAAAATTCGAAGTTTGGATGGTCTCACTCGAAGTGTAAGTGTAATGTGCTTGTCTTGAGTTTTGTTGCCTTGATAAAGAGGCAAGGAAAAGATAACAACAACAACATTACCCAACATTACCCAATTGACTTAGAGGCTCCCGCCGTCTATGGCGGGGTATGGGGGTCGGACGTACGCAACCATACTCATGTCTTAGAAACACACTGAGGTTGTTTCTTGATGACCCATAATAATGCGTCAAGCTGTGTCGATCAACTGCTACTTCACAACATAAGAAGCGCAATCAATTTAGCGAGTTATTTTGTTTTATTTCATCATATTCCAAAGTTAAGGAAGGGTGTGTCTTTGACTCATTGGAAATAAAAGAGTAACAATTTTCATCATATGGTTGTGATTTCGAGTTTGAGTGAAAACACACTGGACTTTTGTAGGTCAAGATATAGGAAAGAGCAGTAACGGAACCATGACACCACCACCTAGCGCGTCACTCAATCCATTGCCATCCAATGATCAACAGAACAGCCCTCCTGGGAGAGCAGTGTCACCTGCTGAGGCCGGTAAAACTCCTGCTGAACCTTCAGCAGCATCGGTGCTCTTTCTCAGCCAGTCTTCTTATGTGATTCTGTTGTTGATAGTACTAACTTTTAGGCCGCTCTATCTCTTTTAGTCGCATTGTATGGATGTCTGTAAATTCCTGCAATAGATCAGGGCCCTTGTTAGTTAATAGTGTCTCTTTGTTACATAAATAACATCGCCTGTTAAATAGCAATGCCTTTCTATGTTATATAGCCTTCATTGTTTCTATTTTTGCATCGTTTTGCATGCATCGTCTGCATGAGTTTGCACCTTATCGCTTAGTTCGCGCCGAGGTGTCTATAGTTCAATGGTAGCATTTGAGGGTTGTATGTATTGCTGTATAAGTATCCCATCTTTAATAGATGTTAAAGAAGAACACATTCTAACTGTTTCATGGGACTAATTGCTTTCTGTTTTCTGAATGATACCCTTACAACTCACTAGTCATCTGATGCTGCTTCTTAAGGTCCACAATAAGGGATAAACAACAACATTACCCATTGACTTAAAGGCGGGATATGGAGGGGTCGGATGTACGCAACTATATCCATGTGTTAGAAACACACAGATGTTGTTTCCTGATGATCCATAATGAGCGTCAAGCTGTAACGATGAACTGCTACTTTACAATATAAGAAGTGTATCTAATTCAGTGAGTTATTTTGCTTTATTCAATCATATTTCATCATTTTGCTATTAAGGGATAAACATACCAGATAAAACTCGCTCCTATAAAGGTAACATAATCTCCAACTTATTTTTCTGTATTACCAATTCGATTCAAATAGTATAGAGTAAAGGACATATCCCTAATAAAGACTTTTACTCAGATGTCTCATTGGAGAAGGAGAAATATGCATGCATGATTTTTTAGAGTTCAGACAATTGACCTTATCTTCTTAAACAGCGGTTAAATTAGGCCTTAGTTACTAAAAATGTCAGACGAACTCAATTACTCTGTCGGCCTTAAAAATATTGTCATTGTTAGCTGGTGAAAGTAGTTGGTCAAATATCAATTAAGATTAAGTAGTTGGTTAAATATCAATTAAGATCAAATCTTTAAAGTATTCATGCTAATAGTTTGTCAAAATAGTCTTTCAATCAATCAATCATACCAGTGTATCCCAATGACATCAAAAGCTATTGCTAGGGTCTGGAGATGATGAGAAGGAGACAAAGTGTATCTCCACTCCAAGGAATAGAGAGTCTAGTTTCTGTGAGGCCCGCGAACTCTATATGTACATGCATAAATGACACAATATCAGGGATATGGTGCTCTAGTATTTTAGTGTGAGAATTCATTAAATACAAATAGAAAAATTCCGATATTAAAACAGACATAAACGTGTATATGCACAAATAATACAAGACAAAGACAGATAAAAACAAAAAAAAAATATATAAAAGAATAATGCAAATACAATAGCCGATCGCAACCATCAAACGAGGCAAGTGGGGAAACAGTAAACTACATGATGGTGGATTTACTAAGTATTAGAACTGTAACATCAAGTTATTCTGTGCAAGGCACTATGTATTCTGGTGGAGGATCATCCATCAAGATTGGTATTACATTGCCTGTTTTAAAAATGTTTATTACTTATTTTTAGCATTAAATTTATTTCCAAAATTCAACAGTGCAAAACTTGCCAGAAAGGGTTTCCTCAAAAGAACTTGTGATTTTGTCGGATCCAAATACGCGTCGATACATGAATTAGCATCTACATCCACCCGCTTTCAAGCTATATGAATGATTTCAAAAAGACTAGAGGAAAATAAGATGAAAATTCAGTTTTAATGGACAATTCAGAATACTCGATCGATTGAACAAAAATGAACCCTACATTTGCTACCTTGTATATTTGTTTGTTCATAAAATACATTTGATACCTTATATACATATATTACGTTTAAATATATATGTGGACGTTTCCTTATGCTCCTAATATAAAGGTGTTGTTAAACGCCCCATAAACATGATATTAGGGCCTTTGCGGTTAAAACTGTAATACTATATGATTTTCACTTAGGCATTCATAAAAAGTTATTTCTGGTACACTACGCTCTTACATTTGCACACGATTCGAAGAATGACTTGATCGCTTCGTAATCTCATGTACGCAGCTTTACCCTATACTCTTTGTACAAAAGGTTGTATACACATATATATACATATATATGTATGCATAAATATACATATATATGTGTATATATGTGTGTATGTGTGTGTATATATATATTATATGTGTGTGTTGTGTGTATATATTTACCAATTTATGTGTGACAGGCAAAGTTATATAGAGTTCATACTCGAGTAGTAGGATTTATTAGGACAGATTAATACCCATTTGGTTTGGTTTGGTTTTGTGTCTAAACCAAACGCCAGCTAAACTTAACACTAGAAGGCTAAAAACGAGGGCACTTTCCCAGGAATAAATGTTCAATTTCTAGGGATTATTGGGGAAGCTGATAAAATGGGGGCAGAAGCAGACGAGCCACAGCTACCTGAATCGCGAGAAAATCCCAATCGCATCACCCCATCTCAGTTTCTTTCTTGGAAACGTCAAAAGGTGCGTCTCTCTCCTCTGCTCTCGTTTTTCTCTCTTTTTTTTGGGGCGTTGTTGGCTTATAATTTAATCGGTCATGAATTTCTTGATTCTGCTTGACAATTGGATCTAATCCGGATTCATTGTGCCCATATTTTGGATCCAAAATTTGTGTTATTTGGTTGTTTCTGTGTTGGTTACTCTGGAAGCGACCCTTTCTATTAGTCGGTCTCTTTTAATAAATTATCTCCGTCCAAAGATATTGTCTTACTTTAACTTAAAATATAATTTTGAAAACATAGTTTAAATGAGCATTGAACTATGAAAAGTGTTTTTTAGAATGGAGGCTCTAACATATGTTTTTTATTGTGTGCTACGATCTTGAAAATCGTTATGTACTTTTTCGTCTTGCAATTGATGCATTCATTCGTTCTCATTATTATTTTTGTTCTTCAAATTTTCATGCTACCATTTGTTAACTAAGGAGTTACTCTGCTATACCTGCTGTTATAATTGAGCTCCTTTTTTTCAGTGGAAAGTCAGAATGGACTTACGATCATAGTTAACGATCTTGACTTTACTAGCATACTAATTGTAAACTTTTCTGTGGGTTTATTACTATAGTAGCTTTGCAGAATCAGAAGCCTAGGCTGGAAATGACACTGGCTGAGCCACAATTGCATTCTTGGTGGTGATGTAAAAATATATAAAAATTAATTTGGATCCTATGCATTACTCCCCATACCTGCATCCTCTTTCCAACAGTCTCTCGTATATGTGGATTCCAAGTGTAGGTCTACTTCTGGATAAGGCTTCTATACAAGTTGATATCAGTGGAGCTTTCTGTGACCGCTTGGCTTGATAATGAATGCATTATCCCTTTTGACTGATCATGGGAGAGAGGGATCTCTTTTTGTTGAACTCCACTTTGTCACGAGAAGAACATGAGATCAGATTTTTGTGATAAGTATTTAAGACATGATTTTAAGACCATAAGTATGAATGAACAAAATATTGTGACTATTGAGTTTTGATGGAGCTACTTGAACATTGTATATGTGATTGCTCTAAGGATACATATTGACATCCTAGTTTTTCGAAGTTTAATTCCTGGCAGACTAGCAATTGCAGTACCTTTTTCACTTTATGATGTGCACTTAATATCTACTCTGTTATTTTGCCTATGCATTAGGTCAATTTGGTGATGTTTTTGTCCCCTTCTCTTTCTTTGATGACTTGTGAAGCAAGTTAAAGTAAGCATGACGACTAGTGCTTTGTCTATCGGCGAGAGGAGTGAGACAGATTAGAGGCAGGTAACGTTATCAAAGAGACGGAGGTCTAGTGCCGTGCAGCGAAAAGGTCTAGATAGTGGAACTAAATGAACATGCAGCTTTCCTTTTATGACAAAGGGGCTGCAATAGCCTACGTGTTACTAAAGAGACAATAATGATACCGTTTGTCACTTCCAGATTTTTTCCTTCTTCTTCTTTTTTTTTTGTTGGTTACACCAAAAGGAGGCAGATACTCAAACAGCTAAATCAGCCCTTTCCTATCTTCTGACAAGATATTCTTCACCACATCAGGTGGATCATCTAACATCTTCAGTTGTGTGTCCACAATGTGATTTCTTTCTCTTGGCTCATAGGTTGCCATTACCGCCCAAGCATGTGCTTTCACCATGCTTCGGCAGTCCTGAACTAGTACATGGCACTAGTATGTCCACAATGTACATGTTTAGCATGCCACGTCCAGACTTAATAGGAGGAAGAGTCATGCTTATACTATGTTCCTTGTGGAATAACGTTTACAGATAACCAGGTAGATTGCTTGCATAAGCCTGTCAGGGAATATTTCGCTTTTGGATCATGGCTTATAGGAAGTGTTGGAGCTTTTGGTTATTTAGCTTGTATTTTTGTTGAACCAAAGGGGTAAAAATGGTACATATGAGAAATGCATTACAAAGTATTAAGCAGAACTGCACTTTATTGGCACTCAGTTGGCCCTTTATTGCTTTTTTGTTCTCTGATTCTTGATTATCTTGCGTCTCATATATTTTCACCTTCATTTTGTAGGATGCTGAAGCATCAGCCAAGAAAGCTGAAGCTGCAAGAAAGCGTGCGGAGGATATAGCTGCAGATCAGGTGCAAATGAATGGCCGGGAACTTTTCATACATGAGCCTTGGGTGTTCGATAACGCCCGATACTGAGAACAATGAGCAAAAACAGTTCGTATTTGACTCCTTGTGTGCAAGGAACCTGATTTTATCTCGACTTCTCGTTTTCTTTATTAGTCTACAAGTTATTCCAGGACCCTGAAACGATAAAGAAACAAATCCACTTTTCAGTTGGGCCAATGTATATGTCAGAAGTTGTTCTCTCAAAAGTTGGTGTGTTATATATGTTAGGTATATATCGTTGTGGACAATTAGCATGTTGGTGATACACTTAACAGTATGTAGAAAAGATACACGTTCATATGCACTATGATGTGTAGGATAATGACAAATTTTATGTAACTATGTTAAAATCATGTTGCTTTTCTACCTACTGAATATGTAAGTTCCGTTACAATTTGGCAAGTTTTAAAAATATTCATTTGACGGTTGAATATATGTCCTTTGAATAAGTAATATGATTTTTTTCTATCCAAGAAAGATAACAAAATGAATTTCATCATGACTTTTATGTGACTTTGAGATCACGGGTTTGAGCCGCTGAAGCAGTGTGCAGGGTAAGGCTGTATACATCAGATCGTTTGTTTTCCAGACTCTGTGCAAATGTGGGAGCTTAGTGTATCGAAAACGTCTTTTAAGGATAATTCTAGAAGGGAATTGAACATTTCCAACTTGCTACTGTATATTCTGCGGCTGGTAGTTTTCTTTTTGTCGCTGGTGAAAATTTCTCAGGCTTCCATGGAGTTCTTAACGTGATTATCCATGTCTGACAAGTTTGAATATCTTCAAAAATGATCATAGTAAACTCAATCGTCATCTTCCATTCAGTGGAATATATGGTTGTAATATTTTGTAGCATTCCATCAGCGCATCGAAAAGAGGTCCTCGCTAAGCTCATAGTGTTGGAGCGCAACACATCATCCAGTTCTATATGCAAATGCATAGAGATGTGCAAATTGAACCGGCGTACCGACGGTTCAGAACAGGCCCATAACTGGTGGTTTAACGAACCAGTAGTTTTGGTTCAACGGTTTTGAGTAACTAGCTCCCTTGCGGTTCGGTTCAGGTCAGTGGCGGACGCAGCGGCTACTTTTTGGGGGGGCAAAATTCACACTATGGGATCACCGTCCACCTTTTCGGATTCAATAGACATTCCATCGAAAATCCGGCAAAAACTCCCTTACAATATAGATATATGCAAATATTATAACATAAAATCTAAACCAACACATCCACTAATCAAAATGTAACAATAATAAGCAACCATCAACAATATCCAACAAAATTATTCATAAGCAACATTAACAAGCAGCAATATCCAACAAAAGTTATTAATTTGACGCTCGACATACCTTTTATTTACGAAATGAAGGACGAACAGCGGGAGGGATTATCGGTGGCCGCAACAAATTTCTTCGAGTTCCCAAATTCTGAAATTGTTGCATAATGTTTTCATTTGAAATGGTTCTAAAAACTTCCTTCTCGAAGTAACACAGTAAACAGTCCGATAGTAAGTCGTCTCCCAATCGGTTGCGCAGATCAGTCTTTATTATATTCATCGCAGAAAAACTTCTTTCCACACTCGCTGTTCCGACAGGTAAGATCAGTGCTAACTCGATGAGCCGATATACTAAAGGAAAGTAATTGTGATAATTCAACTCCACCATCTTCTTTGCAAGAACTCCAAGATTAGTAATATGAGATAATACTTCATTTGATTTCATATCACCGATGTAACTTTTAAGTTCATGGTTGAGCTTAATTCGATCCATGGTAGTGAAATCGTCTGGATATAACTCAGCAAGGTGTAGCAATTGACTATGATCAAAATATGCAGAAGAATTGGAAGGATCAAGGCACATCACACATCTAAGTAAATCTGTGCTGGCTTCGGTGAAGTGTGTATCTACTAATCAAAATTTTTCTCCTAGTTCCTAGTAACACATATATCACATATCATGAGATAGTTTTGGAATTAAAAAACAGATACCTTAAATTTAGATAATCAAAAATACAAGTGCATCTGCCTACTACCTAAATTTTTTCTCCGAGTTGGGGGCAGGTCCCCCCTCTGAACGCCCCTTATTCAGGTTCAAGGTATGGTAGAACCTGAACGGTGGTTTACCGGTGGCTAAACTGTTCGGTAAACCGTTTGAAGAAAAAGGTTCAAATCGGATTGACCACCGGTTCAACAATAAAAAATATTATATCGATAACACATAATATAGGCTATGAGCAAGGTGTACTTATACGATTAAAAAAACAATATATACATATAAATATATATAGTTACATATTTATACTCCTATAAACTTATATATTTATATACCTATATAGTAATGCACTTATATATTTATACTCTTACACAATAATATACTTAAGTTGCTATTTTTATACACTTATATAGTTATATACTTATAAACTTATTTACTTATAATTATATACTTACATACTTATATACTTATATGGTTATGTACTTACATACTTCAAAATTTTATGCTTATAAACTTGCACAGTTATATAATTATATAGTTATATACTCGTGTATTGATATAGTTATAAACTTATATAGCTACACTTATACATTATATAGTTATATACTTCATGTTTTTATATATAAATAATTATATATTCGTATACTTATATACCTATGCATAAGTATATAACTATGCTTAGATACTTATACACTTATATACTTTTATACTTACATGTTAATATACTTATATACATATACACTTTTGTAGTTATATACTTATATAGCTATACTTACATACCTACATAGTTGCGAAAAACCTTTAGGTCTAGCGGTTGAATTCTCGAGTTCGATTTCCTTCTCTCTCTAAACTTTTTTTTTTTTTATTAAAAACATACCTACATAGTTATGTACTTTACTTCCGTTATATACTTTCATAGGTATATACTTATATGCTTGAATACTTATATCTACGATATATATAGATCCATGCTTTAGCCAATCACCTCTTACTTTGCATGTAGGTAAATCTTATGTGGCATCATCTTATTGTGCCACTAGTTGCACCGAGAACAATATAAAACTTGAAGAAGCCTTCTCTCTAAAAATTTTTCCCCCGATATCGTCTTTTCCCTTACCACTTTTCTCTCTCCTCCATCCTCCTCCTCTTTCTTCTCTATTCTTCCACCCCAACGTTCTTATCTCCACCACTAACGGTCATCTCACCTCTTCTTCTCCGCCTTCTTTTTTCCTCTTTTAACTTATTATTCACATCCTTCTCCTACCTCCCCTTCCTGCGATAACCAAAGTCAAAGCTTCGAAGTGCTTTGCTCCGATTTCCTCCGACTGCCGGTGTTAGCGGTCGGAGAAGGTCTTTTCGACTCTTTCCTGTAACTAATGGCTGGAATCTTCCAGTTTCAGCCCTAATTTCCAACATGCAGCAACTGGTTAGGGCAAAATCGGCCTGGGCATCTTTGCTCAAGCCTGATTTTGCTCCGGAAGCTTCATCTACTCTCACGCAGGTGGATTTACATACGATTGATGGCAAGAAGTCGTTCGTGGTGAATCCGGAGGAGGTTATTGCATCAAAGAACAAATGGAGCTCTGCTATTATTGGACAGGTTATGGGTAACTCTTCTTCCTTCTTTAATATGAAAAAATTCGCTGAAGAGCGATGGTTATCTAAAGGACTTTTGGAAGTCCAAAGGAAAGATGAAGATCTTTTTATTTTTCGTTTCCAATCTGAGGAATCGAAACAGTCCATCTTAGATCTTTCTCCCCTCCCTTTTGGGAATAGGGTTTTGTTTCTTTGGCCTTGGTCGCCGGAAAAACCTATTCAAAGGCTAAGCCTGGACTCTGTTCCAGTGTGGATTAAACTCCCTGATCTTAGATTGCACCATTTTCTTCCACACGTGCTTAGTGGCATTGGTTCCCTGGTGGGGAAGCCTTTGTTCATGGATAAACCCACTACTGCACAAACACGCGTTTCTTTTGCTCGTATTTGCGTTGAAATTAAGGCGGGGGCTGAGCACCCAAAAATGGTGCACTATCGGGATGAAAATGGATTGGAATGCCCCCAAGAAATAGTGTATGAATGGATGCCCATTCAATGTCCTTCCTGCAGGACCTTTGGTCACAGCTGTACCCAGTTGAACCCCATAACTGCTGGTGGTTCTGGTGGTTTTGGAACTGGTCAGCCCCCACTTAACACCAACAGACAAAAGCCACCAAATCTGAAAAAACAGAGAAACAGTAAGAAACCCCCAATGGCCAGGTCCCCCAATCCTGGGCATTCGAACGTTCCTACACAAACACTAAACAACACTATTGATCAAGCACTTAACACCAAAGTACCCCTCAAGGAAAACCATCACAACAACCTTAAACGCAGAACCCAACTTCCAAATCAAGGCCCAGGTTCATTAAAACCTGGGAAGAGTTCTCACAACACCTTTGCTCCTCTAACTGACTTGATGAGTGATGGAAATGATCACCTAGTCAGCCCATCACTTGATTCTGCGGGTGACAAACAAAATGTCCCGAAGGATCAGTTTGACAAAGGTTCCTCACATGAGGAGCTGGACTCTGATGAGGAGGATGATGACCTCTTGGATGTTGAATACACCCAAACTTTAGCTGAACACATAAAAAACATAAATACCACACTTGATAAGAAACATAATGACCCAAGTTGGTACCTTACTAGCTCAGATGAGGAAAATGATGAGAACACTCCTACTGAAATTATTAGAGATTCCTCCCCCAGGACTACCCCTCCTATCCTTGGCCCTTCTTCAAGAATGAAATCTATCATAACCAAGGGCAATAACTCTAGGACCAAAGACGAGAATACTTCAAACGCTCTGCCAAAAGCCAACCACCATTCTGAGTCCTCTAGCCGCTCCCCCTTTAGTAGACATAACAATGGGCGAAGGGGTAGGCCAAGGGGTGGAAGATCAAAACGATGATTAAAATAGCATGTTGGAATATAAGGGGACTCAACTCCCCTTTAAAGCAAAAAGAAATTAAATCATATATTACTAGTAAAGACATAAGTATTATTGGTCTCCTTGAGGTCAAAGTTAGACATAACAATCTTGATGCCTTTTCCAAACGTACTCTTAGGCATTGGGAGGTTTTCCATAATACACAACCTAACTCCGTGGCACGAATCTGCTTGGGTATTAACCCGGACCTGTTTCACGCTCAAGCCCTGCATTTTGATGACCAATGCATCACTTGCAGGATCACGGCCAAAACCTGTGACCAAGAATCTTTTATTGTCTCTGCTATTTACGGCTATAATGAGCGTAGTAGGCGTAGGGATCTCTGGTCTTGCCTTAGGTACCTCAATACCATCTATGGTCAACTTCCATGGATTTTAATGGGAGACTTCAACACCATTCTCGACACTGGTGGTAAAAAGGGCAACAAGAAGTTTGACAAGAATGCAATCATGGAATTTAAGGATTGTCTTCAGTCAATTGATGTAATGTCTATCCCATCTAGGGGGTTTGAGTTTACTTGGTCCAACAAAAGGGACTTGTCGAATAGAATCTCTACCAAAATTGATCATATGTTTGTGAATGAGGAATGGAATAATATTTTCCCTAACTATCAACTAGATTATGAAGCTCCTCTTATATCCGACCACTCTCCTGGGATCCTTTCCATTAAGATGTCAAAGAACTTTGGACCAAAACCTTTTAAATTCATCAAAGGCTGGATGAAGCACCCGCTCTTCAAGGATACTCTACTTAGTAGTTGGTCCACCCCTATTCAAGGAAATCCCCAGATCCGTCTTTTTAAGAAATTAAAAAGGCTCAAGGGGCCGCTCAAAAAACTGAACCAAAAATATTATGGCAATATTTCCTCAAAAGTGCAAAACGCTAGGCAGGTTTTGGAATTGGCTCAACTGAAAGCCATGGAAGAGGATTCCAATCCTCTTGCTGCCCAGCTCGAAAAGAATGCCATGGAGGAATATGTTAAGCTATCTAACTTTGAGGAATCTTTCCTCAAAGAAAAGGCTAGGATTCGATGGATGAAGGATGGGGACAAAAACACCCAGTTCTTCCATCGTTCTGTTAAAGTCCACACTGCCAGGAATAAAATTCTTCGGCTTCAGGATGACAGTGGCAGGTGGACCTCTGACTATGATGAGGTCAAAAGCCTGGCTGTTAATTTCTTTGAAAATCTTTTCAATAAAGTTAACTCACCACAACCTCAGAATGATATCTGGTCTGGTAAAATTCTTAGTGAGGAGCAAGCTACTACTATGACTGCTGGTGTCACCCCAAAAGAAATTAAAGACACACTGTTTTCCATGAAAACCGACAGTGCCCCTGGTCCAGATGGCTTCACTGTTGAGTTTTTTAAAGAAAATTGGGATTTGGTTGGTAATGAGCTCACCCAGGCTGTTGAGTATTTCTTTACACATGATTACCTCTACTATCCCATTAACACCACTGCCATCTCCCTCATTCCAAAAACTGTGAGCCCAGTCAATATGAAGGAGTTTAGACCAATCTCTTGCTGCAATGTTTCTTATAAAATAATTTCCAAAATCCTTGCAAACAGAATCAAACCCATTCTTCCACTATTGGTTGATGAAAACCAATCTGCATTTGTTCACGGGCGCTGCATCCAGGATAATATCCTGCTCATGCATGACCTGGTTAAGTCCTACCATAAACCTGGGGGCCCTAGTGGATGTGCCATTAAGGTTGATATCATGAAAGCATTTGACACCGTCAATTGGGATTATCTGCTAAACATCCTCACACTCATGCGTATTCCTGAGAGATTTAGGCATTGGATTTACCTCTGTATTTCTACTGCTTCTTTCTCTATTAATCTCAATGGGTCTCTCACAGGCAATTTCACATCCACAAGAGGGCTAAGACAAGGTGACCCCTTATCCCCTGCTCTTTTTATTCTCACTATGGAAGGTTTTACCCAGCTCCTCAAAACAAATTCACAATTCCATCCTTTCAAGTTCCACCCTAGATGTGAGATCTTGAACATTAGCTCTTTAGCCTTTGCGGATGACTTGTTCATTCTGTCAAAGGCTGATGAGGACTCCATCAGAACAATCAAGGACACCCTTAACTCCTTTGCTACACAGTCTGGACTCACTCCAAATCTTGCTAAATGTGAAATCTATTTCTCTGGTACTTCTACCACCAAAATGCAAACCCTTTCTACAATCCTTGGTATTCCTATAGGCACTCTGCCTATTAAATACTTGGGGCTCCCGCTTGTGAATAAAAAACTTTCATACGCTGACTGTTTGCCTCTCCTAGAGAAGCTAAAAACTAAAACCACCAGCTGGACTTCTTCAAAGCTGTCCTATGGTGGTAGACTCCAGCTGATAAATTCTGTCCTGTTAGCTATCGTCCGCTACTGGACTGCTGCTTTCTTCCTCCCTAGGAAGGTCATTAGGGAAATTGAACGGCTCCTGCGTTCGTTTCTTTGGGGCAGCCCAAGGAAAGCCAGAGTGAATTGGCGGGATGTCTGTTTGCCCAAGGATGCTGGGGGGCTTGGCATTCCAAATCTTACACAAACAAACAATGCCTTCCTTATGAAACAGGTTTGGTTTATCTGTGAGGGAAAGGAATCCCTTTGGGTCAAATGGGTCCATTCAGTCATTCTAAAAGGTAAGTCAATCTGGATGGCTGCACCTAAGCAGCAGGATACTTGGTTGTGGAAGAAACTGATTTTGGTGAGAGACATTTTTGAAAAGCACATCACTCGTGTAATTGGAAATGGATCCTCTACCTATTTTTGGTATGATCCCTGGCATCCCTGGGGCATACTAATCAAATGTCACCCACAGCTTAGGTCCAAACTTAACCTCTGCCTTGAGGCAAAGGTTTCTGACGTCATTCAAAACCAACGGTGGAGTCTTCCTTTTGGGAGAGGTTGGGATAGTCAGGTTATAGCGTTCCTGCATGAGTGTGTCAGGATCCCTATCCTTTCTTGTTCTGACCGCTGGGAATGGAAACCCAGTAAGCAGTTCTCTGTACATAGCGCAGTGAATGCTTTAACTCCCACATATACCCCCATTCCATGGACAAAAATTATCTGGAGTAGGTCCGTTCTTCCTAGATATGCAATCATTCTCTGGTTTGCATTTTGGAGGAGGTTACCTACTCTTCAAAAGCTTGCTGCTTGGGGTATTGCTGACTCAGATCGGTGCAAATTGTGTTTCTGTCATCAGGAAACACAAGAGCATTTGTTTTTCAACTGTCATTTCTCAAAGGGGATTTGGTCATGTGTGCTTGGGAAACTAAATTGTGCAAACTTTGTCTTTTCACTGGATGCTATCCAAGAGTGGTTGCTATCTAACCATTGGCATTCTAAGCTGCAGCTGGATTTAGTTCGCCTTGGTCTCTCTGCAGCTGTTTATGGCATCTGGAAAGAAAGAAACCAAAGAATCCACACTACCTTGAGTAGAAGCCCCCAAACAATCACGGGGGATATTCTACAGAATGTTCGAATGACTGCTTCCTCATGGAGGAAGTATCGGAAAACCCAAAACAATTGGCACATTGCGATCAACCTGGGACTCCCTATGTCCATTTTCTGTTCATAGCTATTTTCTCATATATATGCTGCATTTATTGTTTTTGTCTATCCTACTCTCCATTTGCATTTGTGGGATTTTGATGCATGGCCTTTTAGATGGGATACTGCTACTATTTTCTCCTTCTGTAGATATGTCTTGCCGCTATGCTACTGGGTTGTGGTGGCTTTGGATCCACTGTATTTCTGCTTTCTCTACTTCTCGGTGTTGGCTTGGGACTATTTTGTGCAGCTGGGGATGGAGTGCAGGAAGATTTTGTATGCAGCTGGAGAAGTATCATTTGCATTATTGGCCTTTGAAGCGGAACTTGGGCAGGAACGTTGTGTTTTCAGTTGCAAGCTTTGGGGGAATGATAGTTCCCATCAAGTGCCTTCTCCATGCCAAATCCTTGAAGGCCAATTGGGGTGCAATTTTGTGGCTGAACCTATTTGCCCTCAATTTGGGATATTTTGCAATTATGAACTACAGTCTTATGTTATTTTTGCTAGTCAGTCTGGCCTCCGTTTATTCATTAGGCACCTTTTGTAAAGGTTAGCGGTTGGTTTTGTTAGATTCTACTTGGCCACCTTGTTTTGGCTAGTCACAGTAATTGCTACTTGTTGCCTCTTGGTGCAACATTACATGTAATTATCTTTATGTGCCTTCGGGTATTTTTATGAAAATTTAAATTACAAAAAAAAAACAATATAAAACTTCTCTACAAATGTAAGACCAAAATGGTCAGGCTAGGGCCGATGTTTTTCTTGTAAGCAGAAATTTCATAAATAGACCAAAGTAGGCATATTTACAATAGTAGTTACGATAGTTAAACAGTGACAAGCATAGCTTGCACAAAATAAAGACACAATGCATTTTCTTAGCATAATCTAACAATATTATGGTGTCAGCAAGTACAACTTACTCAAAATACAAATGACTTAGTGTTTAATCATCATAAGGGCATGCAAAAAAGCTCACCCTTTTCCAACATAAAAATAAATACAAAGACCATAAATGACTAAAATGCTAAAGCTAAAGCTAACGTTAGGAGTTTGTACGTAGAGCAGTAGAGCAGGAAGCTTTGGTTCCAAATGCAGCAGTGGGAGCTGATTCTGGGGGTTCTAAAATGACATAGGTTCTGGTAGAGTTGCTCAATCCATGTGAAGAAGCTTTGGTGCATTTGACAGAAAGTTTCCCAATACCATATTGGGTGCCATGAGTTGGCCTTCATGCAGCTCCCATCAATGTGTTAAGAAGATCAATTCCCATCTCGTTTCACCACCGACCTCTATACCCATCACTTTCAACAAGATAAGTCCCAGGATAGGCAACATGTTTGCCTAAGAGAAAAGACTAGCACCTCCAACAGTAACCTCTATGTTTAACTCTTTCACCAAAACAAGTCATAGAGAATAGATTGTATAATCTAGTACCACATAACCCTTGCCTAACAACCAATCTAACAATGTAATCAATTGTAGCATATATGATCTTAGCTTTCCCACCAAGCCCACCAAGTATAGAATTGTCAGCTTCCAAACTCCAGCCACAAGTATCCAAGCCCCATCCAAAATAAGAAACTATAGTAGGTTCATTTTTCAATACAAGCCATCAGTAACACTCAAGTCAGTAGCCAACCCCAAAGAAGTACATAACATTAGGTATGAGTAGGTGTAGTGAACAAAAGAGTCCAAGCTACACTCAATTGAAGTATATCCATATTTAACCACAAAAAATCCAGCAGTGCTCGATTCATACATACAAAGCAAGCCACCAAATAACAATTCTTCCAGAAAAAAATGAGACGAGTTATATGAAGATGACGGAAGAGATTTTCAAATTCAGAGATAGTTCTCACTTGAACTTACTCTTTTTGTAGCCTTTCTAAGTAGTAGCTGAGAAATAGATGATTTGCAGAATATCTTTTACCACATCATTATGGTTTTTGCCTAGTTGATGATATAATCTTTTGTTTCGTTCTCTCCAGAGTTGGTAAACTATAGCTAAGAACCCAAATTGTATGAGCCTGGAGCTCCAATAGATGCTGGAGTCTAGTTAGATAAGAGTATTCTGCCAAAAAATGATCATTCGATTGCATTTTGCCTTGCTTAGTACAATACTCCACACCTTTAATGAGTATGGACATTGGAAAAAAAAAATGTGATCGTGCTCTTCCATATACTTGTCACATAAGACACATATATTAGTGTAGATCAATCTCCCATCAGTTTGTCTACTGTATTTATCCTCTTCCAACATGCAAGTCAAAGTATGATTGCATAACATGGATAAAAATGTTTACACCAAACAATTTTTACCTACTGTACAGTTGGCAAAAGAGGTTAAAGGGCTGTTGTGGCATTCCTCATAGAAAACTTGGGATTAGGCTTCCACTTCCAAAATCGTCCTTATGTCTAATATTTATGCTTCTACACCCTATACTAAATTGGACAACTCGGTTGTTCTACCCTCTACTATATGGAATGCACCAATCATTGCCTTGTATTATCATTGAAACTATTGCCTCCAAACTTATATTTAGCTTCCTTCTCAACTCATATGGTTTAAATTTAGAATAATTCATGAATGCCAAATATAATTCCAAATAGATATTCTTTCAACATTTCACATCACCCTTATAATGCAATCTGTATATTTGTTCCTTATCCAAAAAGTACTTTTTTTAAAATCAGAAATCAGAAGGCTTAGACTTAGCTTCCAAAATACATTTTTCCTTCAAAATGACACTGTGAACAGTCATTAAATACCTTAGTGGCGTTGATTATGTCAGTTGAACCGTTTTGTCTTGTAAAACTGCACAGTCATTAAAAAAATGTAGCCTTTTTTCCTTTTTTTTTTTGCATACATTTATTGAAAAACTCATCAAACTACTTACATTGGCTTGATATCATGTATGAGATATAACATTCAGGTAGAAACGGTTACTCGATATTACAAAAATACGGATATCTATTTGGTGAAATATTTCTAGAGTTCACAATACCAAAAAAATTATCAAACAAAATATAAATACTCAACAAATCAACTATGCATGAGGAAACTCATAATTATTAAAATAAACTGGTGAATTCTGGTACTCTGCTTAAATAGATGGAGCGCTACCTTCTAAACACTCTGAGAAGCTTATCTGAGAATAACTATGTACATTTTATGAATGACATACATGGAAGAGAATTATAAATCCCTCCAGAAACACAGTTTCAATCCCCACAGTAGACAACCTAAGGTTCTATTATTATCATATAACTACAGGCAAGGCTCTGCTCGATCGACGATGTAGGAATAAGCTTACCCAGAATTGCTTCTTGGTTATGAGTTCTTGACAGAATTTAACAACCCTTCTAGTTGACCTACCAATTTAGCTTTTGCTGATGGTTCCACCTGCACCAGATACAAAAGATCAGTCCGTCCTTGCTTAGAATTGGACAACAACAACAACATTACCCCCATTGCGTTAGAGGCTTCCGCCTATGGCGGGATATAGGGGGTCGGATGTATGCAACCATACCCATGTGTTAGAAACACACAGAGGTTGTTTCCCGATGACCCATAATGAAAATTGCGTCAAGGTATGTCGATGAACTGCTACTTCAAAATATAAGAAACGCATCCAATTTAGTGAGTCATTTTGCTTTATTCCATTATATTCCAACCTTGACTCCATTGGAAATGGAAACATTGCTTAGAATTGGACAAAAAGCCAGAAATGGAAAGACTTTTGAGTCGAAAAAAAGCTAGTGAAAAGTGCAGATTACCTTCTGGAGGAGGGCATGCAGGGCCTGTGGCAACACTTGTAGATCCATAGCTGAATCACCAATCTTTGATATTTGAAGCAATACTTTACGCGTACGCAGCTCCTCTAACTTCTTCTCATAATTACTACGGTCACCATTCCAAGAGAAAAAAGCGCTGTCATCCTCCCAAGCTGCTTCTTCTCCAGCTGCAAGCTTTGAATCCGAGAACCACTTCTTCATTATTTGCATTGCAGTCCTGTAACTAAGCTCGTCACCAGCAGCTTCTTGGACCCTCCTGACAAATGAATCCTCGGCTACCCTGCGCCTCAATCTTCTGTAGAAGAAGAAACGGGAGTCCGCCCAGTCTACAACTTTCCTGACCACCCCTTTCGCAGCCATTCTGAACGAAGTATCATGCAGTTCAGCAAATCTTGTAGCAATCTGAGTGTATACAGGCAAAAGCTGCTTTTCTCGAGCTTTGATCTGTTGATGCAAAGTGTCGCCATTAACACTCGCACCTGCCTTCTTGGCTTCTGAGAGCTTTTGCTTCAAATCAATAAGCTGCTGGTCGAGCCTGCCCATGCATTCCACCAGCTCTCTTGACCGGAACTTAATCTCAATCAGCCCCTCTGGCTCAAGCACGTTACCTTTAGCGGTCCGCTCAGCATACATTTCAATATGGTCAGGGTTGATCTTACTATCAACGACCACCCAAGCCCCACCACGAAGCTCGCCCATCATAGGGATGTAAACGAAAACAGGTTGATTATATGTCCTCAGGTTCTCAACAATGTTTGAACCAGCCTGAAGAATACCTTCAAATAGGTCCCTCTGACCTCCTGAAAAGCCTCTCCAGTTGGCAAGAATAAAGAGTGGCAGATGCTCTCTATTAAAATCGACCAATGCTTGAGCTGTTTTAGATGCAGAATCAGGAAACCATACTTGCCCAGCTTGAGGAACAATCCTTTCATGAGAGTCGAGCTGCCCAGGATCTGCCGGTATGACTTGCATCATAGTTTGAGTCTCAACAGCAACTATTCCAACAGGGATTCCTCCAAGTGTTGCCCTTCCCGTTACAACAGTTCTAGCCCAGCCTTCAAGTGTTTCAACAAAACTGTCTCTGTCAAAAATACCACCCAACCAGTTTCCACTACTATCCACAGTGCCAGAGATAGCAGCTCGAGGATCACAGGTGTTCTCTGGAAGGTATTCAACTAGCCTCTCTGGAGGATCCGAAGGGGCCAGCACTGGGAGTGGACCACCTGAGTGAAGTGGAACAAAGCTTAACCATTTCAGGATAGCTGATATTCCCTCAAGATCATCTGAGACGGTCAGATGTACAACTCCATTGGTTCCCATAATTTTAGGACCACCAAGTTGCATATGGGAGCTATACACTTCCCTTCCTAGAAGTTTGTTTAAAGCAGAGAATCCAGTCAAAATAATTGGTTGGTCAAGCCTTTGGATACACCGCATACCAAGGCGTGCAAGATAAGCACCTATTCCGACAGTTCTACCTGTAACATATGTCAAAGTAAAAGTTTCCTTATAAGCCCTAGAATATGCACTTGCAATCGCGCCACTACCACTTAAATTCTCAATCCCCAGGCCATCCTCCCTTCCCACAATAGTATCTATCACCCATCGAATTTCTCCACTTGAATGCTTCATCTCATGGGCTATTACTGATGATCCAATACGGGCATAATCCTCCGCGGTCAAATATATATACTGAAACCCACTCTCAGGACTCGATTCATCAGTCCAACCAATTTTGAAACAAGATTTTACCTCTTCAGCAACGCCAATGCGAGCACCTGAGTTGGCTGCCAAATATATCAAAGGCAGTTTGTGACTACAAGCGAGATCAGTAACTGCTTGGAAAAATGCGTCCTCTCTTGGTCCAAAAGATCCATTCCTGAAGGTAACATCATTTGCTACAACAATAATTGTCCTTCCAGAAGGAAACTCTGGGGTTGACATTTCGATTGTCCAAGCTACCATGCCAACGTCATTAAGCCCAGGCTGACGCTCCACTGAAACAAGAGGAGTCCCCCAATCACCACTAGCATCAGAAAAGATAAGCTCTGTAGCTATGAAAAGTAATTTATCTTTTGGAATTCCATCGCCTGAATAATTTGAAGCCCAAGCCTTCACCAAGGCTTCCTTGAATGCCTGTTCAAAAAATTTACATGATGAGAATCAATAAAATGCTTGAGAAAAAATTTCTTGGTTGCCAAAATTTATTACCAGTGGGAAATCATAGCAGTAAGTGGTGTTGCTTTTCCTAGCCAAAAGACGTTTTCGGTCCAATACTCCTAGAGGCTGATAGGATGCGTTTACTGAAAGCCGGTGCAACGGGCCTTTGCCAGATGTTGAATGGTAAACAACTTCGTGCTCAGTACTATCTTCCACTTCACGGTACACCTGAGCATCAAAAGAATGATACACGTCTGTGAACTTTCATTGCCGAATAAAATCAAACAGGCAATTCGTACTAAGTCAGGCTACAAAACTTGATTGAGGATAATCAGACTAGCAAAACTCAGAAAAACTTTTTAGAGCACAAGAACAACACTATACTTGAGAGAAGAAAAACAAAGATTAGGCAGATAATATTCTAGGGATTACAGCTCATAATTATGTAACAGCTCAGGGCACCATTGCATATGTTTTGGATCACAAAAGTGCTCGAGTTTTCAAAAATTTGCATATAATCCCAACCTGGCAGAACATTAGGATTTTGGCCCATATGTTCCAGTAGATATAACAAAGCACAAAGTGATCAAAATCATTCATCTGCTATTAAAGAAAAGTATCCCTTCATAATATTGAAGACACATAGAATAGCACTCACATGCACAATACAAGTGTGACCAGTAACATTTGCAACAACTATCCTCCAAGCACCGTTTGCTTCTCCTTCAGATGATATCCAAAGCTTCACTTCCCACTCGCAAACACCTAAACGATGCATCTTTACACCCACAGATGCATTGACTTCGGATGCTAGGTCTCCCAAAATTTTTGCCACTGCCGCTTCTTCAAGCTCGTCACTTGCGTCAGCCCTCCTGCAGACAAGCATTAATTTGGGAATTGTAAACTAATCCACAGTAATCTGGAAAAAAAAAAAAAAACAGGTACAAAGCAACAAAACACCACCACACCCAAAAGAAAATGAACAAAGCACAAAAACTTGGCAAGAGATTAATATTATTACTTGTTGTAGGGTAGCAGATCATCTATAAGTTGCTCCTGCACGATATAAAGGTACATATGAGCATGGTCAGACTTGACTTTAGCATTGTGAACGTGAAGTTCAAGTTCCTCCATGGCAGACATCAGGGATCTCAAAATGCTCCTTGAAGTAAATGATGAAGTCCACAAGTTCTGAGTAATTCCTTTGTCCGGCCCTTGGTAAATGGTATAACCTTCATTTGAAATAGACTGCCTCACAAGTGTTCTTAGATACATTCTCTGGATAGGAGCTGTCTTATCCATGACAGTATAGAGATGCCACTGGCGATCGCGAGATGGGGTATATTGAATGCGTTCATACGACTTAAGTTTGTCCTGTTAAGATAGATTAAACATCAGCCACACAGCACATCATAGTAAACAAATCTCCTCGTCTGATCTAGGAGGAGAAAGAATTAAAAACTGATAATAAAATTTCTGAAAGAGAAAGAACAACTAACCAACTCAAGGTAAGTGGATAGAGGAGGCTCCACGTGACGCATTAGGGGTTCCTCCTCATAGTATTGCATTTCTAATGACCAATGAAAGGAGTGTCTCATAGGACCACGCCCTTCATCTCTTTGTATGATACAACTGATGACACGTACCCCAGCATTTCTAAGACTTGAACTAACTTCCACTTCTCTTAACTTTTTAGCCAACTTGTTAATTCTCTCTTGAGCTTGATCCTCATCTCCACTGCATATTAGCAAGGAAAAGTGAGATTCATAGATCATATTTTGGTCAAACAACAATCATCCAAGGCCTAGGCCAAAGACAGGGTGAAACAAACATTGTGCATAAGCAGCCAAAAACTTCACAAAGAACAGAGAAACATCAGTTCTAAAATGTATCTATTTACTGCAGTGATCAATCACACTTCCCATGTTACTCAAGTAAATTTAGCATTGCTGTTATGCCATGACAATGATTGGACCATAAGCATACATCATGATGGCGTAAGACCAATGCCCTTTGATGTATCTACTAGGGAGGAAGAGGTACCTAAGCATAGGCAATCAATTGCTTAAATAATATCAGTAGTCTTTAGAAGAATAATGCAACTAATAATAAGAAACATTTTCCGGGAAATATTTGGCATCTGAATAACAACACTTGCAAAAGTGAAGGAAAAGTTTCCACTTTCTTGTGCCTTAAGAGGATCACACCAGTATCCAGAAGAATATCAAAGCTGCAGGAAATTTCCTACCTGTCTTGAAGCGAACTCATAGGGTTGTTGACACCCACCAATGCAATATGCATCATGTTACCCTGTGAAGTTGGCAAAACACATCCACTGGTAGTTGTGGTCTGTAAGTTTTGTGTAGTTTCCCTCAATGCAGCAGTTATAACAGATGGAAGTAATTGTAGAGATTTGATGATAACCATGGCCCCCCATTTTTTGTCGCAGTGCTTCTCAATTGAAGGTATATCTGAAGTATTCTCTGTGAACTCCGTCCTTCTCTTTACATGTTCCTCCAGAAACTCCCATGATGCTATAAGTCCAGACCTGTGCCACTGCATCCTGACGCTACCTTGTACAAGATAGGGCTGGAAAAAGGGCAAATGAAAAGAAAAGCGAAAACAGAAACTTCGATCAAGTGTCAAACAACAAAGGAAAAAAAAAAGAACCTGCAGAAGGTATACCTGGTACAATCTTCGGATATAAGTTTCCACCACTCGCCTTTGAAGTGTGTGGTCACTGTGATCAAAAAGACCAACAAGAGCATCTTCAACTGCTAAAGGAGCACTAACTAGCGCCTCTATTCGTTCATTGATTGCACTTTTCCTCTTGGGAGTATCCATGTTTTCGCCATCTTCAGTGAACATTTCTAACTCGGAAAGACTTCTAGCAATGCTGGAACGAAGTTCACTCAACTTTGTTTGTTCCAGCAATTGACTTGCTTTCAAAGCCAACTGCAAAAGAAAATTCAAACCTCATATCTAATTAATGGAAGCGCTGCACCAGTGAATAGCCAAGTGTTGCATCACGCCACAACCAACTATAATTAACTGACAATTTCGGAAGTTGAAAAAATAAAAACTATTCTAATAGGAACCACAAAGACGTCCATGAGAATGACCAAATAGAATAAGTATAATACTCAAACTCTCAACCTCAGAGTAATTGGTATGGTTCAGGGCAGAGAAACGGATCAGTTTATCCCTATATGCTGCGGGATTAGGATATACAAGCTGTTCCATGAGACGCAGTATCAACTTATTTTTACTCCTGATACCCTGCAGAATAGATGGTGATGTATCATATACTAATTTCTGATAACGAAGCTTTAAAAAGCAGAATAATACACTCATTCATCATATGAGACTTTTGATCTACCTGATGAGAAAGGACAATATCCACAACCGTCAGCAGATCTTTCTTATACTGAAGACGAAGTCGCTCTATCACGTCCGCCTGAAAAGGAAAATATTTGTATATAATATGATGCAATGACTTGTTGAGTACATATATTATAAAGTACTCCTTAAGCTTTTAGATGAGATGTGATTTAACATGGCATCGGAGCAGGAGAGACAGGTTCAATCCTGCTGCCTCCACTTTTTGATTTTTAAGACTACTGCTACTACTGTTGTCCAGAAGTGGAGAACATGTGAGAGGGTGTCTCAAGCATATAAATGTTACATTACTCTTTCCTCTGATAGTTTAAGCTTTCAAATGAGATTGTAGTTTAACATATACAATGATTATAGACTTCATTTATGCTCTTTCCTAATAGAATAATCCTTGTCATTTTGGCTTTAATGATTGATAGAATCGCAAATTCGACAAAGAAGACAGCATCAGCCAGCAAATACATAAGCTCAATTACAAGCATATCTCGGTTATAATTATTTCATACAATTCCTATCCAAATGAGTATATGTAGAATCAAACGCACAAACAGTTGATGGGATTCAAGGAGAAAATTATTGCCGGAAAAAGCTCAAATATATGTATCAAGTATCCAACAGAAGAACAACAACAACAACATTACTCCATTGCCTTAGAGGCTCCCGCCTATGGCGGGGTATAGGAGGTCGGATGTACGCAACCATACTCATGTGTTAAAAACACAAAGAGGTTGTTTCCCGATGACCCATAATGATGCGTCAAGCTGTGTCGATCAACTGCTACTTCACAATATAAGAAGGCCGTCAATTTAGTGAGTCATTTTGCTTTATTCCATCATATTCCAAAGTCAAGTATCCAACAGAACAGTTTAGTAATTCCTGAACTATCTTTTTGATAAGGTATGTTAACAAACCTGGATATTATCACTAAATAGTTCTTCAACAGTAAGATACTCTTCGAAGAGCGATTGAACTATAACACGAGCATGGCTCTCTCTTCCTCCCTCATATGACTTAACAAGATTCATCAAAGGCTCAATCAGTCTTTCCTGCGCTGCTTTCTCTTTCTCAATGCACGAGCTAAGGTGGGCCTATCGTAGAAGAATTGTAGAAACAAAAGTAAGCTGCCAGCAATCATAGTGTATATATACACATACAAGAGAGTTGTTGCGGATGCATCAAAATTCTGGATGGTAGGGCTAACCTCAAGTATACCCTGCAAACTTTTGGCAGGAAATTCGATGTTTTGCAAGCTTGGAATGTTGTCAAACTCTTTAAATTTTGCTTCCAACTGTAGAATGAATTCCAAAAAGTATAAGCAGCATACATGTAAGTAAGTGTAATGCTCCGAAGGAGCGAATGTCTAAATCTTAGTAAGTCCATTACCTCTTGTCTAAGGTCCTTTGGAAGACGGTTGGCCAGAACAGCAAAGCATTCGTGCCACTGAAGGAAAGGCAGCTCAGGACTGTCCAGGCAATTGAGCAAGTTCTGAACTACCTGTCATGATAATCAAATCAACCTAATAAGACATAAATTCCATAGAAGTATCATGTGCATTCCCCCCCCCCCCCCCCCCCAGCATGAAATGGCAACAAGAAGTTCAAACACTAAACTGGACAAGGAACTTAGCTAGTAAATGTTCATAGTCAGTAAGCCAAACAGATTCTTACTTCATCAATGTTATGCTCATATCCAGCAAGAATCATTTCAGCTGCATTCAGACTTGCAGCACACCTTTGATGCACTTTTCCAGAAATGGCGGTTGGAGGTCCCAGAACTGGAAAGCTGCCATGAAAGGGTTCTGCTTTCCTCACAGCGGAAGGGTCATCCAGATCAAGTCTAGCAATGAGTTCACCAGCCTATACATAACATGAGCTCCAGAAGTAGGATAAAGAGTATTGAGTTGATTTCTTACTGCACAACACTTTTACCTGCATAGCTTGACCTTCAGACATCTTGAAATGGATAACTCCAGAGGAAGGAGAAAGAAGGGGCATGCACATTTTCATGACTTCAACCTCCGCATAAGGTGTGTCAGCATCAACATGACAGCTGTCTGCAACCAAATACCTAAGAAGCTTGCATGGCGTCTCAGCCACCAACTTAGATGGATCATGGTCATTCTGCAATAACCAGGAGGAGAATTCAAGCCCAGACCACTTCAACTTCAGAGTTAAATTAGAAAACAAAATGATATTTGGGACACCTGAAGCAAGCAAGTCCGTCCATCAATAAGGAGACGAGTTCCTGCTGCTTCCTCCTCTGCGTATATTATGTGACTGTTCCCATCCAGCTGAGAATGATGAAAAGCAATAAAATCTCAACCCTAAATTCCATGATATTGGTATTTTTAACGTGTAGACCATTTCGGCTAAAAGTCATGCAGGCATCTTAAATGGGAAACCTTCTTGCCTGCATCAACAAGCCTCCATCACGCAAAGTATGTATTTCTGCTTCTATCTCTGAGTCATTCATCCTCAATCTGTAGCTTCCTGGTCCACCCTTTACCATGCTTATCTGAGAACACTCACAGAATAATAACAGGATGATACATGTTGCTTGTAAAGCAATCCGATAGAATACAATAGGATCTCAGAATAGTATGTAATCTCTCTCCTCCCCCCTCCCTCCCTCCCCCCCCCCCCAACACACACAAAAAAAAATTTACTGGACACATTCAGCGCTACTCCACCATGGGTATGCATGTCGTTTATGACACGTGAAGACTGAAAACAGCGGTAGCAATTAAAATATATAATACTGTATAAGACCACTTACAGTGTACTTGCTTCCGTCAATATTCAATGAAACTTGAGAGTTGACAAGTGAAATATGCTGTAACAGGGAAAGAAAAATTCTAAATAAATCAGAATAACGTTTAAGCTGAATTCAGTCTCAGAAAAAAGTTGGCAGCAGACCTTTGGAGGAATCTGTCCCTTCTCAAGATAACCAACATATTCTGAAACCATAGAAGCACTTCTAGCAGAAGCTTTCTGAGATTACAAAAGCAGTAAACAGTACCATAATTAAATTATTCATGGTGTGAGAAAAGGTGACATTAAGACCACTACCAAAAAGAAAAAGAAAAAAGAAATCTTACACAGAGAGCACCTCCGACAACAGAGAGATACCAGGGTGGCCTTTCTGCTCGGACCCTCATAGCAATTCGACTGTCCAACCAGCCCGTATGTATTTTATTGTCTCTGTAATCTGAAGCCTGCAAATAACACGCATTACTAGAAAGAAAGGAACTCAGAAAAAGGATCAACGGAATGACATGTAATGTAAAAAAGCTTACATGTAATAGATCAATTGTGTAATCAACATTTGTGCGGATCTCTCCACGAATTTGAATCTCCTTTAAGCCAAGAACCATATTGGCAATTGCCAAAGCCCTGGACTCTCCAAATGCAAAAACATGTCCTGAAATTTATAAGCAATGATATCATAATGGAGAAGCATATCTGTAAAATGTCCAATCTGTTCATTAACACATTTGACCAACAAATGAAAATCATTTCTCTCAATAAATAGACATGGACAGAAGGGTTTAATCAAATGTAAAATGATTGCGAATTATTTAAGGAAAACTTCATGACAAACAATTCTTCAAAGATACACACAAGAAATGGCCATTGCAGAGGTCATACAATTCTTTTTGAATTGATCTTCTATTAAAACACAGGCAAACACATCACATGTGATTCTATTCAGTATATCCCAGGTAACTTATAAAAAGGCAGGATGAGTAGCATTCAAGGCATTTCCTTCTTAATTGCACAGAAGCATGGAAGGCAATAACAGAATTCAACTTTTCAAAATTATGTATATTTCAGGAAAACAAATAGAAACCAAAATTAGGTGCTGAACTTAGCAAATCCTTGTTTGCTTGGAGATAGCTGTGAGAGAAATTTCAAAAACATCAGGAACGGTCTAACCTACTATATATACAAGGATATATGGGGCAATAAGACTTTCGAACCCTTTAATGACCATACAACTGTTACATCCCTTTTTTTTAATAGGGGCAAGAATGGAAATTAGGCCTAATTAATTAGAAAACCTAATTTGATTATCAAAGTTTCCCTAAACCCTAATCAAATTTCTATTTAATCACGTGAGTTCTCTTCCTCTCCCCCACAAAGAAAATCAGCCGCCTTTTACAAAAAAAAGAAAAACGACGTTTTCTTGCCTCCAAGAGCTTCAAGCCGCCGGTTCGGGAGAGCACCACCAACCCGATCAATTCTTCCAACGTGTATTAATTACCAGGTAGGTGCCCCCTTAACATCCGTTTGAATGTAAAAATGATAATCTTTAATTTCCATACGAAACCGAGATCGTGCATAAGTAATTGTGATTGTATAGATGACCGTTTATTTGATTATATGTGTATATGATGAATTGTATATCAGTATATATGTGTATGATGTTATTTTCGTATGAATAGTATGAAAAGGTGATACTTTTTGATGTTTATATGAGTAATGGAATCAGTTTGGAGGTGATGGTGATGGCGGCTCGTGGCCGGTGGTGGTGGGCTATGGCCACGTGTTGCCGTATTGGTGCCGGATTGAGGGAGTGGGGCTAGAGGGGGGGCGGCTGGGGGGCCTGACTGGTGGGGGGGTTGACTGGAGGGGGGGCGCTGGAGGGGGTGGTGAGTTGGGGGGTGGGGTGAGGGAGAGGGACCGGGGGTTGGAAAGGAGGGGAGAGGGTGTTGGGAACGAAACAACACAGAAAGAAGGAATTGCATGATGGAAAGTTTGAGGATCTGAGAACGTAGGGAAAAGAATAAGGAAAGAAAAAGAAAAGGAAAAAGAAAAAGAAAATAAAGGAAGGATTCCGTATGTGATTTCTGTGCATCCATGCATCACGACATTGCATTAGGGTATGCGAGACCTAAGTCGCATATCTGTTTTGTTCCGTTAGGATATGCGAGACCTAAGTCGCATATCTGTTCTGTAAAGGTATGCGAGACCTAAGTCGCATATCTGTTATGTTCTGTTCTGTTAGGGTATGCGAGACCTAAGTCGCATATCTGTTCTGTTCCGTTAGGATATGCGAGACCTAAGTCGCATATCTGTTCTGTAAAGGTATGCGAGACCTAAGTCGCATATCTGTTATGTTATGTTCTGTTAAGATATGCGAGACCTAAGTCGCATGTATGTTCCGTTCTGCTCTGTTAGGATATGCGAGACGTAAGTCGCATATCTGATCTGTTCCGTTCTGTTCCGTTCTGTTAGGACCCGGGGTCATGCATTGCACGATAGTATGTACGTTTTCAAGAGTGTAGGCTTATCATGCATCATATATGTGACATTGCATTTCACGCTCATTTTGCATGATTATGTGTTTTGATGGTTTTAAGAAGTTATGACCGTTATATGTATTTGTGAAAACATGGACAGTCTATTTTCGTATTACCGTACTTATATGTATTTCACTACTGTCCTAGCATGTATGGTCTCACAGGGCCGATGCAGGCAGGGTACCTACTGAGTGACGTTTTTGTCACTCACACCGTTCGTTTTGTTTTATTGCAGACGATTCAGGGTACGATTACATATGGGTTGGAGAAGACTCTGAATGGGCACATTGGGACACGTAGACTGGTTGATGACCAATGATCAAGGAAAGAGGAAGTTTTATTCTATTTATTATTCCATTTGAGGACATAGCTTAGCGATTTCTTATTTGGTTACTTTACGATGTCGTTTAAGGGATTGTGACTTGATTTTGACTATATATGATTTTGGGGATTTTACTTTCGATTTAGGGTTTTGAATTGATTTATTTCGCTTCCGCTATCGAATACTCTGTCGTTTTGATAAGTGCAGGGATTCGTACAGACGCCTTGTATATTCCTTAGTGAAATACGGCGGGCGTACCGGTTCTGACCCTAGGGTTCGGGACGGGGCGCTACAGGTGGTATCAGAGCCCAGGCTCTAGATCTATTGCGGAAAAACATAGAATTAAGAAATGATCTTAGACGTAAGAGATGACGATAGACTTAAGTTTTGATCGTAGATGTAAGTTTGATCTTAGACTAAGTTTGATTCTAGACATAAGCGGTGATCTGAGACAAAGTTTGATTCTAGACATAAGCTATGATCTGAGACTAAGATTGACCTTAGAATAAGTTTGATTTAGACTAAGTGATGATCGGACTGGAGCACGGTTGGGTTCTATTTTCGTTTTATTTATCTGTATTTGACTGTTTTCTATTTCTTAAGTTTATATAATTTCCGAAATGCCCTTGACAAAAAAAAATAAAATTTTTCTTGTCGTAGCAAATATGCCGCCGAGATGAGAACGGTAAGAACGGCAATGAAAATCACTCTGAGAATGGGGCTCCACCGCAGGTAGTGCTTCCCCAGGCCCTAACCAACGCACTACGAGTCATGACCCAAGCTGTGGCGCAACAACATCAGCAGCACAGGCTCCACCACCACTGCATTCGGACTTGAGATTCGTTTACAAGCGGATGCGGAGGAGTGGTAGCACAGCACGACTAATATCACCGATCACTTGGATCTAATTTCATTAGTTCAAAGGGTATTACGGGCCGACAGTACGATCTTTAGAGCATGACTCTAGATGCACAAGGGAAATGTAGAATTAGGCCATGATATTAGAAAATAAGTTACAATTTTGCCTCTAAGTCACAATCTTAGACATAAGTGATGATTTGAACATAAGCGGCGATCATGAACATAGGTACTGATATCAATTATAGACGATGATCCTGAACCTAAGTCACGATCTTAGACATAAGTAACGATCTCGATTAAGAGTTGACTTTAAACATAAGTACTGATTTGGTAATAAGTGTTGATTATGTACTAGTTATGATTTGGAAATAAGACGTGATCTTAGACTTAAGAAATGATGATGCTAAGAATGATTCTAGAAATAAGTTATGATCCTAAACTTAAGAAGTCGATCGATTTTGAAACACGTATACCTAGGATATTCCATACGATTCTCCCTAACCTAAGGTTGATCATAACTCTCTAGGCCGTGATCTTAGTAACCCTAGTTGAATACTATATAATTGATTTGAATGAATTACAATGTTCACCAGAATACCCTACTACAAACGTTAGTTGACACATTAATAGGTCAGGCAGTAACTCGGGCTGTCTTACCATAACTGCAACATGGTACTCGGTACCATTAGAGTAAAGTAAAGCGGGTCCATATCCCTACTTGGACGGTAACCTCAGAGCATGCTTAGGTCTAAGTTGGGACTATATCTACTAAGAAATGAATTATAATAGTATCATAAATACTAAGGGATGATTTATAGTAGAATGACAGAAACTAAATAACGATTAGCGTTATAATCGGTAGAGTTTAGTTAAGGATATTGTACAAAAGAATTTATAGTATAATGTTAAGTTATTGAATGTGGGGTAATTAAAATAGGTCGACGATATTAGTCCTATTAAAGGTAACATGCGAGAATCGACTATAATATGTGCCTTGGAATACTATATCATTACAAAATTGTGGGTTAAGTGTTGACATCGGAACATTTGGTTTGAATCTAGTATACTTGAATTGAAATAGAGTAAGCATGAACCAATAGCAGTTGCTTGTTAAGATGAGATTTAATTGGGATAATTAGCGGTTCAAATAACCAAGTAAAGAAGTACAGTGGATCAGTATGGCGCGCGGAAGCACGGTGAATTAGAACACTTTAAGTCGATAATTATTTAGTGTGCCATGCTAGGATTGAACAATTTAAGTTAGTAATTTTATCATAGTAGTCGAATGTTAGACTGATAAGAAAGGATACATAGATGTATTGTTCTCTTGAAAATAAGGATTGATTATAGAAATTATACGAAATATTGGACTATTATTTCTCTAGCAGATAAATATTTTATATATACACGTACACCGAGTTATACCTATATTTTACAGGGACTTCAAAATACATTTTATTTTCGAAAATACCTTATTAAGTCACATTTCTTTATATAGTCTACTAAACTTTACGAGGCTAAATTTTTCCCGTACTTGTAAATCAGCATAATGAAAATTTCAATTCTTTTGACGACCTTGAAAAGGAAAAAAAAAACTTTTATAAATATTGATGATCTTGCAAAAATGATGTGCTTATATATATCTTTTTTTACAGAACATTTCAAATTTCCGTTTTTGTTACATTTATTTTTTTAGTTAATTTAATATGACGACTATCGATATCGCCAGCAGTTAACCGTTTAAATATTTTCGAAGTTATTTATCCGCTTGCGACAAACTTACTTAACTTATGAAAAAAAAATATTAGCTTTCAAAATATATACATGTTTTTAAAAAAACCAAAGGTACTGTGTTCAAATCGATTCATAAAACCTTATAGTATTAAGTTTTCAACTGTTTTGACGTAATTTTACCAAAATGTCTTGCGAACAAGTCATGTCATCGTTTTTAAAATGATCCTTTGAGATATCACCTTGCGAAAACAAATCTATGATACTTTGGGTTTTGTGTTTACAAAAAAATTAGAGGGTTTAGTATTTTAAATAGTTAAATCTATATTCAAAATTATAGCTATGTAAGCTACTTTTATTTTAACTTGAAGAAAAATATGTCCATACACATATTTCGTATACTAGGCTGCTGACAATATTTCTGAGAATTAAGAGCATGATCATAGGCTAGTTCGTAAGTATGTAAGAACCGATTTTGAAGACTTGGTTGTGTTAAGAAAGGGTAACGGTTACCATATTGATATACACAAAGGATGTTAGTATGGTTGATTATCTAAGGGATTGATCATATATGATAAGTTTAAGAATCCGGTATCGTAGATTGCAATAAGTTAAATGATACACATGAAGTGGTATAAGTAGAAGTTTGTAAGCACTGATTATAGAGGTTTAAGTAAGGATTTAACCCTATAAGGACTAGATTATCTTGTGAGATGCTAGTGATGACTAAGTTAAATCGTACTAGAATACAACGTATTCCGAAGAATACCTAAAGCTTCAGGGATGAGTTTTGTTAACAAGGTGTTAAGTTAAAGAGTGTACCACACCTAAGAACTGATTTTAGAGGTTGCTCATGACAGCAAATACAGGTACAGTATATACCGACGATTAAGTTATGAAGCCAGTATAATAACGTTACCCTTAAGGTTGATTCGAGAACTATAGAAAGAATAAACTACGATCTATCAGGCGGAGGACAATGGACTAAAAGAATTACCTTATATATATACACACTGAATGATTTGGGGACTTAGTCCTGTATCGAGGAAGTGAAATGAGTAACATATTGGAATACGCAAGGGATGCTAAGTTCAGTTATTATCTAGGTAAATGAATTATGTGGGACTATGCTAAGTTACCGATTACGTAAAACACAAGTTTCGAGGACGAAACTTTTTGTAAGGAGGGGAGAATGTTACATCCCTTTTTTTTAATAGGGGCAAGAATGGAAATTAGGCCTAATTAATTAGAAAACCTAATTTGATTATCAAAGTTTCCCTAAACCCTAATCAAATTTCTATTTAATCACGTGAGTTCTCTTCCTCTCCCCCACAAAGAAAATCAGCCGCCTTTTACAAAAAAAAGAAAAACGACGTTTTCTTGCCTCCAAGAGCTTCAAGCCGCCGGTTCGGGAGAGCACCACCAACCCGATCAATTCTTCCAACGTGTATTAATTACCAGGTAGGTGCCCCCTTAACATCCGTTTGAATGTAAAAATGATAATCTTTAATTTCCATACGAAACCGAGATCGTGCATAAGTAATTGTGATTGTATAGATGACCGTTTATTTGATTATATGTGTATATGATGAATTGTATATCAGTATATATGTGTATGATGTTATTTTCGTATGAATAGTATGAAAAGGTGATACTTTTTGATGTTTATATGAGTAATGGAATCAGTTTGGAGGTGATGGTGATGGCGGCTCGTGGCCGGTGGTGGTGGGCTATGGCCACGTGTTGCCGTATTGGTGCCGGATTGAGGGAGTGGGGCTAGAGGGGGGGCGGCTGGGGGGCCTGACTGGTGGGGGGGTTGACTGGAGGGGGGGCGCTGGAGGGGGTGGTGAGTTGGGGGGGTGGGGTGAGGGAGAGGGACCGGGGGTTGGAAAGGAGGGGAGAGGGTGTTGGGAACGAAACAACACAGAAAGAAGGAATTGCATGATGGAAAGTTTGAGGATCTGAGAACGTAGGGAAAAGAATAAGGAAAGAAAAAGAAAAGGAAAAAGAAAAAGAAAATAAAGGAAGGATTCCGTATGTGATTTCTGTGCATCCATGCATCACGACATTGCATTAGGGTATGCGAGACCTAAGTCGCATATCTGTTTTGTTCCGTTAGGATATGCGAGACCTAAGTCGCATATCTGTTCTGTTCCGTTAGGATATGCGAGACCTAAGTCGCATATCTGTTCTGTAAAGGTATGCGAGACCTAAGTCGCATATCTGTTATGTTCTGTTCTGTTAGGGTATGCGAGACCTAAGTCGCATATCTGTTCTGTTCCGTTAGGATATGCGAGACCTAAGTCGCATATCTGTTCTGTAAAGGTATGCGAGACCTAAGTCGCATATCTGTTATGTTATGTTCTGTTAAGATATGCGAGACCTAAGTCGCATGTATGTTCCGTTCTGCTCTGTTAGGATATGCGAGACGTAAGTCGCATATCTGATCTGTTCCGTTCTGTTCCGTTCTGTTAGGACCCGGGGTCATGCATTGCACGATAGTATGTACGTTTTCAAGAGTGTAGGCTTATCATGCATCATATATGTGACATTGCATTTCACGCTCATTTTGCATGATTATGTGTTTTGATGGTTTTAAGAAGTTATGACCGTTATATGTATTTGTGAAAACATGGACAGTCTATTTTCGTATTACCGTACTTATATGTATTTCACTACTGTCCTAGCATGTATGGTCTCACAGGGCCGATGCAGGCAGGGTACCTACTGAGTGACGTTTTTGTCACTCACACCGTTCGTTTTGTTTTATTGCAGACGATTCAGGGTACGATTACATATGGGTTGGAGAAGACTCTGAATGGGCACATTGGGACACGTAGACTGGTTGATGACCAATGATCAAGGAAAGAGGAAGTTTTATTCTATTTATTATTCCATTTGAGGACATAGCTTAGCGATTTCTTATTTGGTTACTTTACGATGTCGTTTAAGGGATTGTGACTTGATTTTGACTATATATGATTTTGGGGATTTTACTTTCGATTTAGGGTTTTGAATTGATTTATTTCGCTTCCGCTATCGAATACTCTGTCGTTTTGATAAGTGCAGGGATTCGTACAGACGCCTTGTATATTCCTTAGTGAAATACGGCGGGCGTACCGGTTCTGACCCTAGGGTTCGGGACGGGGCGCTACAACAACAACAACAATACCCCATTGCCTTAGAGGCTCCCGCCTATGGCAGGGTAAGGGGGGAGGGGACAGATATACGCAACCTTACCCGTGTGTTGGGAATACACAGGTTGTTTCTGGATGAGTCAAAATGAAAATTGCATCGAGTATTATGTCGATCATCTGCTACTATACAATACAAGAATCGCAACCAATTTGACGAGTCATTTTGTTTTATTCCATCATATTCCAAAGTTAAAGAAGATTATGTCCTTGACTCCATTGGAAATGAAAACAGAACCTGTAATGAGCATGAATCCTTAAAATTTTAATTGCACAATGAAGGGATGAGTGCGGTAGGGGAAGATGCCATGCTCAAACCAAGAAAATTGAAAGAAAACTCTAAATCGAACCAACTTCTAATTAAATTTTTATCTGTCTTCAAATAGTCCAGAATCTCGTTTATTAGCAAAAAAGCATATGCATTTTTGCGCCTTTTTCCGCATAATTTTTGATGTGGTATCAGGTAAAATAACTACAGATTATGGATGAGATTATTCACAAAATGTTTACTAAACAGAGAAAGAAATAAGTACCTGTAGGTAGGAAAAATAGGTTTGTATAGCAGAAGGAAAGGGCGAAAGAAGAAAAATATAAATGATAATAGACACTCTCTCATGAAGTTCATCATCAGCAAGAACGAAGACTACACAAGAGGGGCTAAAAAGAATCCCGAAGTAAAGAAAGGACATTATGTCTCCTGTCAGAGACCATGACTAGCACCATTCTTGAGATTGCTTAAAACATTGATGTCAGCCTCAACAAAGACACAAAAGAATTCAAGGTGCATTTGCAATCCATGTATAACTTATACACAAGAGAACATTCAACTCACCAAACTGAGAATCAGAAAATTCATGAATGCCTCCTCCAGACTGCAGCAATTAATACGTTTGTCACTGTCCAAGTCCTTAACTGGAACTTGAAGTTGTAGAAGTAAGAAATTTCAATAAAATACCTTGACAGAAAAGTATGCCCACACGTTTGGCTTGCTTTTGAAACTCAGCTCCTACACATGAATCTTTCTAATTGTTATGGTGTTCGACATGAAAAATGGCAAAATAAAAACTTAATATTAAACTAACCTGCACTTTCCCACTTGTAGGCTTAAAACCATCATCAGGATCCTCACTTGTTACTCGAACCGCCACGCAATGACCTTTTGGCCTGGTGGACTCTGCCTTGTCAAAATCAAAAGGGGTGGCATCAACTGATGTTTTTCTCCAAGAATCATATCCACCACCATGCTCCATCCCATAAAAGCGCCTTATTTCTGGAAGAAGGGGAAACAGAAAGGAACAACATATAGTTTTTAAGGAAAATGAAAGATGAGGAACCAAGAATTCAAGAACTGTCAGAACCTTACCGGGAATTTGCCACAGAGGAATACCCATACCAACAGTCACTTGGGCTGCTGGCAGATTTATTTCAGCAATCCACTCAGTAACAGGGTGTTCAACCTACAGGCAACAAACCATAAAGACCAATTCAAGCAATCCCATTATCGAAGTGATAGTAGTGCACCATAAGTAAGCAAGCTTTACCAATTTTGGAAGTTAATAAATCAGAAAGTTCATATATCAAAATATTGGAATATATGCCGAGGAAAAAGCTTGAAACACCTGTAACCGTGGATTGAGCTCCAGAAAATAGTACTCCCCAGTCTCCATGCTATACAAATATTCAACAGTGGCAGCTCCTACGTAATTTACAGATTTTGCCAATCTTCGAGCAGCCTGCTCAAGTTTTTTTACCGTCTCAAGTGGGGCTACAGTTATTGGGCCTTCCTCAATGATCTGATAACATAAAACCAACTTAAATAATTTACTCAAATTACTGAAAGGATAACAAAGTGCAGAATATGAGATTCCATCATTGCTTACATTTACTAGTACCACACCGGACAAAACTAGAAACAGTTTTACATGATGGTAAATCAAAAAATTATTCTCCAAGTGAGTTAAAGCACGTAAGGTATTTTTGTGCTTTGTTCACAATACATGAATTAAAAGAAAACCCTTCTACTGTCATACATGCTAGGAAGTGAAAAGAAGCAAAGTGAAAGAATGAGATCCACATCACAAGCAAACCTTTTGGTGCCGCCTTTGGACACTGCAGTCACGGCTATGCAAAGCAGCAACGTTGCCATACTGATCACAGAGCAACTGGACCTCTAAATGCCGACTCTGTTCAGAAAAACCAGAACGAAGTATCATATTTCAAGTCCCGAAAACAACAAAATATCACCAGGTTCATACCAAAAGATGGCCTAACCTGTGAAGCCACCTTCATTATGAATATAGGGGATCCTGGAACTTCACCTTGAACTTGTTTGAATAATGCTTTGACTTCATCATCATTATAAACCTGTAATCTCCAAATATAGAACTGTTAGAGACTGACTGACTAATAAATGCTATGAGCTACTTGATTTCAGTGAAAGACTTCAATATGTTTGGCCACTATCAAACACCCAGGCAATGGAAGGACATGTTTCCTAAATCTAACTACTTTGAATGGTTCATAAATAATATAGAGTTAAGAGACAAAAATAGCATCATTTGTAATCAAAGAGCAAACCTTTCTAATGCCTTTGCCGCCGCCGCCCCAAGATGCTTTAATCATCGCAGGATAACCGACAACTTGACAGCTAGCAACTGCTTCTTCAGTGGTATAAACGCAAGCTTTTGTGTAAACATCATCTGGGATTGAAACCAAACAGCTTTCTGCAGGTATTTTCACCTACAAGATAAGCATCTTGTTAACTAAATACATGAAACACTTGCAGCTGGAATAACAAATCTTCAAGATGGCAGCATATTACATGAGAGCCACTCCACGATAGAGTTGGTACATCAGCAGCTTGTGCAATTAGTGATGAACCAATTTTATCTCCCAGTGCTGCCATTGGTGCAGCTGGTGGCCCTAGGAAAATGATCCCTTTCGCACTCAAAGCATCTGGTAGCTCTGGATTTTCTGATGCATGACCCCATCCAGGCCAAACTGCATCAACATGTGTTATCTCCGCCGTCTAGTCAACAAGAAGCATAGTTGTTTAACAAGATTAGATATGCTTTTGGAGTACCTAGAATGGAGAGTAGCACCACACCACTACTAGACTTACCAAAACTTCTATGCACCAGTACATACATATCTAACTGATTCGATAAAAGTTCCTTCATACAGCCTAATCTTCCCTAGCTTAACTTCCATCGAGTATTTTCGATTAGCATAGTTTGACACTTCTACGAATTTTTCCTCTATGACAGTCAAAAAGAAGGGGAGGAAAATAATAAGCAGTGCAACACTCTTTAGCTAGAAAAGTAGAGCATGGCCGAAACGACAAACAAATTCCACAAACCTCAACAATTAGCTGCACATTAGCATAATTATTGTTGTTGGTTCCACCAGGAACTTCTACAAATTGGTCTGCAATCCTAATATGCTCTGCATTTATCCTCATGTCCTCGGGTGTAGCCATCGCAACTAACAAAATCGCCTTCTCTGTACCAAAGGTCTCATAAGCCCATGTCCTAATACTACGAATAAATTTTACAGCAGCCATTCCATTGTTTGCAATTAGAATACTATGGATTGGCCTCTTTCCTCCAAGGGCTAAACAAAATTCATCCACCTCAGGTACAGATGCTGGAGGCCGCAATAGAATAGCACCATTTTTGTACCCATTCACATGCTGAGTCCCCACCTGCCCGGACCGTCTTTGGGCTTCTGACATCTTGCACAACCTAAAGAAAAGTATTTGTGATTTCAAGCTTTCACAAAATTGTGACGATTGAATAAATGACCGCAGGATTTATTTAAAAACAGAGCGAAAAATTCTCCAAAAACAAGCCATGAAATTTGAAGTTCTAACGGGAAAAAGAACCAGGAGAAGAAAAGATCATATATAGCAAATGGCGACAAAATAAAAAGGAGAGACTATCAAGTAGTACAATTTTTTTTTAAAGGTAGTGCTTCATTACAGTGATCTATAATTGTAATTAGAGCAACAATTGAATAGAAATGAGGATTAAAAAAAGTAGGGGGGAATAAAGAATTGGGAGAATGCAACTTCAAATCAAATACCGATCCCTCAACTAATGGAAAAAATAGAACAAAGAACTGGGATACTGTGATTGAGTATCATCATGCTGCAGAACCATAAACCTGCTTTTTCCTTCACTAGTAAAAGGTAAAATCAACCAACTAGAAAACGTTTTATACAACAAAGTACCAAAAGAAGAATCTGCTAACACTGACACTATGGCATAATATGCAACCATACGTTCGTAAAAGATATGCAAAGCTTCCAACTTTTCTCAAAACTCATAGAAGACTCAGCTGATTTTTGGCAGAAACAAAACCCAGATCAGCAAAACCAAAAATTTGACTAAAACTGCTCAGAACAGCCCGATTTCCAGAAGGAAAAAATGGCTCAAATGCCACTTACCTTAACAGAAGAACAAAAAGAAAAAAGGGGGAAAAGGCCGCCTCCAATGGAGCGAGCAAGCCTTATTTAATTGGATAGGTGCATTCAAGAATCCCACTCGAAACCGAAATGAAATTCGACACAACCCCAAAACGTAGAAGCCCAAATCAAGGAGGCACACCAGCTGTTTGTTTTTGGTTGCTATAAAAACAGAAACATGAGAAAGAAAGAAACGGGGGGGGGGGGGGGGGGGAGAGAGAGAGAGGGATGGGTTTCTTTTGATGATGTTAATGGAGGTAAGTATGTTCTTGGTGTCGGTTGAGAGTCTTAAATATATAGTCCAAATTTATGCAAGACAGCATCAATGGAGGCCCTCTTGCACGTGTTGCTCCTGCTCATCTTGTCATTTTCCCTCTCTGTATTTGTAGCTCCCATCTACCCTCTCACCGTTCCCTCCTTAATATGCCAATCAAATAAATTTCCCCTTTTCACTTTTAATTTACAAAACCATTTGGCTCTGGAAATTTTAGGAATAACGAAACATGCTGATAAATTTCACAATTCTATCTTATTATCACATGATAGATCTCATTTTTATCTCATCTAATGATATTATAACTTTTACTTACAGTTTTTTCCCCTTGTAATAAAAAGGCAAAGAAGATACAAAAGCTAAGTGAAAACTTTTCTTGAGAAGCATTGTTTAATCCACGTCATGATTATAATTACATTGACACATTTTTCATTTTGGGTTATTAGAAAACAATCCATGTGTGTTTCTAACACATGAGTACCATTGCATAAATCCGATCCCTTTATCCCGCTATAGACGGAAGCCTGTAACGTAATGGGGTAATGTTTTTGTGTTATTGCATGATTATAATCTCATATATAAGAAAAGGATGGTTGATAATAATTGGACCCATTGAATATCCCCTATTTATTAGTTATAATTTCATCATAAATATGGTCAATTTCAATTCAATTCGTTGGTGATGTTGTTAATCCTATTTTGTAGAATTTTCTCCTTATTCAAGCCTCATGCCAATTATTTGAAAAGTGAAGGTTTTCTTAGTAACCATAAAGGCTCATAAATAACAAGAGTTAATTGCACCTGGTATCCATTCTTTTCCACCAAGTTTTAAGTAGCATCCAATGTTTCATGAAACACACTTGCCATCCAGACTTATAGGGTTAATAGACACCTGGCATCCATGCTGACGTCATAAAGGCATTTTTTATTTATTTTTTAAAAGTTTATAGAAAAAATAATTCAAAAATAAAACCCCACCCCCACCCCACCACACCCCCCTCCACCCCCACAATCGACCTCCCTCCCCATCCTCCCCATCCTCCCCTTCTTCCTCCATTTTCCTCTTCTTCCTCCAGAAAGAAAGGCATCCTCCAAAGTCCAAAGACAGTGAAGAGAACTCAGTGTGAAATCAAAGTCTCTTTTTACCATGTTCATTGTTTTTTAAACTTGCAGTTGAATCGAATGCTGGTGGAAGAGAAGGTCCAGCCATACATTCAGAATTTGGAAATAGCCCTCTGCCTCAGCCAATTACTCTGCCGTTCCAAAGCCAAGATAAAAAGTTCTTCTTTTTCTTCTTTCTCTTTCTCCCTCGCAAACTCTCTGTTTCAATTGAAGAAATTTGAGGAAACACGGTGAACAAGTATAGATTGGTGGTATTTGTGCCTCTTATTCAAAGTCTTCATCACCTTGATGGTGAAAAAGGTCCAAAATTTGTCAAGTGCATGTTAAATGTTTGTGCCTTTTGGAATGTCCGATGCTGAAGAATGATGCACTAAATTCCATTCTTTGGACTTTGGAGGATGCCTTTCTTTCAGGAGGAAGAAGAGGAAGATGGAGGAAGAAGAGGAAGATGGGGAGGATGGGGAGGGAGGTCGATTGTGGGGGTGGAGGGGGGTGTGGTGGGGTGGGGGTGGGGTTTTTCTTTTTATTTTTGAATTATTTTTCTATAAACTTTTAAAAAATAAATGAAAATTGCCTTTATGACGTCAGCATGGATGTCAGGTGTCTATTAACCCTATAAGTCTGGATGGCAAGTGTGTTTCATGAAACATTGGATGCTACTTAAAACTTGGTGGAAAAGAATGGATACCAGGTGCAATTAACTCTAAATAACAATAACCATAATCAGTAATATCTCAACTAAAATGACAGGCGTTCCTAATGCGCCCAAGCTCCTGATTGCGCAAGGTCTGAAGAAAAAACGGATCGCTTTGCGATCTGATGTACGCAGCCTTATCTTGCACTTTTTTGTGCAAGAGTCTGTTTCCGCTGCTCGAACCTGTTACCTCAAAGTCAAACACCAGCGGAGTGAATAATGAAAAACCTTGCAGGTTTGTTCTCTTCTCTTTGATTAAAATTGGAAAAATTAATAAAAATGTTGAAAAAATGTCCAAGTTGTTTTATGGTTGACACCTGCAATTGATGAAATAAGTATCGCTCAATAAAGGAATACAACATATACTCGATGACATAAGTATTTCTTGGTGCTCACTATCCATAACTATTGGTACATCATTGTTCGATATAATGCTTGTTATTTCTGACCTTATGGCCTGAATAATGATTTCATGACTATTGTAATTTAGACTGTTGTAAGTTTTGTTTTACAATGTTTTCATGACTATTGTTATTTAGAGTGTTGTAAAATTTCTTTCAGAGTATATGAGTTACTGATGAAAACTGAATTCACTTTGTTATTCTCAAAAGTAAATTATTTCAAAAGTTGAGTAGCATCATGCATATTAAAGTTGAGTAGCATAATGTATATTTACTTTGTTTTGCCTGTCTCTCACCTTCTTCATATTCTAATGATAATTTTTGCTGTCGTTAGAATATACTAAGTATAATTGTTGTTATTGTTGTTGTATCAGAAGGACAAGATTCAGTGTATCCATCATATGTATAACATAGACACAAACATGTTATAGGACCGAAAAAAGAATTTTAGTCACACCACATGTTTGTGTCTATGGTACATATATGTCACACATACAATGGACACATCATATCTCAACCCTGTAATAGGAGACTTAATGGAAATAAAGCTTTTGTTTGGTGGACGATTGGCATCATTGATGTAAACCAAGCTCCTTGTGACGAAATTAGGTCCGGTGTGTCTACCATCCGTGTGTCATGTGTGTACACACAAAAAACCGGAGCAGAGGAAGAAAAAAAAATTCAGCTTCACCACGTCGTTGTATATACGTCATAAGATAGTACATAAAAAATAGACACGTCTAATCTCATCCAACTAACGATAATAAATAGAGAAAAGTAAAGATCTTTCTAGTTTATATAGTTATAAGGACAGTGAAAATAACTCAAAAACGAGGTTTGAATGCAAACCTCATAATTTGTTTAAAAAAATACACCATCTTATGTGCGGTTTTTTGGTTTTTCTTTTTTACATATGATGTAAATGCAGGTTTTCAACAACACTGTCAATTTTCTCATGGATAAGACTAGAGATGCCGAATTAGGCATATGATCTTAGCTCATTTGAATCAGGAAGTGGAACGTTGTACTTGATGTACCCACTCCAGCATGGTTGAACATATCTGCGATCACAATAGATCTTCGAATAATCTGTAAAATAAACAAAGTTTAAAAGACGATGGAAGATGCTTAAGTCACTAAGGATTTTGAAAAGATTTAAAATACAAGAGCGCAATGAGTGCATAACCGTTACATGGGGAGTGAAAACCCTGTACTCTTAGTGCAATGATTATAAATTCAGTCCTGAAATAATTCGTATTTTTTTTTCCTGCTAACTATAAGAGAAGATATATCCTACAAGTAAAGGATTAATATAGATGAGTTAGATTTGGAAGGGACTTGCTGATATTTTTCTTTTAACCCAAAGTGCACAAATTTATTAGGCTATATATGCAAAACTTGCAGATAAGACATCATCCGGTAAAATAAAAACATCAACAATAAAGAATTTTGACGACAACCCAAACTTAGCTAAAAGGTGTGCGGACAATACCTTCCACGCCTAACAAATGTAAAAAGGCTCGTAGATAGTTCAGATGATATTCATATCGTGACATTATAATTAAAAAGATGTATGTTTGGATCAAGACACGTATAGTATATACGTCATACTGTTATTCGGTCAGTATCAACTTAGGTTATAATATCCGATTTAATTGGATTAAAAAGTTGTTAGTCCAGTTTGTAATTGACACTTTGTGTGAATTATGTAGTAAAAACTTTACCATTCTAGAAGATCGTCGAGAATGTGCATATGACATTTTGCGGCCAGAACAAATGTAAAAGAGCGATGGAAAAAAAAAAGCCATAGCTAATTTCTTGCTCTCAGCGACCAACAAAATTCACATGTTCTTATTATAATTGCTAAGAGGGTGGTATACTTGGTTTTTTATTATTTTATATACAGTATCATCAAAATTGACATTATGATACCACTGGCCGACAAACAACTATTAAAACAATACGATTTAATACTGGAAATAAAATTTCTAGAAGAAAAATTAACTTGCATGTGATTAAATCTGTTTCCCGTTTCCAAGAAGATCTGAATGCAGTTTGATGATTAAATATTGGTGCAATTGATTTCATTTATGTAGTTTTTTTCTTTCTTTTTTCTGAAGCGTTATTTATAGAAGTTCAGTTTTTCGCTCAAAATACGAGATAAAGAGATGTAGCATTAAACAGATGGAGGTTATGCATGAAGAAGGGATTTTATGCACATAAATAGCAGGGAATAATTACCATTGAATATGGTAATATACAACAATAACATTATCCCATTTCTTTAGAGACTTTCGTTTACGGCGGAGTATGAGGGGATCGAATATACACAACTATACCCGTGTGTTAGAAACACAGAGGTTCTATCCCAATTACTTATAATGAAAATTGCGTCAAACTGTGTTATAATATTATTAAAATATATTTGTTCAAAGTATGCGAAATACAAGCTAATGATTTTATGTTATGTTTTCATATGATTTAGATTAGAAGGTTGATTATATTTTATACTATATTCTCAATACATTTCAAAGTTCATATGCTACGTATTATATTAAATAACATATTAAAAAGTTTACCAATCACACAAAGTACTCTATAAAAAATTCTAAAAAATATAATTAAATATATGGATTCACTATTCAATGATTTTGACCATTTTCGGTGCTCGATTCAGCAATACAGGATGTCTCTTCAAAACCCTAAGTAGAGACTGGTACCATTCAATTCGACATTTTGTTCGTTCGGGGAAGAAGCCGGGCTACAAGAAAAATCCCTGATCTTAAAGGGCCCAACGACTCCCGAATTTCAAGATTCTGAAAAAGATTATTTTGTTTCCCCCTTTTTCTTTTTTTTTGTTTTTTTATTCAAATTGGGGTGATGTGGCTAGCAAGATACAACTTATTTAAAATTTCTATTTGAAATAGAAAATTTTGAACTAAATAATTCATAAAAGATCGAACCGCCGAATGAAAAAAAATTGGGTGCTTGGTTACAATTTCAAATATGTTATTATATGTTTGCCCTCGTTTTTGTTGTCTTTGATGTTGAAACCGTTTTTCTCTTACATTTTATTTTGTCTCTGTGGACCGAGGAGAAAGGGGGCTCGACGGAAAGAGGAGTGAAACAGATGTCCAGAAGTCCACAGAAAAATTATTGCTAATTGACCGAGGTGAGAAGCAAAAATATTCGATGGACATTTCATAGGCTATTATGTTGAAAGAATTCGTACAAAATAAAAGAAACATTACAATATTTCGTTATTACCAAATTAAAAAATATTCTTCCACTGAGTTCTGTTTTATAATAGTTTTGTTGTTCTATTATAAAAATTCATCCGTTCAAATATCAATTTGAAATTTATGACTGTATTTGTATATCATAATATTTTAATTAGATACACATGCATAGCACGGATAATATACTAGTTCTGTACTATAAATTAAACAATTATATGGCGTCTTTAACCGAACATTTGACTGAAAGAGAAAAAATTTCCACTTTAATTAAGTAAAATATGTTTCCAGGGGCGACTTGAAATATTATATGTTATATATGCTTGAATTCCTAGAAGAGAAAAGTCTTCCACCTTAATAATACTGTTTCCATTGAAATTCTGCTTAAAGATGTGTGGATAATATTTCAGAGAACAACTTAGCCACCTAACTGCAAATTTAAAAATATTATATTGTGAAGTAGTGGTGGATCGATACAGTTTGACGTAATTTTTATTATATGTCATCGGAAAACTACCTTTGTGTGTTTCTAACACATGAGTATAATTGTGTATATTTGTCCTCCATACCTCACCATATACAGAAGCCTCTAAGGTAATATGGTAATGTCGTTGTATAATAAGAGATTCCATTGAGGAACTCCTCTGCCTAACTAAACATTTACTAATCGCATAGATATAAACTATTAGAGAGACATTAACTACCTAAGTACAATACCACAAATGGTTTCCTAACGTGTGAATGCATATTTTTTTGAAAAATATACCAATGTGTTATAGTGATGGTTAAAATAAACTGTTATAGCGATGGTTAAAATAGACGATCTACAGTATAAGAGTCGATATAAATGGCTTGATTTAGATTTTTTTTTTTATAAATTTAATGAGATTAGACAAGTTTTAAAAACTATTCACTAAAACACAATTACAAAGTGCACAAAAGTCTTGAATACAGAATAGTACTGAGGCCGTTGGAGTTCAACCTTTTAAAAATGCTTTCTATGGAATGTCATAGAAAGACTCTCCCGCGTTAAATTTATATTAACTATTTTACTCCATTAATACAAATATCTACATTTTATTCATACTCAAAATATTCTTATACAAATAAAAAAGTGTTTCCGGTGCAATAGATTCCCGCATTTACACAGGATCTGAAAAGGGACCGAATCACTTCACGTTCTGATGTAGCAGCCTTATTCTACATGTTATACAAGAAGTTGTTTCCGCAGTTCAAATCCGTGACTTTAAAATTACGAAACAACAACCTCATCAGTTGCTCTAATACACGCTCTAGTGCAGATAAATATGTTAGAAGTGACAATAACCGTTGCATACGTTCATCAACAATCGCATGGTTTTTTCCAAATATATATGTAGAAGGAAAAACTTGTCCACTCGCCATCTACGTATAAATACTACAACAACATTACCTCATTGCCTTTGAGGCTCCCGCCTATAGCGAGATATAAAGGATCGAATGTACAGAACCATATCCATATGTTAAAAATACACATATAAATAAAAAGGATTAAACTGAAAGTAATTTATTTTTTTGAGATAATTTTCAGGACATGGGAAAGGATGGGGCTATGGTTTTCTATTGGAGGCTGGATTGTTGGACTTTGAAGAACTCGACCCACAGTTGGGTGGCGTAGTTGACCAAACCCTTTCATTATTTTGTTTATTTAATTTGGCTTCTTTAGTGTTTTACTGTTAAAAGAAATTTAAGGAATGAGAAAATAGTAGGTTGAATTGGTTAAGGTCTACCAGTTTCCTTTTTTGCTGTTTAATACAAACGTCATAGATGGCAAGTTTAGGTGGATATTGCAGTTGTAAATGTGTTTAGCTTACTAAATTCATAAATAATCGATTTACAAAAATATATGTAATATATTCCGTGAATTCTTGAGGACGGGTCTCGCAGCAATTGCTGTTTTATGATATTGAGGTCACGGGTTTGAGCTGCGGAAACAGTTTTCTTACACAAAGTGTAAGGTAAGTTTACGTATATCAGATCGCGAAACGATTCGGTCCCTCCCCAGATGCTGTGCAATTGTAGAAGTTTGGTGTATCGGAACGCCTTTTAATATGTGTATTCCTACTTTCTTACAGAGGAAAAAGATTATACGCATCATTCATATATCAAAACCGGCTGACTTCAAATTTGATTCCTTTTTTCTGTCACTTCCTTTCTAATTTCCACTATTTATGTAGATGATTATCGATTATTTGAAAGGACAAAAAATGGATGAAATAAAAGTGATAATAAATATTATGATACTATACTGACTTCATTTTATAAAGCATATATTATCTGCTACCTCAGTAGATGACATTGGCTAATTTTCAAGGTAATGTACTCTCAGATTCCTTTTTTTTTAAAAAAAAAATGACTTCTCTTTAGCTTGAGGATAGGTCTTGGAAAAACTGATAAAGTTGCTGATTTATAACCTTAAGTTTACGGGTTCGAGCCGCAAAAACAACCTATTGCACAAAGTGTAGGGTAAGACTGCGTACAAGCGATGTGATCCATCTCCAAACCCTACACAAACGTAGTAGTTTAATGCACCATGATCGTGCTTTATCTCTCTTTAGCATAACACATATTCTGTTAGTCGGAAGACGGGAAAAAATGAAAAATTTTGGACTCTATTTTGGCATGAATAAAAGACTGAGAATAATATACTTTACTTCACATATCTTTATGGATTCATAGCCTCAAGATCTTTTTCATACAAAATGTTGGAATATTGGTATGTCTTTATCATAGTTTTCCCTACGCCTCCAAATAAATTTTTCATACCTTAAAGATATACAAACAATTCATGACTATATAAGTTTTATAAAAAGACAAGTCGATGAAAATATAATGGAAGAAAAGGGAAATAGGTGACTAACCTTGGATGTGTGACCTCTTGGCATTGACAATAAATAAGGCTTGATGTGCAGCAACGTACAGTTGGAAGTTAGGTACCGCCACACATTTCCCACCTTTCTTGTCACTTCTCTTTCATGCCTTTTGTGAAAGTGTTTTTAATGCATTAGGTTTCTATTTTACGTATGATTTAGAAAGAGGTCGGATCGTTTCGTAATTTAATGTATGCAGTTTTACTTTATATTTTGTGTATGAGACTGTTTCTGCGGCTCCAACCCGTGACATCAAAGTCATAAGCAGCAACCTTACCAGTTAGCTCCAAAACGCGCATATCTTTAATGTCTCTTTTAGGGGATCCTATTTTATTTTATTTTATTTTTAGAAAAAATGTTGAACCCACAACTCCATAAATCTTATTACTGTTGATTATGTGGATAATGTAAACCAAAATAATAATCTCCCTTAGTGCTCAGAAGATCTATTAAATGTGGTCTTCGTATCATAAGCCATGGCAGTAGCAAACTACCTATTTTTGTTATTGATACTGCGGTAACAAAATATTAATTTTCTTATAAATTAAAAAATCAAAATACATTTTTTTGCTATCAAAAATTACGCGGTAGCTAAATCTAGAGTTTCTTGACGTGGGAAGGCGGATACAGATACAAAAAATAAGTAGAACATAAGAAATTTGACCAATTTTATAAATGAAAACGCCAACTTGAATTGAGCAACTATAGTTAAATACGGAGAAAGAAATAATCATTAACTGTCTAGTTATATGTTTTTGGGGATGGTAGGATTATACCCACTATTGTGATCTAAAATTATTTAATGATATTTAATTATATTTCCAATGAATTCAATGACACATTCTTCCTTGACTTTGAAATATGATGGAATAAAACAAAATGACTCAATAAATTGACTGTGCTTCTTATATTGTGAAGTAGCAGTTGATCGACATAGTTTAACTTCATTATGGGTCATTGGGAAACAACCTCTGTGTGTTTCTAACACATGAGTATGGTTGCGTACACCCAACCTCTCATACTTCGCTATAGACGGGAGCCCTTAAGTCAATGGGGGTAATGTTGTTGTGATGTAAAAGCCAAAAATAATTGAGATTTGTACGACAAATTATTTGTAATGCCAACAAATAAGAATATGACGTGACACTTTTAGAATCTAAGCCTGCAGAAGTGAGAGAAACACGTTTTTCACATAGCAAAGGTGCCCTGTGCAAAAGAAAACGAAAGAACATTATAGACTGTACTTTTGCAAATAAAATAATTGAAACTGATGTTGCTTTTCAAAAAAAATAAAAAAAACTGATGTTGCTTTACCAAATTTCTGGGTTCTAGTTGCCAAAACAACATATTACAAAAAGTCGAAGGTGAGGCTGCGTGTATCAAATCATAAAGTTATCTAAATCATATTCAAACACGAAATACTAGTGTACCGGAAATACTTGTATTCGAAATTTCACATGGACTACCAGTTCTTGGCTCAACCTAGTTTCCTTATTCGTACTGTTTTTATTTTTCTATTTAGTTGTTCTATATCTTAATGTAAAATAAGTACTATTATAAGATCATGTGGGCTCTGATATTTCAATCATTGGAGCCTCAAATCTAACTGAACATAATAAGAAACCTAAAAGTAGTAACACATGTATTCTCACGGGAAAAAACAGAAGTTGGTATTAAGATAAACCTAAAGTTCGGATATCTTGGTAGTTAATGTTGGTAACCTACATTTAACTAAAACATTTTTCTAATTCATATAGTAATACAAAGCCACGTGTCATGTTGTGTTCAGAAGAATTCAACTGTTCTCTTGGACAGAAATCAGAATCAATTCTCCCTAATGTCAAAATGAGAAACAGAAGAAGCTGGAAATCTGATAGTAGATTCAAAGTTATGACCAATTCTATAACAAAAATTATTTTATAAGTAATCTATATGTTCCTCGAATATAGCGCCAACCAAAGCCATATGATATAAGATATGTATTTGAGGCTAAATAAAACTTACATTCTGTTAAGTTGAGTTGACCTGGCTTGTCTAAGCTGAGCTGACATGCTTTGGATCAGTGCGACCGAACTGACCTAACTCATATGTACTGCGACCTGTCTCAACTGACCTGCCTGGGACCTGTGCAGCCGAGCTAACCTAATGTTAAGTTGAACTGAGCTGACCTGTCTGGGCTGAGCTGACTTGCCTTGGACAGCACGACTGAGCTGACCTGACTGACATGTATTGCGACCTGTCCCAGCTGACCTGCTTGGGACCTGCGCAGCCGAGCTGACTTGATTGACCTGTGAGGCCTGCTACAGGGCTGAGCTGACCTGCCAGAGCTCACCTGCCTGCCGTGCTGACTTGCGGATCTGACCTATCATGACTGCCCACGTCAACAATGATTGGATATAGATTGTGAATCCCTATTATCTAATCCTTCATATTTATCTGATTATCTATTGTAATTGATTTCATTTATACATATCGTTACCATAGGTAAAAGATTTGATTGATAGAGATTAACATAGTATTTTAGGTAATGTTTATCTTCACATGTCTAATTATACCCTATAAATTTGGGGCGATGAATAAAAAGAGGGCAGATTTGAAGTGTCAATCTATTCTTTACATATTCACATGGGTTTTTATTCATTTTGACTTTATGCAATTATTATTTTTTCCACTTTTCTCATGATCTAACGTCTAACAATCTACTAATAGGACTTCACCTTTCTATTTCCTAATTCAAACTTTACGGATTTCTCGTCTTATACTTTTGAAGTCCAATAACCTTTAAAGTATTCTTATGGTTTTCCAATTATTCTTTTTCCACAGCGACAGTATATTGATAATATGTTATTCATATTCAGTTGTTGGGATATACTGAGTATGATTGTGGTTGTTGTTAGCTGTTCGATAGATCATCTTATCTTGCATTAAAATCGCGTGCATAATTTGTTCTAGTTCTTGATGCTATTAATAAGGGAAGGTCTTGGAGCAATTGGTAAGGATGATGCTTTGTGAGGTAACGGGTTCGAGCCGAAAAATAGGCTCTTGCACAAAGTGTAGAGTAAGGATGCATACATCAGATCTCAAAGCGATCCGGCCCCTCTACAAAACCTGCACAAACACGAAAGCCTAGTCCAACAAAAACGTCCTTTTTATTACGATACACGCAACTGTATATGTGTATATGTTGAGAAGTCATGAAAACTATCATCAATAATCTTCTAGTTTGTGATTATTGAAGAAAATAAAACCTTGGAATTGACCATACCTTTGGCGTGGCATATATCTAAGGTCAGTCCCATGACATAGTACAGTTGGTATTCAAGTTATGATTTTCTTTAAGATGTCAAAAGTTCGAATCCAGGGACGAGCACAATGTGAGTGTTCCTCTGCCGCTAGGCCAAAAGGCCTACTTTGTAGGGGGACACCTTGTGTAACTGCGTAAGATCTCACCCAACCTAAGAGGCCGCTGGGCTCCTGATTTACATCCTCCACACATGCTCCTTGAGGCTGAGCCGGTAGAGACCCCCAAAGTGAGGGATTTCACCTTTATCCAAGATATCTAGAGATCAATATTACACTTGTCGTACCAATTAAATTAATACTTGCAATCCTTCATTTTTTCCCCTCTCTCTTACAAATAAATTTGTTGAATGCTAAAAGGTCAAGGATGAAGAATTTTAAGTTGTTGGACGTAAAAAGGTCAAGGAGAAAGACTATTTTATTTGTTATCATTACGTAACCACGATAAGACAAACTATCGAATGCAATAAATCTAACCATAGAAAAAGTCTGAAACAAGCAAAAGCGACCACATAAATCTTTATTTAGGGGTAAAAATTACAGCAAGTCGTTTGCTATCTATTGAATACAAACTTATTGCATGAGTTTTGACAAAGGAAAAGTTAAGATGCAACTTTGACGAGGACCATAGAGGCATTTGAAAGATATAGATCATGACAGCACGGTCAGTCTTCTTGAAAAATTGAATCCCCACTCCCCAAAGCTAAAAGTCTCTCACGGGTAGACGACGTTAATCGAATATTGTGTAAATAATTTTTTGAAGTTTGTACGATGTTGATAATATTGTCCCACATCGAACATTTTGAAATAAAATACATGGGTTGATGATGTTTGATTTATCACCACCATCGCATTAAGGTTTTGAGTGGATATGGACATCACCTCTCAAGTTTCAACATACTATCGAGCCAAGGTTTAAAATATGGACCCACACTTTGGCTATGTTATAATTGGTTATTTATTATCTCTTCTCATCCAAGTCCATATGTTCATGTCTGGTTTGTGATTGAGGACGGATTATTTATTATCTCCCCTCACCCAAGTTCATATGTTCATGCCTGGTTTTTGATTGAGGACGGATTCTAAAGCGTGACGGATTCTAAGGCGTGTGTGTAAGACACGTTGCCACGTGAGGGCGAATGTTGAGAATATTGTAGATATCACCATCTATTGCCTTAAGGTCTTGAGTGGATATGAGTCTCACCTCATATAAACCTAAGTTTCAACATGGTTATTTATTATCTCCCCTCACCCAAGTCCATATATTCATGCCTGGTTTGTGATTGCGGACGGATTCTAAGGCGTGTGTGTAAGACACGTTACCACGTGAGGGCGAATGTTGAGAATATTGTAGATATCACCACCCATTGCCTTAAGGTCTTGAGTGGATATGAGTCTCACCTCATATAAGCCCAAGTTTCAACATGGTATCAGAGCCAAGATTTAAAATGTGGACTCACACTTTGCATGTCCCATGATTGGTCATTTATTGTCTTCCTATGTCGGTTCGCATCACAAGAATAAGACTCCAAATTAGCAGGTCTTGAGTGGATATGAGTCTCACCTCATATAAACCTAAGTTTCAACATGGTTATTTATTATCTCCCCTCACCCAAGTCCATATGTTCATGCCTGGTTTGTGATTGAGGACGGATTCTAACGCGTGTGTGTAAGACACGTTGCCACGTGAGGGCGAATGTTGAGAATATTGTAGATATCACCATCCATTGCCTTAAGGTCTTGAGTAGATATGAGTCTCACCTCATATAAGCCCAAGTTTCAACATGGTATCAGAGCCAAGATTTAAAATGTGGACTCACATTTTGCATGTCCCATGATTGGTCATTTATTGTCTTCCTATGTCGGTTCGCATCACAAGAATAAGACTCCAAATTAGCATGGTTTTAATCATCATCAAAGTCATCATAAATGATCACTTTTTCAAATACCTATGTGGTCGCCGGATTATTACTCTGTGCCATGTTAGTCTTTTAGCTATTATACATGTTGCATTACATTATCTTTATATCTTATGGGCGTTTTATATAACAATTTGAGGTTGAATTCTCATAATTGTTTTTGCTTAGTTTGCTTTTAATCTATCTCTCTATGTAAATTAAGGGTTGTTATGTGTTATTCGTAAACAAAAATCCTTACAGAGAATTTATATATATATATATATATATATATATATATATATATGACTGCATCAGTCAGAGAAGAAAAAATATGTCGATGGTTTAACTCAATTTTTCTCTCTCATATTTTTCACGTTACATGAAAAAAAAAAAACTTTTGCATAAAACAGTCACAATATTGAAAAAGCCGATAAGCTTATATCAAACATGGCATTGAAACGATTAAAATGAGTATTATATTGATTATTTTATATTATTTACATGATAGTTTAGTATATCAACTTTATCATAAAAAGTCATAAATCATTATTATAATATGGTCCGAAACTGCAGCTATAACGTTCACATCAGTAAATAGAGATATTGTCGTTTTTTAACTAACTATAATTACCCTGGACAGAAATAACCTCTCAAGAAATTATTTATACTCTAAATTTTCCAGTTTTCGACTATTTTTTTTCATTCAGGAAAATTTTCCACAATATAGTGTATAACAAAAGCATTGTCACGTTTCCATTTTCATAATCAAATCAATAAGCAGCTCAATTTAGGGACTTATCTTTTATGAGCAATTGAGCAATGGAACTTCTTCATTTACACAAATTTGTCAGCTTGGAAAATAAATCCAAAAAAGTAGAAAACTATTGATACTCTTTAAAGTCATTAATGTTAGTCAATCATCTGACACATTTTTTTATTTTAAGTTTCATAGAACATGATTTCAAAGAATCAGCCTGAGAGCATAGTCCAATTGATATTCGGGTTGAGACTTGCTCTAAAAGATCAAAAGTTCGATTCGAAGGATACACACAGTATGAGTGTTCTACTGCTGCTAGGTCGAATGTCTGGTTTGCAGAGGGCATCTTGTGCTGGTCACCACGTAAGTCTACATCCAACTTAGGAGACGATTGACTCCTGATTTGCATCCTCTACGATGCTCCTTTAGGCTAGAGCATTGAAGGCCTCCTGAGCGAGAGATTTCGCCTTTTGCTCCAAGATTTCAAGGAATCAGTTGAATGTGCAACCACATTAGGGGGTTGGATCCGGGTTGGGATCACCTCTCTCTATTTTTCCTCACTCCTTTCCCACCGTCCCACCACGTGGCAGCAGGGGGTGATGAGGCTAAATGAAGATGTGGACAACAAGGCGTGTATGAGGAGAGTGAAGAACACGTGACATGCGGTGGAAAAAGAGGTGAAGAAAAAAGGATGAATAGATCTCATCCCGTTGGATCCATGGTGGCGAACCACATTACACATGACCATAAAAAGGTAGTTAGGTTGGATGAGGTTGAATCAACAGAGGTCGGATCTCATTCCACCACTTACTATATATGTGTGTGGGTGTACATATATATATGTGTGTGTATATATATATATGTATATTGTATTAAAAGAAAAAAGTTAGATTGATGACCCACAGAGAGAAATAGCAAGGTAGTAATTGTTGGAGATGGGCAATTCTTTATGATAACAACTTGCTACCTAACTCCTCAATCCATACATTATTTCTCACCACATCTCCAACTTCTTTACCACATACCACACCAAATTTATGCATTTCATTGCTTTGAGTTCACCACGTAGCCTGGAAACCATTAAGAAGCATGACGGAGAACAATCAACTGCTTGGACTACGATGCATGATTTCTTGGGTTTGATTCAGCGTATGCGATTTGTTTTTCTGTATTTCTTTTCCTTTCAAAAAGAATTCAACACGGGGATTGTTATATATTGATTTCCTTCAAAGGCGTTTAACTTTGAGATTATGATAGTATTCGATAGGTTAATGTTAGTTTGATCGCATACTGAGTTTTATATAAAAAAAGGTGTTGATATAGGTTGGCAAATTTTATGATTGTCATAAATAAATGTCAGTAGTTACTCATCATCTAATAGAAAATATAATAATTGAGACGGGATATCAATTATTTATTATTTTATTTCTTAATAAATACATAATAGTTACTAATCCACCGTCATAAAATTTACCTTATAAGTTGGGTAACACTAGATAGTAGATATGCATGTAATGTAGTAATTGATTAGGATATTGATCATCCCATCTAACAGGCTGCTAAGTTTTTTAATTTGTATTTTATACAATGTTTCTGGTAACTGGAACGACAAAAATATCCGAAGTCAGGATATGACCTTTTTCTTGTATGTTATGGAGTTAAAGACACATTATTCTTTGACTTTGTAATATAATGGAATAAAACAAAATGACTCACTAAATTAGTTGCACTTTTTATATTGTGAAGTAGCAGATGATCGGCACAGTTTGACGCAACTTTCAATATGGATCATTGAAAAACAACATCTATGTGTTTTTAACACATGCATATAATTGCGTACATCCCATTCCTCCATACACTGATACAGACATAAACCTCTAAGATAATAGGATAATCTTGTTGTTGTCGATTATCGCATCAACAATTTTTTTTTTCAGAGATTGAAGTATATGGGAATTAAACTTGTTATGACATGTCATCTAAACTCCCATGGCCTCTAACTTGGTATACATTCTTGGTTGTCAAAACCTTATTCAGAGTATGAATAAATGAGTGTTCCTTATTCTATTTCACATTCCAATTGCCTTCTTCTATGAATATTTTTTTGGAAGGAAAAGTCACCTTCATATCTATATCCTTTGAATATATTGTCTTCTCTCCAGCATTTACTTCATAAAGTTTGGATTTTTATGCTCTTTTCAAGATAAGCATTCCTCACTCTTAGTAAGATCTCAACATATAAGTGATCTTGTTTTAAAAACGAGGACATCTCATTGTATTTGGCTTTGGGGTTTTAAGATCTAGAGGCTTTCAGGATCAAATATCTGTAAAGGTAAATTTTATGATGGTTGAGTAAATTGATATTTGACATATGATAAATATACAAAGAGAGATTAATATTTTATATCAAATATGTAAAAAAGAACGTATGTCTCTATTTATTAGGTTTCCAAGTGGTAGTTGATTACTAAAATTACTCAATAAACAGCATAAAATATTCCATACAAATTCGATCATTCTTCATGGTGGCTTCACTTAAAAATAATACAATAAAAACGAAATAAAAATTTAAAATTGAGATATATCAATCAATTAATCATACCTAGTATACCCCAACAATATCAAAAGCTATCGTTAGGGTCTATGGAGGGTGAGAGACTGTCAAACAATACCTGTATTTCAATAGATAGAGAGTTTACTTCCAGTGAGACCTCCGGCTCTATATGTACTTGCATAAATGACACAATAATAGGAATATGATATACTAGTATGTTAGTGAGGGAATTAATTAAATACAAATAGAAAGCTTCGGGTATTAAAATAGTCTTAAAATTGTATATGCACCAATAATGCAAGACAAAGACAAAATAAAAAAACGAAAAAAGTGAAAAGTCAACTTAAAGTATAGATAGTATCTGATCCCCTAAAAATATTCTAAGGTGCTCATATATCCTGTCTAAACCTCATTAACCTTAATCATCTGCCTTCATAAACTCCTATCCTGGACCATGTCGTCAGAGAGTTGCAAATCTAGTAGGTCCTGCCTAATCCGCTCATCCCAAGTCAGCTTGGGTCTACCGTTACTCCTCTTTCCCTTTACAACGAGGCTTTTAACTGCTTTAACCGACGCCGTTGTATGTCTCCTCTTGACATGCCTAAATTATCTCAGTCTCCCATTCCTTATCTTATCTGCTATACTAGCCACCTTAACTTTTTTCGAAATATCTAATTTCTGATCCGGTCTTGTTGAAAAATTCTTGTCACACTGCACCCCTGAAGACGCCCTCTACCTACACCAGCCCGACTGAACTCGGTTTTCTACATCTTTATCTATGTCTCCATCCTGTTATACAAATGATTCAAGGTACTTAAAAGTTACTTACTTATGGTACCACTTTACCTTCGATGGTGAGCTGACTATCACCATCGGCTGCGCCGCTGAAATCACAATGCAGATACTCGATATTAACTTTGTACTATTAGTTTATATCATACAGTTATGGTACAAATACATTCTTAAACTATTATGTCTGACGTAACTTTATATTTATTAGTTTATATCATACAGTTATGGTACAATTACATTGTTAAACTATTATGTCTGACGTTGAACTTAGCTTTATATTTATAGTTTATATCATATACTTATGATACAATTACATTGTTAAACTATTGTATATAGTTGTTATGGCCTAATATCTCTTACTATCAGTGAAATTTACAACGTGCAACAGTCGTTAAAAAAAATGTAAATTGTTTACGTTTTCGTGTTTTCAATGAAAAGAAATTTGTTTTGGCAATCAGTTGGTAACACATGGCTCAATTTCCCGTATGAATCTCTTACTACAACGAAAATCAATTTTCAATAAATAAGATGAAGTACAATGGTGTGCTGGAGAACTATAAATCAGGTTAAATTGACTCCTAAAACAAAAAATGATGAAATCCAAAAGAGTCTAGTCCGAAAATAAAAAGACTAGGCCCAAATAGCAATATCCAAAAGAAGGACCAAATTTCTAGGCGAATGGGCCTAAATAATAAGGATTAAAACGGTAGGCAAAATTAAGAAAAAGAAAGAATAGAGGAATGACGAAATTTCCTGCAATGGTGGAGCTTATTGGAGCTGGAGAAGCCGGAGCTTCCGCGAGAGCTGGAGGAGCAGCCGGTGGAGTAGCTGTCGGATAGGTGGTCGGAGAAGGAGCAACCGTCGTTAGATGAAAGCCGGCTGCGAATACAAAAACATCATGTCTACGTGATGTTCAAAGAGTTCGTAATATGCGTCAATTTTTATGTGACATACGGTTTATATTGTAATTATAATCTATCTTATACTTTAAATCAAACTAAGACAATATTTTTAAATAAGAAAGTAGAAATCAATGATTTTACGTCATATATATATTGTTGCAGTCTACTATGTGAGGTTATTTGGCAGTAATGGCTCTTAGTTTCCACATTTTCAGGTTTATTTCAAGAAATAAATTTGAAGTCATTGATATAAAACTGACGTAACGTTTCTTTTAAACAAATTCTCATATCATTTCTGAGAGCGCGGATATTGGAGCAACTGGTAAAGTTGCTTCTTTGTGATCTTGAAGTTATAGGTTTGAGTCGCGGAAACAGCCTGTTGCTAGGATAAAGCTACGTACATCAGATCGCGAATCAATCCAATCCCTTCCAGCATCCTACGCAAACACGGGATCTTAGTGCACCGGGAACGTCGATATCATCTCTCACTGCATCAAACAAGTATGTCACATAAAAAAGTTTGATTTGGTATAAATTGTAATAATGTATGTAAATCTTTTTGGATAGGGTGATCTTTATATATATTATAGAGTTCAACGATACTTAATATACTAATAGTATCGCAGAGACTATGTAAAATATGACATATTACCAGGGGTGGCAGAGGAGCGGAAGGCGCAGGCGCTGGAGTAATGGAGATTCATCATCGTCTGGACCAAGTATATTATCGTTAGGGTCTGAGGAGGGTAAGTGATAGACAGACAATAACTTTATCCCAATGGATAAAGAGTATGTTTTCGGTGAGAACCCGGATTTATATGTACCTGCATAAATGACATGATAATAGAGATATGATGTGCTAGTGTGTTAGGGAGAAAATTCAAGAAATACAAAGAAAGTAATTTCGATATTAAAATACACATCACGTGTATATGTACATATAATGTAAAACAACGGTATAACATACGCAACCAAGTGGAAAGTCAACCCATACGTAGATAGTGTCTACGCCTATCTATGTCCTTAAACATACTATAAAGTGTCTCTATATATGACCTATACCTCGTTAACCTTAATCTTATGTCTCCATGAACTCTTATCCTGGACCATGTCCTCAGAGAGATGCAAATCTACTAGGTCGTGCATTATCTACTCATGTCAAAGTCAGTTTGGGTCTGCCTTTACTCCTGCTTCCCTTTACAATGAGGCTTTCAATTGCTCTGACCGACCCCGTTGTCTGTCTCCGCTTGACATAATACAAGCGTTAGTCATCGTCTACACCACTAGCTATGTTCATCATCCCTATGTACAGAAAAGACATAACAGTTAGCTGCTAACAATCTACTTGTACGACCAATAGCCTCGTCTCGCACACGCCACATAAAAGGTAGCCGAGAGACATGTCCATGCACCATTTGGTTTTGCCAATACTATATAGCTGTGATAAGAAGACATCAAATTTTCTCCTCTTTCTTTCTTTTTTTCAATATAGGCATTACCCGTTGAATATTTAGTCAAAACATTCTGAGTTTCGGTGTTTTATATTTTTTTTTTCAAAAGTGTTTTATACTTTTACTTGTCAATATAGTGTAAATTACACTACATTGAAAAGTCAAACTAAACATATACTTTAGGATGAAGGAATAATAATACCAATGCTATTTCAATTTCTTTCTGAAATGAAAAATTTTGAAGTATTTATTGGATCCTATAATTTATTGACAAGTTTGATACCAGAAACACGTCATGGAAAAATATAGCACCATGTTTGTTTGTATTGTAAAGGACGCGTCCTCATAGCCCATGCTTTAGTATTAAATATGTATTGAAACCAAATCTGGTTGCTGTGGGCTTCAAGGACATCGTGTTTTCTTTTTATACTTGTAATTCATTAACGTAATTAAGTAACCATATACCATCTAAGGCGCGTATCTATGTCAGACTTGTGGTTTGTGATTGAGGATGCGTTATAATACGTGTATGTATGTCAAGCCACATTGTCACACGAACACTGGTGTTGAAAATAAATGGAGTACCACTAATAGAGTACCACCACCTATTACCTTAAGGTTTTAAGTGGATATAAATATCATCTTATCTAAACTCAAGTTTCAAGAGACCCCTGTATAATCTACAAAGAAGAAATATATGAACCGCATTTCTGTCCTCGTGTTAAAGTAGCCTCTGTTTGGTGAGCTTGACGTGAACCAACTTAATATAATAAATAGAATTTATCTCCTTTACCTGATTGAAATTATTGTTAAACAGAAGACGAAACCAACCGATAAAGAATCGAAAAAGAAAATTGGTCTAGTTTGGTGATGCTAACAAGAATCCACAGAAGCAACTCTTCAAGTTTCCAAAGGTCACAGACTCACAGTGGTAATTTGGATCCCGCAGTTACATTATTACCTTGCTATTTTCATATAAAAACCATGAACGATCAGTAAGAAGAAGGGGAAAAAATGATTAGTATGAAAGTTTAGTCAATCAATTATTGATAATAGATAAGTAACCTAAAATAATAACATTATACCCACTCTGTCCCACGCTATCTTTGGCCGGAGGCAGTGTCCACAGCCACCTACCTCAGTAACCGTCTAACCACAGTCGTTCTTCATCATAAAACTCCACTTGACACCTTAGCCTCACAAACTTCTATTCCGTCTTTCCTTACCTTACCACCCAAAGTGTTTGGGTGCACTGTCTTTATACATGTTCCAAAAGAACAACGGGACAAACTTGATCCATGTGCAGAAAAGTGTGTCTTTGTTGGCTATGCCTCTTCTCAAAAGGGTATCGCTGTTATAACCCTCGTACTCAACGCATCCATGTTACCTTAAACTGCGTCTTCCTTGAAACCGAGTTTTTCTTTGCCACCCAACCTCGGTCTCAGGGGGAGATAGCTAATAATGATGGATCCCTCGATTGGTTGCCTAACCTACCTTGGTCTGTAGCTGATCTAACACGGCAAGTAGTTGGCACCGATTGTACTATACCACCCTGCGATGATATTGCCCCTACTCCGGTACCAGCCAGCGATACTTCTCAGGTGAAAATCCCTCAACACGCAAAAGAAAGTATGCATGAGGACACATGTAATCAAGTACTTTCTCCTAATCCAGGTTCTTCGACTCCCCACTATATTCCTGCTATTTCTACCCCTTGTGATATTTCTAGTCCTAATGCTAGTCTGGAACTGGACTAAATTAACTCGTGTGCAGAGGAACAGGGACGGGTACTTCCGCCAAGGAAAAACAGAGGAGTACCACCAAACAGATATTCACCCACAAAGATAGCCAGAGCCACCACATATCCTATATCCATATCGACGAAGAACGTAAGTAACACTGTGAGGACATTTTTTTACCAAAATTTGCTCCGAAGAAATTCCCAGAACAGTTGAAGAAGCCTGCAGTCAACCGGAATGGAAGGAGGCGATGAGAGTAGAAATGAATGCACTAAAAAAGAACGAAACTTGGGAGCGATGCCAGCTACCTCCAGGTAAACGAACAGTCGGATGTCGGTGGGTATTCACGATTAAATACAAAGCAGATGAGACTATTGAAAGGTATAAAGCGAGGCTAGTAGCAAAAGGATACACTCAAACTATGGCGTGGATTACTCCGAGACCTTCTCTCCAGTTGCTCGGATTGATACTATTAGGGTTCTCTTTGCTATAGCTGCCACGAAAGATTGGCCTCTACATCAGTTTGATGTAAAAATACATTTGTTCACGGATCATTAAAAGAGGAAGTTTATATGGATCCACCATCAGGCTTCTCAGAAGAATTTTTACCTGGACAGGTCTGCAAACTCACTCGCGCTCTCTATGGTCTTAAACAATCACCGCGTGCTTGGTTTGACAGGTTTACACTTGCTATGAAGAAGGATGGATATGAACAGAGTAATGCAGATCACACTCTGTTCATCAAACGTCAGGGGAGTCTTGTTACTTGCCTTATTATTTATGTTGATGATATGATTATTACTGGTAACGACACTAATGAAATCTCACGTCTCAGGGACTATTTATTCACACAGTCCGAAATGAAGGATCTTGGCGGACTCAAGTATTTTTTGGGCATCGAGGTTATGCGATTGACAGCAGGGATTTATATATCTCAGCGTAAGTATATTCTTGACTTACTAGCCGAAGTGGGTCTGGTGGATGCTAGACCTGTTGACACCCCGATGGTTCAGAATCACAAACTCGACTTTGTCCAAGGAGCACCGTCAGCCAATCGGGAGTAGTACCAGCGCATTGTTGGAAAACTTATCTATCTATCTCACACAAGGTCTGATATTGCGTATGATGTGGGAGTCGTAAACCAGTTTATGCATAATCCACAGAAACATCATTTGGAGGCAGTATTAAGGATTATGAGATACTTGAAGGGAACTCCAGGGCATGGACTGGTGTTCAGAAATAATGGTCATCTAGATGTTGAAGCCTATACTGATGCTGATTGGGCGGGTAACCAGGTCGATCGTCGTTCTACTTCAGGGTACTTCACATTGGTTGGTGGTAATGTTGTCACCTGGAGAAGTAAAAAAACAGAAGGTGGTGGTCTTATCAAGCACAGAAGCAGAGTTTCATGGTATTGTAAAAGGTGTCACTGAAGTTCTATGGATCCGAAAGTTACTACAAGAGTTAGGGTTTCCTGCCACTAGTCTATTCACCTGATGTGCGATAACAAAGGATCCATAAGTATCTCTGAAAATCCTGTTCAACATGACAGAACGAAATATGTGGAGATTGACCGACATTTTATAAAGGAAAAATTGGATATTGGAGTCATTGCGCTTCCATATGTGCGATCGGAGGATCAACTTGCGGATATTCTGACCAAGGCTGTTAATGGGCGAATCTTTGAATCCATACTACGCAAGTTGAATATTGGTGACCCCACTATTCAACTTGAGGGGGAGTGTTAGAATATGTACTTACCTTAGATAAAGATATTATGTAATCAGTGTAATTAGTGTAGATTGCGGTTAATTAGGAACTCCACAAAATCAGCTAGGAGTGTTTTTAGTGATTGATTGATTTTAGTATTAATTGTATTGCCATAGCTATATAGGTTTGAGATGTATAAGTAGAGGATAGTCTGTATGATAATACATATGAATGAAAATACCGATTCTTCTCCATGTATACATGTTTGAACAGTGTCAACGACTTAAAGTTTTCTGAATAAAAATATTGAGGCACGTGCAGATAATTTTCTGGTTAAGTCAAAATATCAGCACGATTATATACAATTATTTGTTGTTTTATGATTGCAATATAATTAAAATAATGAAAATAATAAGACATTTTTGTCTCCATGCGGCCTCCCTCGAAGTTATTTATTTGATTCTGCAAAAGTTTAATGTCATTTGGCCGTTTTGTTTTGTTTCAACTTTTCTCTTTCAAAAAGCTCAGATTTGGATGTTTGGATTATTTTACTTCCGGTTCTTGATCATTTCAATGAAGCTATCAAATTCTCTCTCTCTCTCTCTCTCTCTCTCTCTATATATATATATATATATATATATATATATATATATATATATATATATATATATATATTCATTAAACTTTACAGAGGAACTCGTGGGTTTAATAAGCTTAAAGAAAATGAGAAGTAGTTACAAAGTTTAATAAATTTCCACAAAACCAAACCATTATAGGTGTGAAATCAAAACCCTAATTCTGTTATAAACAATATACTTATCTAATTGGGTGTGAAACTATCACTTTGGAGAGATATAAAAATCAATGTAGGGTGCGTTTTCCAAACATGAATGGAAAACCATGTTTACGGAGGAAAAAGTGTAAGCGGTAATTATTCAGAATCTAGAAAACTATATCTTTACATACACAATCATTTTATAATAACTAAAAAGATTATGTTTAACGAAAACATACATTTCTCTATAGTTCGATGAGCAGAAGCTTCACTTTTAATGTTGTTGATCTCAGCCTTGAATGTCTATTTTTGTTCACTAATCCTTACTTTAATGTTTACTTTGACAGATAAGTAAAGCCAATGAACAGAGTGAAGAGAGGACACTCATCCAATTTATAGGCAACCAAAATATATGTCTATCATAACCTGTGGAATATCACCTTTTGATAAATGAACATGTCTCTTTAACAAAAAAAATGTGTCTCTTAGACTTAAAAATATAATCTTTCAAGGTAACTCCTCACAAATAACTAAGTAAAATTTAATTATAAATCATATAACCATTATTCATAAGAGACACACCACGAAACCATAGATGATCTAACGTTAACTATATGCTAGATATTATTTTTCCTTTTTTTATCTACATTGGGAACCGGAAGATATCTACAATTTTTTATTCATAGTATTGCGAGAGAATATTATAGAACATTTAAGAAGTAATATGCTGAGCTTTATCTTTTGGTCATGAATACACAGAAAACTTAATCTGGCTCTAAATGCAGTGCAAATCTTACAGCCACAAATATATTAAACAAAATATACATTAAATCCTACTTTCCTTGTGTATACATATCCAAAAATATACAATAATAAATTAGTCAAATTAAGACACGAGATGCTGATAGAATAAAATAGATCATATATAATGCCAGACCCGGTTCATACCCGCTGAGTGAGTGTTTGGGGAGGAAAGATCTACGCTGCCTTACCTATTTATTTGGAGATAGTTCCAAAACCTCGACCGAGCACATCACGACAAGCAAGTTTATCGTTGAGCCAAGTCCGGCCCTCAAAATAGATCGTATAAATATTTCAAATTTTATTACACGGCAGTTGGAGTCTCTCCATTGGTCGAGGCTTCAGATGAGGTGGCAATTGTCATAGCTTCGTTTTTGGTTGCTAGGGAGCACTTCTCTTTTCTTTGGTCTTGATTAATCTGCTGTTGTCTGCATTCTGAAGTACAGAATGCACAATCACCTCTGAAATAAAGAAATATTTAAAATGAATTAAAATTGTAATATGACATGATATTGGTGTCATATATCCGGGTCGGAATCTCCTAACCCCCACTTTCTTCACCCCCTTTGTGACCGCACGACACGTGGCAACAAAGAGGGATGGTGAAGCTAGATGAGGATCACCTGTATCTAGCCTCACCATCCCTTGCTGCCACGTGTCGCGTGGTCACGCGTCGCTATACCCTTTGCGGTGGGGGATCCTATTTCCTCATATCCGGCTAGAAAACTTCAATAAGAAGAAAAGGTCAACTAGAGCAAATAAAGACGAGGTAAAGGTGACAAAAGGCAAGCAAGTTGTAGGTGTGCAAACCACCCCAAATAAAGTACACCGACATATTAATTTGCTCTTTCCAATGGGGCCTTGCCCTAATGACTAACCATGTAACCCAACATTCCTGTTCTCGTTGTCATAACAACCTAATGTGTTTCTAATATATTCGTATGGTCCGTATGTTTTTAACATATTGGTATGGTTACGTACATCCGGTTTCCCTATAACCTGCCATAGACGGAAACATCTAAAGCAATAGGATAATGTTGTTGTGGTTTCACGGTCAAACTTTATATGAGCTACATATAAACCTCTTAACACAACTTAAATGGAAATGGATATATATCGTAGATAGGGCTATTAATTGAACCGAACTGTTCGAGTTCGTTTCGTATTCGGTTTGAATTTGTTCGTTAATTTTATTTAAACGAGCCAAATTCAAACGCCTATATAGGTTTGTTTAGTTAAACGAGCTAAACTGTTCGCGAACTATTTGGCTCGTTTAAACAGTTATAGTGTTATCGAGCCGAACTCGAACCAATTTTAAAGCTCTTTTAGCTAAAAAACCGAGCCAAATCATTCGTTTGGCCAAACGAATCCGAATTTAAAAATCTAGTATTTAGCTCGGCTCGGTTCGTTAATACGTAGAACACCTTACACGTGCTCTACTCGTATCATAAGAGCGGAAAGTTTTCAACTAGATTTTATTTACTCAATAAAACTTTAAAGTATCAGAAATTGAATTCTCGCCCTTGGAATCAAAAAATATATCTTTCCAGCTGCTATCGCATATGTTATCAATGGATTATAACCCTCAAGGCTTATAACATTTTTCTTGTTGAATGCGAACTCTTTTAATTGGATAGTTTCTGTTCATATATAGATACACCTAAAACAAATGATGAAGGTATATAATTGTCTATATCGTGTGACAAATTATTTCATGTAAAAGATCATATGCAAACTCTTCCACTCGAAACTTTTGTCATCAGTCACTCACAAAATAAAATGCTTCCACGGAAAATTTTCGAACTAAAGTCTGGAGAGTAATAACTAATAAAAGAACAATGCTACGCAAACTGTATAATCCCCATGTAGTTAAAAAACTAAATGATCTTTATTAATTATACGTATTTAGTAAAAAATAAGTTCAAAGTGAGAATCATAAACATTAAATAACGTTTCAACTAACTTTTCTTAAACTATATACGAGTTTAACCAAAACAAATAAATTGAGACAGATGAAATATTATATTAGAATCCTCTCTTAGATTGAATGAATCCATTCAATATAACAATTGATGTTATAACTAACTACATAAATTGGCATGTCGGTGTAGAACATGAATGTGTTGAACATGGGAAGACTAGCCCGTTGTGTGTAGTGTTTGTCTTTTGTTTACAATTAGTATCACTATATTAACAATGTTTTTTGAAGTTATAACATGAGATTGATAATATCATGAACTGTGAAAGTATGTGAGTGTACTCTTTGTACATTATTTACGATTTCACTTTTACCTTATAATTTTCCAGTGAGTTATAATTTGCTGAGTTACCACACCTTGAAAAAAAAACAACAACAACATTATTCATTGTCTTAGATGCTCTCGCGTATGACGGATTAAGTGGTCGGATGTACACACTTTGAAAACAATGAAATATATTTTCGTGACTGACGAGGTCGGATTGTCTCGCCAAGGTAAAAGTCGAAATACCCGGGGTCTAAGGCCGTTACCCCTCCGTCACTTGTCCTCCTAGGAAGCCTGAGAAAGGAGAGAACGCGTTAGGGGTCCCAGGGCGCTGCCCCGGGGAAACCCTCCGACGCTCAAGTCAGTTTCGAGCATTATAGCGTATGGCTTTTATTGGAATATAGGCTTGATGAAACCTGTTTGAGGTCGGCCAAGGTGTAGGCCGAGCTGGAATGAGAACAGCGGGGTCTTTTCCTCCCTTGAGATTTGAATTTGGATTTTGTCCTTACAAATTCGACTTGGAGCTTCTTACTGTTGGAGAAGCTCTTTTATAGTTGGTGAAGGTGGGAGCTGCGTGTCCCAGATGGTTGAGATGACGACGTCTGGTCCGATTGCATGGTAGCCGTGCAGCTGTTATGGATTGCTGTACTGGCCCCTTTCCTCCATTTGATTGACATATGGAAAGCGGGATATTGCATGTAGACCACGTAGCATACAGCTCTGTGACTGTTGTAACCTGGCCGAGATCAATAATCAGAGCCGTGGTCGAGAGCAGATCCGAGGCCAAGATGTGTTCCTTTGGCCGAGATGGAACTGTTGAAGGCTCAACCAGGAACCAATGGCTGGTTTCCTTTGGCCAAGCTGAATGTATATCCGCTCTTCTAGATGTCCGAGATACTGTTATTATGGCCGAGGTGCCATTTTGAAGGACAGAAATGCCGAGGTCTTGTGATAAAATGCTTGGGCCAAGGTTCTGACCAGGCTATTCCAGTTGGTAACTGTAGCCGAGACAAGATCCGTTGGCCGTGGAAAAGCCATTGAGCCGAGGTGGAACCCTTAGGCCGAGGTGGAACCCTTGGTCCCAGTAGGGTGCTGACCATGTAACCGAGATGGCGTGGGGCCTCTGCGGCGGAATATTTGTCCGCGTAGGACTTGGTCAGTCGTCAGGCCGACCTGCGGCACTTAGTCATTTCTATACTCTTGCTCTAACGTTGACTGTCATTGACTGACGGGTGGATTTTCTGGTATCATCATTTGCCCCCCAGATTAGTCTGGCCGAGCTGAGCTGAGGGCTGGCTAATCTGTTGATATCGTTGCCTTCAGCCGAGGTGTTACTCTTGATGCCAATTACTCCGTAACTGTCAAGCGCAGTGTACGAAGCATCAGTTTGTAGCTGTTCTGATTGGATCAAACTGACCAGACGGATGACCTTCCACGACACGTGTCTATCTCGGATTAGTTTGTCCTGCGCCATTATGGCCTACGCAGATCGAGGCAACGGCGGTTCAGCTTTTACTCATGTCGGTTCAGGATTCGATGTCAATCATAACGGCGGCGTAAGAATCGAGGTCGACCAACCCGAGGTGACCTTTGGGAATAGCTGAAATCTCTGCCTATAAATAGGGCTCCATTCCTCATTTTTACTCTTTTACGTTTTGATTGCTCTCACTTCCTGCCGGTATCTGCTCTCACCCGGTGTTAGCCCTTGCTTCGGCGTCCTTTCCACCTCGGCAATTCTCTTACCTTTCTTCCGGCTAGTCGCCTGTAAGTCTTCCAATTTCCATGTCTTCTGCTTCAGATTCCCAAAATCTTTCTGAGGGAGCTTCCTACGTTGGAAACGTAGGAAACCTCAGCTCATCATCGGAGAAAACGGTTATCTCTGAGAACCACCTTCCAGCTCGGCCGTTAGGTGGCGCTGGAGATGGTGCTGGTCCTAGCGGACAGGCTCCGCCGAGCAGAGCTATTAGAGTAGTTGAGGTTTCTCCAGAACAGGCAGAAACCATTCCTCCTCCGGGCATGGCAACAGTGCCTAGTAGATCTAGGGTTTCAACTCTGCCGGTAGGAGTTGTCTATAGGGGGTCTCCTTCAGCCGAGGTTCAAGAGTCCTTTTGTACTCTATCCGAGGTGGACGTGTCTTTAATATGCGGGATGTACGATATTGATGTTGAGCAATTCGATCCCATCCTTCCTTTACCCAATCAAACGGCCTATGACTCTCCTGCGGGATATGAAGCCATCTACGAAGAATATTTCCATTCTGGATTCCGTCTTCCCATCCCAGTTTTTTTGTTTCGAATTCTTCATTCTTACAACCTTAGGCTTCCCCAAATCAAGCCTAACAGTTTGAAAATTATTCTTTCTTTTCTGCTCTTCCTTAGAGCATCTGAGATCCCCTTCGATCAAAGAATCTTTAGGAGTCTGCTTGCTTGTAGGTCTTCAGAGAGTTGGTATTACTTTACCAAAAGAGTGACTCCTGAAGATTTTAATTATGTTGTACATATTCCCTCCTTCAAGAAGAATTGGAAGGGTAGGTTCTTTTATATTAAGAAGTTAGGGTTACCCCAACTTGATATATGGAAGTCGGGCAGAGCTGACAACATGAAGCCGAGCTCAGGATACTGTGACGAGGCGGCCAAGTTGTACTCTCTGCCTGTGGTCATTGACTGGCACAGAGTTAATGAATCCGTTCTGAAAGCAGCCGACCTGAATTCTTTGGCCTCTGGTCCTCATTACAAACCTCTTTCTCCAGAGAATTTGGCAGTAGTCAGGGGTATATTCTAATACTTGTGCTTCTTTCTCATCTCTAACTTCCCCCACTTAACCTTGTGCACTTTATGCAGGCTCCATGGCTCCTGGAGGGAAGGATTTTGCGGCTAAGATCGCTAAGGCCGCAGCTCGTAAGAAGGCTCAGGCCGCGAAAGCAAGGGCCGAGGTGGCTCAAGGTCAGCCCCCAGCTGAAGGCATTGCCGAGGCTGAGGTGAATCAAGCCATCACAATCGCCTCTGGGTCGACCAATCCAGGTATCTAGTATTTTTGTAGACTTGTATTATTATTTTTTTTAGTCTTTAACTCTAAATACTGGTATAGGAGCTAGGGCTGATGTATCTCCTATAAACCCTCCAACTGATCTTGGACTGACCCGGCCAATTGAGGGCTCTGTTCTGGGAAAAAGGCCCAGAGAAGACGATGCCCCCATTCCTGAGGCCGAGATGGCACATGCTCAGGAAAATGTAACGGTGGGCGAATTTGATAAAACTGACACCGTGATGTACCCTGCCACAGCCAAGAAGATGAACAGTTTGATACTACCTATTGACAAACAACGTTTCTCAACTGCATCTTGGGGCAGCTTGGTCAACTCTGTCCATATCAACTCCGCCATGGTATGATTTACCTCTTGTTTGTTTCACATGCTAAAAGTTTTTCTAATTCCATTTCGGTGAAACAGCTAACAGTGCAACTATCCGAGCTCATTAGCCGAGGTGAGGAGTTGCAAAATCAACTGGCAAGTAAAACCAGAGAGTCTGATGCTAATTCCCAAAGCATCGCATTTATGAAGTCGGAGATCATCAAAATTCAAGGCCAAAAGGAAGAGGCTGAAACCAAATGGGTTACGGCCAACTCCTTGGTGTCCGAGCTGGAAAAGAGGAATGCCGACCTAGAGGCATGCTACAACCAAGTAATGGCTGAGTCTGGGCAGAAAGATGCCGTGATCAAAACTCTGCAAGAGAAACTGGAGCAGCAAGCATCAAACTTTTCTGCTCAACTTAATGTGGCCAAGACTGAAGCAGTGGCCGAGTTTAAGAAATCTGAACTGTTCGAAGAGAATATGGTGCTGCTGCAAGGCCCAGTTATGCAGATGGGTCAGACAAAGGCCAATTGACGTCTGTGCTGAGGTCTGCCCCCAGTTAAACAAAGATGACCCCAGACTGGTTGAGCTCTATAACATCAATGCTGAGGCCGAGTTCGAAGCCCAGTTTCAGAAGTTCACTGATGGGGCAGACTTGCGTGATGATGATGAGCAAATCTAAACTTAGATTGTAATGTGTACTCTTGTCATCAATGAAAGTTTCTGCCCTCTTAATTTGCAATTCTCGTTTGTTTCCGAGTTTTTTGCATTTTTCAATATTTTCTAACTTTTTTGTCGCTGAGATCCTACGCCGGACTCACTAATCTTGAACAAATTTCTGCCCGCAGACGTGACTTGAGCTTTCTAAGTTTAATATTGCCAAAATTGAACTTTGGGCTTACTAAATCTGCTCAACTTTAATAAAAGATGACAAAATAAAAGTTACCTTGTCTTGCTGAGCTTGAATAAGAGAATCTCGTGAAGCCTTGGCCGAGATCTCATTTAAAATAACTCTGAGCATATCCGTTGTACACTAGCCGAGGTGAGATATAGAGACCTGCCCCGATCTTATCCAGGGTTGCCAAGGTCATACGAGTCTCGAGCAAGTTGGTGTCCCGGGCTGGCCGAGATGCAACTTCAACCCTTAAACAAGATCTTTCCCAAACCTGCTGAGAAGACATCTTTAACCCTCTGGCGGGCTCTTTCCCCAGAACCTGCTGAGAAGAAATCTAACCCTCTGGCGGGCTCTTTCCCCAGAACCTGCTGAGAGGAAATCTAACCCTCTGGCGGGCTCTTTCCCCAGAACCTGCTGAGAAGAAATCTAACCCTCTGGCGGGCTCTTTCCCCAGATCCTGCTGAGGAGAAATTTTTAACCCTATAGCGGGCTCTTTCCCCAGATCCTGCTGAGGAGAAATTTTTAACCCTATAGCGGGCTCTTTCCCCAGATCCTGCTGAGGAGAAATTTTTAACCCTATAGCGGGCTCTTTCCCCAGATCCTGCTGAGGAGAAATTTTTAACCTTATAGCGGGCTCTTTCCCCAGATCTTTCTGAGGAGAATTTTAATGAACTTCAGTTCCGCAAAGCTGTTCATAACACTGAGTTGAATGAACACTTTTTATTGCTGAGAAGTTTCATGCACCAAGAGGTGACTGCTGTACAGGCCAACTACAGGGCCGAGCTGGGGGTTTTCAAATATATACGAAAATTGATCCCCACTGAGCTCAGTTAACAGTCTAGGCAGCCTAACTTGTTGTTTTTTTTCCTATTCAAACTGCCGCTCGGGTTGGCGTCCACCTCGGGGAACATCTAAATTGGCTCCACTGTGCAAGTTTCATCACGGATTGTGAAACTGTTGCAGATGGCCGAGCTCAATCTGGCAAACTATCTCTTTACCGAGTTGCCTACAATCTTCTGTATCATGCCCTATATCATGGTGATACAGGCAGTAAAGTTGAGGATCCCTCTTATGGAGCGGCCCTGCAAGGGGCTTTGGTTCCTTCACCAAATTCTTCTTTCTCATAAAGGAGAGGATGCGAGCTTTTGAAGCCAAAAGAGAAGTCCTTTCTCTGCCCTGGCCCCCCATCCGAACTTTGACAGATGCTCTTTCTCGCCGTGAGGCCTGGATATGTGTTCCAGAACTGGAAGGCCGAGATGAGACCGAAGGGCGTTGTATGGTCTGATAATCAGACCTCCGTGGTGAGTATCCTGCTTCGTATATAATCTCAGCTTGACATTCAGAATGATACCCTGGCCGAGATGGAGAATACTCCAACTGCTGATCACTAGCACCGCTAGGAGAGGGACCATCGATTCCTTCTGTCATGGCTTTCCCTCTTAGCTCCATAACAGCTTGAAACGCTACTGAATTTTGAGCCACATAACGTACGGCTCTCATGTGCTCTTCATATGAGAAGGTAATAGGAGTTAACTCCTCAAGCTCCTTGGAACATGGAGCAGTTGGTTGCAAAGAAAGCCTTTGATTGCCTTCTCTGCTCATCTTTCTCTCGATAGCTTCCTAAGTCAGCTAAGAATTGTTGGAAATGACTTGATATTTCGAAGGTCAAGGGACCCGGAAGTTCAGGCCCTCCTTCTAGCGCCAATTTGACGAGGTCGGATTGTCTCGCCAAGGTAAAAGTCGAAATACCCGGGGTCTAAGGCCGTTACCCCTCCGTCACTTGTCCTCCTAGGAAGCCTGAGAAAGGAGAGAACGCGTTAGGGGTACCAGGGCGCTGCCCCGGGGAAACCCTCCGGCGCTCAAGTCAGTTTCGAGCATTATAGCGTATGGCTTTTATTGGAATATAGGCTTGATGAAACCTGTTTGAGGTCGGCCAAGGTGTAGGCCGAGCTGGAATGAGAACAGCGGGGTCTTTTCCTCCCTTGAGATTTGAATTTGGATTTTGTCCTTACAAATTTGACTTGGAGCTTCTTACTGTTGGAGAAGCTCTTTTATAGTTGGTGAAGGTGGGAGCTGCGTGTCCCAGATGGTTGAGATGACGACGTCTGGTCCGATTGCATGGTAGCCGTGCAGCTGTTATGGATTGCTGTACTGGCCCCTTTCCTCCATTTGATTGACATCTGGAAAGCGAGATATTGCATGTAGACCACGTAGCATACAGCTCTGTGACTGTTGTAACCTGGCCGAGATCAATAATCAGAGCCGTGGTCGAGAGCAGATCCGAGGCCGAGATGTGTTCCTTTGGCCGAGATGGAACTGTTGAAGGCTCAACCAGGAACCAATGGCTGGTTTCCTTTGGCCAAGCTGAATGTATATCCGCTCTTCTAGATGTCCGAGATACTGTTATTATGGCCGAGGTGCCATTTTGAAGGACAGAAATGCCGAGGTCTTGTGATAAAATGCTTGGGCCAAGGTTCTGACCAGGCTATTCCAGTTGGTAACTGTAGCCGAGACAAGATCCGTTGGCCGTGGAAAAGCCATTGAGCCGAGGTGGAACCCTTAGGCCGAGGTGGAACCCTTGGTCCCAGTAGGGTGCTGACCATGTAACCGAGATGGCGTGGGGCCTCCGCGGCGGAATATTTGTCCGCGTAGGACTTGGTCAGTCGTCAGGCCGACCTGCGGCACTTAGTCATTTCTATACTCTTGCTCTAACGTTGACTGTCATTGACTGACGGGTGGATTTTCTGGTATCATCAGTGACAAAAGAAGCGTACCTATACATATAGATATCTCGGGCAGGAATGAGGCGGTGTTTACAAAGTGAACAAGCCTTCAAGAAATGAGATATTTCTGCCGCCTCTGCCGAACACCGCCGTTGGATTTTAGGCTTTGTAAACACCGCCGTGCACGTCCGATCAAAAACTTCTGTTGGGATTTTGAGATCAAGTGGTTTGGTCAGAGAAACACCAACATCTTCACCGTCGGCGTCGGGGGCGCAGTTGAGATCAAATTTAGTCATGCTTTTTGTCCTCGTAATTGAGAGTGTTCTTTGCCTCTTTCCTAGCAACTTTTTCACCTCTCTTCCTTTCTCTTTCTCTTTTTGCATGCTTTTTTTCTCTTTCCCTTTTTGCATTTTTTCTTTTCCTTCAAGAAATTTTACTGGCTGACTAACAAAACTGGTAAGTGAAAGAGAGGAAAGACGAGAACGGAGACAGGACAGGGGTGTGTCTGGGGGGGGGGGGAGTGTGTGAAGAGAAACAATGGTGATTGATGGAAACATAAATAGAGCCCACGAATAGAGGAGAGAATCTAAGCGTCGATGTGATACCATTTACATTGTTTTTGTTCATGGTAAATTTCAATACATTCTCTCTCCAATAAACATAATATAGGCGTATCTTATGTTCTATTCATTTATCAGCGTAACATTTCAATTATTTTTAATATTACTGAATAATAAATATCTATTAGTTATTCACCAACCACTATAAAACTTACCGTTATTCATTTCATTTTCACGGTCTCTTTTCATTGTCTTTAAAGAATAAAGAAATACGGGTTTTATTATTATTTTTTTTAGAAGGCCGGATCCATTTCACTTCCACACTCAAAACAAAATAACGTCCTGAGGCCCGTTACATCAGATCAAGAAATAGATACAAGAACAGAACACATGCATCAGCCCGGTCCAAAGGAAAGCAATAAAGAGCCAAAGACATATTTCTCTAGAGTTAATTGCACCGGGTATCCATACTTTTTTCACAAAGTTTTAAGTAGCATCCATACTTTCATGAAACTCGCTCAGCAGCCATACTTATAGGTGAAATTAACATCTGGCATCCGGCATTGACCTGGTGTATAAGGTTTTTGTCAAAATTCTTTTTTATTTTTCCTTTTTCCCCCACTTGGCACCCAAATTTTCTCAACTATGGTTAATTCTTTCTTCCTTTCATTATCCCAACTGATTCCTCCCTCCAAAATAAACTTAAACCCAATTCTTTATTCCCCAATTTTTGTACACTTTTCTCTGTAATTGAAGAAGAAGAGAAGGGGAATGTTATTCTTCTATACTGCTGCTGTTCAGGGGGCCTTTATACCATAGAGAATGAAGGTTGTCCATTCAGGTACGACACAGTGTTCATCATTTTCTTTCCTTTTAGAAGTGATTCTGGCAGTACAATGCGTCCTCATATTGTGCCAACCATATCGATTTCTGACATGAATTTGTAGCGGGGCAGTGCTTTCCTGTGGAAATCATCAAAAAGTTGTAAATTTCAGAAGTTATAGTGCTGAATTTGCTAGCTGAGGGTGTGGCTGGGAAGAAAGTGGGAGGGAGGGAGGCGGCGCAGGGGTGACGCGGGATTCTTGCGGGGTATGGGTTGGGAGCAGCCGATGATGTCCATGTATTTGTGAAAGAGGATGCTTTGGAGAAGACAAAGATTAGGAAGGGGTTGGGGTCTAGTGAAGAGGAGGAGCGGCGGTGGGTCATAGGAGGAGAGTGGTGGTCCCAATTTGAGGAGGTGGCGGCGGCGGCAGAGAGGGAGTGAAGAAAATGAAGATGAAAGGGGGTGGGGACAGGGTGGGGTGTGTTTTTTTCTTAAACTTTTAATTTTTTTGACTTTATTATTTTATTGATCCTAAACCGTGGTTAAAGTCGGGTTAAAAGTAGGATTAATTCAGGTCAACGGTCGATTTGAGCAGTCAACGGTAAACCACCAAGTCATCCGGATGCCAGGTGTTAATTTCACCTATTAGTGTGGCTGCTGAACGAGTTTCATGAAAATATGGATGCTACTTAAAACTTTATGGAAAAATATGGATAACAGGTGCAACCCCAAACAAACAACACCTTAAAACTTTGTGAAAAAGTATGGATACCTGGTGCAATTAACAACACCTTAAAATTATTTCTAAAGCCTATTGTTTTGTCCTCTACTATAGAATATTTGTACCATATCCACTCCTTAAGGCAATGGTTTCTGTCTCCTAATCGACAGCTGTTGCTGGATTGAACACATCACGCTAACATAAGTCTTTTGATATGTACGTAGCGTGAATTACCAGATATACTCTAATAGATACAAGGTTCAAAACACAGTCAAGCAAACAGTTTCAGATTCTCATGATCACCCCATAAAAGAGCACATTATATTCAAACAATTAACTATAAAGGAAGACTACATACAACAACAAGATTTCCTCAGTCTTAGAGGCTCATGTCTATGACAGAGTATGAGAGAGTTAAATTTATACAACCATACATATGTTTTCATATCAACCTTACTCATAAATACTCATGCTTTGTACTGCCATCATGTGCACTTTAATGTAGTTCTCATGTAGCCACTAATTACACAAACCTTCAGCTTCCTTTTTCATATTCGGTTAGGGATATAATTTACTTTGCAATATGATAGAATAAAACAAAATCATTATATTAGATGCGCTTCTTATATTGTAAAGTAGCAATTGATCGATACAGCTTGACGCATCATTATGAGTCATCGGGAAACAACCTCTGTGTGTTCCTGACACATGGGTATGGTTGCGTACATCTAGTCTTCCCACATCCCGTCATAGATGGGAGCATTTAAGACAATAGGGTAATGTTGTTATTGTAGGTTGTTGTTGTTTTTAGGGATATACTTGCACTTGAGCATCAAAAGAAAGTTTGGTAACAAGACTTCGAACACTTCATCAATGTCTTTCATAAATCATTACTCGGTGTCTCAATCTACACTTTTCACTTCTTTGAGTTCGTCAGTAGTCAAATGATAGCCAATATCTAAGTTTCATGTAAGTTTGTGCCAATATATAACTTTCGCGTATTTCATATATCTACACTCCATGCATCAACATTAAAGATAGTCATCTTTCAAAATGAAAATTTTCTCCATGTTGCCCCAAAATCTAGTTTCCAGTGAAACATGATGAGCCTTTCTTATAATTGTATGGACAAAGTAAATTTATTCAGTCTTACAAAAGTCATTCATATTCGGATGCCAGCAAGCCTAGCTATTGGACATTTTACAAACTACTTATTCTTAAGCATTGGAATTTACACATAGATTAATCATCAGTACCACACGCTTGTATTATTAAATTGATTTTTTTTTTTTTTGGTCTCAGTTGGCCCGACGTAAAAATGTAGGTTTACAATTCAAGAAGTGCAAGAAAAGGTGAAAAGGCAAACTAGTGGTAGCTTGTGTCAATTCAACCTCGTCCCCTTGCACGCTTAAGTTTGAACATGGGATGCACCGGGGCATAGCTCTCTTGATGTCTGGGTTGAGATTTACTTCAAGAGATCAAGAGTTCGAATTCAGGGACACACATGTGGGTGTTCTACTGCTGTTAGGCCGAATGCCTAATTTACGGGACGACACTTTGTGCTGGTCACTGCGTAAGTCTTCACTCAACTTAAGAGGCCGTTGATATTCTGATTTGCATTCTCCACAATTCTTTTTGAGACTTGTACAGTGAGGCCCTCAAAGCATGGCTTTTGCTCCAAGTTTGAACATGGGATAAAGGGACAACATCATTTTCGTTGATTAAATGAAGTTAAATTCTTCTACCAGAATAGAAATTGGCTCAAACAATTGATGTTTCGGTCCTTTGAACAAAAGGTGTTAGAGTTCGAAATTATGGCCCTCGCAAATTGAACAAACTCTTTTGGAAAATGTCTACACAACATACCCCAATCTCAATATCTTAGATACATTAATTTCTACATATTATAGAGGAAATTCTTGAAAGACCAAAAGCCTAAAAAAAAGCCTTTTTTCAAACATGGGTAAGTTTGGGCTATCTACGATAGATATTGGTTAGAAATTCTTAGAAAACAAAAACTTGAGAAGGTCAATTTTTTTTTCTACGCAAACATGTGAGTATAGTGCACCGCGAACGAAAGTAATCCACTTTTTACTAAACGACCAATTTCTAAACACTACGTTGAATATAGTCATGTTAGCACTAGACTACAACAACAACAACACATATCAAGTATATCCCAACGACATCAAAAGTTATTGCTAGAGTTTGAGATGTTAGCCCTAGACCGATATAGATAAATATGTAAATACTGTTGTAACTAGTGTTGCTAGCTCTAGAACGGAACAGACAACATGCATTATTTTTCTACTGACCCATTTAACATGATAAGACATATATGCATGTAATATAAAAATGTTGCGCGTAGAACATAAAGTAACCAATCAACTTATTATTAATCTGTGAAGAACTCATACATCTTCTAGTAGTTGAGCATCATTTTTTACAAGTCGACTTTAAATACATAATTCAAGCTCACCAGTTGTCCAACATGGACTTAATATTTATTCGTGAAAACTCATACTCCCTGGACCCTGGTCTATCATTTCTCTTGTTAAAAAAAAAAACTTAAAACTAATTTCGTTAGCAGGGATCATTGTTTGGGAAGGGGGTTGGGTTGGCTATTACGTGGTCAGGTTAGCCCAATTTAGCCCACGAGCTTCGAATGATAGACCAGGGCAATGAATTAAATGAAACACGCTGAGAATGTACGTAAACATAAGGCCGACTTATATTGTATGTGATCCAAGCTCATCATCCATCCACCAGCTGAAGGAAAAGATAGCACAATGTGGAATTTTACAACAACAACCAGCATATTCCAACGACATCAAAAGCTATCGTTAAAGTCTGAAAAGGATGAGAGACAGACAAACAATACCTCCATCACAAGAATGAGAGCCAGACAAACAATACCTCCAGTTAAGAAGATTTTTCTTTTGTTATTTGTGAATAAATTGGTTGCGCTTTTTATATTGGGAAGTAGCATTTGATCGACACAGCTTGATGTATTATTATGGGTCATCAGAAAATAACATCTGTCTGTTTCTAACACACGAGTATGGTTGCGTACATCCAAACCCCTCATATCCCGTCATAAACAGGAGCTTCTAAGGAGATGGGTAATGTTGTTGTTGTATTTGGATATTAGTTTTAAGAGGACAATATTTGAATTATTGCATATAATATGTACACTAGTTAAAAGAATTTAAAATTTTCGGGCTACAGGATTATGACTCACAAATCATATACTGGTCACCTACCCAAAACCAGCACACTTTAAGAGGTTGGGTAGAATAAGACATGTTAATTTTCATTAATTACTATTTAATAATAATTTCTCTAATAATTTTGTAAATTTACCCTGTAAAACTTCATGCTTGGAGGTGCGAAATAATTTTAAGAAATACTTTTCAACATGAATGTTTGTAGTGTAGCTCACTTCTCATTATATACAACAACAACAATATCCCATTCCTAGGAGGCTTCCGCCTATGGCGTAGAATGGAGAGGCCGTATATACACAACCATGTCTATGTATCAGAAACAGACAAAGGTTGTTTCCCGATGACCCATAATGAAAATTACGTTGAACTGTGATCAATTGTTAGTTTACAATATAAGAAACATAACCAATTTAGTGAGTCATTTTATTTTATTTCATAATATTCTAAAGTCAACAAAGGATGTGTCATTAACTCCATTAGAAATAGAAAGCTCACTTCTCATTAAATGAAGATTAGAAACCACTTGGTTAGCAAATCTTTGGAAGATTGGATTAAGGTTGCTTAATAAATCTTTGATTTTAATCCTCCCATGTTCATATGTTCACGCATGGTTAAGATGTTAAATGGAATGGCATAGATACTGTAATAAGACCATTTGGATGGCTGACTGTTTTCACTAAACTATACCAAAAAAATCTTCGATTTAAATAAAATAAATAAATGTACCATTGAGGAAAATATTTGAGTGTCTCATTTCTACCATTTATGAAATCTCAACTCTTTGGTAAATGAGGTTAGCATATATTCGCCCCAGGGCATAGTCCAGATGGTACTCGGGTTGAGAATTGCCAACAAAAAGTCATGAGTTTGAATCCAGGGACGCGCACAGTGTGGATGTTCCTCTGTTGCCAGGCCAAAGGCCTGGTTTGTGGAGGAGCACATTGTGTGGGTACCTGTGTAAGATCTCACACAATCTAGGAGGCCGCTAGACTCCTGATTTACATCCTCCACGCAGCTTTTTGAGGCTGGGACAGTGGAGACCCTTTGGGTTGGGGTTCAACCTTTGCTAACAACAAGGTTAGCATATATTCACATAGAGGCCAAAGTAAGCTTGATTAGGCTATATTACTAAACAACATAAAAAAAGGCAGACTTTTGAGTAAATGGTAAAATTGATGCTTTGTGACCTTGAAGTCACGTGTTCAAGTTGCAGAAACAGCATATTGCACAAAGTGTAAGGTAATGTTACGTACATCAGATCGCAAAGCGATTCAGACTCTTTCCGGACACTGCACAAATGCAAAAGCATAATGTACTGAGAACATGATATCTATAATTGTTGGATTAAGAGAGACGAAGTTTCTCTTATGTAACAAAATATTGTATTTTCTTTTGTTATGATAGTGGATCTCCATCCTAAACGAGACCTAGTAAATACAGATGTTTTGTACCTAACTGCGTCAATGTGACGTATGTTATTTACATTTTCTACACAATTATTGTTGTTTGTAATTTGGTGTTGATTAACTAGGTTATAGCAGTAATTTCAGTAAATTTTGTAGGTTTTTTTTATTGTTTTGTATATTTCGATAGAAAAAGCTACGGTAATTTTGTAGTACTTAGATGTTTTCTTATGGTACTGTAGAATTATTCAATGAGACAGATGTGAATGGTAAAGGACATAAAGTGTTAGGTGTATTAATATTGGCGACTTTGAAGAGCCGAATTATCGGGTATTATGGTCTATTTTGTAGTTAGATGATTGTACCTAGCTTTAGAATTTTCAATTACTAGGTTTTGTAAATAGAATTTGCAGCAGCATATTGTTATATTCCTATTTATTTGGATACACTTCTGATAAATTGTATGCAATAAAATGCTCACATTTCGATGAGCTACCTAAACCTTTTTGGTAGACACTGCACAAATGTGTGGTAACCTATTGTACCGAAAACGTACTAGTCGTATAAATCATAATATTCATTTTTTTTTCGATTTTCAAATATTCTACTGAAAAATAGTGGTTCTGGGCACATGTAATCACTGACTTGAGAAACCACGACTATATTCAGTTACATATTCATAACTAATGTGAATTAGAAAATTCAATGATTTTAGAAATCGGGGGGGGGGGGGGGGGGGGTGAACATTTGAAAGTATAGCAAACAAATCCATAAGGTCAGAAAGAGGCGAACGGGGCAACAAAAATCAGGACCATAAAATATTCAAAAAAAGTCAATGCATTGACTTTCTTTAATATTTAAGCGCTCAATAAATTATGAAAATTATTAGTCAAAGGTCAAAATTTTCGAAGAGAAAAATAAAAAAGTTGAACATGTTGTAATAATGAAATTAAGTATTTGGAAAATAAATTATTTATGGATAAATCTCGAGTTAACGCAGTCTAATAGTTCAAAGTATATAAGATAAGCTGGGGTTCATTCATTTGCATGACATGCAAAAAGACAAACAAACCCTGGAATAAAATAATCTATGCATTGTCAAACACTAATAAAATTTTCCCCTTTGCAGAATATTAACAAGGCATTAATCATGCCATGTACAAGAGGTTCTTCTTCAAATATATATGTTTTTATGTTAATGCAATATGTAATAATTGCTTTATTGACGTAAACGATATTGTTTATTATTAATAGTACTATATGTTATTTCTCCGATTCTAAAAATGTTTTCCTTTTTTATTTTTCAACATATGCAAGTATACACATGCTGAAAAATCAAATGGAACACTATTTTTAAGAGAAAAGAGTATTACTTTCTAACAATAAATAAGGCCGGCAATCTCAGACATGAAACAAAAATACGACATAAACCTGACACGTTTCTCGTAGATTTAGGTTTAGCTTCAAGTTTCAAGTCAAAATCGGGTCAAACTTGAAACTTACCCGTTAAAATTGGGTCACGTCCAGGTTGACCTTCAGTTAACCCACGTATAACTACCAGACCCGTAAATCGTTAATTTTTTTTAAAAAAATTATCTATATTGAACAACCCTAACCCCAAAAAATCACTCAACCACTTGCTCGTCTCCAATTCCTCTCGGCCTCTCTTATAAGCATCAGCGAGGAAATTCAAAAGCCCAGAAGAGCTAAATGGACGGATGAGATCCTAGGAGGCTAAAAGTGAAGCATCCAATCACGTGTCGCCACGTGTACAAAATCAAGGGGGTGGTGCAATTTTTTTTTAAAAAAATTGATTTTGTACAATTGACGACGCGTGATTGGAGGCCTCATTTTTAGCCTCATTTTAACCTCCTAGGATCTCATCCGCTAAACGAGTATCCTCCACAAAAACAACAATACTCTCATGACCTCTCAATGCATCCTCGAGAATTTCAATCCAAAGACTCGAAATGGTGCTTCTGATTCTCATTCTGATATCGAGCAGCGATTCAGCTGAATCAAAAACTGTTTATGCAGTTCCTTAAGCCAATTTCCTTTTGCCAGCATTGTTATTTCTTTAAATCAGAAATCATTTATCTTTGTTTGCAGATCTCGAGTCCATCAAAACTTGCACAATAGACGGAATGCTTTTGCATATTCACTACCCAAGCTTCCAGTTTGTTTAGTATTGGAACTTGCATCCCTGAAATTAAATTCGATACGGCATGACTGCTGCCTTCTGAACCTAGGCAGAGAAAGAAAGCTGTGATTTGGCTTAAAATTTGCAGAATCAAATGAAATGGGCTCGGCATCTGTTATTCCATTACAATCAGGCCATCTTAAATGTGTAATATTGTAGATGTAGTTCTTTCTAAAATAGGACTTCTTGCTGAGTAAAGAGGTTGTACGATTTTGATCATCTCTTTCTTTATGCAATGTTTGGCATAATCTGCTCCATTTTCTCTTTCGGTCTACTGATCCATCATGAAAAATCAAGAAACATGAAAAAAAATCCACCAACGAAAACTTGTTAACTTAAAATGACCAAAACACGAATTGAAATATTTGTCATATGTAAACCTGAAACATGACACGCGATCTGACACATTCAAGTTCAAATTGCTATTTTCATATACACAAAGAAACATGTGGTGTTTGAGTTTGATACATTAAAACTCAAAACGTAAAAACTGAAAATACGTATTATTTTCAACCTCCAACAATAAACGATGGCAAGACTGCCCGATCATGCTTTGACTGATCCCGTCTCCCTTCACCACACAACACCACTTCCACCCACTTCTTCTTTTTTGGTTGACAATACATCCAAAGAAACTAAACATACAAGTCATAAGTGCAACTTAAGATCAGTAGGTGCAACTTAAGATCACTGCCTATCATTAAACGTATAAATTAGCATAAAACTTATTAAATAATAAATAAGAGTAGTACGTCGGAAACCTGTTAGTTACGGAAAAAGCCTTGATTAAACATTTCTAACTTAAGATCAAAAAAAAAAAAAAATTTCTAACTTTGCTGATAATTCTTAACTCATATTAGTTAATTCTGAAAAATATACGTAAGTTATATGAAAATGAGTCATTATCATTTATTGGTTTCAAGTTTTTAGTAGATATGTGTATCACTTCATATAAATCAAGATTTAATATGATTTCAAAATCATTTTATTATATATGAACTCACACCTTGCTTGGCTAATTATTTTCATTCTTTCGTACTTGAGTACAAGCGTTCATGCACGGCTCGATACTTACTATTGAAAATGGGTGTTGAGAATTGTTATCTCATATTAACTAATAAAAGGTGTTGAGAATTGTTATCCTATGTTGACAAATAAAAGACGTTGAGAATTGTTATCCTACATCAAAAAAAAAAAAACTTAAGTACTATAAAGATGATATAACACCATCTAACATTATAAAGTTTTGATTGGATATGAGTCTTTTCTTATGTCTTATCTCTTCCGTTTAAAAATTTTAATTGATAAATTGAATTAATAATAAAATTGGATGATCTGATTCGTAAAAATAAATTTGGACATTTCATTTTATGCATACTGGAAAACAATTCCTCTCTGCGATAAATAGCTGGAAAAAAGGGGAAAAAAGAAAGAAAGAAAAGAAACTCACACCAACCTTCACAGTGGGGTCTATTCAGCAGTACAAATCATCGATTTCTTCGTCCGCTTTTCAACAAACACCGAACCGCCACCTCCGGAAGAATCAAACCCCCTCGCCTCTTCACTTTTTTTTTTTTTTTTCCTCTTCTATTCTTGCTCTTCTACGTTTCCATCCTAGAGAATATGCTATATTCCTCTGTCTATATTGGAAGTTACGACTAATAACGAAGTTACCTAGACTTCCAATGCAACTGGACTTCTCTTTTTCAACGCCATTTTCCGCTTTAGATTTTCATTTTGCTGTTTCTCTGCAGAAATAGAAAAGGGTTGTCGTCGTTCGGCTCGATCTTGAATTTGCTTGGTGGGTTCCGTTGTTCTTGTTATTTTCTTGCTCTTGATTTCTTCGAAGTCATTGGTTTCTCCGCAATCTCCCTGTGGCTGTGATCAAGAAGTGATTTCTTTCTCCGGACCCTATATATTGAGGTGTTCATTTCTTTCCTATATCTTTGTATTATTTTGTTTCTTATAACTCTTACTGTTCTTTTGAGTTCTTTAATACTCGGGCGTATTGATTCTGTGAGTTTGCTCATTTTGCAAATGGAATATCTGAATGACTAGCTTATTTTTGTGATTTTCAGATTCTTGTACAATTTATTGCTTATGAGAAATTCGAATTTGGTGATCATAAGACGTTTCATGCTTCTGTTTTGGGAAGTGTTTCAGATCTGAGCTTTATGCTATTTTCCCTTTTCAACTTTAGAATGTCTTGATCACTTATGGCATTGTTATCATATTTTTGTTTCTTTGGGTGGGGTCGGGGAGAGATTTCGAAAGTTACGTTTATTTGGCGCGGTATACCCTTTTGTTATTATGCTGGATTAGTACTAATTGTGAATTTGGTAGTTGAAAATAGTTGCTGTATATTCTGTATGGCTCTGTGGTTCATATATTGTTCATTTCCTGTTATTTAGTGTTGGCTCTGAGTTTCCTGATTGACATTTGGGTATTTGTATGGGGGTGGGGGGATGCAAATCATCTGTTCGAGGGAGGCTTTATCGGCCCTGTGGTATTTCGTTGTTTCTTTCTTCCTGCGCCTTCTTTTACTTGGATATTTGTTCTTGATTGTAGAATGTTGTGTTATTTTAGAGTTCATTTACTTGCAGAATGGCCACTGCAGTCTTCCATCAAGCAACCACGTCTCTTCAGTCTCATCCTGGTTTTGGTAGTTCTGGCTCTATTCAGGAAATTTTTGCTGGTTCCTCAAAGGGATTTTGCTATGATAATCGGCTGATTATGAGAGGAAGTTGCTGCTCGAAGAAAAGTGCTTTGAGTATCATTAAAGCATCAGCTTCTCAAGCAGTTATTGACCCTGTTTCATTCCCATCAAATAATCAAACAACCGACTCAAAAAAGAAAACAAGTAATTGGCCTCATCTCTAGTTTGAGCTTGTAAAGATATATTGGTTGGTATATAATGGTTCTTTAAATTAATGTCTGGCCTTTGGATGCAGAAGTAGACCGGACCTTATATCCTGCCTTTAGTTTTCTGCATAAATAGAATTCTTTTCTGTTAATGTACAGATGAGGCTGCTTTGATCCTAATCAGGCATGGAGAGTCCATGTGGAATGAGAAAAACTTGTTCACTGGTTGTGTTGATGTGCCCTTGACTAAAAAAGGTGTGGAAGAAGCCATTGAAGCAGGTCAAAGAATAAGCAATATACCTATTGACATGATTTACACTTCTGCTTTGATTCGTGCTCAGATGACTGCCATGCTTGCTATGACCCAGCACCGACGTAAAAAAGTAAGAAATTGACCTTTTCAATACTGAATCAGCCTTAGATATTTTACGTTTACGTTTTTCCGGTGCTAAAACTTTAATGTCTTACGGACCAAGTAGCCGAGTCTTTTTTTTTTCCCTTTCCAAGTCATGTAACGCTTCCTGCTGCTCCTTTTTTTCGATTTTCAAGTATTATACTTAAGAAGCTTCTGCTAAAATATTTACTTATGTGGATTGGAAGGTGCCAATTATTCAGCATGATGAGAATGAGCAAGCAAAAGCTTGGAGCCAAATTTTTAGTGACGAGACCAAAAAGCAGTGTATTCCAGTTGTGACAGCTTGGCAACTGAATGAACGAATGTATAGTACATCCCCTTTCTGATATGTTGTTGCCTGGTTGGTTTGTGTGTTGTTACTAATAATTCCTTTATCTACAGGTATGGAGAATTGCAAGGTCTTAACAAGCAGGAAACTGCTGATAAATATGGTAATGATAAGGTTCATGAATGGCGTCGTAGTTATGATATACCTCCACCAAATGGTGAGAGCTTAGAGATGTGTGCTGAAAGAGCTGTTGCTTACTTCAAAGAACATGTAACTACGTCCTCATTTGCTATACCTTTTTTCTTTTTCTTTTTTTATGATTCATATGTTTCAATGTTGATGCTCATCCAATAATTAAAAATAAATGCTGCAGATTGAACCTCAACTTGTATCTGGGAAGAACATAATGATTTCTGCCCATGGAAATTCATTACGATCCATCATTATGTATCTTGACAAGCTTACCTCTCAAGAGGTAAATACACTGAACAAATTAGCACTTGATAGCCTTTGGTCTTATTGTATATTCGTGGCTTACAGTACAACTTTTTTTTTTTGTTGTATATATTAGGTTATAAGCTTGGAACTAGCAACTGGAGTTCCTATGCTTTACATATTCAAGGAGGGAAGCTTTTTACGCAGGGGAAGTCCAATTCCCCCAACTGAAGCTGGGGTTTATGCTTACACCAAGGTAATTAATTTCCAAACTTTTTCACATTTGACGTATCATAGAAGGAATGCTTTGTGAACTTGTTCATCCCGTGAGAAGTTATGGGATTATGAGTTGTTCAATCTAATAAAGAGGTATACAGGAGTTGAGTGTACTAGCATTTGAGCAACACAGTTTCTCTGGAGATCAGTCTGGACATCAATTAAAGATATATATCCACATATGTAAATATATGAGAATTTTCACCTGAAATTTATATGACTACAGTAAAGGCACCTCAACAGGCTTTCCTCTTTTAATCAAAGGTGTTAGGTAGATAAAAGAAATTGCCGGTACAAGGTCATATGGATGGATGTATGTTTTAAACAAAGCTCATTAGCATGTAGCCTTGGTGATTTTGTCCTCATGGATTTCATGTTGGGGAAGTATTATTCTCATCAAGTACTGTATTATTGCTTTAGTTGCTTTCCTCTAGTCTATAGCCACCCAATAAGTACAATTTCGATATTTCTGTTCCCTTTTGCTAAAAAGCTGCTGAGGCTTGAACAAGGAGAAGCCTAATACTGTTAGTCTTGTATTGTCTTCAAACACAGCAACTTCATGTTTTTCCTTCTTGTTTTTTTACCATGACAGAGGCTAGCGCAATACAGGCAGAAGTTAGATGAGATGTTTGAGTGATGTGCCTGCAAGGTATGAACTTTATCATTATTTGTATAGGAATACGTTATCGTATACTTAGTGACTCTTGAATTGATCTTTTTTCAGGGTTGGCCATTAGTTCTTCCCTATTTGGAAGGGACATGTAGGTACTCAAATTTGGAGTAAGCTACCTTTGGCGTCGCAGCACAAGCGAGCAATATTTTGTGTACCTTGTATCTGCCAGTAAAAATTGTATGTTAGGATACAGCTTAGAAGCATATATTACAATTTCTGTCGTAGTGTCGCCCGAAACTACTAAAAGGAAGATACTTGATGAACAACTTTATCTCTCTCTCTCTGTGTGTTGGTTGCTAGTGTGACAGTGAGTGGTGGAACCACGTTTTGCAATATGCAGTTGAGCTTGGCATCATTTGCCAAAACAATATGCTGGCGTGCTTTGTAAAAGTATAATGTTGATGTCAACATCATGTTTTTTCTGTTCCAAAAATCTGAAATTAAATCCCTTCGAGCAAAAGAACATTCCCTGGCTCGAGAGCTTCCATCGTCCCAGTCCCAAGGAGTATTATGGAGGATGCAAATCAGAAACCTAGTAGACTCCGAGGTTGGATGAGGACTTCAGCCTAATAGCAGTGGAACATCCACACTGTGCGTTCTCTTGACCTCTTGGAGCAAATCTAAACCCGAATGTTTTGTTTTAATTTTTTCTGGCCATTTCGTTACTGTTAGTTTCTTCTGTTTGCAGAATGTTTGATCATTTTGGATGGCATGTTAATTGTTAAAATCCTTTGGAACCAAATCTAAATAACAATTGTGATACACACCTTAGTAAAGTTTTTACTCATTTTCTCGTCATATAAAAAAAATTACAAATATTAGTAAAAGCAAAAAAATTTACTAAGTTGATACTCATTTTAGTAAAGTTTTTACAAGGTAATTAATTTCCAAATGCCCTTTATAACTAACAAGTTTTTACAAATAATAAAATTACTTTATAAAAATAAAATTATATGATAGTTTTAATAGTTAGATAATACGTTAAATTAATTAATGTTTTGTTAAAGTATTGGAATTTAAAAAGAAGGACTTCCAATTTAAGACGGAGAAAGTATATAACATTTGCGCGCACGTGTCATTCGTCATGGCTTGACACTGAATATTGAGGTATGTTTTGTGTTTCCTTTTACCTTTCGAGCTGCAACTTTCAACAAAGTTTCTGAATAAATGGACCTTTCCATTTATGACCCGTATGCGATGAATAAATGCAGGTCAAAGGCTTTTACGAAACTGAGACTTTGATAGAGATACGTTGACTCAGGCTCATTAATAGAGGGTAGGATCACCTCACCGCAAGTGGGTTGCGGTGATGCATGACCGCGCGACACGTGGCAGCAAGGAGGGGTGTTGAGGCTAGATGATGGTCATCCCTCATCTAGCCTCACCACCCTTCCTTGCTACCACGTGTCGCACGGTCACAAAAGGGATGAGGAAAATTGGGGTGAGGAGATCTCAACCCCATTAATAGGGACAAGATTTGGTATGTCTACTATATGTATGAGATACGTTTGTTATAGATACAAAAACTTTATACGACTAAAATTCTTTTTCGGCTTTGCCAGTTCCTATGTCTATGATATAGGGATAACACATATATAGTAGACACACCATATACCATATACAGCAATAGAGAGGGTTGACTCTAGGACATAGATTAGTTGGTACTTGTGTTAACACATTATAACTAAAAGGGTGCAGATTCAAAATAGGACAGGCGCAACGTGTGTGCAATACTGCTATCTGGGACAGTACTAGCTTAGGCCATAATATCCGATCTAATTGGGTTAAAGGATTGTTGACTCATTTTGCAGTAGACACCATGCGTGAGTTTCTAGTCGTTAGAGCTAGGACAGTGGCCCCTAAGGTCAAAGTATGACCTTTTACAACTAAAGGTTGTACTCCAATCAGTAAGGGTCTCCGCCACTTCCGGTCCCACAAGAAGTGTGGGAATGTAAATCAGGAGCCTGATAGATTCAGATAAAGGGCAGGTTATATACACGGGTACAGCATAATGGAACCCAAGTAATAGAATTCCCCACAAATACCCTCTTTTAAGACGATTACCTCTTACTTGTTTCCATCAGGCTATATCCTGGAGACAGACCTTTTACAACTAGTGATAGAGATAGGTTGCTACTTGGTAGGGCCAACTCCTATGTTTAGTTGGCATATCGTTAATGAATGAAAAAATCTAAGTTTTATTATAAGGCAGAAGCTGTATGTGAGACCTACTATGAATATGAGGTAAATCATGGAATGTGTTTTAATGAACATATGAAACCACACAAAGCCCAACCAAACACTTGAGAAGTTTATTTGGTGTATTTGTTTAATGAATACAGTTCATGTAACCACTTCTATATTGGACAGTTGAACTAGGAAGAAGAATCAAGTTTACCACTCTGTCAAATTGTCTGAGCTGCATATATCACTACAGCACTTACACTTGATTTATGCAAAAGGCACAAATCATAGATCAGTAACCAAATAACAACTTCCGTCCTTTATCAAGAAAGTTACATAATATTAACTCCAAATATAATCCAAGGCCCTATTACCTATTTTGAAGAGGACCAAGACTGTTAGCAAAATTCAGGTTCAGGAGGTAGCAAAAACAGAGAACTTGCCTGTGTTCGTCGCCCTGAAGCATTGCACATTATCCCTGCAACTTAACAGAATCTTTTTCCAAGTTTTGTAAAGAATGATCAGCAGCGTGTTGTTCTTCGACATCAGCATTGCGGTATGAAGCCTCGCCTGGTTTCTCATCCGAAGGGTCAGAATCAGAGTCTAGATTAGCATTGTCTGCTAATTGCACAGACAGAGAGGCTTCCTCTGTAGCATCTTCTGTCTTCCAAAAGGCAGGTACCTTTTTGTCATCCTCCTTCATCCTCTCAGCATATTTCTTGATGTCAAACTCTTCATTGCTTTTCCCACCAAAGGCAGGCTCCAGCTGATCCATCTCAAACAATTCCTCCAGGATTTTCTTGGAATTTGGGTCGTCGGAGTATGCGAACTTTACTTTGTTGGCAGTTTTTGGCTCCAAAAAAGGCTTCACTACCTGAAACAAATCCATCCCTTACTGTTAATACCAAAATAATAAGATCTCAAGGAAAGGATAAAGTTCATGTGCAACTACTAGTAATATCATGTAAACTTTTGCAATAAGGGATTTCTTCAGGGATTTCTTCTGATATGATCTCGATGACATACCTTCCAAAATGGTTCAAACATCTTTGGGGCATCATAAAGAACTGCTACGCCCAGCCTCTCCGGATACTGTTCTTGTAGAACGTGAGCAGTTTCCTTGGTTACCATGACTGAGATATGTGACATATTAAATCCATGAAAATCGATTAGCCAGACCATCTCTTCTTGGTCTTGTGGAAGATTTAAGATGGCGTTCTCCATGCAGTACACCAAATACTTTATTTGACCTTTGACTGATTTTGTATTCTGTAGGGATACACCAAGAAGAAAAGTCACGTAAAACATGCCAGAAATGTATTTCAAAAGAGTGCCAAACTGTAAGATTGAACAAATACATCGGCATCTGAACATATGAAGAATGTGGAACCCAAACAAGACTATATTAGACAAATTATATGGTATTTAAGACACTGAACAAGAAAGCTGCCAAGAACACCTTTAAATTCCCACTCTTCTGGCTCATGCTAAAGTAACTCATGGCAATTGAGCTCAGTCATTGCAGAAAAGGGTATATCACTCCTCTACCACCGTCTAGTTCCCCAGGCACAATTATGGAGAAATTAGGAAAATTTAAAAAATACTGTAGCTTTAATAAGAAAAATCACAAATGTGATACGAATTAGAAAAATTCTCCAAACAATCAGAGCGACATTCAGAATGTCGTCTTAGAACACCTAAGAAGTCATTCAGAATGCATCTTACACAATGCCAGTTTCTAACACACACGAGGGGTATTGAAAGTACTGAATGGTGCTTTACACAATACTAGTTTTTGACACACAACCAGTACTGGAGCTGAAAAACCGCTACACTCTAAGGCACATAAGTTACATGTACACTTGAACATTGGAGACATATTCCTGTTGTATATGGGACCCAATTCCTTGGCATTCTTACATTCCTTTAGTTTCTATTGCTAGAAATACATTTTTGGATGTGTAAGTGTAACGTGGTCCTTCAACAAAAAATTTCCATGTATCAAGAGAGAGAGAGAACCACTCCACATACGAAGATTCTTTCCAAAAGCTGCAACCTATATCTCCAGTGTTTTTAAAATGGAATTTGGCATGCCATACAACTATATCAGAAGAACGTAGCAGATAATTTGTGCAAAAAATTTAAAGTTGAAGATAAGACTATCCACTTTTTAAGTCTTCTAAGAGCCCCGAACATTATTTGGGCCAACCTGGACAGCTTTCAGGGGAAGAGAAAATACCAATGGAACTGATATTTGAATAGCTTAAATGAATCAATGCTAGCTGGTGTATATGCATATAGGAAGAGGTGGGACAGTGGCTATTCGCCCTAAAATGATTTTTCCAGCTAACCAACGAAATATGTAGTTCCATTATGAAAATTTGATAAAAGGAAGAAATAAAATACCATGACAAAAGATGGTGCTATAATTAACAAAACCATATACCAATGACATATCACAGTCAGACATACCTGACGACTAGGCCTCATCACAAGAACTGTTCTTCCAAACTTGTCTTTGTAACTTGCCCTGTATATTTTACCTGTTTCTGCTTCATTAGCAATGCCCTCCTATATCAAGGGAAATCAACATTATAGTGTTCATCAAATTATGGCACGATGCATGTTACTGTATTACATCTAAATCTCCAGTCCCTGAAATCAAACAATGGAAAATCTTTGTTTTCTTCCATTCAATAATATCATAGGTATCTACTGAACAAACATTAACAGAAGGTGGCAAGAGAGGGGTTGCAGCATGGGGTGCATAGAGAGAGATAAAGACAAACATTTGATGACACATTACTTCCTTAGCAAAGAATAAGGTGATATCTCTCATGGAGCAAGCAAGACTATAACATTAAGGGACAATAGATGCACTGAAGTAGCATTTACCCATCGAATATCTTCTGGTTTGTATTCAAGCCTCCACTTGAGTGATGCTTTAAGCATTTTAGTTGCCTTCTTGACATTCCAACTGCGTGCTCTTAAATACCTTGATATGCATGCATCTGAACAGTAAATGGCCGACTTACCCAAGAGTTGGCCAATGAGCTTTCTAACCTCATTAACCTGCAAATTGTGAATGCCATTAGGACTCTGCATCCTTAAACTATTCCTTTCTTTCTTTATTTATTTGCATATTTTTCCTTTTCCCCTTTGGACCTTCCCTGTTTTTACTCAAACAATATCATGAGTACCATGTATCAACAACAACAACAACAACAACAACAACAACAACAACAACAACAACAACAACATTACCCCATGAGTACCATATATCAAGACAAGTTATTGAAGCCTAAAAGCAGACGAACCTTTTCTAGTTTGAGTTCTGGAGTCAGAGAAACCTCAGGATCCTTTGAATTGCCCTTCTTTGATCCTGAACTCATAGTCTGACAATAACTCCTGTCTTTAAAATGCTATTGCTCCCCTGGTCTTTAAGGCACACAATAACGGACTGTCCAGGAAATTTTATCAGCAGATTATAAAATCTCCACGACCAATGTTACACAATGCAGGGTATGTGAAAGTGAAACCTAAAGATAAGACGTTGACTTCAAAAGAAATGGATTTGATCCAAAAAACTGTAAGTCGTCTCCCCTCTAAAAATGTTACCATGAAAACAAACTTTACAGTAGATTGTACAAGATACATGAACTGAAGACTTTCGAAGCAGATCATGATTACACTCTTTGAGTGATAATTTCTACTAATGTTTGAGGTTTTCCAACCCCCTATGCTTTAATTATGCAGGCATCAATTATGCACATCTTTTAGAGGAAAAGTCAAAATTATGTGCCCCTCGCGGAGAGGGATTACACATCATTACACAGAACATACATCTGCCTGAGCAAGAGAGAAAATCAAACACAAAACGCATTGAAGATAGAAAGAAAATAATAAATCTCATTTTCTTGAACTCAATTCCAAAGTGGGCCTTTTTTTAAAAACATTTTTACCGTTAAAATCGAAGATTCTCTGATTAGAACAAACTAGAGTGATGATGATGAAGATGCAAAACAGTGCAGTTCATTTCAGCTCCACATACATACCAATTTAAACACAGCAAGAAAAATTCAAAAAGATTAAACTTGAAAATTCACGGAAACGGCATTGACTTGAAGTTGGACCCTATTACCAACAACAAAATCATTATCCAGTAAAGTCGGATTCTTACCAAGAGAAAAGAAAACACCAAAAAAGAATTTATTTGTTACCTGAATGATCACAAATCAATAATCAATTTGCATATGATGCTTTAGGAGATCTCAAAGGGCCACCAACCAAGAATTGGTAGAGGGAGGTCAAAAGTAAGAAGGGATAGGAAAGATTGTACTTGCTTTGGAAATCTATGAAAAGTTGAGAAGAGAATCAACATATATTAGTGGTTGGATTATTGGGTGTCGTTATGTGGTGCAGTCCATGTGAAGAGAAGACTACAAAGCCTTTGAATGACATTTGTCTACTGAATCATCATGCTCTACTGTGTTATATATTTGGAAGGAAATAAGATCCTCTCCACATCTGACTTACCCTTTTTTTTTTGACCAAAAAGTCAAATCTGTGATCCTACTAGTTCTTACTGTTCTAGTCTTAATAGAATTGTATATACTATGATTTATGGCCTCGATGGGTTCAGTCCCATAGAACTACAGGTAGGATGTAAATCAGAAGATCAACGGCCTCCTAAATTGGTAACGCATTGCTAGAACTCACATGTGCATACTGTAAACTGAATTAGCAATCCTTGCAATTGGATCGGATACAATGACATAACCGTTATTGGCTCAGATAGCAGTATTGTACTGACACTGCGCGTGTCCCATGTTCGAACATGCAACCTTTGTTAGAGCAATTTTTCAACTCAAATAACAACTGAGCTATGCCTTAGTTCTTACAACCCTTTTCTTTCCTATACATAATACACCTTCCGTTATTTGTTTTTTGATTAATATTCTTTTTGTTATAAAATAATTTATTCATGTCAAATTTACAAAGTTCTAAAAACAATGAGTTAAAACACTCTTTTAATGCTTGTACTTTTCCATTGTTTTATTAACAAAAAAGCCGTCTGCTTTTTGAATGTGAAATTTTACACGATTAATGATGAAAAATTAATAATTTAACTATTGATCTTTTATAATTTATAGAATGTAAACAATATTTTTGAACCGCACAAAAATAAAAATATGGATGATGTTTTCGAGACGGATAGAGTATCATATAGTTTCGCATAGGTAAAGAAAATGTATTGAAAGTACAAGAAGACATGGTCCCAAGTGTCTCAACCAGACATAGTAATTGTTCAGTTCGTCTTTAACCATGTGATTAGATGCTCCACCGTTATCTACAAAATAGAATACATTTTGTGATAAGCTGTTTACCTCTTAAGAAGACATTTACAATAAATGGATTAGTTTATGACCGAAATCCCAACCGAACTCTTATCACCATGCACAAATTTTACAATGGTCAATGACCAAGTATGATTAGTTGGTCATTGACCAATGAAATGTGTAGAAAATTTATGGGCTCCTTGTTTTGGCCAATCACCCCCTTGCTTGCATGTAGATAAAACTTATTTGTCATCATTTTATTGGGCCACTAGTTGATCAATGACCACAATAAAGTTTCTGATCACCATGTCCTACGGCTTGATTGAGATGAAGTCAGGTGGCCAAAGCTCGCTATTACAGAGTTTGGACTGCTCAAACAGCCACACAAGGAGCTCATTGCAAGCAGTGGAGTTTCAATATCATACGCTCATCTGGAAAGAGAGTCGAAAATCTTGCTTGTGACAAAAATCGAACTCTCGGCACTCTCTCGAACCTCTGCTACTAAATCATTAGGCCATGTCCTGTGACACAATTAATAGAGATTAGTAGTAGTACTGTTGACGGTTGATATCTTGACTATAAAAAAAGAAAGAAAAAAGAGGAAAAAAGAAGAGGAACTTGGTCTCATGTGAAAGAGTTAGTTTCTCTTTTAGAAGTTAATTTCATGGAAGAACGTTTGAAAGGGTTGTGTAAGTCATGTCGTGACTATGATATACACAATATTATCTTTTCTTTACATGCGAATCACTATTATTGTATTTTGTATACACACAGTGGTAGAAACTTGAATTCTAGTTAACACTAATAAATATAAATTTAAGACTGTCTTAATACAAAGAAATAAAAAACTAATTTAAAAATTATTATCTTAGATTTCATTTTGGTTAGTCTAAAAGATATTGTTTATTTTTTAAAGTTATGAATATATTACTACTCAAAATTTTCATACTATTTTTATTATGCATTTACATGATTTTTCTAGTCTACATTAGTTAACCAACTAAGATTAGAATAGAAATAATTATCAAAATGTTCTGACTTTCTTAAATTATGTTCAAGTCAAACTATCTCAATACTTTTAGAACATGACGTGTAAAAAGAAATAAGTAAATGATGCTTAGTATGACAAATATAAGCATAACTCTCTGTTATTGAAGTTCTAACATTTCCTCTAATATATCTTTTTAGATCATCATCATCATCCGTACCCAGTATATCCCAACGACAGCAAAAGCTATTGTTAGGGTCTGGGGAGGATAATTGGTAGTCAGACAATACATCTATCCCAAGGGATAGATAGTCTACTTCCAGTGAGACCCGGCTCCATATTACCTGCATAAATGACATAATAATAAAACTATAAAATTGTGTTATATAGAGTTACATATCATATCTGATATTCGAGTTAGAAAATCTCTAAATTATCATTAATTTTGGCGTGTGGGGCCAATATGTAGGTGGAACTATACCAATTTTTGGGATTAAAAACATTTTAAACACACCTCTCATGAGTCTGAGATATTTAATCTTCTCTCTTTTTTTATTTATTTTTTTCTAGTGCAAAAAATTGATTTTTCAACATAATGTATATTATGAAACGATAGAGATTTCAAAATTAGGATATGACTTTTTTTGCAATATACACATGTATACAGACACAGACATACACACGCGGTAATTATAATAACAAAAGATGATGAATAAAGCTTTTCAAAAATTAAGCTGGTCATCCAAAAACATTAGCAGTAATGTATCACTAAATGAACATATATATAAAGAAAAAACAAATATTAGATGCAATCATCCTTTTAGTGGTCATTTTTATAACGGAATATTAAAGTTTTGGTGAAAACATTTGGCTGGTACTTCTGACAGTAATGAGCAGGGGAGGGTGATTACTTGTTTTAGTGAAGTTGATTAGTTAATTTGTTTCAAAATTAAAAAAAATATTGATGCTATATTGTCAATTAGTTTTGAAACCACACAAATTTTACAATGGTCAATGACCAAGTATGATTAGTTGGTCATTGACCAATAAAATGTGTAGAAAATTTATGGGCCTCTTGTTTTGGCCAATCACCCACTTGCTTGCATGTAGATAAAACTTATTTGTCATCATTTTATTGAGCCACTAGTTGATCAATGACTACAATAAAATTTCTGTTGAAACCATGTAAGAGAAATTTTTTGAAACAGAATGCTAATCATGTAAGTGAAATTTTTTGATTAAAATCAGTACTTATGTCTAAGATCAACTATTAATCAAAATCGTTATTTATGTCTAAGATCGTGATTTATTGGCAAAATCGTCACTTAATTTCTACAATTATAGTCTAAACCTACGTTTCCGCCGTGGATCTAGAGTCATGCTCTGAAGAATCGTACTATCGTGCACGTAGTATTTCTTGAACTCATCCTGAAATTGAGTCCAAGTGATAGGTGGTGTCAGTTTTTCCTACACCTTACGCCGCCACTCCTTCGCATCTCCTTGTAGAGGAATCTCAAGTCCGACTGCACTAGTGATGGAGATGGTGTCATGCCTGCTGTTTCAGCGGCTGCTGCTGCTGTGCTAATGTGTTGGTTATTGTGACTATGTTATCTGCTAGGGCTTGGAGGATAGCCTCCTATTTCTGGTAGTTATCACCACCATCTCCTCTATTACCGGTTTGTTCACGTGTTGTCGGCATTTTTTGATATCTAGAACAATCGAAAAATATACGGTAGAGTCATACACGGCAAATAATGTGTATTTTATTAATACATGGAATAATACGATACATTAGTCATATTTATATCTGATGTTCTCCTTAATTTAACTTTGTCAACGGTCCGCATGGTTTGAAGATTCATCAAGTTATTCAACAATAGTGGTGAACACGTTGGTTTACTCAATCAAAGGTAGAAAGTAGGCGAATTTTGAAGCCATAACATTTTAGTGGAAGCTAGAGTAATCAAAATCACTTGCATGTGATCCACATGGAAGTTGTTTCTCCAAGCACATCATTTGTCAATGATTAAGGAAAAGCAATTTGGCAAAAAAATCGGAAATTCATAAAAAAAAAAGCCCAACCCCAACCAGTGAGTGTCTCTGGCACCTCCTGTCTCACAGGATGTATAGTGATGTAAATCAGGTTCCCATGATCTACTAGTAAAAGTTTGTTATATCACAGAAACAGCATACTATGCAACTCTGGAGAGAATTCAAACATTCTAGTCGGGAGGGAATATCTTCCTCGGAACTTCTATTTTTTTTTGAAAGGGTGGTGGGGTTGGGGGGTGGGTAAGAAGTTACAGGAAGCATTCATTTTTTTATATTACATTTCAGTTCACTTTTTTTGGGGTGGGGGTGGGGGGTGGGGGTTAAAATGATCATTCAAAAAAAGAAATTAAATATGAGTTTAAATAATGAATGAAGAAAACGCTAAGGAGACTTTACCTTAGGGGCTAAAGTTGATGTATAAAGATGGAAGATCTTGGTTCAATTCTTACAATATACAATAATTTTTTCTTATTATGAGCAATTACTCCACGTATCAGTCATGACTTACAAAAATGGATGAAATAAAGGTGTCGTTACAAGAAAAGAATATTGATGAACAATTTTTCCACATATCATCCTTGACTTAAAAAATGGATGAAATAAAGGTGTCAATAGGAACAGAGTACGAGTTTGGCTTTGATCCATAATGACAATCTCATAGTAGAGTTCTAGACAAAGGCCTATATAACCAATACACATAACTCGAAGATCCTGAGAGCCCTATAAAACACTCTCCGAGAGGAAATCATAATACACTAACGGTGATGATACACATGATGTAAGCTAAATTAATAGTGAACACGTAGACCCCTTGAGGGTGCTCACTGATTTTAGAAAGAAGTGTTGGACATATGAATGATGAGATAGAGATACACATGCACAAAGTGTGTGAAATTTTTTCACTCGGAATCCTTAGAAGAAGCCCTCTCGGAGCAACAGTCGTTAACCACCCAAGACATGCTGTTGGTCAAAGACCCTTTGAACTCGAAAACCCTACAGGAGATGCCTAACAAGTTCGGGATAGGATCCCATCACCGCAATGGGGTGCGGTGACGCGTGACCGCGCGACACGTGGCAACAAAGGGGGATAGTGAGGCTAGATGCAGGTGACCCTCATCTAGCCTCACTACCCCTCCTTGCTGTCACGTGTCGCGTGGTCACAAAAGGGGTGAGGAAAGTGGGGGTGAGAAGATCCCAACCCAACAAGTTCAGGGTAAATGGATAAGGACAAAGGCGATGAAGTCTCTATCAAAGTATAACTCATCTATATTAATCCTCCACAAGTAGGGGTTATCTTCTCTCGTAACTAGTAGGAAAATGAGTACGAATTCTACTTGAACTACGCATATGGTCACTATCCTAAAATCCTTCTCTACAAGGGTTTCTCCTCTATAAATTGTTTATTCACTCTCCAGCTAAACCTTCTCAAAGCTTTTAGTGACTTAAGCATCGGAGAACTGGTGAGAAATTCTCTCCCAACCAGTTTCCTGACATTGTTCGTCTTACAGAATTACCCAAAAACTTATTGTGATCGATGATAGGTTCAACTCTGTTGGTCTGAAATCAAGTACAAATAGTTCATATGATTTCATAGTAACTCAGGAAGACATATCATTTCCTTTATTATACTTGGGTCTTATAACCATGATGGAATGAACCCAGTACTGGGAATGCTAGCTAGATTCTTAAACAAAGGGTTACAACAAAAGATGATCTTTGTCGCTCAAAACAAAGGGTTTTATCTGTCGACTTTTGAGTCTTGCTACAAAAGGCATTGTCTTTTTCGTTTGAGTTCTTATCAACTAACTTGGAACAATGTTTGAGCATTTTTTCCAGGGGAAACAAAATAATCTTTTTCAAAACCTATGACTAGCAATATGATGCAAAGAATTCTTAGCATCTGCAAAAAAAATATAAGAGTCTACGACAGCTTAGGTTTTCAAAATTTCCATTTTTCCCCCTAATCTTTGATCATGCTCCTGAATTTTCAAAATCACTCAGTCTTTTTTCTTTTGATCATCGAATTCTCAACATCTGCAAGAAAAATATAAGAGTCTACGGCAACTTAGGTTTTCAAAATTTCCATTTTTTCCCCCTAATCTTTGATCATGCTCCTGAATTTTCAAAATCACTCAGTCTTTTTTCTTTTGATCATCGAATTCTCAGCATCTGCAAGAAAAATATAAGAGTCTACGGCAGCTTAGGTTTTCAAATTTTCCATTTTTCCCCCTAATCTTTGATCATGCTCCTGAATTTTCAAAATCACTCAGTCTTTTTTCTTTTGATCATCGAATTCTCAGCATCTGCAAGAAAAATATAAGAGTCTAGCAGTGTAAGTATTTGTCGTGGATGTCATCAAGTTGTTCCTCTATTCCTAACAAATTTTAGAATTTGTCTTGTATTTGAAATACTATATCAATACTCTCGCCTTTTTTCTCTTTTTCGGATCGGCAAAATAATGAATCAATTCTTTTCTACTTAATTAATTAATTTTTTTAGTCATAACCTAAATCCTACCATTCTTATGTGTCTCATAATTCCTAAAAAACAATATGCGTCTTAAGAATACTATTCTTTCATATATATCATATCATATCATTTGTGGTTCCGACTTAATTATCTAAAATTTCTACTTAAATTTTATACATTGTACATGACATCGGCTATATGAATCAACTATTTTCATTGTACTTTATAAATGACCACATGCTCCTCAATTGTCATATAAGAAATATACTTCATTATTATCTCTCTACATGTCTTCTTAGGTCTCACTCTACACAGTTAAAATACATCTTATTTATTGTCTCGCACCGCCTAATAGGTGTATCTGCAAGACGCATTTGCACGTGCTCATAACATCTCAATCTTGACTCCCTTATCTTCTAATCCACATGAACCACCACAATACTTTTTCTTATATGTTCATTTCTTGTTTTAATCCCGGGGATAAGGCCAAGATTTTGAGATTATGAATTGAAGGGATGATTTTTTTTTTTTTTTTTTGTGAGTTTCAACTATAAATAGGGCTTTAGGTAAAGAAGAGAAGTGAACTCAAAGGAAGTGAAAAATGGGAGAAATAAGCAAGGTATAAGTTGATAATTGAGATTCAAAATACATCATCAAAAGTTAAGAAATTCTAGTTATATTTGTTGACAGAATCTATCGTTAAGTTTGTATTGTTATGTTATGTAACAAGGTTGTGCATTTATCAAAAAAATATTATGTACTTAACAATGGTATAACAATTATTCATCAGCTTATATGAAATATAATAAAAGCGACTATGTTTCTATACATTCGTCATTCTTATATCTCAATTATTTATTATGTTATTAAGTAACAAATGGCTACATATTAATAATGAAGTTTGCCATTTATATATTTTTGCCTTTCTCGAGAAATTCAATGTATGTTGAAATTCCTTAAGGCCGAAAGAGTAATTTACACTTTCCTTTCTTTCTTTTTTCTCTTTTGTTTTTGAAACTTCACTTTTCTTTGATTTTTTTTATATTTTCCACCGCTCCAGGCGCGACCCACAGATTCCTAATCAGAAATTTTATTTTGGTTAATTGATCAGTATCTTAATAAAATAATAAAAAAATAAATGATTGGCTAAAACAAAAAACTTATAAATTTTCATATATATTTCATTAGTGAATGACGAACCAATTTGGTGAGAACATTGTAAATAAGTCAGGAGTCCAGTCCTGGAGTTTCTCGTAAGTTCTGCGATCGGGTATAGATCAGTCAGTTTCTCCTCCTTCTCCGACTCAATTGTTATATTGCAAAAGAATTTCCCCTGTTCCTTGAAATCGTCTCCGACTTTCTTCAGCTTCGCAAATTAATCTCGCTTACGGTGTTCGATTCTGCTCAACTTCACTCGATTCTCAACCTTCATTTCATTTCATTCGAGTCCAAGGTGAGCTGTTATTTTTTTTTCTTTTTTGCCGTCTTTTCTTTCCCTTCTGAATCATTTTTGTCATATTTAGTTTCTGTGATACATATATGCATTCATTTCTTGCTTTTTGGAAGTTCTATGGCTAACAGAAGTGAAACGATGTTTTAGGGGAAAATGGAGCAAATACAGAACCACGATGATTTCTTTGAAGTCAATCCTTTCAGTGATGCCGCTGGTTCCACGCCAAATGATGAGGATATAGAGTCTGATTTCGAGGATGATTTCGATTTGGTATGTCTAATTTAATCTCTTCTAGCTTTTCTGTTTCCGTCTCTTTTTTCCCTTTGGGATTATGTGTAATGTTATTCTGTTTGCGTCCACTCTGTTTTCGCTTTGTAGAGTGTGTCCCAGAGTGATACGTCGGCTTCAGAAGCTAGAAGCGGGAAGGATATTCAAGGGATTCCCTGGGAGAGGTTGAATTACACTAGGAATAAGTATCGTCAGACGAGGTTGAAGCAATACATGAATTATGAGAACCTCTCCCGCTCTCGCAAAGATCTTGATAAGGTGCGAGTCTGATTTCTTTTCTACTACTTCCAGAGATATTAAATGGAATTTCTGAATGGATATGTTTTAGTAGGCTAGCTAAAGGACGCCTTAGAATATAATTTTAGGATTAAACTGAAGGCAAGAAATTATAGTTTCTTGGACAGTTTTATCCAGAAGATGCTCTTTGAGCTTGACGAATTTGGTAAAGAGTTTTTCAGAAAGCAAGAATCTTCTTGTTTGTTTCAAGCTTATTTCTTTAAAGCGCATTTAAATGCTTGGGTCTGTTTGAGGCTGCATTGATTTTTTTTTTAAAGCATTAACACATGATAAAAGTGTGGCCTTCTGAATCTAAACTGGTGGACTATCTTTTCTTTTTCTTCTTTTAGTGAGTCATAGGTTCTAATCCCAGTTGTTCATTAATTTTTGGAGTCGGTGTACTTTACTGGTAGTTACCTCGATTTCGTATGACAAATATGCACTGTTCTTTTCTTTAATCTACTTGATGATTTTAGGAGTGCAAAGAAGTACAGAAAGGTCACAGCTTTTATGACTTCCAGTTCAATACAAGGCTCGTCAAGTCTACAATTGTGCATTTTCAGGTAAAGGCATTAAAGGCTTTTTTTTTAATTTAAATATTAACCATTCAGGGGACATATGCATTGTATCATGTGGACGGAACTGCTACAGTTTCTTCATAGCACAGTGCTATCACTTTGAAACCCATCATATCATTTGAGGATATGGCATGATACATCGTACAAATTGTTCCATGGTTTTCAATGGCGGTACCATATGTCATAAAGGCACTGTACAATTTCTCATATTATTCTACTTTCATGAATCAAAAGTGTTATAGGCATGTGGTACGCTAAAATTTTCAGCCTTTCAAAAAATTAAGTAACTTTGCGAATCAGTCAGGCACAAATGCATATATTCTTGTGCTCCTTATTTCTTGTCTGGCATGGGATGCCCACAGGTTCTAACTTGACTTTCTGTTTATGTTGGTTCGTGAAGCAAGAATTGAGTTTACTGCCTTTGTAGATTCTAAATTCAAAATTCCAAAACTCAGCCCCCCCCCCCTCTGTCTCTCTATTTTCTTTAAAACAAAACCTCCTCCTTCTCCCTTCTCTCCGTGCTTGCCTTCTCTTTTTATTTGTTTTTCATCTGTGAAAATGTCAGCTGTTAACTGACCTTTTAGTGGGAATATATATACGCTTGTGATATGCTTTTGAGGCGACTTTACCAGCATTGTTTTGGGGCGTTTATGGGCCCGGCTTCCAGGAGATCTGCTTTTACAGGTGTTATATAAGTCTTGTTTTTATGTTCTAATTGTATAAGTTCTGCTGTTGTGCATTGTCTGTCTTTGGCTTCTGGAGCTTTTGGACAAGGTATTATATTTGATTATCTACTATGTTCCTTCACTATTTTAGCTACTTACAACATTGGATGATGTTCCTTTAACATTCTATAGCTGCCCTTCGGAAAAATCTTAGTCAGAGGAGTCTGATATCTTCTATTTGATGCTTATAGTGGTTCTTTAGTTGGTGAGTTTGCTTATCAAATAAAGTATATTAAGTTACTGCACTTACTGGGCTGGTCAATTAGCTTTTTTCCATTCCTATTACCGGGATATATTTGTTGGGTTGGATTGCAAGCTTTACTTTATAGCCTCCATAGCTTGAGAGTTTGTTAGAAGTCTAGCCATGGCTTCTGGGACAAGGTGTTTATTAGGCAATATTCCTTCCAAATTTCAACTTAGTGTTACTCTTGTAATTGCTGTCGCCTAAGATGTTTTTGCCCAGTTCAATATACTTGATCTGGGATATCTATTTACTCATGGTTTTTGTGCAGATCAGTAACTCTTGCAATCTGTTCATGAATTATTTACTATGTTAAGAGGATGTTTATGTGGGAGGTGCTATGTCTAATGGGCAAGTTCTTTACAAAATTGTTGTCATCAATTGTGGGAAAGCATTAACGGTGAGGTTGTTAGCTTATTCTTCCTTGAAGTTACAAACTTTTGGTGTTGCGGGCTTTCAAAATGTTTAAGATGGTACAGGTTATCTGGCAGCTACAGAGTATTGCACTGTTGGCTGACAAAGTGTAGCTTCCAAAATTTTCTTTGTGCATTACATTTGTTATGGAGTGCTGATTATTTTGGATGTCTTCATTGCATCTATGTACATGTCGCTTGTTTTGGGTAATGATGCTATGGCATCTGAGGCACTATGTTTGCGTGCAAGTATCTAATTTTTCAATGACACAGGTTCTATGGCTATTTGCTTATAGTATTGCTTTTTCATATTTGAAAGCCTTTCCACATCCCAAATTCTCTTGATGGATCTTTAATACTCCCATCAGCTGTTCAACAGGTTTCCTACTTATTCTTTTACGGGCATGAAAGGAGTTGGTGTTTGAGTTATCCTAAAAGCATCAGAGATGTGCTTTCTGTGTAACTAGATCACGCTGTACTGTAAATAATAGGTTATTGTTAATAGTTTTGTTTCTTTGGTGTTAGTGCGACCAAAAATACAAGAAGGAAGAAAAAACTAAGTGGCTAATGAGCTGGGGTTTTGTTTTTATCTTATTCTTTTCCATTCGTACTCTGATCTGTAGACTTCGTAATTTATCACAGTTTTAGATACAGGAGCAAGTGGACTTTCGTCGAAGTAAGATGATATGGAAACCTATATTGTATGACATGACGGGAAATTCTAATAGTTGAAAGAAAGCCACTTAGAATTCTTATAGCTTGTTAGTTCTTGGCCTGTATTCTGTTGAAGGATGACTAAAAATCGTAGGAGAAAAAATGAGGTTTTCCCCCACATTGGACCTTATGTTACTGGTGATGAGATAGGTTTTGGCCGTTATATGTTCCACAAATCTAGTATCGGGGACATGTTTGTTTGTATCCTTGTTCCTTTTTCTCTTTTACTCCTAAGACTTTTGATTGCACACACATCACAGTCAGGTATTTGTTGTATTTCACCCTTTTTTCAGTTTTCTCTCTGGTTGCATCTCCTTTACTCTTGTTTTGCTTGGGACATTGTTTTGAGCCTTCCGGATGGACTGATTATTAACTTTGTTCAACACTGTTCTGTTGTTGCTTTCTTGACTTCTTGTTGGTGCTTGTTTGCAAACACTCGCCCTTTGTTTTATTGTTGCTTTCCAAAAATCATCAGGCTCGTAACTCATCATCCGTTGTACCCCAGCATTCAATTTGACTACCAATTTTGCTTCTGTTGGTGGGGTTTACTATTATTATTGTTATTATAGAGCTGAAATTGATTTTGACGTACTCGTCTGACGTTATTCGTTGTGGATATATATTATTTAATTCTTTTGGATCCATTTGGTTGCTGGTTGGCAGTCTGAGTTTCTTTTGCTGTTTATGTGCAGAAGCTTCATGACACTAATCCACATCTCTCTCTTTCCTCTGCTTACACAGTCCACTTGTTTCAAACACTGGGAGTAGCTATTTTGTAGAAGGAGAAAAAGAAAAAAGGAAATCTCCCTGGCCTATTGTTGCAATTTGTAACAAGCATTTATGTTACTTTGCTTATATTTCCAGGCTTTGGAGCGGACTTTTTATCCCTTTTCTAGATGGGAAAACTTATATTAGCAACCCAGAAATTGATGTTCACGTTCTTTTTTATATAATAAGTTGTTCAATGACATGAATGATAATCCAGTGATTGAAAATATGTGGAGTGTGATTGTCATATTTTGTTGATTTCCATGTAATCTAACCATGAAGCATGTAAGTTGTCTTTGATGGCTTAGACGTAGATCCTGTTTAGTACTTTTGGTAGACTCAATGCACCAGTGAGTATACTTTTTGCATGTAATGCCACAACTTGACACGTGAATTGTTAACTAAATCCGCTGAGGACTCTGCTTGAAGTGTGTGACCTGCACTGCATTCATATTAGTTTTATTTTGTTTCCTTTGTAAGTTCTCACTTATCCTTGTGAAGTGTATGTACTCAATCGTGGTTTCTTACGTTAGTGGTATGCTGAGCAGCCTCATGACATCGTTTCACCTGTCCTTTCAGCTGAGAAACCTTATATCATCAACGTCAAAACATGATGTATATCTCATGCAAAATTACTCTATAATGCATTGGTCATCTGTTCAGAAGAGGTGCAAAGAAATACTCAATGTTGCGAAGCCTATCGAGCCCACTTTGGTAATTTGCTTTTTGTCTATGACGTGCTTGTATTTTTTCAAATAGTCGGTTCAGAATCTTTAGTTTTAATTTTCCTCTCATGCAGAAATCTTATGGATCTCTGCCTCAGACACTTTCCAGGGTACAAATATGCACCATGTCTGTCAAAGATAATTTCTTAGTTGCTGGTGGATTTCGGGGGGAGCTTATCTGCAAGGTATAATGGCGAACATGCATTGTGCTTTTTTCTGAATATTATCATCCCAGAGGATGCAGATAAGGCCTGCCTAGTAATAGGAAAGCAACATATACGAGCATAAGCGACTTTTCAGACACTGTTTTTGACTTCCGCTCCTTGTGTTTCTGCAGTACCTAAACCAATCTGGTGTTGTGTTCTGCACTAAAATAACCTCGGAGGAGAATGCAATTACCAATGCAGTAGACATATATCATAATCCTAAGTAAGAATTGGTTCCAGTTCCTTGTACATGTATCAATGCTTGTACAGTTTACTGATGTCACATATTTATGTCACAGTGGTGAGATGCGAGTTGTGGCTGCAAACAATGATTCTCACATCAGAATCTTCGACACCAGCAAATTTGCTTGCATTAGTCAGTTCTTATTTCCTTGGTCTGTCAATGTGAGTAGCACAACCCTCTGCGTTTTGGATGATTCAAGATTTGGTTTGCGATACGCATTCTGATTCTCTCCTGGCTTTAAACAGAATACTTCTGTCAGCCCAGATGGCCGGCTGCTAGCAGTACTCGGGGACAGTCCTGAGTGCTTGATTACCGACTCGCAGACAGGAAGGACGGTTAGCACTTTGAAGGGTCACCTGGACTACTCATTTGCTTCAGCTTGGCACCCAGACGGTAAAACTTTTGCAACAGGGAACCAGGACACCACATGTAGAATATGGGACATAAGGAACTTATCAGAATCTGTATCAGTACTCAAAGGTAGAATGGGTGCAATAAGGGCATTACGGTTCACTTCTGATGGCCGATTCATGGCTATGGCCGAACCAGCCGATTTTGTTCACATCTTTGACACAAAGGCAGAGTACACCAAGGCACAAGAAATTGACATGTTTGGTGAAATAGCTGGTATTTCATTTAGCCCTGATGCTGAAGCTCTCTTTATTGGAGTTGCAGATAGGACTTACGGTAGCTTACTCGAATATAACCGGAAACACTGCCGTAGCTACTTGGACTGTATCCTGTAAGTTGTGTATGTATACTTACTGAGATAAACATATGCTAGGCTAGTGTTTGGAGTACAGTGTAGCATAGGGTCTGAGAGATGCATGTGTTTGCCGAAGTAAATAGTGATTTTGTCCTTTAATCTGCACAGAGATGTCATGGACATGGCTATCCTATTACTTTCTAAAACTAAAAAGTTAGGAAATTGAGCGCATATGATTTAGTTATCGCAATTTCGGTAAAAACCATCCGGCCATGGAATGATGTAACCTATTATACAAGAACAACACTACTTCATTGCGTTAGAGGCTTCTGCCATAGACGGAGTATAGGAAATCTGATGTACGTAAGCATAACTATGTGTTAGAAACACACAGAGGTTGTTTTCTGATGATTGATGAGTCAAGCTATGTCGATTAACTGCTACGGCGCAACTAATTTAGTGAGCTATTTTGTTTTATTCTATGACGTAACCAATTATATATTTAGTAATTGCTATTTGCTATGTTGGATTGAGGACATGCAAGTATCTTAAAAGAGAGCTATGGAAATGAATGAGAGGAAAGTTATTTCTCGATCTTTAAGAATTTCACATCACAGAAATTTTATAGCTTATAAACCACATGTAATGAGATTACCACAACTTCCAACTTTCCGTGCTGAAATGGAGGCGTCACTGTTCATTGGTACAAGTCTTACTATCATCCTTGCAAGAACATTACAACAACAATATCATTACTCTATTTTTTTATAGACGAGAAGAACATTACAACAACAATATCATTACTCTATTTTTTATAGACTCTCGTCTATAACGGAGTATGAAGGAGTCGGATGTATGCAACTATACCCATGTATTAGAAACAAACAGAGGTTGTTTCCCGATGACCTATAATGAAAATTGCATCACACTCTGTCGATTAACTGCTACTTTACAATATAAGAAGTGCATCCAATCTAGTGAGTTATTTTGATTTATTTCACCATATTCCAAAGTCAATGAAGTGTGTGTCATTGATTCAATTGAAAATGGAAATGTGTGCAACAAATATATGATAACGTCAAAATGGATGTGATTCTTATATTGTGAAGTAGTAGTTGATCAACACAACTTGACGTAATTTTCATTATAGGTCATCATGAAACAATCTCTGTATGTTTCTGACACATAGGTATGGTTGCATACATCTGACCTCGTCATATCTCGCCATACAGGCAAACTTCTAAAATAGTGAGGTAATATTGTTGTGGTATATGATAACAGAAACGACCAAAGAAAAAGAAAGAAGAAGAAAGAGAATAGAATACATAGACAAGGATAACAAAGGAGTACATTGAGATGGTTCCACATTTGTGATGCAAAATATCATAAATAAGATGAAAGTATAGAATTCCATACCAAAAACTTTATTTTAGTCTAGGTGGCCCCCAACAAACAAAACAAAGAGATAGACGACAGATACATTGTGTCCAATATTTAATTGCATGTACCTATATATTTCACATGATAACTAATTATTACATTTTTCTATGTAAATAACTATTAATATGTGAATGTTGACTTGAACCACGATGAGATGAGTTTAAATATAAAGAACGTTCTGTTCCCTCATTTGTTTATCCACTCTTCTTTTCAAAGATTAATTGTTAGTGGACCCAATTTCCCCCTCGAAAACCATAAATTCCATTTAATGAGATGGAGAATCCTTTTCATAATTTAGTCATTGTGAGGGCTGGGTGGCATTTGTTATTTTCAAAAGCACATAGGAGATATTCATAGTCTCCTTAATACACAGGGAGGCAAATGTATTTAGTCCAAATCACATTCTACTTTTAGAGATTTGTAAAAATGAAAATCGAGTTATATGTTTTACTTAATAACGTCTTTTAATTAGAGTTAAAAATTTCTGACACAACATGTTAGCTCATTGAGAAGTTGAACACGTTTTTTATAGGTTTAGATTTGGTATTCGCTGGTTTGAGTCAGAATCATGTTGATCATGTTTCCAACCTGGACAGGTTAAACTTTCCATACTCAAAAATCTGGTTGGCTAGTCAATTCAAACCTATCTTACCAACTTGACAAGTGAGATGAGTTTGAATTTTGAATTCCGTTAATGTGAACATAATATGTTTGTCATTTCTAACTATAGCTTTTTTTATTCAATAAATTCTAAATAATGTAAATTAAATATAACCATTTATAGCCAATAAAATTCGAACATCGACCTTAAAAATTGTCTAACTAGTTACTATTACCGCATTTATACCTTTTTAATTACGCGTACACCCAAACAGTTTTATTTTCGATGTGTCTCTCGACAATAAATTTTTTTTTTGCAAACAATGAGTTGCCGTGTGGACTCGTGCGCCACAATAAAACAAAATAACATAAATAGAACACAACAATAATATTACCTTATTGACTTAGAGGCTTCCGCTTATGACGAGGTATGAGGTCAGATATACGCAACCATACCCATGTATTAGAAACACACTGTTGTTTCCGATGACCCATAATAAAAATTACGTCAAACTGTGTCGATCAACTGATACTTCACAATATAAGATGCAATCTAAAGTAAGGAAGAGTGTTATGCGGCTTTTTCCGTTCAAACAAATTAACCTAATTAATTTGAATCAAACGCAGATCAATTATTCTGCCATAAGTCGATTGAACCTTCAAGAAAACCTCGTGTTATGCGACTTTTTCTGTTTAAATTAACATATGCGTTCTTGTTTCTTCACCCAAGTCATTGAAAAAACACAAACAACGTACTTGAAGCTTGAGATTGGAGAAAAACACATGCAAATCTTATGATATTAAACCTTATTCTTCCACGACTTCAGAAATAAGTTAAAATAAACATGAAAACCAAATATTAGCGTAGATCGCTAGGAAATATATAATCCCAATTGCACCAAAAACAAGTTATTGAATTTCTAGCCAAAGGAGACATGAACTAAAACAACTAGACACACACATGCGATGTGTTTGCTAAAGATACACCAAATCCTACTTATTCTAAACTAATAATCATCTCGGATTCTCTGGGCCGCATAACCAAACCACTTACAATTTATTAGTATACCCTATTTTGGCATTATCTACCACGAGAATCTCTTGTCAGACCCAGGAGCAAATACCCAATAGCAGCGATTTTCATAAAATCATGCCAGGGTTTACATACATACGTGGGTGTATATACATATATACGTGGGTGTGTATGTATGTCTGTGTGTGTATGATATGTATATGTATGTGTAAACATGCTACTCAAGAAGGTTCTGACAAATTAACTTGGTGATGTCAATTATGAAAGAAAGGTTGAATCTTAACCTTGGAGTTTTTCACTTCCCGTGTGTAAGCTTTTGTACGCATGATATAAATAGAAGAATCTGCCTCTGTTCTAGAATTTGTCAACAGCTAACTTACAAGGGTTATACTGTAAGCTATTTGCATTATTTGAACTCCTATATTACTCTCATATATATATACACGACTACAACATTAGGAGACCAAATAATAGAATTCCTCACAAATGCCTCTAGAGAGATTCGAACACTCAATCTCCATCTTTTAAAGTAATTATCTCTTGCTTGTTTCTATCAGGCTATATCCTAGAGGTACAAACACCTTAATACTGCTAGCTAAAGGGGAGGTGAGGGGAGAGCATGGGACTTAAAAAGGGCAAACAACGAAAGTAAATTGTCTTCATTCTACTACTGCATCTCACATGCACATCATACGCATGCACGAGCCGTTCTTTTGAGTTTAGATGTGTTTTATGATGAAAGACAAGGTGTGCAGGTGGAGAGGAGATAGGATCCCCTCACCGTAAAGAGGTGCGGTAACGCGTGACCGCGCGACACGTGGCAGCAAGGGGGTGATGAGGCTAGATGCAGGTGACCCTCATCTAGCCTCACCACCCTCCCTTGCTGCCACGTGTCGCGTGGTCACAAAAGGGGTGAGGAAAGTGAGGGTGAGGAGATCCCAACCCGGTGGAGAGCTGCCGGGTTCGGGCATTATTACTGCATCTCCTACCGTGGCAAACGAAAAAAAAATCAGAAATTAAAACAACAAACAAAGTTGTGAATTTTTGATTTATCGATGTCCACATAGGAAATTTCGATATAATTACTATAACAATATGATTTAAGATGAGCAGACACATTTTATTGGATTAACTGTGTAAAACAATCGTTACCAGACCATTAACATAAGTACGTTAACCATCATGAAAATATTCTAGGTTATACATTTTACTAACAATGCGCATTATGCGTCAGATACAAAACAATGTTGTATAGATATTAAACTAATTGGCCCAATTGTAAAACAGTTTGTCCTAATACTTTGATCATAGCATACTCCTTACGGCGGCCACTCGAGGATAAAACCAACGAACCGCAAAGCGACAAGTATAATTGATTCAGTTCTCTACAGTTGAAGTCATTTGACCTTACCAAGGCAGGTCGCTTAAGGTCTGGCTCAGCTACTCAGATCTAACTGTACAGTCAAGTGAACATGCCCCAAGGGATATAGTACGACTCCTCGGCGTTGACAAGGATATCAAATCAGCATTAAGCAATCTTACTCAAAGGCCTCGAAGGCTAGTCACATCAGCCGAGACACCCTTCGGCCTAAGTCATCACCTCAGCCTCATCTGTCACCTCGGCTTCAGCGATCACCTCGGTCATACTTAACAGGTTTGCTATGTTCTTGGTGCATTACGTTTTTCAAGTCAACTCGGCCAAGGAGATTCCTGCCACCCAAGTAGCTTCGCCATGTAACTCGATGCTTGACGTCACTTGGTAGCCATGCATAAACAAGTCAAAACACGTGACATCATCCTACGGTATTCGGACATACATTGGCTCACAATAGCATACAAAAGCATAAAATAATGCCCAACAAAAAGCATGTTCAGTAAAAGAAAAAAACATTCTTCTCAAACAACAAAACAGAGATACGTTTCTCTAATATTCCAGCAGGGTTAATTGCACCTGGTATCCATTGTTTTCCACGAAGTTTTAAGTAGCATCCAATGTTTCATGAAACACACTTGACATCCAGACTTATAGGGTTAATAGACACCTGGCATCCAGATGACCGGCTGGACGACCGTTGACCGCTGAAATCGACCTTTGACCGGATCTAACCCTACTTTTAACCTGACTTTAACCACAGTTTACAATTAATAAAATAATAAAGTCAAAATAAATTAAAAGTTTAATAAAAAATAATTCAAAAATCAATAAAAAACCTACACCCCACCTCATCCCCACCCCTTTCATCTTCTTCCCTTCTTCCCCTTTCATCTTCTTCCCCTTTCCCTTCTTCCCCTTTCATCTTCTTCCTCTCTTTACCAAACTTCTTTCTTCCTTCTCCTCTGCTCTTCCCCTTTCATCTTCTTCCTCTCTTTACCAAACTTCTTTCTTCCTTCTCCTCTGCTCTTTTCATTGCCAAAAGAAAAAATATTTTGTTTGCCTGCCGCCTCTAAATTTTTTTTTATTTTTCTTCAAAAATTTGTTTCTTAGTCCGCAATCTGGCAAAGTAAGTACAGTTGAGTGGATGCTATAGTTAGAGTTGATTATAACTCCCTTCAGGTTACCTGTTCATAATTTTTCTGCTGCTTTTGTGTCATATACTGGCAGATTATATGAGCATTACACCGAATACAGCAAGTGTTTAGAGAACACATTAATCGAATTGCTCGGAGAGGACACTGCCACCACCGTATCTTTCGAGCACTCAAACGATGGATCGGGCATTGGTGCTGCACTTCTAGCTGCATCTCACTCCCGGTATCTTGATGAGATATCCTCAGAATAGTGGGAGCTGCATCTCACTTAAGGTGCCAGTAACCCCACAAACCATTCTTGCATTACTCTTTGTGAATTCTTTTTGTATGGTTTGTGGTTAAAATTGATGCACTGGAGGCCCTCCTTCTTGCTTGGAGGTGACGACGGGTAGGGGTGCTTGAAGGAGAAGAATGGAGCTTGCATAGTTGCTCTCCTTACATGCTTTCCTGAATTTGAGTTCATAAAATCTTTTGGTTTAATCAGTCCACCATTGCTGAGATTTCTTCTTTACTTGTGTACTCTGCAACTAAAAACGAAAGAAGAAAACGAAAAAGGAGGAAGAGAAAGATGGTTGAAAGAAAGTGAAATTAACCATGGTTTGAAAATTTTGGGCCCCAAGTGGGAGAAAAGTGAAAAATAAAAGGAAAATTGCTAAAAACCGCCTATAGCAGGTGCTTTCCCGGTTGCAGGATGTCAGGTGTCTATTAACCCTATAAGTCTGGATGTCAAGTGTGTTTCATGAAACATTGGATGCTACTTAAAGCTTCGTGGAAAACAATGGATACCAGGTGCAATTAACCCTATTCCAGCACATAAAAAACTCCAAACATGGTAAAATCTACAACTAACTTGAACGTCGGAGGGTTTTCCCCCTATTAACAACTCTGAAGCCTCTAACGTTTTTGATTTGTGTAGATACAACCATATATGTCTCATAAATCTTCTATCTGGATCATTTTTGGTACAACAATACATGTTTCATAAAACTACGGAGCCTCAAACGTTGTTGATTTATGCACGTTCACAGTACACATGTTTCATAAATCTCATATTTAGATTATTTTTGGTCCAAGGCAAAGATCTAACTTTGCCATCACGTAATAACTTTAATCTGACATGTCTCATTTACATAAATTGTGTAAAGCTAATAATAGAACATAAATTACATAAAATGATACAGTATTTCGTAACCTATGACATCATCACGCACTGATTTCCTCGTTAACGTATATTGAAACTTTTTCTGTACATAGTTACTTCTGTCTATTTGAGAGGAAAAAGATTGGCTGTATTTTGTGTCGTTGTCTTCTTGTTGTGTTGAAACTTGAAAGTGCAATTGAGCGACAAATTTATACAGCTGTATATAAATGGAGATATATGCAGTATTTTTGTAGCTATAAATACAAACTATATCTTTTAGCTGTCAATAAGTAAGTCTATAATTATTCACTTAGTCTTAAAAATATAATCATACTTAATCCGTCTCAAAAGTATAACCATATAGTTGATCTAACAACATGTAAAGTCAGATTATCAAAATATTTACGCATAATTATTAAATTTTGGTCCTAAATATTTCAAAAATTATTTCGACAAACTATTAGGTCAAATACTTTAAAATTAGTCTTAATTAATGTTTAACTACTTTAATTGTTTGATAGGAACGAGCATAATTATTATAATCGAGTTAATCATTTGTGGCAAATTTTACAATATAGTCGTCGTACATTTGATATGCTTGGTTTGTAAAATATTTCTTTCATCTAAATCCGGATATATATGGGATAACAGTATACGCAGAGACGATAGAAAATTAAAAGTTTGAATAAATAATCATGTTGTTTCTTTTACAGTCATATTAAAAAAAAATTTACATATAATTAGTTGTTTGATGATACTTATTCATTGTTATTTTGATTATCAACGAAAAAGGAAAACAAAAATACTTGGTGCTTGTCGTTATTTCAACACTATTCTAGAATCAGAGATGAACGCGATAGGAACAAATGGAATCTACAAATAAATTGCAATGGAACTAGTAGATCAGGTTTTCTATCTGTGCATTTCTCACCTTAAACTGCCTTTTCTGTACTTTTCGTTTTGTGATAAGGATACTAATAACAATAACAACAACAATCTTACCCAGTATATCCCAACGACATCAAAAACTATCGTTAGGGTCTGCCGAAGGTAAGAGGCAGGCAAACATTACCTCCATCCCAAGAGATAGAGAGTTTGCTTCCAGTCCCAAGAGATAGAGAGTTTGCTTCCAGTGAGACCTCCGGCTCTATATGTACCTGTATAGATAGTACAATATATGAATATGTACTAATGTATGAATTTTATTAAATATAAATCCAAAGCTTACGATATTAAAATAGTCAACAATGAATATGCACAAAAAAATAAAAATAAATGTAGATTGTCTAATTCTCCAAGTATGCTCTAAGGTGTCCCTATATCATGTCTACCCATCTTTAACCTTAATCATCTGCCTCCATGAACTCATATCTTGGATCATGTACTCAGAGATGTGTAACTCTAGTAAGTCCTGCCTAATCTGCTCATCCCACGTCAGTTTGGGCGTGCCTTTACTCCTCTTCCCTTCTACAATGAGGCTTTCAATTGCTCTAATAGACGACATTGTCTGTCTCTTCTCGGCATGTCCAAGCCATTTCAATCTTCCTTTTCTTATCTTATCTGCTATACTAGCCACCCATAACCTTTCTCTGAATATCTCATTTCTTATTCTGTCTAGCCTTGTGTGCTCACACATCTACCTCAACATCTTCACCTCTACCACTTCCATCTTCTACAAATGCGTCCTCTTGATGGCCCAGCAGTCTGTTCCATATAACATTGTCGGCCTCACAACCACCTTAATTTAGTTGGAAAATTCTTGTCACACAGCACCCCTGAGGCCGCCCTCCACCTACACCAACCTGCTTAAACTCGGTGTGCTACGTCACTCTCTATGTCCCCATCTTGTTGTAGAAATGATGCTAGGTACTTGAACTTAATTACTTTGGGACCACCTGACATAAGGATACTAATAAGAAAAATACCAAACAATCATAAGTGTAATAAGCTTGCGTAACCTGACGTATGTATCGTGCATATCTAGTCGAGTTTTAAGTTTATCAGGTACATATAGAGTCGGAGTCTTGCTGGAATCAAACTTTATCTTTTACCATGGAGGTATTGTTTGCGCACCTACCATCCTCCCCAAACCGTAGTTTTTTTTGTTGTGATATACATGGTATAATTGATTGATCGGAACTTCTAATTAATTTCATTTTTATTTAGAAATGTTTTCATCTGATAAAACTTTAAGCATTGATGTATCGAAAGGCGGTTTCTGTTCTAGCATGTGAGAATGTACTGATCCTTAAGGGGAGATAGACATTTGAACATTGATTAATTATAACAAATACAATATCCATTACACTACATTAAAATCGAATTCTAGTGGTTGGTAAAAGGTTGAACCCCAACTTAAAGGGCTCTCACTGCCATTGCGTCATTCCCAAAGAGCTGCGTGGAGGATGTAAATCAGGAGTCAAACGGCCTTCTGGATTGGGTGAGATCTTACACAGTTATCCACACAAGGTGCCCCCACAAACCAGGCCACACCCACACCGCGCGTCCCTTGATTCGAACTCATGACCTCTTGTTGGCAATCTCCAACCCAAGTACCAGGCCATTAAAATCGAATTCTCAATAGAAAAAGAAGTTCATGAGCAGTCTTAAAGTTGTTACGTTTTTGTTTGGTTAGTTTAGTGTAATCACGTTTAAGTCTGAGTATGGATCAATTCAGACATTGATGAGCTACAAATCGGATATTACACAAACTATGTTATTACATTAAAATAACATATTATTTCGAGACAAATTCAATATACAGTATTAGCTGGTGATTGAACTTTTTAAATGCTAATCATGCAGATCCAAAGTCTAAGTTCAAAATTAATTGCGGCATATGATTTTTTTTTTTATAGAATTTTTGTATCAGTCAGAGGAGGTGGATCCGGTCCACAAGCATCATTTAATCGGGTAAAAAAAAAATGAGATTAGCAAAAGAAAACATACCTTGGAACTAACAGAGAGGATGCTCTTCAAAGATCATTCACTGCTCCACTCAGCACTCCAATCTAATAAAAGCCAAGAGAAAGACATAAAACAAAGAGAGTGAGATCTTTTGTCTTTAGATGGACATTCTCTATGTATAGTAGCGGTTACCCTCTAGAATTAAAGATCTTTTGGCTCCATCTACCTTTGTGGATTTCTTATGGGTTAAGTAAAAAGTTAATGATAAATAATCAGTGATTGTTTTTGATAAATACAGATCATTTTATTGATAAATGATCATGAATGAATTATGATATTTATTTACAATAGGACTAACTAAATCATTTGTCTTGTAGGCAGGACCATGGAGGGAAAGCTCACGCGTGGAAACAAGGTATGACCGGGGATGGCACGGGGCAAATAATTAAATAACTTTCCTTTAATGTTTAAATCAATCTTTCCCAATCTTTGATGAGGGGTGAGTTCTCCCCCACCTGTACCAGAGGCTCTTTAGCCAGGTGAGATGTAAATCGAGGGATGTACTCCACCGGCAGCCCTGCAAAGGGAGAGGACACTCGAGACTCAGCCAGCCCAGAGACAACCCTTGTAATATTTCAACAAGGATTGTCTCCACACGGACTCGAACTCGGGACGTCGGGGTTCTAGCCTCAATCACCTTTGCCACTTACCACTGGACTATGCCCCTGGGGGCAATCTTTCCCAATCTTGATGTTATTTTACGAACAACAACATTACGCCATTATCTTAGAGGCCCATGTCTATAACCGAATATGAGGGGTCGGATGTACACAACCATGTCTATATGTTAGAAACATACGAAAATTGTTTTCCGATGATCCATAACGATGCGTCACACTATGTGGATCAACTACTACTTTATAATGTAAGAAGCCAATTTAGTGAATCGTTTTGTTTTATTCCATCATATTACAAAGTCAAGGAAAATTGTGTATTTGACTTTCATAGGAATGGAAATTTAATGAGTTATTTTACGAAGAAATAGTTAACTAAAATGTCGTTTTGTGAGGAGGACATAGAAACACTACATATTAGTATAAGAAAAGAGGAAATAGGAACTTTCGATTCTTTGTGTGCTACTCAGAATTTCTTTGTTTTGTAACTTTATTTTTGACCCACTTGACATAAACCACTAGGATGGTGGCGGAAAACTGACAGTAACATACTGTAAGACAAAAAAAATAAAAATTAATTTTCTCTAATAATCTCTTGAATCTCAAGATCAACAAAAAAAAGAAAAAGAATAAAGTTGTAAATATTGTAAACGAATATGAATGTTATAACATGACTGCGAAATGTATTGAATGTAAAAAGCATTTTCGGTATACTAGCCTTCCGTGTTTACGGTCTAGGAAGAGGATAGATCGCTCCGTAAACTGATGTACACAGCCTTATCCTACAGTTTGTGTAATAGGCTGTTTCTGCAGTTCAAACTCATGATCTCAAAATCATAGAATTCTGTCTTCTGCGAAATGTATTGAATGTACAATTCACAAATGCAGTATTGTATTGTACCATTATTTTCATCGAGATTGTACCTTTATACATGTAAAACCATTCATATTTTGTAGTCCCTAAGTAATAGCCCAACTGGTTCTGGACAGGGGTTCTTGAAAGGGAGGTTAGGGGTTTAATTCGCCAAAGGCAAGAAAGCACCTTCCCAGCAAGTGCATAGTGTGTGAGTTCTTGGCATGTAGGCTTGCCTGCAGTGCTGGGGGCTCCTTACGCAGACTGTATAAATGACCAAACTCCTGCTAACATGCCATTGGGTACCTGATTTACCTCCCTACACTATCTTTGGGACTGATTGGGCTCAACCTATTTTGTACCTTAAATTTCAAAAACTTGGGAAATACGTATTCAGATAATTATTAAGCATAATAATATACACACAACAGGGAGCATTACATCATTCATGAATTTTGGACCATTTCTCGATTTGTGCGTGTCATGATTCGTGAATTTTGGTCAACAAGCGTTAAAGCTTACTTGGCCAAAGCAATCGGGAAACGTCATCATGTTCCCATGTGTTCGTTACACATTGGCTAAGTCTGACTCTGATGACGTCATAAAGAAGGGTGAAGTCAGATTGCGGCAATAGGAGTTGGGTAAAGTGGGAAATTCGTGTTTAACGTAAACCACTGGCCCTCCAACTCGCTATATAAAGTGGGCAGCTGAGCTCACAAAAAGGCATCACAAGTCTTTCACACACTCACGCACCCCCCAAAGACATTTTCACACACACACAAACACCCCGCGTCTTCTCTCTGGCGAATTTGTAGTTTCTAATCCCCCCTCCCTCTCTGATCTCCCGCTTCTGCGATCCCTTTCTGCAAAATCATCTGCGTTTCAAGTTTCGGTTTGTAATTTGTCTTAATTTTAATTGAACGGAAAGCAAACTTGAACAGTGGTTTTCAAGAAAAGTCAGGTGTTTTCAGAACTGAGATCTAGTCTTTCTGTAATCTTTAGTTTTTTTCCCTTTTAACTTCAGAGGGCTTATTTGTTGTCCCTCAGAGGCTGCGTTTTTAAGCCAATTAGGATACCAAAGAGGTTGATTATTTACTGACCTCTTTCGCTTCCTCAATCCTCCCTTGTATTTTTTTTTGTAAAAAGAAAAAAAAGAAAGAAAATCTGTTCATATTTTGTTTTCTTGAAAGAATCACCTGTTCTTTAGTTTTGGAAAAAGAATCAGGCTGATTTTTGGGTTATAATATTGAGAAATTCCCTCTTTTTTCTTTTTTTCTCTCTCTCGATCTGTCCTCTTTAGCAGTTTTTTTGCAGGAATGGCAGCTACCATGGATTTCTGGAACAATATTTCTATGGATCCAAAGTATGATAGTTTTCAGGGTAGTGAGCTGATGGAAGCACTTGAGCCTTTTATGAAATCAAGTGCTTCTCACCCTTCTTTTCCTACATCCTCTCCTTCTTTCACTTCTCCTTCCTGCTCCCCATCATTCAATGACCAATTTCTCCCTTATCCCACCTCTTCTGATGCTGCTTCTTCTTCTTCTGTTCCTTTTTCTTACATCTCATCCTCTTCTCCTCCTCCTCAGGCCCAGCCTAATATGTACCCAGATTGTTCTTTCCCAGCCCAATCAACTAATGGGATGGACCAATATGGATCAATTGGGCTTCACCGTTTAACTTCACCACAGATCAATGAAATTCAAGCCCAGATTAGCCTCCAGACCCCAACTCAACAATACATGAGCCCAAATCAAGCCCATAACTATTTCTTGGCCCCAAGGCCCATCCCCATGAAGCACAGTGCCATGCCTCCAAAGCCCACAAAGCTTTACAGAGGCGTGAGACAACGCCATTGGGGAAAATGGGTCGCCGAGATCCGTTTACCCAAGAACCGGAGCCGACTCTGGCTGGGAACCTTTGATACAGCAGAAGAGGCCGCTCTTGCTTATGATAAAGCGGCGTTTATGCTCAGAGGCGACTTTGCTCGGCTCAATTTCCCGTATCTCCGGCACAACGGCTCTGTCATCGGCGGCGATTTTGGGGAGTACAAGCCTTTGCACTCCTCCGTTGAAGCTAGGTTACAGGTCATTTGCCAGAAATTAGCTGAAGGGAAGAGCATTGATGCCAAGAAGTCAAAAGGGTCTCGCCGGAAAAGCGCCGCCGTGGAGGAAAAAATGAAGGTGGAAGAAGCTGCACATGATATAGGATCCGAAAGCGACGCGGGGTCGGTTCGTGAATCGGGTGGGTCATCTCCGTCTTCGGATCTTAACATTCCGGAGTTCATCTAGGAGGGTCTTTCATGGAATGTTTGCTCGGAGAATTCCATGCTGCAGAAATATACATCTTATGCAATTGATTGGGCAGCTTTATAGTATTTTTCTAATGTTTTAGATGTTTTATTTTATTTCTTTGTTAATGAAATATGTTAGGGTAGGACAGGCACTGCAAGAGTTTTTGAAAATTGCAGAGTTAGTCCTTGATGTTTATGTTTAGTTGAGTTTAAGGGTCAGGGAAGTTTGAGTTGAATTAGGTGATGTTGGATAGTTTGGAGCCCCCATAACATGGTAGCCTTGCTTTTTCTTTGGCTAGACCATGGATCTTATGGGGGTTTATAATTTATTTATTTATTTAATATTAGTAAGTGGTTATTACTATTGTACTCGGTGAATGTTAAGATGTTGCTTTGTTTTCTTAGTCCAAGTTTATAACATAATGATGTGTTGATCTTTCAAGTACGTGCAACATGATGTAGAAGTGATGGTGGACTTATATCAAATTGTATGATATAATATACCAATTCTATTCAGTTATTATGAAAGAGGATGTAACACAAAGAAACAAATGTAACATGTAGATTTGCAGTAGACTTCCGTGTTTGTAAAGGCTGCGAGGAACGTGTGATTCTTGTTTTCGTATCGGTCATGCTATAGATATATGTTACTAAATCTGAAATGAACATGGGGATCAAAGTTCGGAGATTTTCCAAAGTCGACTCAAAAAGAATATAATCCAATACATCTGCAATTCATGACTTGCATATTTAAAATCAACTTATATATTTTAAGAGGTATACAACAATATGGACGTATATGCTTAACTAATTCATGTGTGAAATCCATCTATATGCATCTTTTTGTATCTTTCGTTTAATTAAACTAGTAAAGAGTGAGTACAAGTCGATCTCACAAAAAATGGTTGAATCCTTTTATAGGTTGAAAAAGACTTATTATGCATGTTTATCATATAGATTTTGGTGAATGAACTTTGTAGCAGTGCCTCTCCCCGACAACTGAATAATTCACCCTTGATGATTATGAGTTTGGATCTCCTCATCCTCACTTTCCTCACTCCTTTTGTGACCGCACAACACGTGGCAGCAATGACGGTGGTGAGGCTAGATGAGGGTCACCTGCATCTAGCCTCACCACCCCCTTTGCTGCCACGTGTCGCACACCGCATTCCCTTGCGATGAGGGGATCCTATCCCGATGATTATGATGTCTTGGTGTGAACTTCCCATCCCACTTTAGATTGGGAAAGCGAAAATGAGAAAAAAAAAAAAAAAGGGAAAGGAGAAAGTGTGCAAAATTCCATGACTATAAATCTGGAAGATGTTAATATTATGTAAATAAAAATTGGGCTTTTGTGTTCAGATTATGTAAATGCCATGAATACAAAATGTGGTACCCAGGACATATCTCAGTGGTTCAAGGTAAGAGGTTTCGAAAGAAAACTCAGGGGTTCGAACTTTGTCGAAGACAAGAATGTTTGAACTCTCTCAAGTCTAACTGCATAGTATGGGAGCACTGGAATGACCTGATAAGCTGACAGGCCAGCCCGTCAGTTGTTCTTTCGGTGCCAATGGGTTCTTTGTGCTATAAAAAACTTCTAATATTAGGTCCTGAGAACCTGATTACATCCCTACACATCTTGTGGAACCGAAGGTGATAGGAACCTTATTGGTTGGGATCCAACCATGAATACAAAATCTGACGGAGCGTCATTGAATTAGTGGGCACAACAAATTGGGCCTGCAGGACATGGTTTGCCAGTTCGATATCCTGGGAATCTAGGGTAAATTGAGCCTAAATACATAATACTTGGTGGAATTGGCTATGAGCCCAAACGCTGAAAAGTCTTTAGGGCGGCCCACAAGTCTTTTTCCTTTTCCTTCAGAGATATTCTTAAGAAAACATTGCACGTTGTCATATATACTGTGATCCTGGTATATCTATTAAATCTTAAGTTTGAAGCTATTGGAAATTTTACATCAAATTAGTGATAACATTGCCAACATAATTACGATGCCATGCATACCGTGATCTTGGCATATATACACCGTATACACCGTGATCCAGTATGTATACGAAATCCAAATTTGAATATATTAAAATTTTGATAAATTTGATACCATATACACCGTGATTTCGGTATATATATATATATATATAAAAGTCTTAAGTTTTAATTTGCCCGAGCCTCAAGAATATTAGTGTCGCTAGCCGCAGGACTAGATGTGGAAACTCGGCCTATAAAAATTGACGGGCCAACAAACTACCCGGGAATCTATCATTGACAATAGGTCCACCTTATGTCCTAGTCCAAAATTAACACGTATTTCTCATAGGCCATAGTGAGCCATACACCCCAATTAGATTGATTCATGGATGTTTTCGACTTTTTTAAACATGATATTCAAACCCTTATTGATATATAAAAAAAAGTATTATTGTCTTTATCATTATACTCTATTCAAAGCCTTCGATTCATGGGAAGTTGGTATAGATTATGATCTAAAAAGGTTGTTACTGGCGTACTAGATTCCTGTATTTACGCAGAGTCTAAAAAGAGGTTGGATTTTTTCACGGTCTGATGTACGCACCATATGTATAGATTATGATGTATTCACTGCATTTTTTTTTAGTAATGCGACATAGGATGGAGAAGTGTCACACGAAATAGAGAAAATGCTAGAAACTGAGTTGATTGAACTTAAGACCTTCGTATAAGCCACATTCATTTCAGAGTGGAAATTAAACATGTGTGGTAAAACAAAAAATTAAAAGAAAATGTTTAAATTCTTTCTGAACAAATGTAACAATGTTATTAAGTTGGCTAAAACTTCCCACCTAGAAGTCGTGGAACCAAAATAGTTTAGTTGAAATTTTCTAGACTGATTCGTTATAAAGGCAAGAAAAGCAAGACAATGATGCAATTGGTCCTAACTGTGATAATTACTTCGCTAAGTATTTATTTTCTTGTTTTTGTAAACTGAGAGTTTGAAAAGAAGAGGAAAAATATGATAAAGGGCGTTTCTGGTATATTAGGGTTCCGTATTTGCGCAAGGTCAAGGGAGGGGCCAGATCGTGAAGTGATCTGATGTACGCTGCCTTACCTTACACTTTATGCAAGAGGATATTTCTACTGTTCGAACCTGTAATCTCAAGTTCACAATAAAGAGAAAAAAATAAGATGTTAGGCTTTAAAGTTTTTCCTTTTTCAAGCTTCCCAAAGCAAAGGTTCATCTTTTTGCCAAACCATCTCCTTCTTTTGGGAATCTTCAATGCGTAAGAACCCCTCCTAAGAATTTGAGGCACATTGGTTGCCTCTTTTTGTTGAGTATTTACACATTGACAAATAAAACAAGAGGGCTTTACAAGAATTAAGAGACATGCATTCACCAGCCAAAAGAATTTCTTGAAGTTTGAGTTTTAGGCGCATGTGACTATTCATCTAAACAACTACCTGCCTTTGTGAGATTCCTAAATGACACATAGGGTTGTTCCTCTTCTCTTAAGCCGAAGGTTTAGTTTGCGGAGGCCACTTTGTGTGGGTTACTGCATAAGATCTCATCAAATATAGTAAATTGACAGGTTTCTGGTTTACATCCTCCACACATGCTTCTTGGGGTTAGGACAGTAAGAACCTCCAAGATAAGAGATTTCACCGCTCCAAGAGATTCCTAAATGACGTGAACATAAAAACACTGCCAAATTTGGCTTTGATGTATGAAAATTTTCTCTTGAATATTGTCCTTCTTTCTTGTTATGATCGCGGTTATATTACATTTATTTTCTTTTCTGTTTTGACTTTTTTCCCCTTAGCTTTTGATCGAACTTATGATTCATCAACTTTATATCATTCACAAAAGTGATAGTTTTTGATACTATTAAGATATACTAGATATGTATTGTTGTTGCCGCGAAATGGACCACTTCATATAATAACGTCGCAAAAACTGTACATCAGAGGGAGATCATAGGTTACTTACAAAACAATTACAGGACTTTCTACTCTATCCCAAGCTAATCTAAAATTTCGAGATCTTTCAAAAATACGACGTATCGTGGTATGCACATCCGGTTGTAGAAAGTCGACATCAAACAGAAACTTATTCCTCAAAAACCAAATATTCGCCACAGTTTTCCGGAAAACATACGCCCAATCAGCCCGTGGCGAGCTACTCACCTCTCTTTTTAGATTGGCATCAATCCAACCACTAACATCCAACGTGTCATCAAAAAAGGTCCTACTATACCGGACCGTTACCACCTTTCTCCAAATCTTCTGTGCAAACTTGCAGTCTCTCAAAGCGTGTAGGCAGCTGTCCTGTTGCTGATGGCACAATCCGCAGGTCGGCGTGTTTCGAATATGTCGGGAATGCAGTAAATCACTTGTTGGCAGACGGCACAGACGTGCCTGCCATAGCAGGAGGTTATCCCGTAGTGGGCCTCTGAGTTTCCATATATTTCTCCATGGCACGTAGTCCCTCCTATCCATCTCCGGTAACTGCATTTTTATAGGCCGATGCCACCGTAAACTTTCCACTGTTAGTGCCTTTCCAAACCAATTCAAAACGCTGGACGCCCTCCGTTGAAAGACCAACAGCTCTAACCTCCGTCCCAGCGGCAACCAATGGAAGCGTGGCAGCTATACTCCGCCAGGTGTGGGTGCATGCGCGTTGCTGAGAACGAGCATTCCAAATATCACCATACTTAGCCAGCAAAATATTAACCCATAGTGTGTCTTTCCTTTGGATTAGTCGCCAGCTAGATATGTGGTGTTGTTGCATATCAGTAACAATAGATATCCTGAGAGTCTTTTGCGAAACACTTTTTTTCTGTCAACTTCATAAGTGTAAATTTTTTTTTGGTTGTTCTTCATGTAATTTGTTGCAAATTGATAAAGAATTATTAATATTATGATATTACAAAAGAGGACGGTTTACAAGTCAGGAAAGTAACACCTTCTGGATTGAGAATCTCGATTTTCTTAGTTTTGTTTGATGACCATTATGGTAATACATTTTCTTGGGGTTACTTATGCTACTGCTTTAAATTGTTCTTTCTTTCGAATATTAATTTGCACATTTTCAAACTTGCAAAATTCGAAGTATGGTACCTGCTTGATTTTCACAAGTATGCAAGAAAAATCAAACAGATTTCGGAGATGGTTCCTTTTGTAAAATTCAGAGAATAATCTGAGGGGAAAGGATTTTTATTTCTGATTTTAAATTTCACTTTCAACTCTGACACACGAAAATAGCATCCGTGAATTTTATTTTATTTGCCAAGTAAAAGCATAGGGCGACAAGTGTCAATACATCAACAAAACTACAACAACATTACCCACTGTATTTTAGACTTCCGCTTATAGCAGGGTACGAGAGGGTCGGATATACGTAATCATACATATGTATTAGAAACATACATAAGTCGTTTTTCGATGACCCATAAGGGAAATTGCGCCAAGCAGAGTCGATCACCTGATACTTCATAATATAAGAAACGCAGCCAAAGAGTAAAGTAAATTTTCTTTTCTTGAAAGCACATAATTTTAGATGCGTGATATATGTTGGTTAAGTTAAAATTATTGAAAACACGTGCATAATTGACGAATAAGACCATATATGTCTTAATATATTATTGCTCATAATGTTGTAAAAGATTGTTAGTGATAAATATCTTATTTTAGGAAGTATCTACATTTTCAAAATGGTAAATTGCACTAAGAAGGTATACTTTCAGATTTTTCACGGCTTGACCTTCTTTGTATCCACAAGTTCATCTTCTATTTGTTAGATGCAAAACGTTGTATCTCAATATTGAAAACATTCACTGTTTCAGTATTAAAAAGAAAATTCTAAGAAGATACAAATTATGTCATTCAACGGTCTCTAGCCTAAAAAACATAGTGTTTGATAGTCACAAAGAATCTACGCCTAAACCCGTATGAGCATAGGACAGAGTTGACAGCTGATCTAAACTCATGTATCATGGGTGTTAGGATTCAAATTTACTAACATTAGATGTAATACATACAAGTACCAACTGTATTATGTCGTTTCTATGTTTTTGATATATATATATATATATATATATATATATATATATATATATGTGTGTGTGTGTGTGTGTGAAAGGAGGAAAAATCGAATCTTAGTTAACAAGGCAAACCTAGTGGAAAAAGCACGGGAGTTTAAGGCATAATTCCTCTAGAAAACATACTTCCAAAACTTGTCAGAGTATTAGACCTCTGACTTCTAATCTCTGATTAATCTATATATGATAGTATTATATAACTTTCTTTTGCGCTTTAACTAAAAATAAGCGAAAGCAATGTGAAATCAATAATAGAGTATTAAGATTTATATCTGGTGATCACTTATTTCTACTATTTACACCGGCAGTTGGTCAGAGTCCAACTACATGAAAGGTTAGGGTAACTGAAATATGTTGGCCCATTCCATGTTTTCCAAGAAAAGGTGGTGTAGTATTTCTTTCATCTTAGCTTGTTAGTATAAGTTTACAACTCTAAACTATTACTACTAATACGACAACAACATTGTTCCATTGTCTTGGAGACCGGATATACGCAACCATACCCATGTGTTAAAAACACACAGAGGTTGTTTCCTGATGACCCATAATGATGTATTATCATTATTTGTTGTTTATGAAAATAATTTTAAAAAGTAACCATAATTTAACAGATTTACTTTATAAAGTTGATCGTCCTCTTACACAAAGTGTAGGGCAAGACTGCGTATATCAGATCGTAAAGCGATATGACTCCTTCTCGTACCCTGCACAAATATGAGAGCTTAGAACATTTTTTTTACTTTATAAAGTTGGCCGTATTTTAAGATATCTTAGAAACATAATAGATTAACAAAAGTAGGCCGAAAAGAGGTAGAAGAGTATGATTACCATGTACTTACAGGAAAAGCTAAATTCTTGACTCGAACGTGTCGTTTCCTATAATTTTCGAAAGAACCTTTTTCTTTTTTGATTTACGTCTCGAATATGGTAACAATATATTACGTGGCAATGACT
>AP025065.1:31518748-31618039 GCA_036186865.1 Eustoma russellianum
AAAAAAAAAAAAAAATGCTTGAAAAGAAGTCTGCATGTGACAAATTATGCGAATTTTTCACGACGATCTAATTGAAAACGAAAAGTATCAAGTAATGGAACTCTTACGTCACCTATTCACGAACTGTTCGGTTCGGTTCGTTTAGCTAAACGAACTTTAAAATTGGTTCGCGTTTGGCTTGATAATCTTATAACTGTTTAAACGAGCCAAACAGTCCGTGAATATTTTGGCTCGTTTAACTAAACGAACCCGAATACCTGTTCGAATTTGACTCGTAAACAAATAATCACCGAACAAATATGAATCGAATATAAACCGAACTCGAACAGTTCGCGAACTGTTCGATTCGTTCAATAGCTTGTTAGAGTATGAAGAGCTAGAATCTGGAAAATTTCTGTATATTTCTGCACACACTTCCTATACACTTTTCATCCTTTTTATACTACATACAGTCTACACGTATATGGTAACCCTAATATTCTATATCCTAAATTACAGCTGATTAGGACTAAAATTATGGACACAATCAACTACAATAAATACAATAGAATATTTTGTAGACTAATATGGTAACTAGTATATTCTAACACTCCCCCTCAAGTTGAATAGTGGGATCGCCAATATTCAACTTGCACAATACTGAATCAAAGATTCGCCCATTCACTGCCTTTGTCAAGATGTCTGCTAGCTGGTCCTCGGACCGCACATGCGGTAGAGCAATGACGCCGCTATCCAGTTTTTCCTTAATAAAGTGTCGATCAACCTCTACATGCTTAGTTCGGTCATGCTGAACAGGATTCTCGGAAATACTGATGGAAGCCTTATTGTCACACATCAAGCACGTTGGATCGTTTACCGGAATACCAAGCTCAAGTAACAATTTCCGAATCCATAAGACTTCGGTGATACCTTTCACAATGCCTCGAAATTCTGCTTCGGCGCTTGACAACGCAACTACCTTTTGCTTCTTGCTCCTCCAGGTGACCACATTTCCCCCAACTAGTGTAAAATACCCTGAAGTAGTCGTCGATCAACGTGGTTGCCGGCCCAGTCCATCAGTGTATGCCTCAATCTTTAGATGTCCGTTATTCTTAAATAACAAGCCACGTCCAGGTGTCCCTTTTAGATACCTCCATCCTCAGTACAGCATCAAAATGGTGTTTTTGAGGAGCATGCATGAACTGACTCACAACTCCAACAGAATATGCAATGTCTGGCCTGGTATGAGACAAATAGATAAGTTTCCCCACTAAGCGCTGATATTGTTCTCGATCTATGGACAAATAGATAAGTTTCCCCTAACGCTGATATTGTTCTCGATCTATCATTGGAGCTCCCTGAACATTGTCTAGTCTGTGATTCGGGATCATTGGCGTGTCAGCTGGTTTTGCATCAATCATGCCTACTTCGGTTAACAGGTCCAGGATATATTTCCGTTGTGAAATGTAGATACCAGCTGATGATCGGAGTACTTCGATTCCCAAGAAGTACTTTAGTCCCCAAGATCTTTCATCTCGAACTGAGTGAATAAGTGATCCCTGAGACGAGACATTTCATTAGTGTTATTACCAGTAATAATCATGTCATCAACATAAATAATAAGACATGTAATGAGACTTCCCTGTCGTTTGATGAACAAGGTGTGATCAGCATTGCTTTGCCGGTATCCATCTTGTTTCATAACTGATGTAAACCTGCCAAACCAAGCTCTGGGAGACTGTTTAAGACCATACAAAGCACGGTGAGCTTACAGACTTGTCCTGGTGAGAACTCTTTTGAGAATCCGGGAGGCGGTTCCATGTATACCTCCTCTTTCAGTGTCCCATGTAGAAACGCGTTTTTGACATCAAATTGCTGCAGAGGCCAATTTTCTGTTGCGGCAATTGAGAAAAGAATTCTGATAGTGTCAAGTCGAGCAACAGGCGAGAAAGTCTCGGAGTAGTCTACTCCATATGTCTGCGTATAACCTTTCGCTACCAATCTTGCTTTGTGTCTTTCTATACTCCCATCTGCTTTATACTTGATAGTGAAAACCCATCGGCACCCAACTGTCCGTTTTCCTTCGGGTAACAGGCATTTTTCCCACGTCTTATTCTTCTTAAGAGCATCCATTTCTGCGTCCATAGCCTTTCTCCATTCAGGTTGACTGCATGCTTCTTCTACATTTTTGGGAATTACCTCAGAGCAGATTTTGCTGAAGAAACTCTTGGCTGTTTGGCTTACCTTTTTTCCGGGAAGTGTGACAGGGTATTTTGAGGCTCTGGCTATCTTTGTAGGTGAGTATCTGTTGGGTGGGACCCCCCTGTTTTTCCTTGGTGGAAGCACCCGTCCCTGTTCTTCAGCAGACACGTTAGTATGGTCCAGTCCAAAACAATTATGATCAGATATAAGTGTATTGCTGGGGGGAGGAAGGGACAGGAGATAACTCAAATGGGATGGTATCACTGGAATTGTCTTCACGACTACCACTGTCATTATGTATACTACTACATACCTGTTGTGGTGCATTCACCTGGGGAGTATCATTATTAGTGATCCTTGGAGAAGTGGCCCTATTATCGCAGGATGTAGTAGTGCCATCAGGGTCAACCACTTGCCTTCCCGAATCGGTCGCAGGCCAGGGTAGATCAGACAACCAATCGAGGGATCCATCTTGAGCTATCTCCCCCCTGAGACCGAGGTTGGGTAGCAAAGAAGAACTCGGTTTCAAGGAAGACCGCAATTCATAGTTACCTGGATGCGCCGAGTGCGGGGATTGTAACAATCGGTAACCCTTTTGAGTAGTAGCATATCCGACAAAAACACACTTGTCGGCACATGGGTCAAGTTTATCTCGTTGTTGTTTAGGAATATGGATAACTACCGTGCACCCAAAAACTTTGGGTGGCAAGTCATGACGGAAGATGGTGGTCTGAGTAGCCAAGGTGTCAAGAGGTGTTTTATGGTGGAGTATAGCAGTGGGAAGTCTATTACTCAGGTAAGTAGCCTGGGACACTGCCTCCGGCCAAAACCCCGGGGAACACCAGATTCTATCATGATGGCTCGTGTCATCTCCAGTAAGGTACGATTTTTACGTTCGACAACACCATTTGTTCAGGGGTGTTGGGGACACAAGTTTGATGTATAATGCCGTGATTAGTGAAGAATTGTTTGAGTGCCCATCAAGATATTCCCCCCATTGTCTGACAGTAGAATTTGAATGGTCGAGTTATATTTGTTTTTTATCATTGATAGAACTCGACAAATTTTTCCGCAACATCAGATTTTTGTTTGAGAATATATAGCCAAGTCATGCGGGAATAATCATCAACAAAAATAACAAAGTACTGAAAACCCAATGGAGTAGGGTGGGGTGAAGGGCCCCAAACATCAGAATGTATCAACGAAAAAATTTTGTCCACACGAGTATTATTCAACTGATAAGTATTCCTGGGTTGTTTTGCACGGAGGCAAGTATCACATGTAAATTGGTCTAAATTTTTGGTAAACAAAGCTGGAAAAAGTTTCTGCAAATAGCGAAAAGAAGGATGTCCTAACCGACGGTGCCATAACCATATCTGGCGAGAGATCGATCCGGTGGCAAGATTAGAACACCCGTGGCACTACAGCATCCACGTAATAGAGACCTTCTCGCTCAGTACCACGTCCAATGATCTCCCGAGTATGAATGTCCTGCAACACGCAAAGTGAGGATACATAAGTACAACGCAGTCGAGTTGTTTAGTAAGCTGGCTAATGGATATAATTTAGTAGATAATGCAGGAACAAATAAACAGTTTCTTAAAGTGATATCAGGGGTAACGGATGGTTCCACTTCCCTGGACTGGAATGGTCTCACCACTAGCAGTTTCAAGTTTTTAGGGAACTGACTGGCTTAAAAAATCTTTTGGGTCAAAAGTCATGGTGTCTGTGGCGCCGCAGTCAAATATCCACTGAGGTTTGGGACTTGGGTTGGTGCTGATAAGGGCATGTGGAGGTCCAGGGGGTAAACTGTAATTATTGAGTAATTTAGGGACTAGATCTGACACAGCTGAATTGTGCTGGACCATATTAACCGCTCCTGGAAAAACAAGGGACTCAAGTGCCTTATTAGAGTCAGTCGGGGGGCGAAGGGTAAATTTGGGGGACTGAGCCGAAAATCCAAAAACCGGGGGCAGGGTGTAATATTACCAGGTCCTTTTTTAGTAAAATCAAGGTTAAAAAAGAATTGGGGCTAGGGTTTCCTAGCCCCTTACCTCCTTCGTCTGCGGCCTTATCTCCTTGGCTGCCTATCGTCTTCCCGCCTTACCTCTTCTTCTGCGCAGTTGCTGGCTCCATCCTCTTGAGCCTTGGCAGCCGCAGCTCTCCCCTTTTGTCCGGTGGTAATCCTTTTGCCTTCCCACCACTCTGGATAGCCATAGATTTGGAAACATTTTTCCTTTCCATGGCCTTTCTTACCACAATGGTCGCAGATTATGGAGGATTTATCACCTTTATCACCCCGTGATGATGGAGGTCCTGAACGGGATGATGTTGGCCCTTGCTGTGCGTTCGTACTTCGGTCTGGTGGTCCACGGCTTCGGCCACGACCTCCTGCTGGCTTAGCCGCCAGCCCTTGCCCCCACCCCCAATGACGAAGTTGTCTCTGAGGGGCCATGGAGAAGAAGTCCCGCCAGGGTTTCTGCTCTTTTAAATTCAAAGAATGCAGCTTCCACATTTGGAAGGGGTGTTCTTTTTAATAATTCCTTTTTTTCAGTTTCGAATTTGTCACTTACGGCAGACAAGAATTGGTATAACCTAAACTCCTGCAATTTTTGGTTATACAGTGAGATGTCATCAGGGCACTTCATTGGGTTGGTGTCCAAGGTATCAATGGATACCCACAGATCTTGAAGTCGGTTCACAGATCCTCCAGAGAGCTGTCCCCCAGTCGAATGTTGTTTGCTTCTGCGATGCAGATCAAACACTTGTAAAGAATCCCCCCTTTGAGCCGTAAGTAAGGGCCAATCCGTCCCAGAGTGCCTTCGCAGTAGGGTAACGTGACACATTATTTATCATGCTTGCATCTACATTCTGTAAAATCCAGGTAAATACCGAGTTATCATCTTGTTCCCATCGTGGATTACCTTGAGTCTGTTTGGGCCGGAGGTGGAGGCATCCCGGGTGAGGGTGGTGCTGTCTGCCCCGTCCTAAATGGCTCGGTATATTACACGGGACCATAAGGAATAGTTATTTTCCTGTAAGTTTTACTGCTATATTGAGATTCTCGGGCAATGATACTGTGGTCTGCGTTTGTGGGTTGAGACTGTCTTTGAGAATTTGAGCCACTTGGATGGCCAAATCTCCAGGAATTGAAGTGGAACCTGGTTTTGGTTCTTGCTGGTTCTGGTTTGTTTCTGACATGGTAATTTCGCAGGTATGTTGGGCAATGAAGACAGGTTAGGACTAAGCCGGGATCAAACGCTGAAAGGTTTGAGATTGGTATGATGCAAAGATGACAGTGTACTGTCTGAGCGAAGCCGGGTTGCCGGAGAGGTATAACAGCCGTATGGCTTGGAATGATACCCGCCGGATATTGGCTAAGTATTCAGGCAAGGCAATGAGGAGATTTTTTCTCTGAGCCTATGCTCAAAAGGAAAAATTTCAGTGGGCAGAAAAAAGGATAAGGTGGCTCTGATACCATGTTAGAGTATGAAGAGCTAGAATCTGGAAAATTTCTGTATATTTCTGCACACACTTCCTATACACTTTTCATCCTTTTTATACTACATACAGTCTACACGTATATGGTAACCCTAATATTCTATATCCTAAATTACAGCTGATTAGGACTAAAATTATGGACACAATCAACTACAATAAATACAATAGAATATTTTGTAGACTAATATGGTAACTAGTATATTCTAACATAGCTCGGGGATAAAAATTTATACGGATCGTATAAAAGTATCATAAGTGTGGGAAGCATCGATCACAACCCGGATAAAATGAGCCACATGTACTAAGATTGAAAATATCTATGGCATATTATGTAAGACGTCGAATTGATTTGGTGGTAAGTCTTTTTGCACTTCTTAATTGGAACCTAGATTTGAATCATATTTTTCTCTATGTGCGGGTGGTATCTTTTTTTATTTTTATTTTTTTTTAAAAATATCGATTGGTTGTCCATGTTTGAAACAAAGCGAGACTAAAACCAGTTGATATTGGTTGAAATAAACTTACCTAGCGTCGCTATGTCTAAATTGTGAAAAATTATCAAATAATGTTTATAGTCAACGATAGAAATTATAGAACCAAATATATGTAACGAGAGTCACCTACATAATTTGAAAAAAAAAAAAAAATAGCTACATGCAGATGAATCCACCCCTCAAAACCCTCGTTTTAGGTCGTGAGAAGATCTAGGACTTTATAACAGTGTCCGTCGAACAACCTTTAGCCCATAGATATTAAAATAGCAGAAGAGATTTTATATTGGTCAGGGAGTAAGTTGTGTAGTGATTGGTTGTTACAAGAGACCCATATCTATACATTTGATTGGTTGAAGAACAACTAACCATGCTATTTTGTTTTTCTAGGAGTATTTTAAAATTTCTCAAATGGCATATTTGAATAAATACATTATTGCCCATTGCATCGGTTGTCTGTACCGATTTTTTGTACATAAACATGTGACATAATGGGTGTTGTTTAAATTTTACGAAGGCAAGATATATACAAAAAGATCTGATGAGTTGCAGTATGAACTCGGATCTAATCCGACAATCTACTATACAAAGACTAGACATAAAACAATCTGCAAAGTTGCAGTTCACAAGTCTGATTTGTTTTTTTTAACAATAAAGTCGTAATACACCAGATCAATTCTTAGTATATGATGTCAGACAATGTACCAAGGAAGAGAGGGGGTTGAATCCACTCACCGCATAGGCGGTGACGGATTCACCAGATGACATATGCCAGTAGGAGAATGGTAAGATTGGATGAAGAAAAAAACCAACAAAAAAAACATGAAGCTAGATGAGGTCAGGTCACGTTCGTACGCAGATGAGCAAATCCCATTATGGAAGAGAGCTGATTCATAGACATAGAAAAACTAATTTATTTCTCTTGTCCCTCTAACCCTTGACAGCTGCATGTTGATATGAATTCGTACGTAGTATCGTGTCAAAACTTATGGCGAGTTATAATTATATTAATTTCATATGGTACGGTCATATATAGATCAAAAAATATGTCAGCGACGTTTTTTCTGCGTTCATGATTCCCGGAGAATGAAATGATCTTATTCAATGCATCCACTATCATTAGGGTGAAGCTGGCATGTCCTAAATCATTTCCCCCCCTTCTTCTCAAATCTTTCTGCAACAGAATTCATAAAGTATATATAGCAGCCGGTTCGAGTTAAGAGTGATGATGAAAGAGTGGTGGTATATACTATGGGCTGCTTATACATATGTGCTATTTCTTTTTCTTTTTTTTTACCCTATGATCTACTTTTATCCCTTCATATATTTAGTTGAGGTTAAGTGACGTTGTCTATTGAAAAAAAGAAAAAGGAAAAAAATGGCTACTCATGCACATGGCACAAAGATTTTGTGCAATAAGAAAAATAATAACCCCGAAGGACTCTTTTGTGTGAAGACACTTTATGTGGTTCACTGCGTAAGTCTTCACCCAACTTAGGAGGTCGCTGATTCCTGTTTTACATCCTCCGAAGCTGAGACGGGAGACCCTCAAGGCCAAAAAATGAGTTTTTACTCTAAGAAAACATAATAACCACCACCGACCATTTGTTTCTCGTCTTTATGGTTGAAACTTTTCCAAAATAAAAACCAGAAACCTCTGACCTACCATTTTTTTCTTGTCAAACTGGAATTGAACCCCAAATAAACTAGAAATTTATATTTTAATATACAAGCTATCAAGACTATTCGAAATCCAAAAGGTAGTGTTAATTTTGAAGAAGAAAATCAAAAATAAAATTGAGGGAACAATTCAAATTAGTTCATGGAGCTTCACCAAAAAAAAAAAAAAAAAAAAGATAATTTATGATATTTTGCCATGTGATTTTGATCTATCTCGGCAACCTTTTGGTTCGACAGATTCTGTTCTTCTTCAATACTGTCAATAATATGTATATATATATTTTTTATCCATAGGTATCTTTGGAGCATCTTAATTTGTGAGAAAAGCCCACAAGGTCCTTACAATTCCTTGATTCAGAACCAAGAACAATCGCATCTTGAAAATAATTCTTATTCTTCTTTCAAAACGTCATCATGCTTTGTGTATACGATTCTGCATAACATGACTAAAAAAATCTGAGTTTTCTGTTATTTATGCGGTCTGAGTTTTAATTAACAAACAAATATCAATGTCATATAGACGAATTTTACGATAGTTCTCAAGTACTCTCTACCGATATGCTCTAAGGATATCATCGTCATCCGTACCCTGTATATCACAACGACAACAAAAGCTATCGCTAGGGTCTAGGAAAGATAAGTGGTAGGCAAACAATACCTCTGTCCCAAGGGATAAAGAGTCTGCTTCCAGTGAGACTCCCGGCTCTATATGTACCTGTATAAATGACATAATAATATAGATATGATGTGCTAGTGTGTTAGTGAGAGAATTCAAGAAATACAAAGAAGAGGCTTTCGATATTAAAATACACGTAACATGTATATGTACATGTAATGCAGAATACCGGTAAAACATAAACAAACAAGTGCAAAGTCAACTAAGCGTAGATAGTGTCTACGCCTATCTATGTCCCTAAATATACTCTAATGTGTCCCTATATATGACCTATACCTCGTTAACCTTAATCTTAGGTCTCCATGAACTCCTATCCTGGACCATGTCCTCAGAGAGGTGCAAATCTAGTAGGTCGTGCCTAATCTGCTCATCCCAAGTCAGTTTGGGCCTGCCTTTACTCCTGTTTTCCTCTACAATGAGGTTTTCAATTGCCCTGACCGACGCCATTGTCTCTCTCCGCTTGACATGCCCAAACCATCTCATTCTTCCCTCCCTTATCTTATCTGCTATACTAGCCACGCTTAACCTTTTTCGAAACACATCGTTTATGATGCTGTCTAGCCTTGTATGCCCACACATCCATCTCAACATCTTCATCTCTGCCACTTCCATCTTCTGTAATTGTGACCTCTTGATGGCCCAACAGTCTGTCCCATATAGCATTGCCGGTTGCACTGCCGCTCTATAAAATTCTTCCTTTAATTTAGTTGGGAAATTTTGTCACACACAACTCCTGAGGCTGCCCTCCATCTACACCAGCCCGCTTGAACTCGATGTGATACATCATAATCTATGTCCACATTCTGCTGCACAAATGATCCTAGGTACTTAAACTTACTTACCTGTGGTACCACTTGACCATCGATGGTGAGTTGGCTATTCTCACTGTCGGCTACGCCGCTGAAGTCGCAGTGCAGATACTCGGTCTTAGAACGGCTAATCCTTAATCCTTTTCTCTCTAAAACACCTCTCCACCGTTCTAATCTCATACTCAGAGTATGTCTATTCTCTGCGACTAATACAATATCGTCAGCAAAAAGCATACACCACGAAACTGCCTCCAGTATCGGCTTTGACAACTCGTCAAGGACAACTGCAAAAGGAAATGGGCTCAACACAGACCCTTGATGGATGCCTACTTCTATCGGAAAGAAGTCCGTATTCTCCACAGGAGTACGAACATATGTTTTCGTCCTAGCATACATATCTTTAATTATGTCTATATACTTCATAGGGATCCTTCTTGCAGCCAGACTATCCCAGATCAGGCTACGTGGCACACTATCATATGCTTTTTCAAGATCGATGAAAACCCTGTGTAAATCGCGCTTCTTCTCCCTATACTTCTCCATTAATCTCCTGAGAATATGTATTGCTTCCGTAGTTGATCTTCCTGGCATAAAACCAAATTGGTTCACCGGTTTCTCTCTTAATTCTAGTGTCAATTACTCTCTCCCATAACTTCATGGTATAGGTTAGCAACTTAATCCCTCCATAGTTTCCACAACACTGTGTGTATCCTTTCGTCCTAGCATACATATCTCTAATTGACACACGTTTTTGTTCATACGTTTATACAAAATTATGTTACTGGCTAGGTCATTCACGCCTTTAAGCGATGTAGTAGATTTTATCATATGCAAAAGTCATACTCTAACATAAAAACCTTTACCGTTTCTCTTATAATGAGCTTCGTAGAGGATGTAAATCATGTTATTCAGTGGCCTAAGTGAGAGGTCAAGAACTTGGTGTCCACAATGCTTTTGAACTCAAACCCGTTCCAGCATAAGGAGCTGACGGCAGGGTCCAAACATCCACACCGCGGCTGACAAGATTCAAGCTGACAACCTTGGATGAAATCTATCATCCGAGTACCACCTTTTGTCTAATTCTTGCTGTACTTAGACACCTTAGGTTGTTTGGTTATTATTCTTGTTAATTATTGTCAATTTTGCTTGACAATTTGAGTTAATTCCATGTATATTGCACTCATCTTTATCCAAATCTTAGTCACTTTCAAATAGCCCTCCAACCTTGAAAGAAAGCCCTAACCCTACTTCTTTTTGATTTTTGTCAAAAATAAAACAGGACGCACCTCGACCAAATAAAAAAGGTCAGTTTTCTTTTTCAAAAAAATTTTTTTGGTAAAAAGAAACTGGCCGGCAGCCTTCTTCTGCAGAATTTTATCTTGTGATCCCAAAATGAAATACCCACTTCAGAAAAATCGAGAAACATCCCATTTGCTCCTAATATAAGCTACACATACTTACCCTATATAGTTTTTTCATTCTTTTTTTTGGATATATTTTGGTGATATTTAGTTTAGCACTTGGCCATTCAAACTAAGAGTTATAAAGGCAACCCCTTAGTGTTGAAATCAACGATAATACATATTATTGGTTTCTTGTTTCTTTGATTCCATTCTTGCATATATATACTTGTGTCTTATGTTTGTAACTCTGTTGCAGGTTGAAACCCTTCAAGAAGAGAGAAGATGAGACATTAAAACAGCCTTGGAAAAATTAGATTCACATTTTGGTTGGTCTTGATTAGTTCAAACGGTTTGAACACTTAGAGGATAAACTCAGATATAAAAGACATTGAGTGATGAGATTATTTAATCGGAAAAGTAAAAGCTAATATTTTGAGGTAATCCAGACACGAGAGTCAACATGATCATGATACACATACAAATGTATGAAAAATTAAATACATAGTATGCCAACACCACAAGAGTTAAAGTATGAGACATGTAAATCAATAAATTCATCGCAAAATTTCTTTAGGCTTTCAAGTGTCTTACTTGTAAAACATAACGTGTCTTTCACATTTACAACTATACACAGAGAATATAAATTGTTGTTTCCACTTTAATAAAACAAGCCAAAGAAGAAAAAAATGGAATAAAATGTCATGTACAACTTTTCTTGCAAGCTTGATTTGACATGAAAGTAAGAGTTCCTAAATATTACTTCCAACGATGATGTTATGTTATATATAGCCCAAATGAGTCAAAAAGCACGCGGCCATGTAGACCAGGTGCCACTAGTGCCAACTTTATGCATCGGTTTTCAACAGAATTAAGTGAAACTGAAATTAAATTTTCACTAAATTTTACATCTAAAGCTCATGCCATATGATACAACATCCCTAAAATCACATCACTTAAGACATATTTGCAGAGGTTTATTTTACACACCATATGATTGTCGCTTATATATGTTTACTTGCCTTAATTTTATATTCAATAACAAATTATTAGCATTTATATGAAGATATACTGATCTAATACATTATTTGTTCTTCATGAACCACGATAATTAGTAATACTAGGAGTATAATATGACAACAACATTACCTCATTGTTTTAGAGGCACCCATTTATGGCAGGGTATGAGGGTTTGGATGTATGCAACCATACCCATGTGTTAGAAACACACAGATGCTGCTTCTCGATGACCCGTAACGAAAATTGCGTCAAACTGTGTCGATCAACTGCTACTTCACAATATAAGAAGCGCGACCAATTTAGTGAGTCATATTTCTTTATTCAATCATATTCCAAAATCAAGAAAGAATGTGTCCTTGACGTTACTGAAAATAGAAAATTAATATTAGGAGTATAATAAGTATGCCTTTTCCTTTGACTTAAGATTGGAGAGTTGGGAGCAACAAAGACATACTACATCATTTCAGAAAATAAGTGCACATCAAAATATCATACAATTGATGAAAAGTTGTTTCAAAAACTTTCTTTCACGGCATGTCTATGGACTTTTCCTTGACTTTAGAATATGATGGAATAAAGCGAAATGACTCACTAAATTACATGCGCTTCTTATACAGTGAAGTAACAGTTGATCGACATAGCTTGACGCATCATTATGGGTCATCGGGAAACAACCTCTGTGTGTTTCCAACATATAGGTATGATTGCACACATCCGACCTCTGTATACTCTACTATAGACTGAAGTTTCTAAGGCAATGGGGTAATGTTATTGTCGTATGAACTCTTTTGGCGGGGGTGCTTATTTACAAGGAATAGTTTAGTCAGGCATCTTTCTGCACTAGCATTTATAAAAAGGAAAAAAGACATCCAAAAAATACAAAGTGGGCTTATAATTCATGAAAGGGTGAGCATAACAAGTACAATTGAGCCAAAAATGATGACTTTTAATGAGTAACAGGTAGGCATTGAGGAATGACTGATAAGATAATATCAAATAAAATAAATTAGATTTTTGATCCAATTATTTGATTATGTAGTCCTCCAAAGTTCTAGCACTGTTCTCTTGGTTGTTTTTATTAAATTGGTCGATGAATAACCATTTAAAATATTGAAACTTTTGTCCTATACAAAAAAAAATTATTTAGTCTTGGTGTCCAAAAGTACTCCAACCAGGCTCCTTAAGTCTTCCTTATGGTTAGGACCCTCTCACCCCAAATCCCTCACCCCATGCATCATCACGCGACACGTGGCAGCAGGGGGTGGGTGGTGAGGCTAGTATCTAGCCTCACCAGCCACCCTCTGCTGCCACGTGTCGCGCGGTGACGCATGGGATAAGAGAAAAATGGGTGAGGTGATCTCATCCCTCCTCAGTAACCTTTGACATAAAAAGTTGCCTAGAAGGGCCGGAAAAGTGGGGATCCTTCTCATAGGGCCGGAAAAAGTGATTGATGCTTCAATGACGTAGTCCAATTGGTACTCGGATTAAGAATTGCTACTAAAAAAACAAAGGTTCGAATTCGGAGACACGCACAGTGTGAGTGCCGTACTTCTGCTAGTCTGTAAGGGGCAATTGCTCCACTTCTGCTAGTTTGTAGCGGTCACATTGTGTGTGTCACCATATGCAGCCTCATTGACTAAGGAGATCGCTGGGCACCTGATATGCATCCTTCACAAAGTTTCATGAGGATGGAGTAGTGAGGATCCCTGAACGAGGAATTTCGCCTTTTTGCTACCAAAGAAAATGTGCTTGCTTCTTAAAAACATATTTGTCACATAAAAATTTTTGTCAAAGAGCTGGAATGATTATTTGAAAATACTGTACATCAACAACCACCAACAACAATACCCATTAATATCCCAATGAAAACAAAAATTATCGTTAGAGTCTGAGAAAAATGAGAGACATGCATATAATACCTCCATCTCAAAGGGGAGAGAGTTTGCTTCCACACTATTTGAAAATAATGTATATATTGTTAGAGAATTTAAGGTTGGACTTTGGCCCATCGTTGGAAATTGAAGATTTGGGCTTTGGCCCGTTAATGAGTGTTGCTAAACTTGGTTGTGCAACGTACTTTGAGCTTAATGAGGTTTCGATAATGATAATCGAAAACTAATGAATCCTTAATTATCTACGTAACGAGTAGTTAATGTTAGGATGTGAACTCACTCAATTTTGAGATTGTGTGAATGTGAAATTAATGCTCAAAGTAGATGGAAATGTTATGGATGGGTGACGTGTCACCCGTATGGAGGAATGCCACGTTAGAAGTGTCCATGTGGCGGTAAAAAGCATCTGACGGACATCGATCGATGACTTCGATTGATCGATGTCACTTCGATCGATCGATGTCATCGATCGAAGTGGATCAGAGGGCTTCGATCTCTTGGTAGATCGATCTAAGTGGATCAGAGGACATCGATCGATCACTTCGATCGATCGATGTCTCTTAGATCGATCAGAATGATCGAATGATGTACTCAGTCAGACATCAGTCGATCACATCGATCGATCGATGTCACTTCGATCGATCGATGTGATCGATCGAAGTCTGACAGCGGGCAGAATCATTTTGATTGTGCGGTTAGGTTTCAAACTTGAAACTAACACTATCCTCCGGTTTAAAATAAGATCAATCTGTTGTGATCTAACGGTGGCAGGGAAGATAGCTTTGATCTAACGGCCGAGATTTAAACTGTCTTAACTGCTTAACCGAATATGGTTTCCATCTAACGATCCAGGTTTAAACCTGCTAATCTATCTTCGATCCAAAGGCTGAGATTAAACCTTCCTAATCTAGATAGGAGGTTTTAATCTAACGGTCTAAATCAAACTTCGGTTTTGATCCAACAGTCACGGTTCCTTGTTCTCCAACGGACTCCCCTATATAAAGAGGGCTAAGGGTGTTCATTTGAGACACACCTTTGCTCTAAGCATCTCAAAGCATTTTACATTCATAAGCACTCGAAGCTTGCATTACGTCCGGGAGAAGTCAGGACATTCGAATGTTCGAAGAAGTTCTAGTTCAGCAGTGCCGCTCAACTGAACAGGTACCCGTTGTATCCTGGGAGACGATTGCTCATACCGGTTGGGCACAGTATACCGGAGCAATACGTCTTAAGGACAGAGTCCTTGACTCGCCCCGGGTTTGTTTATTTTGTTGTTCCATACGCACACACTAAACGACTGCGTCTTAGTGCAGGAGTGATTGTCTCCAACAATCTTAAGACGTATTTTTCAATTACTTCCTGTACTGTTTTGTTTATTGTGCAAAGGCAGTTTCGTACTGATTTGCAGTCTTCTTCTACTCATTCTTGGACCTGTGTCTGTTCTGATCTTTACGTTTTGATCGAACTGAACAGGAATGGAACACGAGAGCTCAAACTCTGTTCAAGGCTTCAATGGTGCTCACTCCGTGTCTGCACCTGAAGGGGCTAACAATGTTGCTGCCGGACCGCAGGTCAATACGGTTCCGTTGGCACCAACTGGAGGGCCTCAAATGAATCCGGCTGCCACTGCTGCTCAGGTGGAGAAGCCGGAGAAGTTTGCCGGAAGCTTCTTCAAGAGGTGGCAGCAGAAGATGCTGTTCTACCTCACGGCGCTGGGGTTGGCCAGAATGCTGTCCGAGGATCCGCCCGTGGTTGAGACCTGTAGCGCCCCGACCCGGACAGCGGAATCCGAACCGGTTCACCCGTCGTAGCTTACTGAGAAGACTACAAGACGTCTCATCTCTCGACTACACATCATCAATGACGTAAGAGAAACAAGTGCGGAAACACATATATCTAATAAATCTCCACCATCAATTCCGCATGTCAAATGATAATAAAATCTCAAAAGGCATAGCAAACTAATCCTCAAGTAAATACAAGAACTGGAGTTAATAATAACTGTCTTAACTAGCTCCCACCATGTCTCTATGCATCCCATTCAGCCCACTCGCCGTCATCCTCAATAAAGATCATGTCATACTCAGGTTCTCCTGTAACACAAAGGCAGTACCCTTAGCGAAAAACGCTAGCAAGTAACCCGCTTATAAGACATACGGGATCAACACATGGCAAGACATGAGTAATATGTAATTCAAGGGAATGGTGGGGCACATGTCTTGTAACTTTCAAAGATACATAAGTGAGCAACGTAATAAAGCAAGTACAACAATTTACGCGCAAATAACAATTCATTGGCAATCAAATAACATTCACATTCGTACCACATTGACTCTCGTGATGCATGTCAAATATGCACTACACTACACATTCACATATGCATGAACGCTTTCTCTTTTGAAACAGTGCAATGCATGTCATAATGTCCGGTCACTTCATATAACTTTATACCCTGTAACGCGCCCCGGCTTATATTTCCATCCCGGTTTACGTTACAGTCCACTTTATACCCTGTAATGCACCTCGGCTTATATTTCCATCCCGATTAGCATTACAGACAACTTTATACCCTGTAACGCGCCCCGGCTTATATTTCCATCCCGGTTTACGTTACAGCCTTTTGTGCCCTACAATGCGCCCCGGCTTAAATTTCCATCCCGGTTTACATTGCAGGTCACATTCGCAAATCTGTGCCGAATCACCTTTCTTTTCAAATCAATATGCAAATGCACGTGCTATGATGCAAGACTCCTCATTTCATTCTCATTTCTCGTTCTCGTATGCAATTCACATTCATATAAGTCATTCATGTACACATGCGCAAGTACAAACACACACGAGTTTTCACTAACTTACACGTCATCACTTAGGCTTCGACTATCGCGTCAACACTTAGTCATGATCCTAAGATCCATAACCTAAGACAAATATCCCTAACCATTCCTCGTTGAACTCTCAAATACCTCGTACCTTCATCTCCTAACCCGCCTAAGTCATTCCCGTTGAAACTTGGTTCGAGAACCCATCGAAGTCACCGACATTGGTTCACCATCCTAGGTCATGTTCCCAAGACTTATACTACCCTTAATCAAGTCTTAAGAAGTCTCTAAAGTCACCCGAAGCCTCCCCGAACTTCCCTCTTTCTTCTTCTATTTTTCACAAAATTGACGGACTTCATCCCATAGGCGACTGAGACCCCCTCTTCAACCCTAGGAGAAGAATTGCTCCAGGAATTGCTTCAACCCTTGTTCGTTCTCTAATCCGTCTCCGAGTAATCAAAGGCAAGTAATCTACTTATAAGTTCTTACGATTTGTGAAAGATAAACGGCCTATTTTGATATCAACTTGGATCACCATGCAGTAGATTCGTTCTTTGATTATTTGCATATGATCTATGTGTTTGTTTCCGAGATTTGGCCAATGTATATGAAAAGGTGTTTGTTGATATTGTTGATTACGTGAAATCCTGCAAATCCCTACCCCTGCATCCCTCCTTGGCGTGATTGCATGCTTGGGTGAGAGTTTGAGGAAAAGATGAGATTTTTGGTTTGATAAAGTCGGGGTAATTGCGTACTAGGCTTGAATCATTGTTCGTTATGTGCGTAGCGTTTGAATCTGTAGTTTAAGCATGTGATTACAGCAGGGATTAGGCTTGGATTGATTGGGGTGAAACTTGGATATGTGGGTGCATTTGATTCTGCAATGGTTGCAGAAAACGCAGAGGAAGATTTGGAGTAACCGCAGACATCGATCGATCGATGTCAGAGATCGATGTCCCCAGTCGGACATCGATCGATCGATGTATAAGTGGCTGGGAGATCCCAGAATCTTGGTTCAATGGGACAACTAAGTTATGAAGATTCAGTTAGCACTTACTCATTCCGTCTGACAAAAGTGCTGTCTGCAGAGATTTCAGGGTAAGCTAAGGCTTTTAATGATGTTCTATATCTTGATGCGTCAAGTGGAGTATGACAGAATATTCTTGATAGGAATCACCTATGTAAGTGTGATGTGGGGCCGCTTCTATGAGAAAGTCTAGGTGGCAAGATTTCTCTAAAACACTTTCTGAAACCAGGTTGTTCATGGCCAAAACGAACACAACCATGAGAACCAAAAGGGTGTTAAAGAAAATATTGTGTGAGTGTCATTGTCTTGGTTCACAACAAAGGCTGACTAGTTCAAGACATCAAGTCACTATTTAGCCGAGTGGATCCGATGATACATCACTAAGAAAGATTCAAAGCCAGAAGCTACCTCTTCTGATGCAATATTTTCTTGTCTGACTTCTCCTCAGAGTCTGCATATGCATTTGCATTAATTTCCATTCATGTGGGGGATTGTTAGAGAATTTAAGGTTGGACTTTGGCCCATCGTTGGAAATTGAAGATTTGGGCTTTGGCCCGTTAATGAGTGTTGCTAAACTTGGTTGTGCAACGTACTTTGAGCTTAATGAGGTTTCGATAATGATAATCGGAAACTAATGAATCCTTAATTATCTACGTAACGAGTAGTTAATGTTAGGATGTGAACTCACTCAATTTTGAGATTGTGTGAATGTGAAATTAATGCTCAAAGTAGATGGAAATGTTATGGATGGGTGACGTGTCACCCGTATGGAGGAATGCCACGTTAGAAGTGTCTATGTGGCGGTAAAAAGCATCTGACGGGCATCGATCGATGACTTCGATCGATCGATGTCACTTCGATCGATCGATGTCATCGATCGAAGTGGATCAGAGGGCTTCAATCTCTTGGTAGATCGATCTAAGTGGATCAGAGGACATCGATCGATCACTTCGATCGATCGATGTCTCTTAGATCGATCAGAATGATCGAATGATGTACTCAGTCAGACATCAGTCGATCACATCGATCGATCGATGTCACTTCGATCGATCGATGTGATCGATCGAAGTCTGACAGCGGGCAGAATCATTTTGATTGTGCGGTTAGGTTTCAAACTTGAAAGTAACACTATCCTCCGGTTTAAAATAAGATCAATCTGTTGTGATCTAACGGTGGCAGGGAAGATAGCTTTGATCTAACGGCCGAGATTTAAACTGTCTTAACTGCTTAACCGAATATGGTTTCCATCTAACGATCCAGGTTTAAACCTGCTAATCTATCTTCGATCCAAAGGCTGAGATTAAACCTTCCTAATCTAGATAGGAGGTTTTAATCTAACGGTCTAAATCAAACTTCGGTTTTGATCCAACAGTCACGGTTCCTTGTTCTCCAACGGACTCCCCTATATAAAGAGGGCTAAGGGTGTTCATTTGAGACACACCTTTGCTCTAAGCATCTCAAAGCATTTTACATTCATAAGCACTCGAAGCTTGCATTACGTCCGGGAGAAGTCAGGACATTCGAAGGTTCGAAGAAGTTCTAGTTCAGCAGTGCCGCTCAACTAAACAGGTACCCGTTGTATCCTGGGAGACGATTGCTCATACCGGTTGGGCACAGTATACCGGAGCAATACGTCTTAAGGACAGAGCCCTTGACTCGCCCCGGGTTTGTTTATTTTGTTGTTCCATACGCACACACTAAACGACTACGTCTTAGTGCAGGAGTGATTGTCTCCAACATATATACCAAATGGGACCTAATAATTTTCCCTGTCAAATTACTTATAAATACATTACCATCCAACTTCCTCTCTTGCATAACCTTTTTGAGTTTTTCAAGTCCACCTCTCTCTTCTCCTCTCTTGCCTTAGCACACAGCTTTTAGCTTGCTCCAAAATTTCAAGCTAAAAATTCCTTCTTTCTTTCACCCTAATTTCTCTCCAAAATTCTATCAACCTTTGAGCTTATAGTTTGTGTCAAGATATAAGGACTTATAGTGAAATATAACACGATAAAAGTTCCAGGCTGGTAATGACTATAATGGTGGCAATATCTGATCCAGCTCTTTTGCAACCACCGGTGGCAAAGCCACTGGTGACCAATATCAACTCAAGAAAGCAGTTTTTCAAGATCGAAGCGGCCGCCGGAGGAGGTATAATCAGTGATTGTCTTTATTCAATGCGAGCTTCTTCACCACCCCGTCGATCACCGTCGGAAAATGAAGAATACAAATCTTGGATTGTAAGTAATATCCCTTTCCCTTTTTGCCCCTGTCACATTTTTTTTATATTGATTATGATAATTAATCTGCGAATAAATCTGTGTAACAGCTAAAGCATCCGTCAGCTTTGACACTTTTTGAAGATATACTAAGAGCTTCCAGAAGAAAGCAAATTGTGATGTTTCTTGATTATGATGGCACACTATCTCCTATAGTACAAGACCCTGATCGAGCTTTTATTTCCAACGAGGTGGGTCTCTAGTCAAATCGCACCTGCTTGCATTATATAAATCTTTTGCGAAAAAACATGAGATGACTCAAATCGCACCTATTTCATCAATCAATTGTACCATTATATCTCAACGACATCAAAAGTTATCAATAGGATCTGGAAAAGATGAGAGTCAGACAAACAATACATATATCCCAAAGGATAGAGAGTTTGCTTCCAGTGATACCTCCGACTCTATATATACCTGTATAACTCGCACCTATTTGAGTTATACAAATCTTTTACGAAAAAACATGTGATGAGATGACCGTTACAAAAGATCCACTTATTAAAACATCAAAAGATCATATGACATGTGAAATGGCACTTTATAAACATGAATGTTCATGTCTAAGGTCAAATCTCACCTAGTACGATCAAAATACTATACGTGTAAAATTAGTGTTTATGACAAGTTGATGACCATTTTGAGTTCGTCACTGTTCAGACGAGAGAAGCGGTGAAGAGTGTGGCCAAATATTTTCCGACGGCCATAGTCAGCGGGAGGTGCATTGGAAAGGTACATATTTGAGTTTGCAAAATTTCTGGGCGAAATTTTGATTGATAATGTAGTGAGGTAGATAATAATTATTTTTTTTATCGACAGTTATACAAGTTTTTGAGATTGCCGGAGCTTTATTACGCCGGCAGCCATGGCATGGACATCAAAGGACCAGAAAATGGACGTAAACATATAAATGTGAGAATTAATTTAATATTGAATAATAAAATCTTACTTATATTAATTTAATCATCATGAGTTCTTTACGGAAATTTGGATGCTCTATTCTCAAATCTGTTACTTTCTTTCAATTCTATTATTTTCAAAGTCACATTCAATCGTTTTTGTTTAACCAAAAAACTGTCACATACATTAATCATATAAATTTTCTATATGTCACACCGGGCCCTCTCTCTATAATTCTATTGTTTTTTCAGTTTCCATGACATATCCCAATGATTCCAGGTAGGAGGTTTCGAAAGAAACGTCAGAGGTTTGAATCTTGTCGAATATTTCGACAAGAATGTTCGAACCCCTTCCAGGCTAGCTGCATAGTGTAGGAGCACTATTGACTCCTAGAATGATCTGATAGGCTGACGGTTAGCCTGTTGGTTGTTGCTTCGATGCCAATGGGCTTCTTGTGTTGTCCATGTGCTATGAGAAATTTCTACTAGTGGGTCTTAGAAACCTGTTTTACATCATTACACACCCTGTAGAATTGACTCCTAGAATGATCTGATAGGCTGACGGTTAGCCTGTTGGTTGTTGCTTCGATGCCAATGGGCTTCTTGTGTTGTCCATGTGCTATGAGAAATTTCTACTAGTGGGTCTTAGAAACCTGTTTTACATCATTACACACCCTGTAGAATTGACTCCTAGAATGATCTGATAGGCTGACGGTTAGCCTGTTGGTTGTTGCTTCGATGCCAATGGGCTTCTTGTGTTGTCCATGTGCTATGACAAATTTCTACTAGTGGGTCTTAGAAATCTGGTTTACATCATTACATAACCTGTAGAACCGGGAGTGACAGAGACCCTCACTGTTTCGGTTCAACCTTCGTTTTTTCCCATATCATGCATCGTACTCATGTTTTGTTGTTACTGTTTTCAGGGCAATCAAACAGTACTCTGTCAACCTGCCAAAGAGTTTTTACCCATGATTGCCGAGGTATTTATTTTATTTTATTTTTTATTATAATTATTGATCATGAAAAATTCAGAAGAAGTTAAACTCTGGTACATCCATACAACTGTATCCTGACTAATTTTCCTATTTTATATCCTCCTTTTTTTTTTTTGGCTTTTAGGTATACAAAATTTTATTGGTGAAAACGAAATCCATACCAGGAGCAAAGGTGGAAAATAACATGTTTTGTTTGTCCGTGCATTTTCGTTGCGTTAATGAAAAGGTAAGCTTATATTTCTAGTAATAAAATATTAGGGTTTGTAATTATTCCATAATTTCTGAATACTATTTGATATAGTTTTTCCTTTGTGAATTATAGAGATGGAATGAACTTGCAGAGCAAGTAAAGACCGTGGTCAATGAATTTCCAAATCTCAAATTGACTCAAGGGAGAAAGGTAATCAAACATAAAAACTTAGTCTACTTCTCACACTTTATTGTCTTCAAGTAATACAACAACAATACATACCTAGCATATTCCAACAATAACAAAAGCTATTGTTAGGAATTGGAGAGGGTAAGAAGCAAGCGCACAATGACTCTATCCCAAAAGATAGAAAGTTCGTTTATAGTGAGACCTCCGGATTGTCTTCAAGGAATCATTTGCATAAATATTATTTTCTGTGGGTAAGTCTTAGTAATTATTCATTGATCAATGAAAAATATAATAATATGTACGGATTCTCCTACTTTGCACATGCACTGCTGCCACATTATTAACATGTTGGTTAATAAGTATCTGATAGTTACTCATTAATTACTAACGGGAAAGTTATTTTTTTTGGGTTTTTGGAGCTACATACAGTCATTTTAACATATATTGTGTCTTCTAGTACATTACAATTGTTTAATCAATTACAGCAATGTTACATAAGAAGGAATTATTTTAGTATCATAACGACATTACTATCAACAGTATCAAAATCGTTGTATTATTTCAGTTTATTATAAATTACATGAGCTTAATTAAGTACCAAATCAATTAATTCTTTTAGAAGAATAACGATGAATTTCAAACATTGATGAAATGACTATGCAAAAGCTTGTGTACTATTTTTTAATTTTTATTGGATGCAGGTTCTGGAGATCCGACCCACCATCAAATGGGACAAAGGCAAAGCACTTGAGTTTTTGTTGGAGTCGCTAGGTAAGCCAAAAAAAGAAAAAAAGAAAAAACAAGGGTCCTGAGTGTCCATCAGAATTTGAAGTGGCTGTCGAATTTTTGTTTATTTTGAACATAACAAAATTCAGTTTTGCATAAAATAATTAAATTAATATATGATAGTGACAATGTCACTCGATATAACGAAAACATGCATCTCTTTTCCCCGTGAAGGAAAATGATCGTTAACTATTTCAATAAATTAACGACCGACGTATCGCGTGTTACATATTTATATTTTTGACTAAGACATATTGTGTATATTAGAATTTTATAAGTTGTATCGTTGGTTTTTAGGTTATGGGAACTCTCACGATGTCTTGCCTGTCTATATTGGTGATGACCGAACTGATGAAGATGCGTTCAAGGTACATGTTACGTTTTTTTTTTTTCTTAATTAAACTTAGTTAGACATTTTATTGTATCACTTTACATTAGCAATGGTTTTATTTTCCAATTTTGTGATAAGAAAGGTATCAAAGTAGACATATTTGATCATTTAGATTCAGCATTACCACATGTTATCTCTTTATAATAAGAAGTTGCAAGTATAACATTCATCTCTCTAGAATAATTAAACTTCAGCTTCATCATTCACGTTGAACTATAATCACAAGCCCCCTCTCCCCGATGATATCATAACGCCCTCAAGAAGTTCACTTAAAAACGTTCTCAGCGCATTATGCTTCCACGTTTGTGTAGGGTTTGAAAAGGGACCGGTGACAATCTGATGTACGCATCTTTACTTTAAACTTTTATATAAGAGGCTGTTTCAACTGCTCGACCCGTGACCTTAATGTCACAAAATAGCAACCTTACCGGTTAATTCAATGCCCGCACAAATCTTTCATACGTTGAGTGCTGGTGAATTATTTAAAACTATTTCCTCTTGTACTAATTGAATTATCGTTCAGGTTTTGAGCGACAGAGGACAAGGTTTTGGGATTCTGGTCTCAAAAATTCCAAAAGAAACCACCGCCTCGTATTCATTGCAAGAACCGTCAGAGGTGAGTTTTTCTAATAAAACTTTACTATAATATAAGCAATTATTACTATGATCATTATTGTTATTTGTCTGTATCACACATTCATTCCCAATACTAAATTTGTTTCCTTGTAACTTTGCAGGTCATGGAATTTTTGAACCGTTTGGTGGGATGGAAAAGTTCATCAAACCTGGAGAGATAATAGTGCACAACTGCACTATAAATATTTGGCGATTAGATTTGACCCTTATTCTCCAAGTTTTTATTAGGGATAGGGCCAAATCGTCTAGTATTTTTATTTGTTTTTTCCCCTCCTTTTTAACCCCTTGTTTTGGAAGAAATTCCAATTCTTTTATGATATTTTTTTTTTCTTTTTCTGGAAGCATTCGGAGATCATTTGTAATAATTACAAGTGATATTTTCTTCATCGTTTACCAAGTGGTACATAGTTTTTCTTGTACTTGAAAAACTCAAATGTCAATCAATGAGTTTAAGATTTCCTTTTAACCTCTCATATTCTTTTCCTTATTGTCCCCATAGCAGCTCAGTTGGTATTTGAATGAGACATTGTTCTAGAAAGACACCGGTTCGAAACAGGACTCGCACAGTGTGGATGTAATACTATTGTCTGAGCTAGTAATGTCAAAGCCATTGTATCCGGCCCAATTGACTTAGATGGTTGATTGCTCGGTTTGCAATAAGCACCTAGCAGTAAATCTCTGGCAAAGCCTTGCCAACCTAGGAGACCGCTGAATTTCTGATTTGTATCCTCCACAAAACTCTTTGAGACTGAATCGGTGGAGGCCCAAAGGACCAGGAGTATTTGGACTTTTCTCCATATCCTTTTCCCTCTTTCTTTGGGTTTTCATTTAAAGGAAAGTCTTCGCATGGTTTCTTTTATTGTTAGATGGGTTGTTTCGATGGTAAAACGTCAATTGTTGAGTGTAACTATGATACATAAAATATAGTACATTTTAAAGTTTAAATAGTACAAAGAAAGACTTTTAAGGCGGTTTAGATCAGAGGAGGCAGTTGATGAAGCCAATTATAAGGCGCCCAATCAACTGCCTCTACGTGTGACTATTGATTTTTTTTTAAAAAAAAATTTTTGCAACGCGGACTGTTTAAACTTGGGCTTACATGAGGTGAGACCCATATCCACTCAAAACCTTAAGGCAATGGGTGGTGTTACCTCATCCTCATATAAGCCATGCATTTTTTTCTCAAATTAGCCAATGTGGGATTCTCAACACCCGTCCTCACGTGGCAACGTGGCTTGGCATACACATGCGCCTTACAACCCGCCCTCAATCACAAACCACAAGCCAGACATGAACATCTGGACTTAGCTGAGGGGAAACATTAAGTGGCCAACCATGGGCCAGGCAAGGGGTAAGTCCACATTTTTAAACCTGTCCTGATACCATGTTGAAACTTGGGCTTACATGAGGTGAGTCCCATATCCACTCAAAACATTAAGGCAATGGGTGGTTGTACCCCATCCTCATATAAGCCATGTATTTTTTCTCAAATTAGCCAATGTGAGATTCTCAACACGGACCAAAAGTCACACATGGAGATAGTTAATTGGGCGCCTCATAATTGGCATCACCAACTACCTCCTTTGATCTGAAGCGTATTTCCTCACCAACACCGTCCACCATCGATAATTGATAATTATTGCAATACACATTTAACGATGTAGTTGTTATAAAAAAAGTTGACCTCCATGCCTCAATAGAATGCACATGCTTGTATATAGAGTTCTCTTAAAGATGTAAATCAAACGATATGTATCGATAGATAACATTTAAAATATGTAGTTATGTTGAAAATATAAACTGAAATGATGATGATGATATGATCCTCCTCTTTGGACGGCGATGCCATAGGCATGCAAAAGTACATACATTGCCACATGCTCATGTCGATCAAACACTAAATTTGAGAACCAAAAGCTTAAAGTTCATTCACTTTTGGTGGTCGAATTGAAGGGAAACTAATATATAGCAGTTTAGACTTGTTTATATAAAGGTTTTAACTCAATAATAGAAGGTACACTTAAAGTAATCATATAAAGAATCAGAAAACTTTGGGAACTCAGAACACAACACACGAATGTGTCCCGATTCTGACGGGTTGATATAATATAATGTCGTATCCATAATTGACTTCTAAAGAAGAGTGCATTTTTGCATGAGAAGTGGCTAGAATACTAATTTTTGTAAAAGTAACTTTGGCACACTGGTTCGTTCATCTTGCTTTTTGTAGCACATGTTTTGAGTCTCTGGTGAACCCATAATTGGTTACAAGGATATGATATGAAACAACAACACCACATACACAATATATCCCAACGACACTAGAGTCTGGGAAGGGTGAAAGACAAGCAAACAACACTTTCATTCCAAGAGATAGAGAGTTTGTTTCCAGTGAGACTCCCGACCCTATATTACAAGGATATGATATGATTTTCAACAAAAACTATAAATATGAAAATAAGAAATTCAAAGAAATGTTTACAAGGTCCGGATATATGTTCATATCTAAAACTAGAATCTTAACTAGAAGTCTAATCATAAATATAGCACAACTCATTTTAGGGCAAAATATAGCAGGGATTCCTATACTGTTTTTGAGGTAACGTTTTGGCCTTTAATCTGTCTTTTTTTGTAATATTTTTGTCTTTCATTTTTTTAAAAAAATTGTAACATTGTGATTTTTTCAACAAAAAATAGATACGAAAAGACAATGTCCCCTTCCATTTCCCTTCTCCTTCAGCCAGCCATTACATGTTTTTCACTAGATTAGTCTTCAACAGTGAGTCAGCATTGTTCATTGGTAAGAGGCTGGGGGAGGCCCTGGCTGCTTGGGGAGTGGTGGTGTGTGTGGGTAGGGGGGGTTGTTTGCAGCTGGGAAGGGTCTAGGCAGCACCCCGCTGGAAAAGAGGATGGGGCAGGGGTTGTTTAACGGTGGGAGGCTGGCAGTAAGGGGGCAGCAGGTGGTTTGCATATTTTTGATGACCAAGACGCACAGTGGTGATTAGTGGTGGTGGTAAGTGTTGAGATCAGCAATACCACCCGAGCTGTCAAGGTCAGCCGTGGTTGAGGTGTTGAGGTCGACAAGGTCAGCTGAGGTCGACAACTGAACACGTACTATGGCAGTTGAAGAGTAAGGCGCGAGAATAGGAAAGTAAAGCACAAGAATAGGAATTAGTTGGGCAATTAAGTGGCCATTGTTTTTCGCATATTTCGGTTAAGTTTTTCCTTATAAATAGTCTGTAATAATTAGTAAATGAAAAAAAGGAGTTGAGCTTCTACAATCAAAAAGTTCGTCAATCAATTCAACTTCTTCACAATTGTGGTGTGTATTTTTCCCTTGAATTCTCTTTTCATATTCAACAGTAAGTTACAACAACAACAACCATATAGAGTGTATCTCAACAACATCAAAAGATATCGTTAGGGTCTGGAGAAGGTGAGAGTTAAGCAAACGATACCTCCATCCCAAACGATATAGAGTTTGTCTCCGGTGGTAAGTTAGAGATGATGAAATGATTACAATATATATTGTCCTCTAGATTATAGAAACATATATTTCATCTAATTATATAATAAGTAGTTGTTTATGACAGTCTCCTTGCGAAATTCTTGTTAAAACAATACGTTGTAAGAAAAAGAATCTGTAACTTTGGTTCAGGTTGTGAACCACTAATGCCGAACTCTTTATCAAATCACCGTCACAACCACTAATTTGTTCCATAATATAATAAAAAAAGCTTCTAGAGCTATTCCTTTCCATTAAAAAATAAAAAATAAATAACAATAACAACAATAATAATAATTAGTCTGTAAATGCCTTCCAGTGATTACTTGACTTTATCGAATCACGACATCTGGAGTTCTGTTGTGACCATGTTTCAATAATCCAAAATTTCCCTCGTCACGACCACCCCACTAATCTTTTAAATAAACGCTAAACGCCCAACTAAAATAAAGGTATAAACCGACAGAGTCATTTTTGTTAGGTCCTTAAAAAGCATTCTAACAAGTGTAATTCTCAGCATGCATTTGTAACGGTTAACTTTTTTTCACTTCTTATGTTGTTTTTAGGTCTCAAATGAAAAAAGAAACCATTAATTGGCGCAAAAACTTAAAAGAATTAATAGTTGAGTGTATAGTGGGAATAGAAAACTTGCGGCGTAAAAGTGTAAAAAAAAAAAAAGTTAATAATTATGTGCACATGCTGAGAATTGCAAACCTCAAACCTAATTTAGATACAAAGACCATAATTATGAACATAAATTGTCATTTTTCTTACATATACATACATGCATACATACATTTAACAATTTTAAGAATTACATATGTATCGCATCATACATCAATACCATGGACGTCTTCATTAGATCAACATCACGCCTATTTGATAGAGTATTTTATCAAAGTTTAAGGCTCAGTATTGAGTTTTGATGTTCTTTTATGATATAATTTGGTCCATGTACCAATATATTAGTTTATATTGTATATTTCATGTCACTTAATATAATAGTTATATATAAAAATACTATTCATTCACTTTACCAAATATTTTCTGGAGGGTTAGATGGTGAAAGAGGAATCCACTAAGTATCATCAGAAAAGACTTCGTTGTTGTCCCAGAGCACACTTCAAAAGTGTTGAATTCCACTAAAAGTGTTTGATGTGAAGAGGGCGTGGACACTGAAAGGGGACACCAAGATAGCTCAAGCTTAGGGGAAAAAACTATTCCCTAGCTCTAGGTACTCCAACCGCTTCAGTATTAAGAAGCATTGTGTAAGATATAAATCAGGAGTCCAATGGTTTCTTATGTTGGGTGAAGATTTATGCAGTGACTAACACAAGATGTCTGCCTTCAAGCTAGGCTGAACACACACATTGTGCGTGTCTCTAGATTCAAAATCTTGATCTCTTGAAATAAATCTTAACCTGCGTATCAACTGAGCTATAATCTGAGTCTACCATAGTTCAATCTGGTCATGGTATGGAAGAGAGAATAAATAACTTGTCTTTTGGACGTGGAAAGGATGGTTTCCACTCAATTCAACTCATCATTGATGCCTAAATCGAAAAAAATTAGGTTACGGTGACACCAATTATTGGTGAAAAGCCATCATATGCCTATTGCAACCACCTTAACCACACTAACATTAACAGGTGTTACTAAAATAAATCTTTAATGATTAGATTTCAGTAAAGCATTAAACATCTTTTATATTTTATAAATAAAACAGTTGTTTGATGGATCCAGCCGAGACATATTGTATGTCCAAGTAATCACAGTGAAAGAAAGTTTTTAGCCAACCAAATAAAAGAAAAAAAATAAAAAAAATGCATATATAGACAGGAGTCTTTGCATTAGTATCTTAAAATAGTAATAATCATGCCGGACAACTAGGAACAAAATCCACACTAAACCACCCTTCATAACATCACATGTTTCGAACAATCAGGTTTATTTGCCTAGAGTTTTTTAAGCTTCGGAAAATATTTTGGAGCTTCTGTTATATGGTAACTAATGATATGTGTAATTATGTTTGTATGTGTGTATATATACACATAATACACACACACACACACGGCTGATCTTCCCCAAGAGCTCACATCCACGGAAAGGTTTGGCACCTCGATGTCGGCTCTTCGCCACCTGAGACGGTATTTCATAACTAATTGATTGAACAACGGTTAGATCAACGATTGAAATATGGAAAATAGAAATACTTTTTCTTGGATAAACGAACAGATTACTCGTTCTATTTTCGTGTCGCTTTGGTATGAGATTACTTGGCCTACAAGATCAAATCAGATTGTGGAGCAAAATTTGTCTCTTGTCTGCCTATGGATTCAGCAGTGGTTCGAAGGGGCACATATATATATATATATATATATATATATATATATATATATGTGTGTGTGTGTGTGTGAGAGAGAGAGAGACGAAGGTAGGTTCAATTTCTATAAAAGATCCACCCACTTTTATAATAGACTTGTGAATCTTTTACGCCGGATAAAAGAAACACTTGAAGCTTCGAATAATTTAACTGTAAAATGAGCTAAATGTATGAAATCAACTAGCATATGGACTGGAATAACTCCTTCAACCTGCAAATTTGGGAACTCCTTCAAAACCAACAAGAGTTAGAGGTCTCCAGGGCTTGGCTATGGAAAAACCAACGACGTTTGACTGAGTTAATGATTTTTTTAAGTAATTAGACCTCGAGAAAACTTCCAGGACCGTAAGTAAAAATGGCGATAGGATCCCCCACCGCAAGGGGGATGCGGTGACGCGTGACCGCACGACACGTGACAGGAAGGGGGTGGTGAGGCTAGATGCAGGTGACCTTCATCTAGCCTCACCACCATTCCTTGCTGTCACGTGTCGCGTGCTCACAAAGAGGGTGAGGAAAGTGGGAATGAGGAGATCATAACCCGTAAAAATGTGGGTTCAGGATCTTCTATCAGTCGATAGTAAGCTGAATTTTATAGAGAATCTAGGAGATATCAACTTGTAGACCATGAAATAATCCAAATTACAACTGCGACTTAGATTCGTCAGTTGTGTTTAGTGGGCCTGTGGGAGCATTGCTGGGGGCACGTTGCTTCTGTAGCTATGAGAAGCTGTTCTTCTGAGCTCCAATGCTTCGCCGGCAATTTCTGGAACTATGTTTGGTCCATATTTTTTATTTATTGAGTCAATTATTGCACATTATGTATAATTCAGATTTATTCATCGTCAATATATATTATTTACAAATTGCTTTTATCCTTATACTAAGAGTACTTATTCTAGATTCACAACCTATCTGTAAGCATGTTTTCTTACACGTGTAATAAAAAAAATGGTACGAGATCCGGATTAATATCTGGAAAGCAAAGGTATGTAAGATATAGTTGTGGCCACCATTAGCTGTTAATTAGACGTGTCACTATGAGGTTAATCAAGACAAAGAGGGTTTGTAAGAGAGTAGAATCATATGGGAAGAGTGCAGAAGGAGCTTAATTTGGTCCCCTCAAGATATGCTAGCTGGAAAATATAACTAAAAAAATATGAAAGTTGAGTCAGATGACTGTGTAATAGGGAGCAGAGGGAAGAAATGCTGGAATTGCAGTAAACCTAAGGTCTATATGTGTACATAGTAGGCTACAAAGGGTACTTGGGACTCCATGCATAGTGGATGCATTATTGGAGATTCTATTGAAGTAAAAGGCCATAACACGGTTATGAGGTATTATATCGCTCCGGTCTTAAAGAACATTGTTGAATATGTAAAATTTGGAGCCCAACAGCCTCCTAAATTGGGTGAGTTCTTACGCAGCCCACATAAGGTCCTCCCGCAAACTAGACCTTCGGATTAGTAGCAGTGGAACAAATACACTGTGCGTGTCCCTGAAATCGAACTCTTGACTTTTTGGAGGAAATCTCAACCCGAATACCAAGTAAGCTATTACTTCAGGGCATTATGGGAGTTTCTCATAATATAGCTGTGGAGAATGTTTTCGGTTCAAAAGAAAAAGTAAGCATCTATTCTTTATTAGAAAGACTTCGTGGATGGTTCAAACAGCTAATATTTCGTGAAAGGTTTAAGCAACGAATATTTTAAACGTGTATATTTATGTATAATCTTAGGACACTTAAATCTGATAAAATTGATATTACAGACGTTTTTAGATCTGAATAAAGAATTTCCGGAACGTATTATTTCATGTTTTCTTTTTTTTTTCATAAGGTACAAGTTGTAGAAGGGGGTAAATAATCAAGACGGAGCAAGAGGTCTTTCCTACGGATGTCAAACGGATAAAACGAATACGGTAACACAGTATCCGTATTTGAATTCGTTTTTGTCTAACTATATCCGAATTCGTATCCGAATCCGGACGGATATTTAGGAAGTCATCCGAATTCGAATTTGTTCGGATTCGAATTCGGTGCCGGATATCCGAATCCGTATTATATCTATTTCAAATTTGTTCGAATATCCGAATCCGGATATCCGAATTCGAAATCAGCAAATTTAGCCTAAGCGTATAGCGGCCGTATACATATTTTCATATATATATTTTTAAAATTTTAAAAATAAATATTTTTACATATTTTTTTATATTTTATTATATATTTTTATTTAATTTTAAAAATATCTATTCGAATACGGATATTCGGATACGGTAATGACTATACCATATTCGTATTTGTTTTTCTAATACTAATCGGATACGAATTCGAATACGGTGAAACGAATGTACAGCTCTTACCATATTCGATTCGGACAGCCGAATTCGAATTCGGATGTCGGATATCTGGTAAGTTTTGACAGGCCTAGTCTTTCCCTATGAGAACATCCCAAAAGACTTCCCTCAAACAGATCGTGTGCATGTTGGGTTGGGATCTCTTAACCCCACTTTCATCATCCTCTTTGTGACCACGTGACACGTGGCACCAAAGAGGGTGGTGATGCTAGATGCGGGTGACTCTCATCTAGCCTCACCACCTCCCTTGCTGCCACGTGTCGCGCGGTCACGCATCACCGCACCCCATTTGCGGTGAGGGGATCCTATCCCGTGCATGTTTGCGTTGCTTGGGCCATCTGTCCCCTGCCTTTGTTATAGCTCGGCTTTTACCAGTTTGGTATCGTGAATATCTTTATTAAATAATTTAAACAAATAAAAAAAATCATTGAAAAACGGAAGCTTTATTTTGATCGAATCTCTATTGATTTGTGATTTTGACACATAATAACAGCATCTGACCCAAAAAAAAAAAAAAAAAGTCTACAAAGTCAATTTTACTCATGTCTTACGACTTTTAGAATCCTTTTTTCTTTTTCTTTTGTACAATCTTTACTCTTTTGAACTGCACAATACATTGGGCCAACTTTCCCTTTTTTCTACGTCAACCTCTGGCTCTCTTCGGCCCAGTCCATGGTCAGATGAGCAACTGCTATCCATTTTCATATCATGAACTTCTTGATATTTTTATTTTATTTATTTTGAATATATAAAATTACAATACATGCCACTATCCAGTGGAAAATAAATTACCATAATATACAAAATAAAATACTATAATATTTTATCAAAAACAAAGTATTATAGTATTACAACCACTATATATAAGTGGATAAATTGTTATAAAGTAGAGATAACTCTGTAATTGCAGAAAATTGAACACAATACCTCTTCATCTTGAGGTGTCAACACTACTCTTTCATTCAATATTAGGATTTTTCATTGGATATTGAGTTCAGATATGTAAAATTTCCCCTCATTAAACAAGATCATTTTGTTCATTATAAATGCTAATGACTATTCATTTTACTATAATTACCCACTAACCCGTATTGATGATTATGTTAGTTATAGATTAAAATGTAGAAATTATGAAAAGTAAAGATATTGTACGCTGAATGAGTATTATTCAGACTTAATTTGAATGTAAAATGTATCTCCTTATATAAGGAAGCAATACCATGGTTATTAATGACTAGAAACTTTAGACAGAGATACTACCTAAGCTATTGTTAACGGTCATATTTTTTTTTTTTGGTTGGAATGGGATCTCTTTATTCATCTTCTCAAAAAAGCGTGCATCCGTGTATCAATACAAAAAGAGCGCTACATCTATGTTGAAGTACTAATATTCTCTACACACCATGCAAGGCGTATGTTCCTAGCTCGTTCATATATTCTTCGCACTATAGCACTAGTTTCTGGCAATACAAAAGTATCATCAAACAAAAGCGTGTTTCGTAATTTCCAAATAGTATGCACCCCCTCCCTGAATAAATACATCCAGTCTTCCTGGCCATAGTGATGCCCAAATGTTTCTCTTATGTTCATGTCGATCCATTGCACTTCATCATATCCAGAGAAGAAAGATGTACATGCACCTTGTTGTAGTATTTGCTTCCAAACTCTCATGACACATGGACAGTCTCTAAGTGCATGCAAAGTGTCATCTACCGTGTGCTGACGAATATCACATTGCGGTGTAGGTCGAAGATGTCGCGCGTGACCAGCTGAAGCAGAATAGATGGTTGAATATTTGGAAAACAAAAGGGCCGCAAAGGGTTAGCATCTTTATATGGCAAGCACGGCTGAAAAGACTATTTACCGGAGCCCTGTTAACGGTCATATTTCAATCAGCGGTTAGGTGTGCGAGTTCACGTCACATCAAAATTGATACTCATGCCAATGTCTAATATTTTGTATCGATTATCAATATATTTATCTCTAAACACTAATTAAATTATAATAGCATGTGAACATGATGTTTCCAAGTGTCTTATGTCTCTACCCATTTCATGTCTAATGATAACTAAAGCCAACAGATTTTGGACATTAACTTCACAAACCAGAACATGATTTAACTTTTATATAAATCTTTAAATGCTCCATCCGTTAACCTTATTATCTGTCTCAACTTATGACCATCCAAAGTAGCAGGTAGCATCCTTTGATCATAACCTATAAGCATTTTCATCATTTTCTCAACAGTGTTGTATTTTAACATTAGTTTACTGCGTTTTATTAATTCGTTAACTTACTTTTATATACACGGTTATAGCTATTTTAATATCAGAAACTGTTTATTAGTATTTACTAAATTCCTTCACTGACATACTAGCACATCATATCCCTATTATTAGAGTTGTTAGTGAACCAAACCGAACTGAATACTAGGTTTTCGAATTCAGATTCGTTTAGCTAAATGAACTGTTCGGCTCAATTCATTTAGCTAAACGAACATTAAAATTAGTTCGAGTTCGGCTCTATAACACTACAACTGTTTAAACGAACTGAACAGTTCACAAATAGTTCGTCTTGTTTTAGTAAACGAACCCAAACATCTGTTCGAATTTGGCTCGTTTACAGACAATTACCAAATGAATACGAACCGAACTCGAACAGTTCACGAACTGTTCGGTTCGTTGAACAACCCTACCTATTATTATGTTATCTATGCAGGTATATATAGAATTAAGGGTCTCACTGGAAGCAAACTCTCTGTCCTTTGGGATGGAGGTATTGCTTTATTGCCTCTCACCTTTTTCATACCTTACTAATAACTTTTGCTTTCGTTGGGATATATTGAATATGTGTTGTTGTTTTTATGAGCATAGTAGCTTTTGTTTTCTTTGACTAATGAATTTCTGATGGTTTCAATAAAAGGAACAAAGGAGAAAATCATTAACATGGTTTTAAATTGTATGGTGCAAATTCTATACAAATGATGAGGTTTATTTCTTCTTCTTAGTAAGCTTGTAAAATTGATGTACAGATGTGTGTATACTGCGGCCACTATATAGTAAATAATGGCAAACAAACACAACTTATACAAAAATCTATAAATTAATAGTTGAATTTTATGACTTAAGTATACAAATTGATATAATGATTGAACTATAAGATGATTATGACTAGGTGCCTTAGTGAGGAAGAATTCGGACATTCCAATACGTTATGTTACTATCAAACTCCATTGAAAGGGAACATAAAGCTTCCATTGTGCTCAAATCAATATTTTATTGTCTACTACGAAAATGGTCAGAATTCAAAAGTATGTGTTGTCTATTTCGTTCTACTTTTCACAAATACATTTCGCACTGCCTTTCTCTTATAGTGACAACGGAGTCAATGACGCACTCTTCTTTGACTTAGAATAGAATAGAATAAAACAAAATGACTTACTAAATTGGTTGTGCTTCTTATATTATGAAGTATCAGTGATCGACAAACCTGGGTAAGGCTACGTACATTCGATCCCTCCTTACTCCGTCATAGACGGAAGCCTCTAAAGCAATAAGTAATGTTGGTATTCTTTCTCTTATAGTGCCAATTTATTAAAAATTTACAACAACAATCATACCCAATATATCCCAACGACAGCAAAAGCTATCGATATGGTCTGGAGAGGGTGAAAGACATGCAAACAATACCTATATTCTAAGAGATAGAGAGTTTGATTCCTATTAAAAATTTATAGGACATAGACCCAACTCTTGTGGCCTGACATTGAGCAAGATCCACGCAAGCTACGGGCCCAGACCAGAATGATCTAAAGTTAGGACTTAATCAATTAAAACATAACATTAATCCTTGCATGATTCTTGTTGTCAATGAGATGACATTGTGTTTAGTGCGAAGCTGACGTGTCAAGAAAATGACTTATATTGTTTTCATATTCTGGTAACTGTTTATATAGTTATAAGTGTGTCTACCTATCATATGGGTATATTTATTACGTAATGTGACTCTGTAAGACGGTATTTCACTTCTATAAGTCATTTGGTTTATAGCCAGAGAACACTTCAAATGTTCAACATCTTTATATTTTTAATCTTTTTTGTCCTTTTTTTTGTGTTCTGGAAAAGATTAATAATCTTTTTTATTTAATTTCGGCTGTACCATGTTGACCAACTTTATTTAACCACCTCTGGATAGTCAAGAGCTATTATTTGAGATAAATTTGTGTTGATAATTAATGTCCAAAAATTTTCACCAATCTCCTCCCACCCCACCCCCACTCGAACCCCCAATCAATTGCTCCATATTAAGATATGTTTATGAGTAGGGCTGCTCAACGAACCGAATAGTTCGTGAACTGTTCGAGTTCGGTTCATATTTGTTCGGTAATTGTCTGTACATTAGCTGAATTTGAACAGCCTTTTGGGTTTGTTACTAAAACGGATCGAAATATTCGCGAACTATTTGGCTCGTTTAAACGGTTATAATGTTATCGAGCCAAACTCGAATCAATTTTAAAGTTTGTTTAGCTCAACGAACCGAGTCAAACAGTTCGTTTAACTAAATGAAGCCGAATTCAAAAATCTAATATCTGTGGTATGTGAACAGCCCTGTTCATGGGGCCACAATATGGCATACTTACAGATGAATTTTAGTGTGTGCACACACCCCCACCCCCTGTTCTTTCCCCCGTAAGTCGAAGAAAGTAAACGATAATGATGATAGTAATACTAGTAATTTTAACAATAAACACTGACAAGAAAAAGTGACTATATTAATTCTACCTTCATCAATTCTTTATGTACCGATGACAAAAAATTGATTTTATCACCAAAATGAAGAGGAAAAAGGAATTGGATTTAATACATTAGCTCCGTTAAAATTCGGGGAAAAAGAGATAACAACAACAAACATACCCAGTACATTTCGATGACAACAAACACTATCGCTAAGGTATGCGGAAGGTGAGGCATACTAACAATACATTCATCCCAATAGATAGAGAGTTTGATTCCAGTGAGACCTCTGTCTCTATGTATACTTACATAGATGACTCAATAATAGGAATATAGTAGGCTAGTGTACTAGTAAGAGAGAGAGCGCGCAATGGTCCAACACTTCTTTTCAAGCTTTGCTAATGCTGGTACTTGTATTTATGCGAAAAAAAGGAGATGAAACCTAATGTCTTATGTAAAATGCATTACGTCAAACTTGCCCCGGTGACCATGTTATGTACCAACCTTCCTATATGCATAAATCGAGTGTTCGTATCAAGTAACGCTACTCAACCAACTGCTCCAACGATATTTGTGGTTGAAAACTTAAATTGACATATGAGCAAATGTTTTTGTTGTCAGCATCGACTAGGTATAATCATTTTTCAGAAAAACTCATATGGCTCCTTCCTTTTATATGTTTTGAAAAATCTATGGCAATTTTTCGACTATGCGTGGTATGTATATGCAGAAATTTATGATGTTTAAGAATGAGGTTACGAATTGAGTGAGTTGACACCTTTTTCCATTGTCTTTTTCATTTAAATTAAACTATTCCGTCTCTACTAAATATGAGATATATCAATGATTTCAGTCATATTTTATAATCAAATGCGACGCATTATAAATAATTGGATTGATACCCTATAGAAATTTCTTCTAGATATCTCACTGGAATGGTTGGTGAAGGAGTCACAATAATGCCCTCAGATGTTAGTTTTGAGACCTTATGCATTGCTACAGTGAAGAATAAATGTTTAAAAAAAAAAAACATACTCATTATATCCCAACGATAGCAATAGCGCGTCTGAAAAGAGTAAGAGGCAGTCAAACAATACATCTATCTCAATGGATAGAGAGTTTGATTCCAGTAAGATCTCAAGTTCTATATGTACCTACATAGATGACATAATAATAGACATATGATGTCCTAGTGTACTGATAAGGTTGCTGTTTTGTAACCTTGAGGTCACAGGTTCGAGCCGTGGAAACATACTCTTGCACAAAAAAGTGTAAGGTAAGGCTTTTGCGTATATTAGATTGCGACGCGATCTGGTCCCTCTTCGAACCCTGTATAAATACAGAAAACTAATGTACCGAGAACACCCTTTACAAACATACAACGTTAATCAAAATATTCGGCTAGACACATATCTTCGTGGGGACAAACATAACATAATTTGGTTAGATATATAAAGATGACGTCGCGGTCATTAAAACTTCTTGCACATTAAGAGTACGGCTTCCATTTTACATTTTAATATCATAATGACATAATGTAAGATAAAATATTCTGACACGAGTAACTGTCGGTTTTTCAGCAAACGCTTTAAAGAGAGCATCATGTCGAAGCTGCTCGGAACACGTTTAATTATTTTATAAATTTACTGTCTTTACATACAAAAATGCCACCATAGTTTGATTCGTCATTAATTTTTTATGGAAGGCCAATTACAGTTTAAGCTTATGCGTTTCCTATGAATTGTAATTGGGGATGACTCATTTTGACAATATTTTACTCGTCTCATAGTAAGTGGAACATCTTATGATATGTGTATATTAGGGGTCAATTGATCAATCGCCAATGGGGATCTCCAATGATGGACCATATTTTCTTGTTTGCAAAATTTGCTGGTTCAGACCAATCAGGGAATCACAGATGCCACTATGCACAAAGAAAGCAGAAAGTGATTACGGATTAATTGACACACAGATTATCACATGCTTCACGTCTATCTAATGGGAGTTAGTATTAGTCAAAAAGGTTGAAGCTCAACCAGTAAGTGTTCTTGTCACTTCCGGTCTCACAGGGTGTGTAGGGATGTTAATCAGGTTCTCAAGAACCACTATTAGAAGTTTGTCATAGCATAGTAACAGCACAAGGAGCCCATTGGCACCAAAGGAACAACCGACGGGCTAGCCTGTCAGCATATTAGGTTATTCCATGGGCCAATAGTGTTTTCACACTATGCAACTAGCCTGGAAGGTTCAAACATTCTTGACTTCGGCAAGGTTCGAACCCCTGACGTTCCTTTCAGAATTCTCTACCTGGAACAATTGGGATATGTACTAGGGACAAGTTAGTATTAGTCATTGTGTATGAAAGCTTGTAATGTATTCGTGTTTTAAAAATATTATCTCGTTTGATTTTTATAACATGTGTAAAAAGAACAATACTTTTAGAATAATTTACATTCATGTTGAAAAGAGATAATATGTTTGAAAAGGAAAGAGTATAAATGAAACTAATATATACATGTGATGTCTATCAATATATATGTGTTTATACACATATAATATATGCATGTGTGAGTGTATATGTATATGTATGTATATAGAAGTACACATGGTTACCTAATTACCTGTTTCGCAAAAGTGGTCCATCGAAGGCCGCATCATGCCTCATGGTTTCTTTACTAGAAGGTTCACTAAAATTCATTTGATATGATTTAGTACAAAATGCTGTAAAGAACATCTAAAGCCAGTAAGTTTTGGAAGAAATATCATTTTTGTTATTGATTAGGTTTGCAGTTTTGCCTCTTCTTATTGTTATTATTTGTAATCTTGTCTGAAATCTGATTATGGACTTACGTAAGAGGTCATTATTTGCCTCTTCTTATTGTTATTATAGGGCGACAGTGAGGCCAGCAATGCTATATGAGACAGACTGCTGGGCCATCAAAAGGTCACAATTACAGAAGATGGAAGTGGCAGAGATAAATATGCTGAGCTGGATGTGTGGGCATACAAGGCTAGACCGGATCATAAACAAGGTGTTTCGAGAAAGGTTGGGCGTGGCTAGTATAGCAGATAAGATAAGGGAGGGAAGAATGAGATGGTTTGGGCATGTCAAGCGGAGACAGACAACGGCGTCGGTCAGAGCAATTGAAAGCCTCATTCTAGAGGAGAACAGGAGTAAAGGCAGGCCCAAACTGACTTGGGATGACCAGATTAGGCACGACTACTAGATTTGCACCTCTCTGAGGACATGGTCCAGGATAGGAGTTCATGGAGACATAAGATTAAGGTTAACGAGGCATAGGTCATATATAGAGACACTTTAGAGTATATTTAGGGACATAGATAGGTGTAGACACTATCTACGCTTTAGGTTGACTTTCCACTTGGTTGCGTATGTTATACCGTTGTTTTACATTACATGTACATATGCACGTGATGTGTATTTTAATATTGAAAGTCTTTTTTTTGTATTTCTTGAATTTCCTCACTAACACACTAGCACATTATATCTCTATTATTATGTCATTTATGCATGTAAATATAGAGCTGCGGTCTCATTGGAAACAGACTCTCTATCCCTTTGGATAGAGGTATTGTCTACCTGTCACTTACCCTCTCCAGACCCTAATGATAGCTTTTGCTGTTGTTGGAATATACTGGGTCCGGATGATGATGATGTAAGAGGTCATATTCATATTCATCCTCGTCCAAAAGCTTAAACACAGTGATACTCAATTTTCATTTAAACTTATTTTTCTTTAATCGAAAGATTTGAGATAATTATATCGATCCTTTAAACAGAATCCAGAAAAATGAAATGAATTTGGTTTTTATTGACAAAAATATCCTCCCCCAATCTACTCCCACACCCACTCACCCTCTCCCCTTTCCTGCATCACTTCTGCAACCAGATCCCCCACCCCCACCCCAACCCCAACCCCAACCCCATAAAAGGAAAAAAAAAGAAAAAATCGTCCCTAGGACATAGCCCAACTGGTTCCGGATAGGGGTTCTCGAAAGGGAGGTCAAGGGTTCAATTCTTGTCAAAGGCAAGAAAGCCCCTTCCCAGCAAGTGCATAGTGTGGGAGCTTCTTGGCCTGTAGGCTTGCCTGCAGTGCTGGGGGCTCCTTATGCAGACTACTGTGTAAATGATAAAGCTCCTGCTAGCGGGTCGTTGGGTACCTGATTTATCTTCCTACATTACCTTTGGGACTGAGTGTGGCAGAGATCCTAAAAGGATTCAACTTTTTTTAATAAAAGAAAAAACCATGTTCTAGGACCTTAGCAGATGGTAAGAAAACAATGTTCTTTGGGACCCTATTCTATCAAATCAACTTCACGTGCTAGGCCCCCTTTACCCATTGCCTCCTTTTCCTAAAGAACTTCACACATGCACATAAAAAAGAATGTCTCACAACATAGCTACTTGATCTTCGAATTATACATTGCTTTATAAAGATACAGGTTCAAACCTAAACACGCGCATCGCAACAGAAACACTGTTAAGTGATGTGTTACATGTCTGATTTACAGTGGATTCCTTACGTGGCAGGCAGTCACGAGGGGGGTCACAAGGCGGGCGGTCAGGTGATCCGGATCCGTAATGACCTTAGGTTACTTGGTTTTGACTCATTTAATTATGTCTCACAACAAATTTGATTTTAAGTTCAGTAAATGACATTAAATGGGCCTTCAATGCATGCGTTAAAAGATGTTTTATATTGCTGACGAAAGCAACTAAAAACCCTTGATTAATATGTGAATCGTGATCATGATAAAAAGGTTTGAGGAATATGAGATTGATTTACAACAAACATATGATTACTAATGTGTCATCTATACAGTTACATATAGAGGCGGGCTCTCACTGAAAGCAAACTTCATATCCTTTGGAATGGATGTATTATTTGTGTGCCTCTCATCTTCTCCAGACTTTATCGATAGCTTTTGATGTCGTTAGCATGTACTAAGTATGTGTTGTTATGTTATGGTATATGCCAAATCTACTAAGACACACACGTGAAACATCGATTTCAAAAATCACATGCTCGAACGTACGTGCTTGTGAAAAATTGTCTTTCGCTTTATCCCTTGACCACCTAATTATTGTTTGCTTTTCTTGCGAACTCTTACTTAGCACCGGCTACCTTAGTGAGGAAGAATTATGATATTCTCCAATACCTCCAGTTATCATGAGACATACATAAGGAGAAAGTAATTCACATTTCATATCTAAATATTTGACGGTTGTTATATTTAGTATCTATATGTTTTGAATTCACAAAAAATATTTATATGTTGTCCAATATATTACATTCATGTCTATTTAACAGAATTAACCGTTGAGCTAACGGTGCAGTTAATGACTTTAACTCTAAGTAGATATAATAATCCACAACATATGTAAAACATATGAATATAAAATATAAATAAAAATGTGCCAACTTTTAGACTGGAAGTAAGTATATTGACTTAGTATTTTGGAAGGCGATACCTATCAAACTCTAAGTTACTTGTTTTTTTATTTTAACACATGCACAAGGAAAATATAATTATTTAAACCTTGATTATCACCATAAAGTGTAATGATTTTTATTAAAGAGGAGTTCAACCTTATTAAAACAACTCTAAGCGATGGATTTCGGTTCACTTTTTATGTAAAAGCAACTAATATGATTTTGGAAAAAAACGATACAATTCGTTTAATTCTTGTAAGTTTTTGGCCCGTTTCATTTTTTTTTAGGTTTTAACTTAATCAAACTTGTATCTGGCATGTAGTGGTTTGACCAGTCTTGTCCTTGTTTTACTATTTATATGTTAATAATTTGGTTATACATGTAATTCAGAAGCCAAGCAATCTATTATTTTTATTTTTTTAACGACGAATAAGGGAATATAAATTTTAAATTTGATTGATACTAAAAACCATAATGATATCAAGAAGCTCAATTCAAACCCTAAATGGTCCACCTCTAATCGTATAAAGTTATCTACAAAACTTTGTCATTTGAAATAATTACAAGTTGATGATATCAATAAAATAAATTCAGTTAAATTTTTTTCACATCAAAAATACAAATTTCGTTAGTCATTAATTCTTAGCTTAAGTGTTTAAACTAAGGTCACCAGAGAACATTCATAAAGAAAGGTCATTAGAGAGAAAAGTCTTCGATTTAAATATTTAAAAGTACAAAGTTTTTTTTTATAGGGAAGAAACTTCCGTCATTTTAGCACAACCATTTTGCTAAATTTTAGACTTTTGAATCAGGTTGATTTGCATGAGCGGCTGGTTTACAACAACAACATTACCGTCATTATCTCCGAGGCTTCTGCTTATGACAGGATATGGAAGTCGGATGTACGCAACTATTTCTATGTGTTAGAAACAAGCAGAGCTTGTTTCTCGATAACCCATAATGAAAATTGCTTCAAACTGTGTCGATCAACTGTTACTTCACATTATAAGAAGCGTACCCAATTTATTAAATCATTTTATTTTATTCTATCATATTTCAAAGTCAACGAAGAGTGTGTCATTAACTATATTAGAAACAGAAACCATGAAGGAATGGTTTACATTCTAACGAAATGTTTCAGTGTAGGGAATTGAAGGAAAAAAAAAACTCTATGTATAATGATTTATCATTCCATCTTATTTGCAAAGAGTTAATTGCACCTGATATCCATTCTTTTCCACCAAGTTTTAAGTAACATCCAATGTTTCATGAAACACACTTGCCATCTAGACTTATAGGATTAATAGACACCTGGCATCCATGCTGACGTCATAAAGGCAATTTTCATTTATTTTTTAAAAGTTTATAGAAAAAATAATTCAAAAATAAAAAGAAAAACCCCACCTCCACCCCACCACACCCCCCTCCCCACCCCCACAATCGACCTCCCTCCCCATCCTCCCCATCTCCTCTTCTTCCTCCATCTTCCTCTTCTTCCTCCATCTTCATTTTCATCTTTTTTCCAACCATGGTCATCTTCATCCGCCCCTAAGGGCAAGCCAGAAAGTGAAGAGGTCAAACTCTGCAAGGCAGATTCGATAACAGCGAAAACAGGTCGACAATGTTCTCTGCAAGAACGGAGAACAAAGAGGTTAAGTCAGGCGTCACAGCCCGTGACTCAATCCCAAACCCGAGCTCTTAACACGACGATAGGTAGTTGTTCTATATATGTTTATCTATTTGGTAAGATTAAGCAAACTCATGTTAGCATTTGAACACTCACTCCAAACACCACTCATTTCTCAAAAATACGACAAGTAGAGAATAAAGAAGACAAATCCGGCAGCAATTTTCAATTACACGAAATCTAATCAAGTCCAGAAAGTAGCACGTGAACAATGTAATAACCCATTGCAGCTATACTGCACCATATGGACCAAAATAAAACCAATAAGCAAACAAACACGATGAAGATGACCATGGTTGGAAAAAAGATGAAGATGAAGATGGAGGAAAAAGAGGAAGATGGGGAGGATGGGGAGGGAGGTCGATTGTGGGGGTGGGGAGTGGGGTGGGGGTGGGGTGGGGGTGGGGTTTTTCTTTTTATTTTTGAATTATTTTTTCTATAAACTTTTAAAAAATAAATGAAAATTGCCTTTATGACGTCAGCATGGATGCCAGGTGTCTATTAACCCTATAAGTCTGGATGGCAAGTGTGTTTCATGAAACATTGGATGCTACTTAAAACTTGGTGGAAAAGAATGGATAACAGGTGCAATTAACTCTATTTGCAAATACAAAGTTATGTCATGAATGTACTTGTTATGTATTATATATCGTGCATCTCCATAACTCGTGACATGTATTATACCATATATAAAGAGGAATTTAATTAAAGTGGAACCTGGTATATAAAATTAGTCAAAACCATGTATCATAGTCTGTATGACATAAGCCAGACACCCCTTTTGACTCACTGAAAGCAAGTTCCACGCAAGCATGAGTAAAATTAATAATAACATTCAAGACTTTTTTGTCAATCTCATGACACTGTGCTTAGTGCCATCCGGATAAGCAAACGATTGACTTGGACCATAAAGCTCAAATCCCTCACCTCTTTATGCCTCCACAGTCTCAGTCTCAAAGAACATTATAGAAGATGCAAGTCAAGAATTCAATGGCTTCTTAAGTGGGGTAATGACTTACGCAATGACCCATACAAGGTATCTCCCGCAAACGGGACATTCGGTCTAGTAGCAATGGAACATCCATATTGTACGTGTTTCTGGAGTCGAATTCTTGATCTCTTAGAGAAAATTCTAACCCGAGTATCAACTGTACTTTGCCCTGGGCTCAAACAATTGACTTATGTTACGCTGTTTCACATACGCCAGAATTTTTTTTTTGTCCATATTAGTGAAATTCGCAATAGTCGTGGCAATGCCAGTTAGGTTATGTGATTATTTAATTAGTGGGTCATTTTGATATTCGATGTATTTACTATTTAGGCTATTTCTGCATACTTTTGCTTAGGTTACATAGTGGAGAGGGCGGCTGCCATATACTTTAACCGCAAATAAACGAACACTGGAATGTTAAATCAATGTATAATTAATTTGTAAATTTAAATTCAAAGTTGAATATGATCTGCATAAATACAAACATAAAAGAAAATGAAAATACTTAATGTTGTAACTTTTAATTTGCTTTATTTAGTTCTAAATAAACTGCTTTATTTATGGCCACCATTAATTACGAGATGTTTGAACAACTGTACTTATGTAATAAGATATAGAAAAATAGAAGATAATATCTCCATCTCAAAAATATTGTATCATTTTGATTTGAGTATAGTTTATGTTTGATGTAGAGTAATAGTTGATCGACATAACTTGACGCAATTTTCATTATAGGTAATCGGAAAACAATATCTATATTTTCAACACATGGGTATGGATGCGTACATCCGACCATCCTATACTTCACCATAGGCGGGAGGTTCTAAGATAATTGGGTGTTATTGTTGTTGCTGCAGCATAGGTCATAATTAAACTATGTGTCAATCAGACTAAAACTGTATCTTTAAGATAGAGAGGGTACACTGAAAACTGATCTTATATTTAAAAATAATGTAGTCTAGTTATTTTTCTTCTTTCTGTTGGTCTTTTATCAAATTGAATAAGTAGTAACTTCTTGTTATCCAATAAGGCTGTCTCGATGTATTAAGCTCTCGTGTTTGTGCAGGGTCTGGGGAAGACCGGATCGCTTCGCGATCTGATGTACGCATTTTTTACCCTACACTTTGTACAATAGACTCTTTCCGCTGTTTGAACAAGTGACCTCAAGATCACAAAACAGTAACCCTACCAGTTGATTCGAGTCCCGTGCTCTTCTTGCTACCCAATGACCAATTGAAAACTAATGTATCATCTTCACTTTCACTTTTGCATTAAATTTTCCATTTATAAAGTACTATGACTAGGAAAAGGATTAATCGATACCACACGAAAACTGATATCTTGTTGATCCCATGATGCTTTTATCTAGTTCGTTAACAATTATGATGGACTCAAAAGTTGAGTTATTTTACAATTTTAGTAAAAAATTAGTTACTATAATAGCGTTACGAACTCCTGGAAATTTGGGGGAAAATGTGCAATAGGTACATTGTTATGAAGATGTATCAAAACAAAAACATGTCTAATTGACAGAATATTTAAACCAACTTTTTGTTGCAAATGAAAAGTTGTCTGCACAAAGCTGCAACATAGACGGTTTTTTTTATTGCCAATGCAACATAGACGTTCAGTGAAACTTTCTAGTCATCGACTCACAAGTATGAGTAATTTAATTTAATTTCATTCCCATCTTTCCTCGTGTCCCAAGCAATTTCGATTATTCTTCATGAAAGAATAGACTCTAAAAAATAAACTTTAGCGAGAGAGATAGGGTAAAAAATAGCAAAAAAATCGATGTTGCTTGGGACACATTTGGATATTTTATAAATAGACTCCACTTTTCTTTGACACTTACAAAAATGGGGTCACACTTCTTTGAATTCTCTACGTACTGCGGCTAATTACTTGGTAAGATTCTGCGTATCCTATTAATTATCATTGTTCATGGCTCATTTGAGAATATTTTAGTAATTCATACTAAAGTGGAACGTGGTAACGTCTATTAGGAGGATGAGATCATCACACCTTCATCTAGCATCACTATACACCCTTGCTGCCACGTGTCGCGCGGTAGAAATAGAGGTGAAGGATTTTGAGTTAGAGGATCTCATCCCCGGTGTGGATAGGTGTCCAAGTAGGGATTACAACTTTTGTCTGAATCAATGCAACATTCTGTAGAATCTTGCCTGAAGAGATATTGCCCTAGACGGAGATTGAACTCATGACCTCTTAGTCATGTGGTCTCAGCATTACCATTGGAATAATGCCTCATTGGCTGGCTGTTTTGTTGAACTTTTGATTGGTTATTATTAGTTCAAGTTTAAAATCTTTAAAAACTAAGAGTATAGCAGTGATGCGAAAATTTAATACACTCGGGGAGAATGTGATATACGAGACACAGAAACAATCTCCTGTATAAAGTGTAAGGTAAAGCTGTGTACATCATATCGCGAAGCGATCTAATCTTTTTCCGAACCCTGTGCTGGAAGCCTAGTACACCAAAAACGTTTTTTTTAACTAATCAAATCTATAAGATATATGTGTCTCTTATACAACTAGTTACTTTTTACTTGTGTCATCATCTTGTTATACTACTATTTGCTACTCCTTGCTTGTTCCTAAATAATCATAAAACGTTATCTTATTATTTCACTATTTACTCATTACTTGCACCTAGAGCAATATAAAACCTATCTCGAGTGAGAGAATGAGTTTCTTTGTTCAAAAAATAGCCAATTAATGGGAATTATGTTTGTTTGGATAAGAGATGCTAAATGTTGATAGTATTAAATGTCAATTTTTTAAATTTTTGTTTTTTTGTCTAATAATAGTTAATCTAAATTCAAATATAATACTTATACCATGCTTGACCTAACTCACTTTCTTATAAGGGACTGAAGCATTACAAGTATTAAGTATTACTACGCTTTTTTTCTTGATAAAGGTGTTGATATCTTACAAAAAAAATATTAAAAAATTTATCCGTTCTATTGGATTACAAGGATATTTGTGGTCCAGTAATGAAACGATAGTTCAAGCAATTAAAAGTTGAAAAAGTGAACCTTGCCTATGCTCATGTTAAGAGTACACTTTAAACTTTCTTTTTCTTTTTTTTTTTCCGGATAGATAAGGGCACACCTAATTGTTCAACATAATTTGGTTTATGTTTCTAGTTTGAACATATATGGTTTCTCTTGTTGAACTTGAAATAATAAAGTTAGTCTCACTTAAAATTCAGATATTGAAAATATTGGTTCTTCGTATGTAAATGACAACTTATATCCTCTTAGGAAAATTGTCTCATATTATGACACCTTACATATAAGTTGATACAGTATAGTTAATGATTAACCAACTTTGAGTACTGTTTTGTTTTAGTGTAAGGAGATTATTGTGAGAAACATGACTACGGCGGTTCAACGACCCAAACATTTCGCGAACTGTTCGAGTTCGATTCGTGTTCGGTTTGTATTCATTCGGTAATTGTTTGTAAACGAGCCGAATTTGAACAGCTGTTTGGTTCATTTAATAAAACAAACCGAACTATTCATGAACTATTCGACTTGTTTAGACAGTTATAGTGTTATCGAGCCGAACTTGAACCAATTTTAAAGTTCGTTTAACTAAACGAGTCGAGCTGAACAGTTCGTTTAGCTAAACGAATCTGAATTCGAAAACCTAGTATTCGGTTCGGCTCGATTCATTAACACCCCAAACATGACCAGCCATTTAGTCTTACCATAATTATTTCAAGACGAACCATTAAAGGCTACACCTTATTATCTCAGGGGTTAAAGTTATTTCTTTTTTGATCCCATTGATGCATTAGTTTTATATGGGATATATGCAATTTTTTAAGGATGTCGAGTTTGAGAAGAGAATAAGTTGGCGATTTTATCTTAAGATAATAGTACGATTATCGAGCAAATTTCACATAAAAACAATCTATAAAAATCTCTTATTCACATAAACAAACTAAATAATCTTCAATAGCTAATAAAGATATATACTCAAAAGACAATACTTTCTATCTGGTTTCACAGAGAGACTCTTCTGACATTAGTGGTTCATTCGGATTTTGATTTATTCAAGTTGGATATAAATACATCGTTTCTCAATATAGACATTGATGAAACAATGTATATAGGAAGACCAACACTTTGACTCAAAAGACTCAAAGAAAATGATTGATAATTAAAGTAATCTATATATTAACTCAAACAAGTTTCTCCATCTCATTTAGTTTATAGATGAATCGGGTTGATGGTTTTGTGTAATACGGGTTAAGTATGAGTATGTATATTGTTATGGGACATATTGCTTGCCGTCATTGGTATAAACCAACTGCACAAAATCAAGAGAATTTAAAATTTAAGATAAAAGATCTTAGTGACACCTCTTATGTTCTATGCATACAGTTACACTAAAATTGCTTCTGGAGTATACTAGGGTTTGTGGCAAAAAAGGCTATATTGATACAAGTAATTAAGATGTTTTGCATGCAGGTTTATAAGTCAGTTGATACCTCTGTTGGTAAGAAAGACACATAGTCTCAAGTTGTGCCATTGAAGATACAAAAAAAAATTAAAGACATAAGATTTTTTTATGCTTCTTGCAAAGATAGTCTCATGTTACTTGGGTTTTTACGCGATCGGTTATTGTGTGCATTATTAAGCTGAACAAGATTTAAGGTATCCAAATATAGACTACTGGAATGTTGTAGAAATAAATCTCAAGTTTATAGAGAAGTAAAATTCATCTTCTCATGTATAGTAGATCAGATCAGCAGAAGATCGTTTGTACACTGACTGTAATTTTGTTAGATGTCAATACAGTTTAAAGTCCACTTCTGGATATGTATCTGCTAGCTGAAAGAAATACGTAAGGATTTTGAATATTTATTATATTGCTCATAAAATTATGAATATTTATGAAATATACTTTGTGTATAAGTTTAGTTTGGAATCAATATCTTAGACATTAACAATGTGAATTCCAGATGTGCATAAGATAATCGTGGTTGTCAGAAGCAAAAGATATATCATAAAACTTAACTTGATTAAAGATCACGTTATGAAATTGATGAATATGATTTAGATATGAGTCGGAGTGGACAAATAGGTTCTCTATGTCACATATGTATATATATGTGTTTTTGCTTCAAGATAGCAATTCACTAGCTTTATGGTCAGTAGCACCCAGGGGCATAGTCCAGTGGTAAGTGACAAAGGTGATTGGAGCTAGAACCACGACATCCCGAGTTCAAATCCGTGTGGAGACAATCCTTGTTGAAATATTACAAGGGTTGCCTCTGAGCTGGCTGAGTCTCGGTGTCCTCTCCCTTTGCAGGGCTGCCGGTGGAGCACATCCATCGATTTACATCCTACCTGGCTAAGGGACCTCTGGTACAGGTGGGGGAGAACACACTCCCTCATCAAAGCTTTATGGTCAGTCAACTCATTCGGCTCGTACTAGTTGTCAACTGGCCTACAATTGCTAGTGTTTTTGACTCCACATCCTCGAACATTCCCACAATTTTAAAGTCAAAAGTCAGCAAAAGGCTCAGACTTTCTATATATATTGACCACAAAACAACCATAAATATGTAACCATATACATTCAATCAATCAATCATTATCCAATATATTCGAACGAAATCAAAAGTTATCGCTAGGGTAGCAGGCAAACAATACCTCCATTCTAAGGGATAGAGAGTTTGATTCCAGTGAGACTTCGGCTCTATATGTATTTCATAGATATCATAGGAATATGTAACCATATGCCAATATTTGTATAGCGAATTTGGGGTGTGGATTTTCCGAAAAAGAAAAAAAAAAAACCTACATCGATCAAATAACGTGGGGGGATAATACTTTCGAAACCTCCATTTCAACAAAGACTCCTCGAAGCGTCCTTTCTTACACGAAACTCGAAAGAATGACAAAATATGAAAAATACTGCATATGGATTCTTATCCATTAGGAGACTTTTCGCTTATCCAAGACCCTCCTAAAAGCTAAAGTCGAAAATTCCTTTTTGAAGGGCAGGATGGTGACCTTAAAGGCGTTGAACAAAATATCCACTGAAATTCTCAACTCTCACTTGGTTTAACTTTTTTTTTTTAGAAAATCTGTATTCATTTATTGAGTTCAAATCTCTTCTAACAATATAACATCTATTAACGAATAAGACATAGGGTTACTGATCCGCGGTTTATGGTATGCACCGTGTATGAGTTTTGGTCATACCTTACCAACTTAAGAGACCACTGGTATCTGATTTGCATCCTCCACGTAGCTTCATGGAACAAGACCAGTGGGGGATTTATTGCTGCAACACCATCTACAATTAGTGAGATTTTAGTTTTTGTAGCCACAATTGGTTAAGACAATGTCCAACCATTTAAGCCTTCGGTTGGTGGTAGTTGAAGAACAGAGATGCATAAGCAAGTAAGAAAAGCATGTGGGTTCCCTCTGTGCCTTTTCTTTTCCTAGTACAATGAATGGTATAGCCAAACGGACAAACCAGTCGGTACTGTGCAGTACTTTTCGATATCCATTGGCATTTTTAACTATTTGAAATTAGTCTTCGATAGTGTCGATACGTACGTAATACGTATCATCCCATATGAAACAATAAAACATATATATATATATATATGTATATATATATATATATTTATTTGAATCATAACATTATTTCATTTCTTTTGATCTTTCCTTGTAGCGTAAAAAACCGAAGTATCCGTAAAAGCTGAAATAAGTTGGTGGCGCCCATCAACTTGTGTATTAAAGTAGCATACCCACAGAAAGTGATGTAAATTTGGTGACGGTCATATTCTCACTCTCGCTTCTCCATATCTCTTTTTTTTTTCTTTTCTTTTTAATACATATTTGGAGGTAAACGAGAAAACCAAAATACTAGTACTAAAATGTAATTTCTTTTCGTTTCAAAAATATTGTGTTAAGTGAAACACTATCTAAAATCAAGAGTTGGTGAACAACAAACAACAACAACAATCATACCTATTATATCTCAACGATATCAAAAGCTATTATTAGGGTCTGGAAAAGATGAGAGGCAAGCAAACAATACCTCCGTCCCAAGAGATAAAGAGTTGCAAGAGTTGGTGAAACACTATTTAAATCAAATGGTCATAGTATTTTGCACATTGTCAAATGAAATCTGGTCATAAAAGTGATAACATTACTTTGACAAGCTATTATGCTGAACATTTTAAAATTTTGATATTAATTGATATTTAACCAACTATCTAAGTGACCATCTATCGCAATATTTTTGGAACCGAAAAAGTATTCATATGTAGAAATTTGTGAACTTTTCACAGATGATCTCACCAATATAAATTTATCACATAAACCTTGTGATATATCATCTATTATGATTTGCGTGGTCCAATGAGTTAAAAAATAAAACACACAAAATATAAATTAAACATAATGTAGCTTCTTATTTCTTAGTACTTTACACAAACACGAAAACTTAGTTAATTAAAAATATAGATGATATACAAACACAAAATCCTAATGCATACGTTCTGCTTCCATAAAAAAAATTCGAATCTTCCTCACTGATATTCATAAACTTGCAGGATCTATAATCTATGTACATTGTCCGACATGTCCTAACAAGAAAAAGAATAATACCAAACCTGGACCCCACCTGGCAATTGTCAAGAATCACGCGCTGGATTCCCACTATCTTTCTCTCTCTTTAAAATTATTTCCTAAAAAAACTTCCCATTTTTTTCTTTTATTAATGTCGAAAAAAGGCACAGATTTTTCCTTTATATATCCCTCTACTTCTCGTTACTCTCCCACTCAATATTCATATCTCCCACTCTCACAACATAAATTCATACAGCAAAAGAAAAAGAAAAAAATGAAGCTCAATGTCTATGAATCGGATTTTTCCTCCGACTTGTTCGACTTTGTACCCGACCCGATTGTTCTCCACATCTTCAACAAAGTCTCCGACATCAAAACCCTGACCCGTTGCCGATCCGTTTCCAAACGGTTCAACTCTCTGGCCCTCCAATCCGACTCTCTTCTCCTCCGAGTAGACCGGGTCGTTCCGGCCACCGACTCCGGGGATGAGGATTCCAATCTCTTCTCCTTTTTCCGATCCATTTTTAAGCCCTTCAGTTGCTTTGCTCCTCCAAAGAAGGAGGAGCCCGTTTTCACTAACCCGATCCGGAATGAAAATTCTCCGGTTCGGATCCTTGGTGGATTCGAGAGCGTCCGGAGCCTTGAAATCGAGCTTCCTTCCGGTGATTTGAAGCTAGATAATGGATCGAATATCAAATGGAAAGCTCAATTCGGGAAGACCTTGAAGAGCTGCGTGATCTTAGGGTTTCGCTACGGAGCTGAGGCGGATTTCGTCGGCAGCGGATTGAAGACGCGAGTCGTTTGGACGATTGGCGCTTTGATTGCTGCCTCCTCCAGGCATTATATGGTGCTGGATGTGATCAAAGAGCAAACGGATTTGACAAATTTGGTTGTCAAAGACAAAGATGATGAAGGCACAGTTGTAATGGATAAAATCGGACTAAAAGAATGCCGATTGGTAGGTAAGGATGATGAAGACCTGATTGGTAATGATAATAACAACAACAACAATAATAATAATGTTGGTATGGGAATTTTGTGCAAAAATAACAGGACTAAAGTGCCAGCAGTTCGGATGAGAATGAGGCATGAATCAATTATTGAATTAAGTAATGGGGATAAATTGGAAGGGGCAACTTTAGTGGTGGTTAGGCCAATAGATAATGGTGGTGAGAGGAGGAGTGAGGTGGAGGAGTACAAGAGTGATGTGGGACTTGCAATGGAGGCATTTGGAGGCAATTCAATGTATAAGGAAGCTGTGGAGAAGTTGTTAAAGAGCAAAAGTTATGTTCTTGAAATGAATTCCTTCTAGCTATTCTGGGAAAAAAATGATCCCTTTTTCCTATCTTTTAGATGGATTAAAGGGGTGATTAATGAATGATAAATGTGTGTATTATTGGTAATAAGTTTTTTTATTCCTTAGTTATGATGTATGAGACCCTTTTGATAGTCTCATTACCGTGAACTATGTTTCATGTTCCCGTGTATTAGATGGATTGGGATGGTTTACAGAATGATTAGAATTCTTGTTTTTTTTTTGAAATGTTTATAATTGCAGGCATGTGGGTTTTAGGTTTGTGATGTACGTAACTTTTGTTATGTTGAATGAAATATAATATTTTATTTGACAGTTATGTCTTTTCTGTTGCTTTTTTTTTTCTTTCATCTTTTTCTGTTCTTGGTTTAGCTTTTTTTATGTCACAACTCATCCACTTCGGATGGGATCCATCAAGGCCAACAATGAGGCCAAAAATGAGGCCACGAATCCTGAGACGCCATGTGTCCTATTTGATTTATTTAAAAAACAAAAAACTTTTTTCATATATGAATAATGGGACACGTGGCGCTATCGGATTCGCGGCCTCATTTTTGGCCTACTTTTTAGCCTTGCAGGATCTGATCCGCATCCACTTATTGTCAGTTTAACTTTACAACAGGGAATGGTCTACTGTGGGCCGTCTCTGTAATCTCTCAGTTGAAATTGATTCGATCAGAATACAAAACAAAGTAACATTTGTTTAAAATAAAGAATATATTAAAATAAGGACAACATTTGTACCAGGCTTGCACTACTACACCTTTGAACTTAAAAAAAACCTTTCCACACTAGATTCCTGTGGTTGCATAAGGTCCGAGAAAGGTTATACGTACTCTTATACTATATTTTATGCAAGAGGCTATTTACGCAGTTCGAACGTGTGACTTTAAGGTCACAGCAGCATCATTGTCAATTGTTCAAAGACCTGCACTCTTGAACTAAACAATATGAAACGGGGTTGATATGTGTTTTCTTGACGGTACAATATTTAGCCACGGTCATTGTGAAATATAACAATTAATTTGTAAAGAAATTGCGTGATATAGTTAATCAAAGCCACCGTCTTGAGATATAAGTTTTACATGGTAAAGAAAAATGTTGGAGATGAGTCAATGTGTGATTAAAGGAGTAAGTTGAGATGTAATTTCATTAAAGGGGATGATTTTCCATGATCACCGGCAGAATTTCTGGTTCCATGCGCTTGGACTGTTAACATGATTTGATGTCCTGAACCTCTTTTCTCTCACCCCATTGTGACCGTCCGACACGTGGCAGCAAGGAATGATGAGGTTGGGTGTAGGTGACCCCCATCCAGCCTCACCACCCCCAGAACTGTCACGTAACGCGCGGTCCTTTGTGACCGCCTCACATGGGGGTCAGGAGATCCCGTTCGACTTGAATGGGCTTTGTGGACAATGAAAGATTTGGATGTATCAATAATGAATAAGCGTTTCTGGTGCATCAGGCTTCCTTTTTTGTACAGGGTCCGGAGAAGGGCCAAATCGTTTCGCGATCTACTATACGCAGTCTTTTCCTATACTTTATTTATGCAATAGGCTGTTTCACACCTCAAACTCGTAATCCCAAGATCACAAAACAACAATTATATCGGTTATTCTCATATCCACCCTTTGGATGTATCAATAATGAAGATTGAGTAACGGATAAGCGTGGAAAGATATTTTAAAGCTGATGGAGGAATTTGAAAATTAATTTTTTCCTTTTTCCTCTTTTCCTTTTTGTGCATAAAGAAAATTCCTTGTGATTATGTTCATAGGATTCCATCACCCCAAACTTCCCACCCCACGCATCACCGCGCGACATGTGGCAGCAGGGATGGATGGTGAGGTTAGATGTGGGTCACCCTCATCTAGCCTCACCACCCACACCTGCTGCTACGTATCGCGCGATGACGCATTTGGTGAAGAGAAATTGGGTGAGGGGACTTCCTGGCTTTATATGCCAAAGAAGATGCCAAATTTAGAAGATGTTGGGCTTGCTGGATAACTTGGAATTTGTGCTTCATCTTTTGCACAAAATGCCTAGCCTTCATTATTCTGCTAGCATTATCTTAGCCAAACTAATAGGTGGACCATGGTTTCGATTCCGTTATATTATTTATTTCTTTAGCTATGATATAACAAGGTGAAGAATAATTGTATCCTGTGTAAAGATTGAAAGGAACACTTTATGGATCTCAGAAAATGTAACTGAACATATTTACATATCCAAAGTCATTAGTTATGATAACTGCATCGAGTTTAATAACATGAAACAAACAAATTGTCAGCCGGACTGCCCATGTTTCTGAATATGTTAAAACTTGGACTTACATGAGCCACATATCTATTCAAAACCTTAAGGTAATGGTTAGTGATACCTCATTTTCATATCATCTTAAGATAATAGTTGGTGATACTCATTTTCATATAACCAATATATTTTTTACCTTAAGCCAATAGGTGATGGTACCTCATTTTTATATAACATATAGATTTTTTCTCAAAATAGACGATGTGGGATAATATTCTCAATATCCGTTCTCACGTGGCAACGTGATTTAACATACACACATCTTAGAACCCTCCCTTAATCACAAACCACAAGCCAAACATAAACATCTAGACTTGGTGAGAGAAGACAATAAATGGCCAACTATTGGTCAGTCAATGTGTGAATCCACATATTAAACCTGTTTTGATACTATGTTAAAGCTGGACTTACATGATGTGAGACCCATATCCGCTCAAAACTTTAAAACAATGGACGGTGATACCTTATTCTCATATAACCCATATATTTTTTTCCAAAGTGAACGATGTGAGACAATATTCTCAATATCACAAGAAAAAGACCAATCCAATCTATAGTATCTCTCTGTGGCAGCAAGAAATAGTCAAAACTCTATGGTCTATAGTCTACACATATACTTACCAATAAAAATAACAACAAAAAAAGATAAAAGCTCCCTCACACAATTAGCCATTTCTCAAAGCTTCTAATAGAGTACTGTCGCAAACCATTCTGCTTATTTTAACATGCCATCTAGTCTGTATAGTTTGACAATAGCAATAATATTCTTCATTCTCTCGTTCGGCTTTCTTGAAAGAGATGCTGTACAACTTCTGCCTTTCTTTTCTGTAAAATTTAAGTTCATACTTTATGCCAGTAGTTATGCTTACACATCTTGTAGTTGTTTGATACAGATTTTAAGCTACGTAGGCGGTTATGTTCACGATAACACCTGTTACAATAGTTATAAAAATGCACTTGGGTCGGGATTTAATGAACGTAAGACAATCTTATAACTGTGAATATATGCATATACCACATAGCTTGGTTGTATGAATCATACACAACACTAATGCATTTGTTGAAACTTGTGCAGACCTATATCTACTCAAAATGTTAAGGTAATGAGTGGTGGTACATCATCCTCATATAACCCATGTATTTTATCTCTAAATGTCCAATGTGGGACAATATTCTCAACAACATTCGGGACAATAACTAACCTACTCAGTTTCGATGTATCGGAATTGCTTTCAAGCTTGTGACAGGGCTTCCAAATTGACCTGCTCCATATTTTGTTCTTAGACTGATTGATCTCACTAATGAATTTGAAGCTGCTACCACTCGCATAAAATTCTACATTATTTAAGAGGGCAATTATGAAAATTTTTGAACAAGAGAATGCCGATAATAACTTCATTATTTTCATAGTTGTACCAGCAGCTGTGGTGATGTGATCTGATTGTGCATTGCTCGAATGTACCATTTTCGAGCTAGTCTTCATCTTCTCACCCTGAAAATTTTGTGAATTTCCCAATTGTTCCTTTGCCTCTTCATATCCTCTAGTCTCCTTCTCATTCCCGGGGACGTCTTGCTTAAGCACTTCATATCTTGAACGGCAGATTCCCACCTTTCTAGCTGAATAACCATATGAAGAATCAATTAAGAAGAGTAGCAATATAATATACCCGTTTCTAGCATCACCACCACCACAACACAACAACAACATTGTCCCATTACCGTAGAGGCTCCCGCCTATTGTAGGGTAGGGGAAGTCGGATGTACGCAACCATACCCATGTGTTAGAAGCACATAGAGGTTGTTTTCCGATGACTAATGAGAGTCGAGCTGTGTCGATCAACTGTTACTTCACAATATAAGAAGGGCAACCACTTTAGTCATGCAGTTATAACACGATTGGCTTCTTCTGGTCAGGAGATTAGACTACGTCATTGCTCTCAATCTTCAACACCTGACAGGTTTGTTTATATAATTATATATAATGCACGCATGTAAGTGTAAAAAGGCGTTTCTGGTGCACCAGACTCCCTCGTTTGTACAGGCTTCGGAGAGGAGCCGGATCGCTTTGCGATCTAATGTACGCAGCTTTGCCCTATACTTGGTGTAAGAGTCTGTTTACGTGTCTCGAACCCGTAGCCTCAAGGTCACAAACCATCAAACTTACCAGTTGTTTCAATACACAACCTCATAATGCATGTATGTATGTGTAAATGAACATATGGAATTAGAACCCGAAATGAGACTCTCCATGGATACCTTGGCGTAGCAATCAGCCCTGCGGATCCTGGCCTTCTTGTAGGAAGGGTGGGGAGAAATAGCCAACATACAATCTTCAATTGCCTTTTCTAACATTCCTAGTTTAGATCATTAATATTTGTTCTGGCTGCAGCCACCGCCTCAACCCTTACAACAATCGTGTTAACTTCAATGCTCGCATTAAGTAGTTCAGCATGTTTCGCAGAAGCAACAGCGTTGTCAAACCTGTCATAAATCCCTTCTTTTTCAGTTGAATGATTGATACGTATACATATGAGAATATGAGTGGATTGCATAGCCAGATCAATTTAAATGTACTAAAAATCTAAAATTTAACTATTGACGGAAAACTCTCACCTTAGAAAGCGACAAGTGCTTCCAGTTAAATCCAAAAAAGTCAACGTTATTTTGCAGATTAGATACTAGATCAACCTTGTCATTTGTATGCCTGCTCGGCCAGAAAACGAACCAACAAAGTTGAGTGTCTGCTCGGCCAAACAGGCAATCAATAAACACTTGAAGCCCTACCTTGGTTTGACAGGGTCTGCCACCTTGCTCTACCATGCCATCTAAGTAGACATCTGCCAGCCGTCGTCCTTAGCTGGGCGCTTCGGCACCTTACGCCACATGGCCAGCATGTGGACACCCCTTGCCATCGCAAACATGACATGTGGCACTCGTCCTTCAGTTTAACACATGCATTGGCTACCCCGAACACATAAAAGGAAAAGAGAAACAGAAGAAGAGGGCAAGTCCAGAAAAAGAAATTGTAGAAAGAAAGCGACGAGCAACACGCAAAAAAGAAGAAGAAGAAGAAAAAGGAGGCGAGGTTTCACCACCTCTTAATCTAATCTTAAGAACACTATGTCTATATCCATAACCGACTTGAGCGTCGGAGGATTTTCCCTAGGGCAGTAAACTCCAGGACTTCTAACGTTGTCCCTTTCCCGCAAGTCTTCAGGAAGACTGTCTAGGCTAACTCACAGAGCATCTACGACATTATCTTGCAGATTACCTCTGATCTATTGGTGAAGATCCGACTTTCTTCAATTATGAAAGGTCTTATGGGTCGTGATTTCAAGATAGGAAAGTACACAAGATGAATTCAAAGCATGAATAGCCAACGGAAGCATCGATGCTTACCTGCCAACCGTCATGTAAGACCTGTGATCGAATCGTCAGCAAATTCGCGGTTTCTACTGCACCAAATAATCTATTTCAAGCCTCAACATGAAGATCAGTTTGTTTCTGCAACAGAATGTATGCCTCGTCGTGCCTGTTGAGTTTAACCAGGGCCTCTTCTTGCATTGCATAAACCTATAGATTCACAATACTGATTGTCTAAGACTAAGCACCTAATAGATTGAAAAAACAAAGCCACGTGAACCAAAATATCCACCTCTGGAGCAGAATCTGCACGCATTGTAATTGCAATTTGAGTCCGAGTGACCAATGCGGCCCAGTATTTTCGCCTTCTAGTCCCAGCACATCGGCTTAGGCGAGTCTGAAGAGCTTGAGCTTCATGAACATCCTTGCTGCTCGCCTTTCGTCCTGAATAATCGAAATATACATCGCTTTCTCTGCGGTTAAGTAAATTTGATCCTATATATTACTAATTTGGATCATATGAAATATTCAGTACCGTTTTAATAAGCTATTCAATATAAAGTGATTGGTTTTATAAATAGTGTCATTTGTGAAAAAGTATAAAAGACAAAATATTGAACTAAAACTTTCTCCGAAAGTGTATTTATGTTAAGGCACGACTATAATCCCCTACATAAATAACCTAGACGAGTAAAAGAAACTTATAGAACTTTCTGTTGTACTAACTCAATAATGTTGTCGCATATACACAAGTTATTTCTATTTATTTTTGACATATGTTTTCGACATAATGCTTCGATTCGATGAGGTAAAAGTTAAACATCTTTTTCAAAATGCGAGTGGAAAGCCATTACACTTTTTATATACTACTCTTCTGTACATCAAACTTTTAGTTTTTTTTTTAGTTTTTTTTACTAGTTGTAAAAAGATCACTGAGCTTGAATGTCTCTACCACTTAAGCCCTAAGGAGCTTCGTAGAGTATGTAAATCAAGAACTCAACGGTCTCTTAGATTGATAAAGCTTTTTTATCACATAACTCACATAATGTATTCACTACAAACTGGTCCAACAATAATCTTATCCAATTAAGTCGAGATCATGATCTAAGTTATTACTTACTCAGATAACACTAATGCTGGCCCAAGCGCACAAGGGGAATGGAAGGCGCCATTTTCTTGCTGTATGTGTTAATCCTTTTGAGCAATTTTCTTCACTATAAATCTAAAGGGGCAGGTTACACATATGACCAAGAACAAAGACGCGGTAAAAAAATTTTAGCTGAAGCTGCATCGTTTCCAAGTGAAATGAATATAAGGAAAATGTTGGGAATCCCTCCTAGTTGGAGAGTCCCAATGTTGGAGTCAAAAGACAATTACAACATTGGAGAGTTCCAATGTTTGAAGTCAAATACAATTATGCATTGGAAGATTTCCAACAAAGGAAGTTGGAATGGTTTGTTTGATTCTCCAAGGATGTTTATTGCTTGGAAGACTTTGAAGGCCTTGTGCATTGGAAATGCACAAGATGGAGACTATAAATAGAGGTATTGTGTGGAACAAATAGCAAGAGAGAACAAGAAAACAAGAAGAAAAATAAGAAAGGCAAATACAAGTGAGGAAGAGTGAATTTCGTAGGTGCTGGGCAGCCTGCCAGCCTCCGGAAAAATTGCATTTGCCGAGTATTGCACCGTTGGATCGTCACCAAATTTTGACAGATTGTTTCCAAGACATATTAGTACATTCTGAACGGTGGAGATGTGTTTTGGAGGTGTCTAAGTGTGACCGATTCCTGCATTTCCGAGACTGAAATTTTCTGTCCGAAAATTTCAGCTTTGTATTTTGGTTCCTCTCTTGTATCTTGTTGTGTTCCAAGATTTGGTTGATCTTGATGATGTTGTATTCCTCTAGCTGAGCCTAGAGAGACTTGGTTGTATCCATTATTGATTATAGTGGAGATCGTTTAAGTGGCCTACGGGTCCCGTGGTTTTTTACTCCTACATTGGGAGGTTTTTCCACGCTAAAATTGTTGGTGTTCTTGTTCGTGTTTCGTTCGATTATTTCTCTATAGTTGCTGCATTTGGGAGAGATTATTTCCTATTCCGCTGTGCTATCTCGCGGTTTCCTCCCAACAAGTGGTATCAGAGCGAGGTTCTCTTGGCTGTTTGCAACTATGGAAGTGAACACATCCAGGATGGTGAGTTTGAATGGCTCCAACTATAATGTTTGGAAAGGAAAGATGGAAGATTTGCTCTATGTCAAAGGATTTCATGTTCCGGTTTTCTCTACGGAGAAGCCCGAAGGAAAAAGTGATGAAGAATGGAACCTGTTGCACAGACAAGTTTGTGGATACATCCGCCAATGGGTCGATGATAATGTATTGAATCATGTAAGCAAGGTGTCTAATGCAAGAACCCTCTGGACAGCCCTGGAGGAGTTATATGCTAAGAAGACGGGGAATAATAAGTTATTCCTGATCAAGCAGATGATGTCTTTGAAGTATGATGATGGTTCATCAATGGCCGACCACCTGAATGCTTTTCAGGGAATTATGAATCAATTGGCGACGATGGGCATAAGCTTTGATAATGAGATTCAAGCTTTATGGCTTCTTGGCACTCTGCCAAATTCATGGGAGACATTCCGGACATCGTTATCAAATTCTGCTCCGAATGGTGTTCTCACAATGGAATCGGCTAAGAGTGCCGTTCTTAGTGAAGAAATGAGGCGCAAGTCTCTTGGTTCCTCTTCTTATGCAGAGATGCTGGTAACTGAATCACGGGGGAGAAGTCAGAGAAGGACTCAGAATAATCGTGGTGCCTCAAGAGGAAAGAGTCAAAACCAATCTTCGGATCGTGGCAAGTCTCGTGGGAGTTCCAACAAATGGTCAAATGTAGAGTGCCATCACTGTGGCTTGAAGGGTCATATCCGAAAGTATTGCCGAAAGCTGAAAAGAGAAATGAGAGACAAGAGTAGCCACAATGATGTCAAGAAAGAAGGTACCAACAATGATGATATTGCCGTTGTTGATGATTTCTTCATTATTTGTGATGATTGTGTAGAAAGTGTTAATATATCATCTGAAGAGATGGATTGGGTGATTGATAGTGGTGCTTCTACACATGCTACCTTTCGGCGTGATCTTTTCTCAACCTATGTGGCAGGTGATTTCGGAGTAGTACGTATGGGAAATAGAGGACAATCGAGCATTGTCGGAATGGGGAATATCTGTGTTGAGACTAGTAATGGAACTACACTAGTTCTCAAGGATGTGAAGCATATTCCTGATCTTCGGTTCAATATCTTATCCGTTGGAAAGCTAAGTGATGATGGACATTGCAGCTCATTTCCCGGTAATGAATGGAAATTGACGAAGGGCTCAATGTTGGTTGCGAGAGGAAAGAAGTGCTCAAATTTGTACGTTGCCAAATTTGGGATTTCCAAGTATTATATGAATACTTGTGAGAATGATAGCTCCTCGAAATTATGGCACCAGCGTTTGGGTCATATGAGCGAAAAGAGAATGAGCATCCTAGCCAAGAAGAATATGTTATCCGGTGTTTCTGATGCAAGACTGAAGCAGTGTGCGCATTGTTTGGCTGGAAAGCAAAGACGTGTGTCTTTCAAGTCCTCCGAACCAAAAAGAAAGCAGGAGATTTTGGACTTGGTGCATTCCGATGTGTGTGGACCGATGAAGATCCGGTCACTTGGCGGTGCTTACTATTTTGTGACATTTATTGATGATTATTCTCGGAAGATTTGGGCCTATACTTTGAAGACGAAGGACCAAGTGCTTGATACATTGAAGTCCTTTCAAGCATCGGTTGAAAGAGAAACTGGAAAGAAGCTCAAGTGTATCCGAACGGATAACGGGGGAGAATATATTGGTCCTTTCGAAGAATATTGTCGGAGCCAAGGTATACGCCACCAAAGGTCTCCTCCGAAGACACCGCAATTGAATGGGCTAGCCGAAAGAATGAATAGAACCTTGATTGAAAGAGTGAGATGTTTGTTATCTCAGTCAAGGTTGCCGAAGTATTTCTGGGGTGAAGCGTTGAATACAGCGGTGCACGTGCTAAATCTTACACCTTGTGTGCCTTTGAAGTTTGATGTTCCAAACCGTGTTTGGAGTGGAAAAGATGTCTCCTACGACCATCTTCGTGTGTTTGGGTGCCTTGCTTATGTGCACGTTCCAAAAGATGAGAGATCCAAACTTGATGGCAAGACAAAGAAATGTGTATTTGTGGGATACGGACTTGATGAGTTCGGCTATCGCTTCTTTGATCCGGTTGCAAGAAAGCTTGTTCGCAGCCGAGATGTTGTGTTTATGGAGGACTACACCATCGATGATATTGAGAAGGTTGAGAAAGAAATTCCTACTCATGCAGATGAAGATTTGGTTGGTGATCAACCAACTACAACTGCTCCCACACCAAATGTTGTAGTTGATGAGCCTGATGTGACTCCAGGTGTTGAGAATGAAGTCCATCATGAGGAGGAGGTGGTTGAGCAGCCTGCTGGTGCTGTTGAGTTGAGACGGTCTACCCGTGACAGAAGACCTTCCGTTCGCTATCCCCCGAACGAGTATGTATTTCTTACTGATGGTGGAGAACCTGAAAATTTTCAAGAAGCTTTGGAAGATGAAAACAAAAAGCAATGGATGGATGCCATGGAGGATGAGATGCAGTCCCTCCGTGAGAATAACACCTTTGAGTTGGTGAAGTTGCCAAAGGGCAAGAAAGCATTGAAAAACCGATGGGTCTACCGAGTGAAGAAAGATGAAAATACTTCACAAGTTCGATACAAGGCTCGCTTGGTGGTAAAGGGTTTTACCCAAAGGAAAGGTGTTGATTTTAGCGAGATCTTTGCTCCGGTGGTGAAGATGCAATCCATTCGAGTTGTGCTCGGGTTAGCTGCTAGTCTTGATTTAGAAGTTGAGCAAATGGATGTCAAGACGGCTTTCCTTCATGGTGATCTGCATGAAGAGATTTATATGGAGCAACCTGAAGGTTTTCAACAGAAGGGTAAAGAAGATTGTGTCTGTAAATTGACAAAGAGTCTTTATGGCTTGAAGCAAGCGCCAAGACAGTGGTACCAAAAGTTCAGCTCAGTGATGGTTAGGCATGGTTACAAGATGACAAAGGCCGATCACTGCGTTTTTATACGGAGATTTTCTGATGATGACTTTATCATTCTTCTGTTGTATGTTGATGATATGCTGATTGTTGGAAAAGACTTTTCCAAAATCAATGAGTTAAAGAAGACCTTGAGTGAATCCTTTGCTATGAAGGATTTGGGACCAGTGCAGAAAATCCTTGGGATTCAGGTCATACGTGACAGAAGTGCAAAGAAGTTGTTTTTGTCACAAGAAAAGTACATTGAGAAGGTTCTTCAGCGTTTTGGCATGGACAAAGCCAAAGCAGTGAGTATTCCGCTTGCTTCTCATTTTAAGCTTAATCACGAGCAATGTCCATCTACTGATGATGAGAAATCGAGTATGAGGAATGTTCCATACTCGTCGGCAGTTGGTAGTTTGATGTATGCCATGGTTTGCACAAGACCCGATATAGCACATGCTGTGGGAATTGTGAGTCGTTATCTTTCGAATCCGGGAAGACATCATTGGGAGGCTGTGAAGTGGATTATGAGATATCTCCGTGGAACATCGAATCTGAGGCTGACTTTGGGATGTGATTCTCCTACATTGGTTGGTTATTCGGATTCTGACTTAGCCGGGAGCTTGGATGATCGCAAGTCTACTTCAGGATATATGATGACTTTTGCCGGGGGAGCCGTGGCTTGGCAATCAAAATTGCAAAAGTGTGTTGCACTTTCTACTACCGAGGTCGAGTTTATAGCCGTTGTGGAAGCAGCGAAGGATTTGTTGTGGTTGAGGAAATTCTTAATGGAGCTAGGAGTGAAACAAGCTAAGTATGTCTTGTTTTGTGATAATCAAAGTGCCATCCACTTGTCTAAGAATTACTCATTTCATTCGAGGTCCAAACATATTGATGTTCGTTATCACTGGATTCGTGATGCGTTGGATACCAAGCTATTCGAGCTTGAGAAGATTCATACGGATAAAAATGGCTCTGACATGTTGACAAAAGTTTTGTCAAGAGGAAAGTTTGAGTTTTGCCGCATGGCTTCCGGGTTGATGCTGTAATCCAACTAGTCGGTCGGGGGAGTTTGTTGGGAATCCCTCCTAGTTGGAGAGTCCCAATGTTGGAGTCAAAAGACAATTACAACATTGGAGAGTTCCAATGTTTGAAGTCAAATACAATTATGCATTGGAAGATTTCCAACAAAGGAAGTTGGAATGGTTTGTTTGATTCTCCAAGGATGTTTATTGCTTGGAAGACTTTGAAGGCCTTGTGCATTGGAAATGCACAAGATGGAGACTATAAATAGAGGTATTGTGTGGAACAAACAGCAAGAGAGAACAAGAAAACAAGAAGAAAAATAAGAAAGGCAAATACAAGTGAGGAAGAGTGAATTTCGTAGGTGCTGGGCAGCCTGCCAGCCTCCGGAAAAATTGCATTTGCCGAGTATTGCACCGTTGGATCGTCACCAAATTTTGACAGATTGTTTCCAAGACATATTAGTACATTCTGAACGGTGAAGATGTGTTTTGGAGGTGTCTAAGTGTGACCGATTCCTGCATTTCCGAGACTGAAATTTTCTGTCCGAAAATTTCAGCTTTGTATTTTGGTTCCTCTCTTGTATCTTGTTGTGTTCCAAGATTTGGTTGATCTTGATGATGTTGTATTCCTCTAGCTGAGCCTAGAGAGACTTGGTTGTACCCATTATTGATTATAGTGGAGATCGTTTAAGTGGCCTACGGGTCCCGTGGTTTTTTACTCCTACATTGGGAGGTTTTTCCACGCTAAAATTGTTGGTGTTCTTGTTCGTGTTTCGTTCGATTATTTCTCTATAGTTGCTGCATTTGGGAGAGATTATTTCCTATTCCGCTGTGCTATCTCGCGGTTTCCTCCCAACAGAAAATGCACCTGCGACTTTAGGAGATAAGACTAGGGATGCAAGATGATGAAGCCGGATCTTCACCAAGGTCTAGATGACCTCGATTCAGCTCCGTCAGCTAACGTAAAGAATTTGTATACTGGAATTGAAAATGCGTAGCTGGAATAGCGCCAAATATCCTGCACAAAGTAGCACAGGTCAGAGGTCCCGGGAGGTTGGCCCCGGGAAAAACCCTCCGACGCTCAAGTCAGTTTGGGCCATATCTCACTGAGATTATAATGTAAAGGGTGAGTTAGAAATTTCTCACAATATTTGCCGAGGAGCAGGGTGTATGTATATGTTGTAAAGTCTGGTCCCCCTTCTTTGTCTTGGTCTCCTTACCTTTATAGATCTTTTTTCCAATCTGAAACTCTGATGATAGCTTGGAGAAGACGCTTTGTTTAGGGCAGAGAGCCTAAGGCATAATAGGTCTGCTGATGTGATCAATAGGCCGGCCTAGTTGATGTAACTGATAGACCGGCTGTTGTGACCTAGGCGTGTTCAGGAAGACTAAACAGCTGTAGTCGATATATTGGAGAAGTATCTCCGTTTGAGGGTCCCACGAAGTATTATCGTATTGGGTTCATTTGGCTGTGGTACACAGCTGTCTTCTGCTGAAGTGCACGACCTGCTGTGGTACACAGCCGAACCTCGCCGAAGTGCATGACTAAGCATTGCCTAAATAAAGTAGTCCGAAGTGCAGCATTTGAACATATACTGAAGTTAATGCCGAGGTGCAAACCTTAATAGATTCTTCGATGTTATAAGGGCGTCATGTTGCCCTACTGAGGTGCTGCTGAGGCCGGACAGCCATTCTTAAGCACTAACCTGCTGAACTGCAATACTGGGCTATTAGGATTAAACCGTTGACTGTTATTGACTAACTGGCGATCCGGTTATCGTTTATCACAAGACAATGTTAACTTTTCCGAATAAAAATTTACTTTATTCTACTTTCTTAATATTAGACAATTTGGCAAGGGAAGAGATGAGACATAAATAATTGATATAGACGAAAAGTTTTTTTTTTTTTTTTTTTTTTTGTTTTGACGCAACTTGCATAGCATTTTAGTGTGTGTTTTTGTAATTATTTTTGAAGTGTTACACATATAATGGGATATTCGTTCATGTGTTTAACGAGTAAGAACTTTGTATAAAACAATGAAGCCAAATAGAAATAAATGAGCAGAAATTTTATTGTGGTTATTGATCAACTAGGACCCAATAAAATGATGACAAATAAGTTTTATCTATATGTAAGCAATGGGGTGATTGGCCAAAACAAGAGGCCCATAAATTTTCTACAGATTTCATTGGTCAATGACCAACTAATTATACTTAGTCACTGACCATTGTAAAATTTGTGATAAATGAGAGGAGGTGGGTGTGTGGTGGGTGAGGGGGAAAGTAAAGCCTAATAAGACCTTTAGCGATTGGATAGAGAAAACAATTAAGCAACTAAAGCAGGGGATGAGATCTCCTCACTCCACTTTTTCTCACCCCACTTATGACCGCGCGACACGTGACATCAAGATGGGGTGGTGAAGCTAGATGCGGGTGACCCTCATCTAGCCTCACCATCCACTCTTGCTGTCACGTGTCGTACGGTGACGCATGTGGTGAGGAAAAGTGGGTGAATGGATCCTATCCCCTAAAGCAGAGGGAACTACTGTAGATATAACAGAATTAACTTGGATGGAAAAGTTCATACGCTGACCGAAGGTTCGGTAAATAAGTTTAGCAGAAAATGTTGTTCAATAATTTTTTAGATGAGAGGTTTATGACTAGTTGTGAAATCTGATTTAGTAATATAAGAAACTGGCATCATGTTCTAAACACTCATATTTCATTTGACAAGATTTGAACAAAATATCTCAATAATACCAAAAACTATTGCTAGGCTCTGGGGAGGGTGAGAGGCAGTCAAACAATACCTCCATCCCACGGGATAGAGAGTTTGCTTCTAGTGAGACCCCGGCTCTATATATACCTGCATAGATAGCACAAAATAGGAATATGCACTAGTGAAAGGATTTTATTAAACATAAATAGACAACTTCTGATATTAAAATAGATATAACAGTGGATATACACAAATATTTGAAATACAAAGTCCAAAACAAAAAAATCGAAGTCATCCTAAAGTGTAGAGAGTATCTAATCCTCTAAGGATACTCTAAGGTGCTCATATATCCTGTCTACGCCTCCTTAACTTTAATTCCATGTCTCCATGAACTCTTATCATGGATCATGTCCTTATAGAGATGCAACTCTAATAAGATTTGAACAGATAATCTTAAATATAATCTATTAACAAATGACGCTATAATATAATTAACGTGTTCTATTTGAGTTTGAACCGTTGCCACCTATGGCAGCTTCTTAACTTTCCTCCCGTGGAAAAAAAAAGACCCCACCAACCTGCTCCCATGAATTGAAGAATTTGCTTTTGTTAGCAGCCTCATATTTTGAGCTTCCAAGTGCAATATTTAAGCACCCTATTTCTTTAACTTCCTTTTCCTTTTTTCTTCCTCCAAAATCCCAAATGAAATATCTCAACTTCTTCCATAAAAAGGCAGTGTTTTTCCTCTTTATGGTGGCTGTTTCCTGGCTTCTTGTTTGAAGTTAATTCCAACATAAACAAAAAGGGAAAGAGAAGATACTTGAGGAAGCAAATTTATTGCAGATCAGCACTTGAAAGATATGGGTGCTTTTTGAAGTTGCCTTTTTTCTGAAAGATTTACGCATCGCTTCATGGGCTGTTTTGTTCTCTCTTAGATTCTCTTTTCTCAATCTGTTTTCAGACATCTATCACTATCTGTTTGTTCCTTTGTCTCAGTGAAATTATTACTTTCCTATACTCTTTCTTCTAAATAGTGTTACATCAAAATCTTATAGCAATGGGATTCAGGAAATAGTGGAATTATGCAGTCATCAAGTAATGGAGGAGATGAGGAGTATGATTCTAGAGGTAAGTCTTTCACTTCATTCTTGAATTCATCCGGACAATTTGGTTCAATTTCCGACCACCACCACCACCACCAACCGCCACCACCGTTTCTCTCTCATCCCCACCTCCAACACCAACAGCAAAGTCATCAATACCAATCTACTTTGTTCAATCCAACTTCACAAAATCTTGATGCTTTTACACATGACTTAAGTGCCGATACTCAACATGGTAATGATGATTTGGTATGGTCCAGAGGCCTAAGATCTCAAACTAATCATCATCCCAATTTTGAAAACTTAATCCCAAATTTGTCCTCACCATCATCATCATCAAATCAATCAGTTTTGCCAGCTTCCGAAATGCTCAATAATCAACATCAATTTGGAACATCACCACCATCATCATCCATGCCATCACAATCCCCTGAAGAAATTCCACCAAGATCAGGTGCTATTCAACAATCTGAGCAGCCCAAAAATCCAAGAAAAAGAACTCGGTCTTCAAGGCGGGCGCCAACAACAGTTCTCACCACCAACACAACAAATTTCCGCCAAATGGTTCAAGAATTCACAGGCATCCCAACTGCACCTTTTTCCTCTACACCATATTCTCGAAGACCTGATCTTTTCTCCGGCTGTGGTTCGGGTATGAGGTCAGGGAACTTAGAGTCACTGAGTCCACTTTACCATTTAAGGCCCTCTGCTCAAAAAGCTCGAACGTCCCCATTTTTAGCTCAGACTTCAACTTCTTCATTGCTCAGCTCCACTATGATTGAGGCTTCAGTGTCATCTACTAATACCATGAATCAGGGTACAACTAACAATGCTTCAAGAACAACTCCTGATCTTGCTGGCATGCCTAAACAACATCAGAATCTGCTAAACATGCAAAATCAGATTCTTTCATTCCAGCAGCCAATCCTACAACCTTTGAGAAATTCTATTGGTACAACGAAGCCTCCGAACGTGACAACAGGTGGTGTTTCTGTAACGTCTCACAACTTAAGTCCTGGCGACGTTACTAACATGCAAGGTGCCGCGGTTCCTACATTTGATAATTTGGGGTTTAGACGTGACAATGTTAATGTTAACATTGATGGGAATATTCAATGACGGAGAGATGGAGGAGGGGATTTGAACTGTGAGGAGCATCAAGAACTGGGGGCATTTTGATGCCAACAAAGTTATATCAACAAATTTCAGTTGTAATAATTATAAGTTTAATTGATGGGCTGATACATCAGACAAGGGTTTAGAGAATGTGTCATCCTCTGGCGAAGGTACGGTTGAACCATGGGTTTCTCCCTCTGATCACTAGTCTTTGGTGTAGAGTTTTTTTCTTTTTTACTTGTAAAAAGAAAGAGAGGGGGGGGGGGGGGGGGGGGGGGATATTAGGATATACATGGAAAACTTGGAGCAAAGGTCTTCGTTCTGAATGTCTCCACTGCTCCAGTCTTTGTGGAGGATGCAGATCAGGAGTTCAACAGTCTTTTAGGTTGGATGAGAACTTACTAAAGTGTATCCGCAAACCAGATCTTCGGCGTAGCAGCAGGAGTTCAACAGTCTTTTAGGTTGGATGAGAACTTACTAAAGTGTATCCGCAAACCAGATCTTCGGCGTAGCAGCAGTGGAACACCCACACTATGCATGTCTCTGGAATCGAACTCTTAATTTCTTAGAGCAAATCCTAACTTGAGTAGCAAAGATATGTCCTTGAGCGATATACATGGAAAACTTTAAACCCAGAAATTGCATCCATTGTGGGGAGGTCACTTTTATGTTATGTTGTTGTAATTCCAATAACCATGTTTGTTAGCTTCTTATTATATGTAATTTATTATATTTCAAGCACATGTGCGTTTTTTATTTTCTAAATTTTAAACCTCCATTAGGTTGACGTTTGTTTGGCTAATGACCAAATAACTCTCCAGAAACCGACAAGATTAACCCAATGCCCAGTAGACAAAGTATATTTCGAGATTTTGGGATGATTCTGACCCGAGTGAAAAGTTAATTTGTATTTTGGGTAGATCTTATACTTATGCTTAATATTTCCACGAGCTTTAGTATCATAATATTCGTGAATCCAAGTATTTGCTCTCCCTGAATGTCACGTTTCTATCTTTTTATGTGTTAGAACATGATCGGTCGATATTCGTGTTGGTCGGTTGTGACAACTCTTAAGTGACAAATTTTATACTAATTAATGATTAATTACTAATGTACTTTGATAATAATCATTAATTGATAGTATAAAAGACCAATAAAGTGACAATGTTAAATCCGTAATTCCAATTGTGATCCATTGTTAAATAGCGAGAATGAGGTGGTTCTAATGCACTGCATGATCCAATTAATAAAAGTATCTGGAAATTTGAGAGCAGAGAGAACCTGCTCAATGAAGGACCAACTAATGCAGTCAAAAGCTTTATGGATGTTTATTTAAAACATATGCACCTTGGAGAAACATTTGTCTTCCCATAATCCCTCAATAACTCCTCGACTAGGAAGACATTATGCTTCATTGATCTGCCTTTTAGGAATCCAGATTGGGAGTGATCCATGAAATCACCCATGACAGCAGCCAACCTCTTGGCTAGGGTCTTTGCAATGACTTTGGATATACAACAACAATATTATCATGTTGTCTTAGAAGCTTCCCACTATGATGAGAGTCGGATGTATACAACCATATTATGTGTTAGAAACACACCAACGTTGTTTTCCAATGATCCATAATGAAAATTGAGTCAAGCTGTGCTGATTAACTGCTACTTCACATAGGCGTAACCAATTTAATAAGTCATTTTACTTTATTCCATCATTTTGCGTCAGTGATAGACAGTATCTGTTGAATAGGAGAATCTAAAAAAATACTATACTTTTAAAAAAGTAAAATAAAAGTAAACATTTATAGATGCTTTTATTTACTATATGAAAAGGGTAAGCCTATCCAGGGATGCCAAGAGAACTCATCATTTAGCACCATTTCTTCTTACATACTCCGCCCTATTAAACTTTCTGAAAGAATCTTTGCAATTTAGGTTGACTTTTTATTTTTTTATTTTTGTTTTTATCTTTCATTATTTATGCATATACACTAACACATCATATTCTTATTATTGTTTCAAGTACATGTAGAGCCGAGACTCTCATTGCAGGCACGTTCTCTATCCCTTGAGATAGAGGTATTGTTTGTCTGCCTCTCATCCTCTCCATACTCTAGCGATGACTTTTGCTGTTGTTAAGATATAATGGGTATGAAATGTCTTTGTCAGCCCAATAACCCCGGAGATGTTCACATTTTGTGGGTCGGGTTACCGACCGAACTTAGCAGTTACGAGCGTTTCGAAAAACGCTTGATTATACCTTTTCTTATTTTGTCCAAATGGGTTAGCTACCAATCAGAATAATAGGCCAAAATAATTGATATTACTTAATTAATATACTGAGACAAGTAAATTTTCTCACGATTATGTGTGTATATTAGATATCTTAAGATATTGAATTATCCATGCATGAGTCGACATTAATATCAAATACATACCATCTTTAATTCTTGAAATATGAACCCTTTGCATTTCACTAGATGATGCCGGCGGTCAAACATATGAAAGTTAAAGGCAATGCGAATTCGACACTGTTTGTGTTTTATGTTTTTAACAACTATTTGTCAGTGTTTTAGCCTTTTTTTAATTTAATTTTTAACTACTATGACATTTTGTATCTCAATTATCATTTTTTCAATCGTTTTCTGTTACTAGAGAATAACATACTATGTCAACTATTAGGCTTTAGTTTTAACGTTTTAACGTTATTTTGATGTCGTCATTATCATCATCCGGACCCAGTATATCTCAACGACAGCAAAAGTTATCGTTAGAGTCTGGGGAGGATAAGTGGTAAGCAGACAATACCTCTATCCCAAGGGATAGAGAGTCTGTTTCCAGTGAGACCCCGACTCTACCTGCATAAATGACACGATAATAGAGATATGTTGTGCTAGTATGTTAGTGAGTAAATTCAAGAAATACAAAGAAAGGCTTTTCGATATTAAAATACACATTACTTATATATGTACATGTAATGTAAAACAACGGTATAACAATCGCAACCAAGTGGAAAGTCAACCTAAAGCGTATATAGTGTCTACGCCAATCTATGTCCCTGAATATACTCTAAAGTGTCCCTATATATGACCTATACCTCGTTAACCTAAATATACTATAAAGTGTCCCTATATATGACATATACATCGTTAACCTAAATATATTATAAAGTGTCCCTGTATATTATTAACTACTGTGATAATGGGTATCTAGATTACCTTGGGTTGTCGACCTTCAGGCCTTTGTGTTTTCCCGATGTCTTGACGAGATGGGGTGATTATAAATTTGTAGAAACTTGTGCAAAAAGGTCATTTCCCTGGCCTCCTAAAATATCGTTATCATTCTAGTTTCAAAAAAACATTGTGAAAAATACAAATAAAGAGTCTAACGACCTCTTAGATTAGGTAAAAACTTACGCAGTAACTTACACAAGATGTTCCTCGCAAACTAGGCTTTCGGTCTAACAGCAGTGGAACATCACGTTTTGCGTGTTCCTGAAATCGAACTCTTGACATTTTGAAACAAATATCAACCCAAGTACCAACTGAGCTATGTCATGGTAGCAAATTTGCGTAAACTTGGTACTATCATATATGATGCTTCAGTTTCTGTGTACTTCTAGCTACCGAATATCTAGGTGCTCTGTTTCTAGTAGGTGCTAATTTTCAGTAAACCGAATATTATTTATTGAGGTGGTTAACAACCACCTCTAAATACCTACATAGGAAAAGAAATATGATTCTCCATCTAACATCAAATATTTGCCTCCTAAGATACAGAAAGGGAGGGCCAACCCAGGCATCGCACGGGTGATATCATTTTAAAGACGTTTTCGATGTATTAGACTTCTGTATTTGTACATGATCTAAAAAGGAGCCAGATAACATTTAGTTTATATAAATGCATGTAACTACACCGTACTAGTATTCAAGATGCTTGTAATTTTTTTTTTGTAATATCCAAGACAATATCGATAATTACATTCATAGCGTATCAACGACTTTTGATTATTTTGTCTAAACAATATTAACACCATTATCTAAAGATAAAAAACAATATTAACATCATCAGTCTAATATTAACGCCATTGTCTAAAGAGGAAAAAAAACAATATTAACATCATCAGCCTTATCAAGCTTATAATTCGCCTATCTGAGAAGTATTAAACATTTTGACGATCTGACCTAAACTATTTAATACGACTGCAGACAAATGAAACGTACTTTTCATCGCATCGGCTGACTCACGCTTACAAGATTGGTGTCTGTTAAATATTTCTTCACAATAAGCCAAACTAATCAATAAATCGCTGTCATGATTAAAAATAAATTTCATTGACTCGTTTTCTGTATGCACATTGACCGAGTGAATTGAGTTGGTCGTTCGATGTATCAAGAATAAGTAGATATCTATTCGGGTTAGCACATTGCTCCAGAAAGACACAGGTTAAAACCATGATACGTCCAATGTGGGTGCAATACTGCTTTTTTAGGTCAGTAATGGCAAAGTCATTGTATCCGGCCCAATTGAGTTAGAGTGTTGATGTCCTGGTTTACAGTAGACACCTTACAGTGGGTCTCCTGTAAAGCCTTGCCAACTTAGAAGACCGCTGAGTTCCTTATTTGCATCTTCCACGAAAGTTCTTGGCTGAGATGGTAGAGGCCTACAGAGCCAAATATATTAGCCTTTTGCTCCAGAAGGATAAGGTAGATATCATTTACTATTACAAAATCTTTTTATTTAAACTCTTCTCATAAACAAAATTGTTCTATACATCTGTATTTTTGATAATACAGATTGTGGGCGCTATTATTCTAGGTTGGACAAGATAAATGACTCACATCTTATACTAAATGAACACTAAACATCTCAATGTTACACTCTGTATATGTTGTTGTATGCAATAAGGCGGACGTCCATTTGGCAGGAGATTATCTTAGCAAAGGACCAACCATATGTACAGCATTAGTTCTTGTAGCCTCATGGTAGTTGTATTGTCAGGCTAACATAAGTTTTATTACGAATATAACTGTTAGGAATTTAGGAATGAAAAGCAATATTTTTCATTGATTCAATAATGTTTACACAGTTGCTACTTATAGCAGTTTCTTTCTTCTATCTATAGTAACTAATGATAAGATAAGATCAGAATATTTGATTTATTCAAATTCTAACTAATCACTTATTCAAGATCACAATCTATGATTGTGATTGCAACTACTTGCTAACACTCCTCCCCCCCCCCCCCCCGATTGAATATCTGGATCTACGATGGTCAATTTTCCAAGTGTAAGCCAGAATACATTCTCGGTCGCAGCTTTGGTAAGAATATCAACCAACTGATCTTCAGTAGGAACGAATGAGACATTAACAGATCCATCTTCAAGTTTTTCCTTGATGAAATACCGGTCTATCTCAACAAGCTTGGTTCTATCATGTTGCAATGGGTTTTCAGAAATACTGATCACCGCCTTGTTATCACACTTCAGTTGTGCTGGACACCTTTGATTGAACCCGATTTCTCGTAGGACTTTTCTTAACCATAAGATTCCTATGATTCCTTTTGTCATTCCTCGAAACTCCGTCCCAGCACTTGACAGAGTCACTATCTTTTGCTTCTTACTCCTCTAAGTGACGAGATTTCCTCCAACAAGAGCAAAATACCCTGATATAGACCTCATATCAGTTGGACTCCCGTGCCTCTTGAAGAACATCCCTTGCCCAGGCGTCTTCTTTAAATATCTCAAAATACGCATCATAGCCTTCCAATGATCTTCTTGCGGCCTGTGCATGAACTGACTCACAACTCCGATTACGTAGGCAATGTCTGGCCGTGTATAAGCAAGGTAGATCAGTTTTCCCACCAACCTTTGATATTGTTCCTTATCCACCACTCTGGGTATCCTACAAGCTGGAAACACATATCTCTGGTATGTTTTTTCATGCCACAATAGGTACATACCAGTTTGGACTTGTCCTCCTTGTCTCCACCGTGCAATGACTGCTGAGAGCGCTGTGCTGATGCTCCCCGTCCGTCCTGTCTGCCTTGGACCTTCAGTCCAAGGTCAATCCTTGATGATGAAATATTTTCTGAAGGGATTCCTCTTAGTCTTGCATCCTCCCTTCGGATGGTACCAAAGGCTTTCTCCACTGATGGTAGAGGGTCACGTTTAAGCAGCTCCATCTTCAGATTCTCAAATCTGTCATTTACAGCTGTTAAGAGTTGAAACAACCTTGTTTCCTGTAATTTTTCTGCTATAAATAGCAATATCTTCCGGATCCCTCATGTGATTTGGATCTCTTCCATCAATGGCCATCTACACTAATTGGAGTCGATTCCAGCAGTCTTCGAGGGTACCATCTCCCTGTCTGATCGAGTTTGCTTTACTGTGTAACTCATAGATCTGGAAGGTATCCCCTCCAGACCCATACACTGCCCCTAGGCTGTCCTAAAAAGCCTTGGCTGTGGATACTGTGACACATTAGTCGCTAAACCGGGTTCAATATTTTGGATCAGCCAGGTAAATACCAGCTCATGATCATGTTGTTCCCACTGCGAATATGCCGGACCTGTGGCAACAGGCGGTGGAAGCACACCCGTGATATGTGCTGTCTTCCCCCTCCCTCCTATTGCTTTTTCTGATCAATGTTGCCCACAGTAGATAGTTGGCACCATTGAATTTGAAACCAATGGATAAATCTTCAGAATTGGTGACTGCTGTATGAGTCCCAAGACTGTTTTTGAGTAAATTGACCAATTAGATTGCCAATTCGTCATTCCTGGTTTCCGATGGTCCTGGTTCTGACATTGCTGAGATATAGGAACAATGATTTTGGTGAGTTTATGTATTTCGGGATTATCTGGTTGGAAGATCGGAAAAGGTTTAGACCAACTGATCTGAGAAAGGTGGTTGGACGATGAAGAACCGAAATCTCTTGTTCTGAGTCCACATGTTACAATCGAACATTCTCTGATACCATGTTAGGAATTTAAGAATAAAAAACAATATTTTTCATTGATTCAATAATGTTTACACAGTCCCTACTTATAGCAGTTCCTTTCTTCTATGTATAGTAACTAATGATAAGATAAGATCAGAATATTTGATTTATTCAAATTTTAACTAATCACTAATTCAAGATCACAATCTTTGATTGTGATTGCAACTACTTGCTAACAATATTAATAACGAACGTCTATGTGTACTGTTTAATAATAGATTGCATGCCTTGTTATGTTAATCTGCATGTCGCATTGCAGTGTCATCTATGACATGTATTTGGATACGAATATTTGTTCCTTTTCTGTTTATATTTTGTACCGTCAATATTAATGGCAGGACTGCCTCAAGAAAAGCACCTATATATATGCTTTCACATACTAATATATTTATCCTCATTGTGAAATCTCTTCCTGAATATATGGCTTCCATGACTTCTCAAGATTCCGACAGAGACAAACCGTTCGTCAAGCAAGTCGTTGAATCAACAGAAATCAAGTCTTTGCCTTCTTTCTATACTCAACGTGACAACGTTAGCCATGATTCGATTGTCGACTCAGAAGCTACATCTATCCCTGTCATTGATTTTTCTCTGTTTCTGTCTCCCAACTCCGATGACCGGAAAAGGGCTGTTCAAGAACTCGGTAAAGCTTGCCAAGATTGGGGCTTCTTCATGGTATGTTTGTCGTACTTCACTTCTCACCTTTTATCTTAATATGTCGTAGTTTTGGACATAATTTTTTTCCGTCATTTTTTTTTTGTGACAAAGGAACGGAGATACATTTTTCGGTCATAATTTGATACTCATGCTTCGTAAACTTAACTTCTAAAATCAATATGTGAATATGGTGGATGGATTTATTATGTATTTATTTATATTATATGCTTATTTCGTTGTAAAAATATTTTTATAGCTTGACTTGATCATAATTTAAGAAAATCAAACTATTTTGATGAAGGAGGGTGTACCTTAGAGCAACTGATAAAATTTATGCTTTGTGACTTTGAGGTCACGAGTTCAAACCGCGGAAACAGCCTATTGCACAAAGTGTAGGGTAAAGCTGCAGGGTAAAGCTGCGTACATCAGATCACAAAGCGATCCGGGCTCTTCCTGAACCCTGCACAAATGCAGGAGCCTGTTGTACCGGAAAACTACTTTGATGAACACTCATATTCCACCCTTAATTGATGAAGTGAAGTTTTACCAGATGAATCATCCACATGTCATTGAAATGATAGTATGAAAACTTTGGTTAATATTAAATTACTAATTTTAAAATATGGACAATATTTTTGAGACAAATAAAAATAAAACCTAAAACAATACTTTTAGAACATACATAGTATTATATCAAAACCCTGCAAAAATGAGTGGAAACCAACGTAACGAGCGTCTTTCATTAAGGTTCTGATTTTTATAAATGTTGTAATTTTACATTGATTATAATAATGATTTTCATCGTTTTCTTACGTACATGTAATCATATTAACGAACCATAAATCATGTCTCAAATTTTTTACTTTCTCGTAATTTATTCTTTTCCTTTGCATATCAGAACATCATTTATTTGTTTGTTTGTACGTAAATTTTGTAATGGTTTTTACAGTTCTACCTTGTTCTTTCTTCTCTCACTTGTCGGATTAGTTCTCTTTCCTTTCATAATTAGTCTGAGTCGGTAATTAGGAAACAAAGCATTAAGTTGCTAAAACTGAGAGGAAATAGGACAACAGAAAACAATATATTTGGTGTGTGTATCCTATATGTTAGACTATGGAATTGAGAGGAAATAAATATTGTTTCTTGAATCCGGCATGACGGCTGCGCGCAGGTGGTGAATCATGGGATACCAGAAACATTAACAAAGAGGATGATAGAGGCGTCGAGCGAATTCTTCGACTTGCCGGAGGAGGAGAAGAGACAGTACCTTACGAAACACGTCTTGGACCCTGTCACTTGTGGGACCAGTTACAATAATGCCGTGAATGATCAAGTGTTTTTCTGGAGGGATTTTCTCAAAGTTTTTGTCCATCCGGATTTCCACTTCCCCGACAAACCTCAATCCTTCAGGTTGTGGTTGTGAATTCTCGTAATGTTTGTTTAATTATTACTTATATGTTTATTGATTTACGTACGTGGAGTCACATCTTTTGGCGGATGTGACTGTGCTTAATACTGAAGAATTATCCTCATTATTTTTATTAATTTTTTAGTTTATATTGTTTCATAAATAAGTATAAAAATGTTTGCCATCCATCATATATTATCAAAATAATTCGCTTTCACATAAATTGACAAAACCTTCCTCCTCGTTTATGTCACTCCATTTTGTCGTCGTAGATATTTATGTATGTGACAACAAACAAGATCTCTCCTCCGGAATTAAATAATGTTTAAGTAATGTTTATTCTAGTCTGAATTATTCAAAATTTTATCATTTTCTAAATTATTCATCAATGATATTGTGTATTAAAAAAAAGGATCTTCTTTCTAAATTTAAAGTCCAAGTTAGGGGTGCAAATAATGCAAAGCAATCCGAGTATCAATTTATTGAATGGAATATTTTAATTTTTTTAACTCGAGTTGAACTCGCACAGTATTCGGGTCTATTTGAGCAATTGAAAATTGCATTTATCAGGTCAAAGTATGCGTTTCTAGCTGATATTATTGCAACTGTTATTATTTTTTTGCATGAAAAGTTATATCATGTTTAATTTATCGTGGTATATCAAACAAATATACTAAAATAACAATAAATCATGCATAATTTTCATATATATTATAAGTTTAAACATGCTCAAAAGCTAACAGGTCGAGCATCAATATGCTCAAAACTGTCTTCTAAATATTCAAATAGAGTCTAATTTGATCTCGAACTTTATCAAACTAATCTAGTCGAGCAAAAATTCATATCGAACTCGATCAGCTCATAAATCACTTGGCTCATTTGCATCCCTACTCAAGTAATGACATTAATAAACTTCTTTTTAATATGTTCAAAGTGCAGCTTGTTTACATATTAATAGTGGAATATATATATATATATATATATATATATATATATATATATATATATAATATCATGCAATAACAAAAATTTGATATATCAGTACTTATACGATGCTATGACAGAGACATTGCATTGGAGTATTCACAAAGGATCCGTGAAGTGGCCTTGCAATTGCTTGAAGGAGTCTCAGAAAGCCTTGGTCTTGCGGAAGGCTATATGGAGAAGACACTAGAGTTAGAAAAGGGGCTTCAAATATTTGCTGCAAATTACTATCCACGGTGTCCTCTGCCGGAATCCGCCATCGGACTGCCTCCTCACACAGACCATGGCCTTCTAACCCTGCTGGTCCAAAATGGTGTGGGAGGACTCGAGATACAGCATCAGGGTCAATGGGTTCGTGTCAACGCCCTTCCAAACTCCATTTTGGTCAACACTGCCGATCATCTTGAGGTACAACGTTAAACATGACTTTTTGTATATCACATGTGGAGTATTCTATTCACAACTTGGAAGAGTTGTTTTAGTTTAATAATAAACCTATTATTTAACACAATAACTTGGGTCTAGCGGCGTCATTACGAGTCTGATAATATTAATGATAATATAGAGCCGGGGTCTCTGTGGAAGCGAACTCTCTATCTTTTGGGATGAATGTATTGGTTGCCTACCTCTCACCTACCTATACTCTAGCGATAGTTTTTGATGTCGTTGGGTTATACTGAGTATATGTTGTTGTTTTGGATTTCATCCTTATTTAACTAAAAAAGATCAGCTCAAGTTGATATTAGCAGTTACACTTATATACTATCATTTGCTTTACTTTCTTTCTAATTGAAGCTGCTATATTATATAATAAATTATGTTCGACTGTAAAGTTTCTTTGTAAACTATGAATGTCGATAATACATTAATAATAACCAAGTAATTCAATGAAGGATAAAAATGAACATTTAAGATACTTTTTAGTCAACAGATGGATTAATTGATGTAACTTAAGTAGCTTATATCTTTCAAGTTAGACTATAAAATAAGAGGAAAGATTAATAACGATACATAAATAAGGTTTCTGGCTTTGTGCAGAATGTCTATTCTTCAAAAAGGTCAGATAACTTATGATGGAGTTAACATTGGGCTAGGAAAATATGGGAAACAATTGTGATTAGGTTGTATTGCAAGCCTATGGCTACAGAGTACAGATCCATAAATTCGATCTATTTCCAGCATCCTATCCATAGTTAGCGCATTCATCATAGTTAGCAGTCCCAGTTCCGTATCAAAGTCACGATCGATATCATCACTACTCAAGGGCACTACATCATAATTTAGGTTAGCTTATTTATGTAAATTGTGTTCCTTTATGTCATTTCTTCCGACTCATGTTGTTATCCTCTTTTTGATTCATATTTTTTGGTCTATTATGTGTAAGTGATTCGACTTAGGACGGAAAACGACAAAACTAAGTATCTTTGATTATGTCTAAACAGAAAAACATGTAGACCGTTTCTGTCTTCATGGATAATCTTTTAGTTGTAATATTGAAGTTTTATTTTATAAGTGTGACGAAATACTGATGTAAGAAATAGAAAATGTGATTTGAAACAAGTGAGTAAAACGGACCAAAACATAATTGCCATTCACCCTAAACATTACACAACATGTATGTGTGACAATGACAAAAAAACCATTACACATTATTAAAAATTGAACAACTACATGACATCGATAGGACAATACCCTATCCCATCCTGGACTTAGGCCCATATGCTACGATCAGAGACCTCCAACTTATTGGGTTGGTCCATCCAAAATTCAAGATAGAAATGCAAGAACACTAATATTGGAGAAAAAGAGCATTCTCTGGCCTGAGGGCCTCACAGCCGCAAGAAACATTATGGAGGACGTAAATCAGGAGTCCAGCGCGGCCTCCTAAGTTGGGTGAGGACTTACGCAGTGACCGAAATAAGGTGTCCTCCCACAAACCAGGCCTTCGGCCTAGCAGCAGTGTAACACAAACTATGCGTGTCCTTAGATTCGAACTCTGGACCTCGTGAAGCAAATTCCAACCCGAGTACCAACTGAGCTATATCCTGGGATCATAACACATCAATATTATGCTATACAAGAGAAGCACATTAGTAATCCAATATACATATAAATAATTTAACCAAATAGGTTATTATAATTAAAAAAAAGAACTAACTTTCTGAATTTTTGTTTTCTGGATGAAGATATTTAGCAATGGAAAATACAAGAGTGTTATGCACAGGGCAGTGCTGAACGACAGCAAGGCAAGAATGTCCCTAGCTATGCCACATGGTCCATCACTTGATGCAGTAGTTCGTCCTGCATTACCCTTGTTAGAGAGGGACGGGAGTCCTGCAGCATACACCTCTCTTAAGTATAAAGATTACCTTGAGCAAATGCAGCTCACAAAATATCGTTCTAAGTCCTGCTTGGAGAGATCCAAGATTGCACAAGAATAGTTATACTCCTTCCATATAAATCTCGGATCATATTATGATGTAACGTATTGATTTGAACATGTTTTAATATATGATTTTTCTCTTTGTAATATGCTGCGGCATATTTTTTATGATTTGTGTAAGCATACTATCGTATTATGTTGATCGAAAAGAACAATGCAGTAACATGTCTTTACTTGATACATATTATTATTCTTAATGCTAGATAGCAATGGTAGGCATTTTCGTGATACTAATGTTGGTGTATGATTTGGTTTTGATGATTTGTTCAAACTCTTATATGTTGAAAGGTTTAAAGGTTGGGTAAACAAAACTTTTCTTCGAGTTTCAAGTGCTTATGATCATGGTTGTTATACACCCTTAACCTACGCAGAGGATCTTTTTTATGTCTGCTGCAGTTTTGCTATTTTGTATTATGCTATAAAATGTTTCTAAATGACTTGTCGTGTGGCAGTAATCTATGGCGTTATAGACGTGTTTTACAAGCTATCAATTTCATCAAGTTACAAAAAGGAAACGCAGAAGTCAAAGAACGGGTATTTGTCGATGTAACTAATGTACCTTCGATCGGACATTTTCACGATGAACTATTATATTTTTATAATGATGATGTAAATATACTTCCATGCCATGTATTAAACTTAAAAGCTGCTTGTAGTAGTAGGTATGTCTCTAATATTAATACCTCAGACGAAAATATTAAGCCAAGTCTATATTGAGTAGGATAGAATATCAAGCGTACTTTATCACTATAAAGAAGACTAATAGTCACGTTTTATTATTTCCATTTCCAATATACTCAAAGACACGCTCTTCTTTTACTTTGAAATATGATAGAATAAAGCAAAATGACTCACTAAATTAGATACGCTTCTGATATTGTGAAGTAGCAATTGATCGACACAGCTTGCCGTAATTTTCATTAGGGGTCATCGGGAAACAACATAAGTGTGTTTCTAACACATGGATATGGTTGCGTACATCCGACCTCTTATACCTCGCTATAGATGAGAACATCTAAGGTAATATGATAATGTTGTTGTAGTCACGTTTTATATTTTCCAGAGTGAAGTACATTTGGAAAAGTACAAAATTATATGGATTGTGCTATTAGTGAGAAGTGTAGGTGAAATCTCTCATCCTGGGAGCTCCCATCGTCCCAACCACAAGGAGCATGTGTGGAGAATGCAAATCAAGAGCCCAGCGGTCTCCTAAGTCATGTGAGATCTTATACAGTGACCCCCACAAGGTGTCTTCCTACAAACCAGGCCTTCGGCCTAACAGCAGAGGAACACACATACTGTGCGTGTCCCTGGAATCGAACTCTTGAACTCTTGAAATAATTGATAACCCGAGTACCATGGGGTAATGTTCTACTTCTTTCTTCATAAAGCATAAGTGATTGCCATCTGATACGTATAGTGAATTGGTCAAGAGTGAAAAATAATCGAATAAAATATTTTGTGGACATACATAAAAAGAGAAAGATTGCAAGGGAAAAGGTTTCGTTATAGTTTTATTCTGTATTTTTCTTTTATTGTTCTAACACCGTTTAGAGTTTTCTTTGTCACACTTCCTTTTATGGAAATTCTCCTATTCTATACTTTATACAGTCATGATAGTTTTTCAACTTGAAAATGAATCGATATGAGACAGAAAGCTCTTATGTATAAATAGAGATGCAAACGATTCTAGTCAAATAGAATATTTTTTATCAAGTCAAATATGTATCGAAATTAGACATGTTCAGATTTGACTTTAGATTGTTCGAGCGTGAAATATATTACTCAAACTCTGTTTGATCAAATTTTGAATAACTTTGAAACATGTTGAACATGATTGAAGTCAATTTCAGCTGACGGATTGCCTGTATTGCATGTTAAGGTGCTAAAGTATAGATTAAGTTCAATGTTAAAGTCATTCGGTAACGAACTTCTAAGTCCTAACTCTTATATTCATTCCTATATGTTTCATATAACCCTTATATTTCTTAAAAGGTGGCAATTTAAATCCGTAAAAATCAAGTAAAACAATTAAACAAAAGGATAATAAAAAAATATAATTTGTATAGTGTAATTTGTATTATATTAAAAAATAAAAAAAGACTTATACTTAAACGGAGAGGGTATTAATTATTCTTTTCATCTCAAGAATATTGTTCTTGTCAAATTCCCGCATAGTATTCAGAAAATTGATCACATAGCCATTTAGGTCGTTTCCGGACTTAGAAATGCACTTCCTTTTAGGACCAATCAGAATTCAGCATTATATGCTTTGCAGCCACAATTAAAATTTAACTACCCTTAAATCATAAAAAGATTAGATCATGTATTATACTATATGGGCCTTTAAAAGATGATAATTTGGAGGATGAAGAAATCATTATTTGGGGTATCATGTGGAATCATTTTACTTGCACAATAAAAACCTTTGCTATATAATTAAATTAGTTTTCAAATGATTGGAGCCAAATCACTAAGATCCTCTTGGGAAAATAAGTGGTTCAACCTACAGGCCTTTTCAATACAGCTGACTTGGCCATTTAACTAGGAGATTAAAGTGTCATAAATTTTAATCCAATATGGTGTAGATGATGACCCACTTTGTCATAGATGTTTTATAGGCATGATTGCCTAAACCTTCAACCTGAGAGACTGCTAAGTGATCTTGATTTGTATTCTCCATACACAGACTGGAATAGTGGAGGCTCAGATCCAAGGATTTGGTCTTTTGACAAGGATAACTAATTAACGTGTCCTACAATATAGTTACTTATGTCTCACTCAAATCTGTGTTAATATATTATTATGCATAATTAATATATTATTGTGTATAATATATTAATGTCTTTGTCTTTTTTCCCATTCAAGTTTTTCCTAATAAACAAAGATTAAGCAGCAAAACTAAAACATGTATAAATACAGAGCCCTTGGTTTAGGTGGGAAGAAACAAGCCAAGTTCTACCTTAAGAAGAAATTGCACATAGAAATTATACCATGGGAAGGTCGCCTTGTTGTGATGAAAGTGGCCTGAAAAAAGGGCCATGGACATCTGAAGAAGATCAAAAGCTTGTTGATTACATCCAGAAACATGGTCATGGCAGCTGGAGAGCCCTGCCAAAGCTTGCTGGTAGATTATATCTACATGCATGCATGCATATGTTATTCAAACACATGGTTTTCTTGCAATCCAAGAATGTTTTGTAATAAACTCATGCGGCAATGTCTTTGATATTTCCATTAAGTTTGGTTACATGTCTGCAGGGCTCAATAGATGTGGCAAGAGCTGTAGGTTGAGGTGGACCAATTATTTGAGACCTGATATTAAAAGAGGAAAGTTTTCTCAAGATGAAGAGCAGACCATTTTGCATCTCCATTCCATCCTTGGAAACAAGTAAATTCCATAATCTTTTATCATAATTCACACTGTTCTTTTCTTTATTCTCTCCTTTTTTTAGTCTTTTCGTTCTAATTAAGAAAGGAAGCTAAAACAATCATAGGACAAATTGTCTGTCAGCGAAACACAGAATTTTGGTACACTAAATTCAAAGTGGTCCGAACATTCCTTGAAACCAATAGTTAAGGTAATTCTTGTATTCCTGACTTAAATCCCATTTCTAGAAATTTCTAGGATAGCGTTTGTCGAGTTCAGTCCAGCTCGGCAGGTAAGTCTGTCTGCGAGTTAAGTACATCGAGCGCGGCATCGCTGATCCAGCTCGGCAGATCAGCTTATTAGGTTAGGCCAGCTCGGCAAGTCAATGCGTAACTATTAACAGAAACCATCTCTATGATAACGTAACATTGAATCATGATTTTTTTTTTCATGTGTTAGGGTGTCATATTTTTCTCTCATGTTAATCGCGTTTTTTCGACTTTGATATTGTAAGGTGGTCAGCAATTGCAACACATTTGCCAGGCAGGACAGACAATGAAATCAAGAACTTTTGGAACACACATTTGAGAAAAAAGTTGATACATATGGGGTATGATCCAGTGACTCATAGGCCAAGGACTGACCTCTTTTCAAGCTTGCCAAGTCTTATAGCCTTAACCAATCTCCTTGAGCACCATCAGTTCCAAGAACATGCTGCAAGATTACAAGCAGAAGCTGTCCAATTTGCTAAACTTCAATATATGCAATCCCTACTCCAATCTGCTCCCCCTAATAACACAGGGGATGTGTTTAATATAGATTCATTATTACATCCAACTCCTCAACCTAAGGAAACCCCATTATTAAGTTTGTCACAGTTTGATAAATATAATAATAATTATAACAATAATGAAGCATCATTGTCTATTGAAAATGATGGTTCTCAACTGCTCCACCATCCCATCAATTCAAGCATCAATACCTCAATGTCAGACCCACAAGTCTCTTTCTTTTTTCAAACACATCTGAATAATGAAATTGCACAAAATCCCAACTTCTTTGCAAAGGTCAGCGGCCAGCAGGAAAATAATTCACCTAACTCTCCATGGGTGTTTCCTTCTCCTGCTTCATCAAATCAGCTGCCACCGTTGACGGAGACCGATATAAGTAACGTTGGGGAGGCTAGCAGCCCCACCATTAGCTCCAGAAAAGACGACGTGGCGACTTCTCATTGGCCCGAACTTTTCTTGGACAACCCTTTTATGCATGATATTTCTTAGACTTATAAATGACACGGATGTATTGAGAAATGTTAGTACTTTCTACCATAGATTGTGTAGTTCCAGGCCCTGTTGATGAGTTAGAGATGATATGTGAAATACTATTGTTTGAGTATTATTGCTCACTAATTTGATGTCAATTTGTTTGTTTCATGTTGTGGACTATGCGTATTTCTTTTATTTTGCTCCGATATATTCAAGTTGATAATAAGTACTATATATTATACAAAATGTTGTAGCGAAATACAGACTGTATTTAGAATAATCTTGGTTTTGAAGATTGTTGTTTTACCATACAGATCACTGGCATGTGAGATGGAATCGTGGCCAGAAATATGAAACTAGCAACAATTGTAGAAAGAAAAAAAATGGGAATTACCCAGAATATCTAACAACAAACACATAAAGAACTGCCAAATCTAAGAGCAATGAGCTTCAACTCTTCTAATCTATCAATAAAATAGAAAACTTTTTTGGGATTTTTTTTCATCTCATAAAGTATGTTTTAGGGAAGCCCTTACCTGCGATGGTGTAGCTACCGTTTAAAATTGGCCAAATATCATTTTAATACATGTGATGTTCAACTATAAGTTGGGAATAAATGATAGAAAATACAATCATATAAAAATGTTATGGAGACATTTGAATGGAAGAAATAAGCTTTGTCGATATCTGCCGTTGAAATACACTCATTACAAATAGGAAAGACCGAGAGGCGGGCCTTGGAGCAACTTGTAAAGTTGTTATTTTGTGTCTTTGAGGTCACGATTTCGACTCGCAGAAACGGCATCTTGAACAGAAAGTATAGTATAGAGCTGCGTATATCAGATCACGAAGCGATTCAACCCCTCTCCGGATTTTACGCAAACGTGGAAGTTTAGTTCACCAGGAATGCTTTTTACCAGTAATAGGAAAAACTCTTCCAGTAGTCAACGTGAACAAAACAGTAAAATTTGATGAATAGCTACAAATTAGACACCTAAAATGATCACTTCTTTTCCCCGAGTTTTCTTTCTCTACTTTTGTACTTCATGACAAAAATTACGAGTTCATGGTGAAAATGTACCGAAATAGTTGGTGAAACTTCGGATTACACAATCCACTCAAAATCTTAAGGTAATGAATGATGGTATCTCATTATCGTATAATCCATGTATTTTTTTTAAAAATGACCAATATGGATCAATATTCTCAACAAGTTCATGAAAGAAAGATATATTGTCGTGTTCATTTGATTTAAGTTTATCGTGATATCTGACTATTTAGCTTGACTATCAAAGTTGACAGACTAGATTCGCTAGAACATCACCTATTGTATCATCTAATCTAAATATCTACGTGTTTGATCTTTTATAACCGTGAAATAGTAGCAAATGTGAAAGAATGATCAAAATAGTAAGTCAATGCAATTATGTAGTGGATTCAAACATATATAATATATCTTCTGTAAATCTGGATCATAAAAATCAATAATCAAATTCACTTGACTCACTCTCTTTAACGGTCTTGAGATTCCAAATTGTCAAAAGGCTTTTGGTGTTCACCAATGAAAAATCGAAAACACTATAGCACTGAAGTCAGATCAACCATATGCTACCAAACAGGATTATTTCTTCCACGTTATTGTTGATGTTTAATTTAGAGTCGAGCATTTCATTATACTAAGGATGTCTGTTAGTGTCATGCATTTTTATAAGCAATGCTAGTCTGATTTTATGTAAAATGTCTCACTTGAATATCTAATATGTCATTTCGTATCACGCATGGACGATATATATCTGACAAGGAACAACTTCGTTCGCAAGAAAATTGGAAAAGCTTGTCTGGTGAAACATAAATATTATAAAGTTCATGTCTTTGTAACGCACCACTTTGTAATACATAAGATCCACAACACATATACATAATCAGCATAAGAGGAGGGGGGGAGCTTCATTAAGCAAGTGCATAGTTTTTATTTCCAATAGAGTCAATGACACATTCTTTCTGACTTTAGAATATGACCGAATAAAGCAAAATGACTCACTAAATTGGCTGCACTTCTTATATTGTGAAGTAGCAGTTGATCGACCCAGCTTGACGCAATTTTCATTATGGTCATCGGAAAATAAATTTTGTGTGTTTCTAATATATGGGTATGGTTACGTACATTCGATCCCCTCATACCGAGCCATAGGTAGGAGTCTATAAGGCAATATGGTAATGTTATAAGCAAGTGCATCCAAATATTACAACCGTGAATGACATTCTCCCTACCCGAAAACTCGAGTTTTACCCCTACACACCTCTACTTAACACTAAAAAAAGATTAAAATAATGAGTTTCTTGAAAATCAATAGTCACCGAGTTTTAACTAAGCTACGTTCTTCGACAAAAATAATAATGAGTTTCTTGATACCACGGTAGATACCATCGACAAAAATAATAATGAGTTTCTTGATACCACGGTAGATACCAAATCTACGGTATTTGAACTGTTTTTTGGTCCAACATACGCGTCTAGTGTTGTTTAAGGAACTAAGAGCAGAAGCAACCGGTGAAAGATGAATCATGCGAGCCATGCAAAAGAAGCGCACAAATTAAATTTGTCTACAAATATTTTTGAAATACAACTAGAAAGTTACAATAACAACATTATCCCATTTTTTTATATGATTTTATATGTGACGGGTATAGAGGATCAGATATACTTAACCATACCCGTGTGTTAGAAACACAGCGAGGTTGTTTTCTGATAAACTATAATGAAAAATTGCGTCAAGCTGTACCGATTAACTTCTATTTCATAATATAAGAAGCGCAACCAATTTAGCGAGTCATTTTGTTTTATCTCATCAAGGAAGAGTAATTGAAATACAATTAGAAAACTATTATACATAAAGGTAAACAATTGCCACACAATAGGAAACCACGAAATTTTGTATAAGCATCCATTATTGTGAATTGTGTTGCATATGATGGAACCATACACGTCCTTTACACGGAGTATTACATAATTATTATAACCATTAAATCTATAAAATATGCCTTCAATGACATAAGAAGCATTGAATATTATCAAATGAGGGGTCATGATTAGGTGGTAAAAAATTTCCTTTCTCATCTGCCTTCATATTAAACAAAGCAATTTGAGAAAAGACCCAAAAGGTTCTTGTTTTATCTTATAGGTTTTGGCAACTAGCGACCAACTCAAGTCTAGTCAATCACGCAAGATTACCAATATTCATATTATATTTTTGTTGGATCAAAGGTCATTCTTTGATCCTAGGACCTCTTCAGCTCCAAAGAGCATCGTAAAGTATGCAAATCAGGAGTCTATCGACCTCCTAAGTTGGATGAGAACTTACGCAGTGTTCACACAATGTGTCATCCCGCAAATCAGGCCTTCAGTCTAGTAGCAATGGAACATCTACACTGCGCGTATCCCTGGAATCGAACTCTTGACCACTTAGAGCAAATCTCAATCCGAGTGCTAACTGACCCATGTCTTGGGGACACATATTATATTTTTGTAGTGTGTACCATTGTGGTAAATGATGAACATGTATTGTATTATCTCTACGTTAAAGAAATTATTTTTGTATACTTTCTATTGATACTATGTATTTTTTTTTTCACCTTACTACTGTTTTTTTCTTTCAATTATTTATGAAACAATTTTTACCACCGGCTTACTAGTACTCATGTTGTATTTTACTCTTATTTCTTAAATAAGTCCATGAATCCATGTAAAAGGACCTGAAAGAACATATATTTTGGAAATAAAGATACTACTGTCCTCATCATTTACGTATCGCATGACTATGGACGTTTTCGGTGTACTAGGCTCCTAGGTTTACGCAGAGTTTAGAGAAAAGACAAATCGTTTCGTGATCTGATGTATGCAGTCTTACCCTACACTTTGTGCAAAAAGTTGTTGTCGCGTTTCGAATCCGTAACCTCAACATCACAAAGCAACAACGTAGGGCATGACTATTGCATTCAAAGAATAGCTGCACAGAAGTGACTGATTTTTCACTAAACATAAAAATATTACTCAAATGTAACACATAAATGTCATTTAATGCCAATTTCATATTAAGCTAGCTTCTCCATATCTCCCCCCTCCTCCCACACACACTCTCCTACCCCCACAATAGGGAAGGAAGGAAGCTGACATGTGTTTCAAAATAGTTTGACAATTGGGACATACATAAGTTTTTAAAATGGGATTGTAGCTTGTATGAAAGGTTAAGAAGAAGACAAAGCAGTCAATTTCTTGTTAGAAAAAGCTCTTGTTTAACTACCCATGGAGGGAAGACCAATGCCTCAGAGTACCCTTTATTATTATTATTTTTTTTGGTATTGGCGTACACAATTATATTAGATGAGTTAATTCAGCTGGCCATGATAGGCTCCACTAGGAAATTTTATAATGCAATAACGTGCTATTTATCTCCTAGTTGATAGTCGTCGTCATCATCATCATCCAGACCCAGTATATCCCAACGACAGCAAAAGCTATCATTAGGGTCTGGGGAGGGTAAGTGGCAGGCAGACAATACCCCTATCCCAAGGGATAGAGAGTCTGCTTCCAGTGAGACCCCCGGCTCTACCTGCATAAATGACATGATAATAAAGATATGTTGTGCTAGTGTGTTAGTGAAGGAATTCAGAAAATACAAAGAAAGGCTTTTCGATATTAAAATACACATCACTTATATATGTACATGTAATGTAAAACAACGGTATAACATACGCCACCAAGTGGAAAATCAACCTAAAGCATAGATAGTATCTACGCCTATCTATGTCTCTAAAGATACTATAAAGTGTCTCTATATATGACCTATACCTCGTTAACCTTAATCTTATGTCTCCATGAACTCCTATCCTGGACCATGTCCTCAGAGAGGTGCAAATCTAGTAAGTCGTGCCTTATCTGCTCATCCCAAGTTAGTTTGGGCCTGCCTTTACTCTTGTTTCCCTCTATAATGAGGCTTTCAATTGCTCTGACTGACGCCGTTGTCTGTCTCCGCATGACATGGCCAAACCACCTCAATCTTCCCTCCCTTATCTTGTCGGCTATACTAGCCACGCCTAACCTTTCTCGAAATACCTCATTTACTGTGGTCTATCGTTAGCAAATAAATGTTACCATTGTCTAGCTGTGCGTTAAACTTATAAAAAGATCAGGAATTCAAACTCGTAAGTTCCAATTGGATTGATTATTCTAACTCTCTAGATTTGCACTCGACTCAAACGAAGCGACACTAACACCTCATATCTGCCCTCGACTTCGGTCTAAAGGTGTTAAGCAAACTGAACAGTTCGTGAACTGTTCGAGCTCGTTTGTTAATTTTACTTAAACGAGCCAAATTCGAACACCTAGTTAGGTTCACTTAGTAAAACAATCCAAACTATTCACGAACTGTTTGGTTCGCTTAAACAGTTATAGTGTTATCAAGCCGAACTCGATTAAATCTCATTACAGTAAACGAACCAAATCAAACAGTTCGTTTAGCTAAACGAATCCAAATTCAAAAACCTAGTATTCGGCTCGGCTCGGTTCGTTAATATCTCTAACCTTAACAATCACTTTTATGGACCTGTCGTCATTACTATAGATTTTCTAGTACTTCTATTCTTATATATCATAAAATTTTCTTTGTTTTTTTTTTTTGGATATTGGAGATGGTGCTACAATTTCCCAGTTTAGGCCAATATCATTGTCCTATCTATTGTATATCATATCCTATCTATTGTATAGCATATCCTATATAGTTAGGTGGCTATTCCATTTCCGAGTATTGATACACATATGATTAGTGTATATCTTGGATATCTGAATCATAGGAAATTTCAGCAATTATATGCTATGTATATATCCTGGATATCTGAGTCGTGGAAAAACTTTCAACAATGCTACCGAGGAAGTATTCAGCAAGTTCTACATGTAACATGCTCATATAAGATAACACAGCCACACCTTTTATTTTTATGTTTTTTTCTTTCAAATCACACACTTACACTTCAAAAAAAAAAAAAAAGTGTGATGGTGTTCAACTTGACCCCCTTGGTAGCTAGTAAGAAACAATGGCTGCTTTCAACAGATGACAAAATAATAGTAGTCAGAATACTAATGAAGAATGCTTTCAGATTTTGAGATTGTTGTTTTCATCTTTCATCAACTACTGCCATGGTCGTCATCATTAATGGATGAATAAAGAGGAAGGAGGACGAAAAATATGTGTTCTAAAAAGAGGTTAGTTCAGGTGAATTAAAGAATCACCTTCGCAAAGAAAGGTACCTGCCAATTGTTCTTCCTATTTACTTTTGTCAAATGATACAACATCGATCTACATCTTCAGACCAAAATGTGTTTTCGTATTGGTTCAGGAAAGAAAAACACACTTCAGAACAAATTGAACTGCTGTGGGATACCTGAGCGGCAGGTTGGACAGATAGAGCCAATGGCACCAGTTTGCGCTGCAGATGACATAGGCTCTTCGAAAAATTCACTTCTACACCATACACAGACTGTAGAAACCCGATTTTGCACAGGCATGTTTGTCATCATAGCCTCCTTTCCCAGCCAATATGAGGAATCATAACCCGGTTGCATGCTCACATTATATGAGAAACTCTTAGATTCCACTGGAACAGAATTGGAATTTTGAGTTGCGAAAAAAGAGTACTCCGTGGGTTGAGATCTTCCTAATGTCAACCCTTCAAAACCACCACCACTGTTGTACTTCTGATCCACACCGAAAGGCCCTCCAGGACCCTATGACCAAAAACACTCAATTCAACTCTAAATTTAAGAAAGCATAAAACTTCCACACTTCAGACCTTAAGTGAATTTTTTCGATGCTCTAGCATGCATATAAAACATAAGCTTTCGATAGCATGTATTGCTTCAGTAATAATCAATTGAATGACTGCAATGCGCTCACCTGAATTAACAGTCATACAACCACTTCAAACATGGGAACCAAATCCAATCTAGCATCCATATTTAAACAATCTAATCACAAGAAACTAATTAATTCAAGAGCCTTCAGTAATTTAGTTGGGGGGACAGACTAATATGTACTTTTTGCTGTAAAATAGATACAGACACAATGTTCAATACTTCACAGGTTCGGTACAGTGCGTTTGATCAAGTGAAAGCCTGAAAAAGCCTCCAGTAATTAGATAGGATGAAAGCTTGTGAATTGTTTTGTAAGATACTAGAATTGGATGGCTGTATTTTTCTCAATCTACAATATGTAAATTATGCGAATGCACATTTGTACATTCCCCATTGGTTAACAAAGGACCCTTTACACACAAAAAATTAAAAAAAAATTTACCACATAGATTCACGTAAGGTGCAGGCTGCGCAAATATAGAGACATTTCAACTCGGGAGTTGTCATAAGATTAACGGATACTTTATATACCAATATAGAAGTCCTTTGAAAAACCCTTCTAGCAGATGACGTGCAGTAGGAAGATACTTTTTTTTTTTTTGTAATTATAGGAAGATACCTTCAAACTGTATACACAAGAAAATTTAAGCAGAATAGATTTGGAAACCCACCAAAGAGGAGAAATGCCGGGAATCATTAGGAATGTAGACACAACAGATGATACATCACACACTGGAAGAACAAAAGTCATAAAATGACAAAGTAGGACTTTTTGATCTATCAAAAAACTGAAATTGAGAACTTCTGCACCTTTTCTGAAATTATATCAAAGGTGTGGAAATTGTTTGATGATTGAACTAATGGAGACGCAGTTCCTGTCACATGAGGCTGCCGCAAATTTCCTTGGCCTGTTTGCCATATGCCTCCAGCCATGACATCTCCAGATGGCTGGTGATTACTGTTGACAAAATCAACCATAAAATTGTCAGAATTTACAGTCTCCTGTACTCTTCTCCCATCCCAAATCCTGCCAGAATAGCTTTGGTCAAAATTATTTTCATACTTTGATTTGTCACTGAATGACGAGTTATGTAAATCAATACGAAAACCCCTTCCTTCCATGGGATTTGCCGCAATACCAAGGCCAAAGTTATTCATGTTGCGTGGAACTCCATAAGTTTGATCCACACCGTGGTGAATATCAAAACTCTTAGCCCCATACTGCTCCAACTGATTAACACTACAACTTGCCTGACTGTCAAAAGCAAGACAAAACCCTTGACTTTTGGAGTTCTTGATAACAGTACTTCCGTGCTCATTTACTTGTGGCCAAAATAACTTATCTGCACCACATGATTCATGAGGAGATTGCATGCCACAAGATTTGGCAAGTAACCGGCTATTGCTGTCTTCCACAGCACAGCTTTGAAGACTCATTCTATTATCATCTGCAGAAAAAAGTTTCCTGTTTTCAGAGGGAAAGAATGAGTGAAATCCAAACTTTGTTTTATCTTTTTCTTCAGCCAGAATAGTTGGATGATTGCTATTGCTACGAAAAGGAAAACCTACGCGGTCATCATTATTCATTTGGTCATTATATACATGATGCTTTGCTATCATCTGCGATGAAACCTTATCGACATGCTCATTCATAGGAAAGCTTCCCCCAAATCTAGATAAAGAAGTCAAAGGGCTTTTAGAAGGTCCTGATTGCTTCTGCCCTTCTAAGTCACCTTTGGGGAGTTTACTGTAACGCTTTTCAGTAACTGTAGCCCAATCCTTCTCTAGACTGTGTATAGCAACGCTATTAAATTCAGCCGATCTTGAATGCCCGTTTGTTCCATAATTTTGCATTTTATCATGATCTTCCACCACCAAACTAGAATCAGAAAAGAGTCCACACACATCTTTGTCATTCTCAATATCTTTACCACATGAGGAAGTTAGATTGTTGCTTTCATAATCTAACTTTTGTTCACAAACTTTAATCATTGAGATTGAGTTGTCTGTTACAAAATTGAGGTTACTGCAAGAATCTTCTTTAAAACTAGTATGCAATTTTTCTCCAACAGAACTACCATCCAAACCACTTTTACCACAAAAGCTAAGTCCGGGATCATTATCCATAATTTTGTTATCATGAAGTGTCAGCTTATCCATGGGATGGGAAAAATCACCACTGTCCCAGTCAATATCACAGGATTCCAAATTTTCATTTGAACCATGCAAAGCACTTCCTGAAATGGTTTCTCTATTGGACTCAAAAAGCCCATTGATCATGTCATCAAAACCTCCTGCTTGCTTATCCAATTGGAGAGGTGAACGTCCTTTGGAAATCCTTTCCTTCTCCCCATTATACTTTCCATTGGTATCAACTTCAGCACAGCAGGCTGTTTGTTTATTTAATGCAAGAGGTGAACAAACTTTGCTTTCCTGCTCAATATCACATGTTCCACTTCCATCAACAGCTTCATTTCTTACAAAACCACCAGTCACTTCATCAAATCGAAGAGATGAACAGCCTTCTGAAATCTTCTTCTGCTCGTTAGAAAAGTTTACACTTCCATCAGCAACTCCATTGGTTAAACAATCTTGTGTTTCTTTATCCGACGGGAGAGGTGAACCTTTTGACATCTTTTCCTGCTCCGCAGAAGAGTTTTGACTTCCATCAGGGGCATTGCTTACACTTGCACAACCAGGAATTTCAACATTGTGTTTCTTCTCACTATTCGACAAGTCAGACTCAAATTTCAAAGCTTCATTTGTTTCCAGATCTTCCACATCCATGGTGTCGTCAACTTTTATTTCATCTCCAAATGCTTCAGTATTTCCGTCGTGTCTGTCAACACCACCATGAGGCAAATCAGAATTAGTCTGATCACCAGCACCTTGTCTCATAACATCTAAAGCTACACTGCTTTCTGCATCAATAACAGTTTGCACAACAGGATCTCCATAACTGATAAGATCACATGGCACAGTGCCAGCAGCTTCTTTATCCTTTGCAGCTTGTGATTCATCAAAAGCTTTCCCTTGCTTTCTGACATGGGAACCCATATGACCATTATAACGTTTTCTCTCAACAAATGTCTTATGGCAGAACTGGCATTCATATTTTCCGTCTTTGATTATTACTCCATCAGTGATAGATGGTTTTGATCTCTTTCTCTGATGAGAAGACATTTGATGGTGCAAAAGATCATCCTGATAATTAAAGGTCAAGCCACACTTGCCACAATCTACACTATTTCCTAGATGGACAACAGTTTGATCATGAGCTTCCATGTTAACTTGCCCATAACTACTGCCTGCGTGGACAACTGTCTGATCAGCCGCATCAGTGTTAACTTTCCCCACATAAACACCAGACATGGAAGCAAAAGCTTGTGACAGAAAACGAGACACATCATTTTCCTTGGTCTCATTAGAAACAGAGAGAACAGGGGCCTGCACTGCAACTGGTTAATGAAAGAAACACCAAGAGTATACAACTAAAAACAGGAATGAGCATACATTTGTGACAATAAACTTATCAGCAGCCAGAACATTCACATTATCATGCCCAAGATCCAGATTGTGCTGAGGACAGGTCAACTGACTTGAATCTTCAGTGCCATTAAGAGAAAGCAAATAAGCAGAAATTTCCTTGCATGAAACGAACTGCCGTTCATTAGGGCTAGATATGAACAAGGAAGTCAATGGTAAGATTGAACACACCCACTAATTATTGAAAAAATAATGTAGAAGTAAAATATGTACCAACTAAAAGTACTATTACACTATGTCAATCAAGGTATTACAATAAAGTTACAGCATAATAAAGCAAGTTTCTAAATAAAAATAAAAAAACGAGGTGCTAAATTAAAGTAGCATTTCAAACAAACCCACCACAGTGGTAAATACTGATTAATTACTTTACAGTATGTCAATCAAGGCAATTTATGAATTAAGAGACGGCTAAATTTGGCAAGCTTCTTCCAAATAAATCACATGCACGTTCAGAAGACCAGTTACAAATATAATAGAATGACACAAAAGGAAGAAAGCAACAAGGAATGACACAAAAGGAAGAAAGCAACAAGACCAACAAAGTTGAAACAAATGCAAATAGAAATCGCAGTAAAAAAAATACTCCCTTCGTCGCAAAAATATTGTCATAGTTTAACTTGATCATAATCTAAGAAATTCGAATTATTTTGGTCAATTTTCTTATTCTACTCTACTTGGTTAATTGAAGTAAACTAGAGAAATCATGTAAGTGGTGATTACAAGGGTAGTATGGAAACTTTGACATCTAGTATATTATTATTAATACTTTTAGAAAGTAGACAATATATTTGGGACGCAACAAGTAATATCTAGCTACAAGAATGGACAGAAGAATTAGAGACAACTTTAGAAAAAGAATTAAATTGTATGAATCAAAAATATTGCTATCAAAAGAATTGGAAAACCTTATGGAAACCCCACTATTCTTGCAGAATTTATAGCCGAACAATTAAAGAATAGAGTTTCATTTCGAAAAGCAATGAAAAAAGCTATTGAATTAACCGAACAAGCAGATACAAAAGGAATTCAAATTC
>AP025065.1:31618049-31756559 GCA_036186865.1 Eustoma russellianum
ATTCAAAAAAGAATCGATCTGATCCAAGTAATAATCTTTATGGGATTCCCAAAGTTGTTACTAGAAAGTCGATCACGCGGAGTCGAAGAATTAGAGACAACTTTAGAAAAAGAATTAAATTGTATGAATCGAAAATATTGCTATCAAAAGAATTGCAAAACCTTATGGAAACCCCACTATTCTTGCAGAATTTATAGCCGAACAATTAAAGAATAGAGTTTCAATGCCCTCGCCCTTGCAATGGAGGCATCTTTGTTATTTAACGAATTAATAAGAGATGAGGTGCAGATGAGCAATAACGAAAAACAAAATGAAGCATGCGAATGTAAACAGAGAAAGAAAAACAAGGGATTGACATGGATCCACTAGAGAAAGCAATCTACACCCAACCTTTTTCACTACTCAAGTAGAACTGCAAAGTTCTCAAGCAATTGAGAAAAACAAAGATGTTTTAGCCGCCACACAAACCTCAAGAGTCCACAAACTTAATAATACTTACAAATCAAAAGAAAATATACAAAAATAATGTTTTAGGAGAATTTTGAAATAAATAAAATGCATAACATAATAAAATCCAATTTTCCACACTTGAAACTTATGGCAGACTTCAAACACCAGTAATTTTACCACCGCATGCACCCATGTAATCATGTCACGATTGCATTGGTCCACCCCCTATATCCTATGGCTGCCATTTTCTTGAAAATCTTTGGAGCTGACACCAAGTGGTGCAGAGATTTCCGAAGGCAAATCAAGAAAAAGGCCGCCATAACTAAAATACAGTATGGATCCACCCTAACGGCAAAGAGAGCTTTGCTTACTTCTTACTAGGCATGATTCAGATTCGTATATAAAACATAGAAAGACAACTACCAAGGGTGTATCATGCCTAGCATGTAAAATAAAATGCAAAAAAAGTTTCTTCAGAAGAATGCAAGATATGTCACAACATTCGGAAGGTGGTGAAGATGACTAGAAGCAAATAGACAATTAATCTTCGTTGTGGCTTTGCTAAGAAGATTTTCTTTCAGCAGTTGTTCAATATCGGATGAAAGCATCAACCTAAGAGTTCTAGCTTTTGTATTCCTTAGTGTTTATCCTCAGAGAATAATTTTGGAAAGATTTCCTTAACAGATGCATTTCTTTCCTTTATGATGAGATTTTGCATAAAGCATTTATAGCTGTCTTCACAAATTAGTTAACAAAGAGAGGGGGGGGGGGGAGTTAACAGAGAAATGTATCACTCCTTGGGTAACCTTTCAACCAACAAAAATTTGTGCTCATGCACATTATCAGGGATTTAACCCATATTTTCTACTGGTTTTGCCTCAAAAGATCATAACTACAAAATGAATTGACCATAACTACAAAATGAATTGACCATGCTTGTGCAGCCACGGTTTCAACATAGGCAGGTTGAGCAGACAAATTAACGTGATGCGGATTAAAATCTATGTACAAGCTTACTGCTAGTCTTAAATAAAATCATCTACGTTACAAAGCAATATGGACAAGCATGCCTCAAAAGATGTCATCAAATCAAATGACAACCCAAACAAATGACATCCAACTACTTTTCGAGGAAAGAAAAGGATTTGGCCATCTTATTCCACACCCATCTCCAAAGCAGTCTACCTAAATGATCAGAAGAAAAAAGTAAATAGAAGAGAAAGGGGGATTCAAGAACCTTAGATAACGGCGACAAAAAAGCCAAATATGGCCATCTTTTTTCCTGCAAGCAAGCATAAGTCTCCATCCTTTAGGCAATGCATTCCCAAACTCACTTGCATCTACAATCCTCCTCTTCTTCCTCCTACTCACCCACTCCCCATTCAAAGCGCTCAAAAAGGCCAACAGCTCCTCCTCCCTGCTCATCCACTCCGTCCTCCTCCTCAACTCTGCCGCATACGGGTCCTCCATCAACCCCAGCCCAACCAAATCCACCACAACGCCATCCCTGTTTATCATTTCTTTATCCCTATTCTCCACGTTCTCCTGCACCACATTCATATCTGTCACCATCTTTACCACATTACTATCTTCACATCTCGTCTCGAACTTATTTTCCACAAGATCATCAGTATCCCTGTTTACATCTAAGTTATTCCCCACTTCTACATTTTCATTGATTACAATATCATTCATTGTCATACTACTACTTTCACCGAGATCCTCCACCCTATTCTCCACAAGAGCAATAGCATTATCATGCTTGGGAGACCGGCCCTTCTTCTTTTCCAATACGGACGAACCAGAATTATAAATTTGCGGCACGGTATCATCACAATCAACCCTAACCGGAACTAATTGGCTCCCCACCTCTCCGCCATCATCATTGCTACTTACACTCATGTCCTCCACCCCAAATAATTGCTTCAAAAGATGTACAATTTGTTGGCTTTCGGCCACTTCAGGGTCAGAATCGTGATACAACGGAGGAGCGTTGAAATTGGTAGTCCGTAAAACAGGACCGCGACGGCGGAGAGCAGAAGGAGAGCTAGGGGGAGCAGCAGGTGCAAGACGGAGGCGGGAGTAAGTCTGTTTCCGGGAACCGGCAGACTCATTGAAAACGGAACGGTCGAATTTGGGGATAACGAGGTCGTCGCAGAGGAGATGGTTGAAAGTAGAGGAAGAACAGAGGGAGAGAGTGTAGAGCTCCGACTGGGAGATGAGGTTGAGGTCAATTGTGGGGATCAAATCGAGTTGCAGCGGGAGATCGGAGTCGGCGGCATTCAAATCCACGGTGGTGGCGGACGCCATCGATTTTGAAAGGGGAATGAGTAGAGATTTTGGGGTATTTCAGAAGAGGGAGAGGCAGTGGTTTGTTTTGGTTGGAAATTACATAATTAGTCCTTAAAATTGTACAGAATTACTCTTTGCTCTCTTAAGAAAAATGTAGTTCCGTTTTAGTGGATCAATAACGATTGAATTACCCCTTTGGGAGTTTGGAAATTGAATTATCATGATTTTTCTTTCTGAAAGGAGAATTATCATGATTGAATCTTATTTTTTTAAAAATTATTAAGATTGAATTTAAAAAAACTAATTAGAATCAATGTGTCGGTTATTTTTAGATTTTAAATTCATTAAGTGTGACGTGGACGGCAGGTTTTGGAGATTGGTGATGATCAACAATTATTATTATAATAGCATAGCTCATCTCAACTTTATAATTTCAATGATTGCTGTTATGTAAAAAGGTTAATTAATTGATGCCAAATATGTGCTTGTAACACTTTAATAGTCAAGTAATAAACGTATAAATAGAAGTATAAGGAAATGCACACATATACATATATATGTATACATACATACATATATATATATATACATACATATATATATATACATATATATATATATATATATATATATATATATATAGACACACACACACCCACACACAGAGGCACCTAGAGACATTTTCATACTCACTGATTCATAAATACTGCATGTTTCATTTAGCGTTCGAATCTGGGGACACCCGCAGTATGGATGCTCTACTTCTGCTAGTTTGTAAAGGGCAATTGCTCCACTTCTACTAGTTTGTAGGGGGTGACACATTGCATGTGTCCTCGTGTGCAGGCTGTCAACCTAGGAAGCCGTTGGGTACCTGATTTACATCATCTACAAGTTTAATCGGGCTAAGACAATGGAAGCCCTTGCCTTTTGCTCCTGAGCTTTGGGCCTAGACTGGGAGTGGAATGTAAGGAAAGGAGTAAGGACAAAGAAGAACCTAAGGCAGCGGACTGCAAGATTGCAGAGTGTACTCCCCAGATTAACTAAACATATCTGATGATTATGATTAGTTAAGAAGCAACTAGTAATATTTATTTAAGATTATTTTAAATATTTTTTTGGTATAATAGAGGTGGACTCATACTCGAGTATTGAAAGTGTGAAACATGCTACTAAACACTATAAGACATCTTATAAAAACTACTTGACGGCTTACTAATTATGTTGAATAGAAAATCGTCGGTTATTTTAAACTTTGTTAGAAGTAATAATTTTGTGGACTGTTTAGCCACAAATGTTTTCCGTTTTTCTTCTTTCTTTTAGAAGAAAGAAGAACATCTTTTACCTACTGGTAAGTGACAAGATGATTGGGGCTAAAAAAACCCAGACGTCCCGAGTTCGAACCCGTGTAGAGGCAATACTTTGTTGAAATATTACAATGGTTGCTTCTGGGCTTCTGAATCTCGTGTGTCCTCTCCCTTGTAGAACTGCTAGTAGAGCACATCTTTCGATTTACATCTTACCTGGCTAAGGAGCCTCTGGTACAGGTGGGGGAAGAACTCACTCCCTTAACAAAGAAAGAAAGAACATCATGATATGCTTTATCTTTATAGTCATGACCAAAGATTGAGCCAAAACCAGTATAATCTGAAGGACTGACATGAAATGGGGTTGGGATCACAGAAGGCCTATTATGAGGTCAATTCTGAGGCCGCGAATCAGAATTGGTCACGTGGAATAGCTGCCTTATTTTTAAAAAAACATTTTTAATAGATGACCACAGAAAGCTGCCTTATTTTTAAAAAAACATTTTTAATACCTAACCTTTCCCACCCTCCCTTCTTCTCCGACGAAGAAACAAATTGCTCAGGCCCTATAATCTCCATCCCGCCTCCCAACCACCTCCTTCTCCACTCCTCAGGCGACTATTCAAGACACCCCCTTTTGCATCAGGATCCAAGTCTCCCTCACCAAATTTGAGAAACATCATGACAAACAATAAAGATGCTAACTTTAAAAAAGAAAACACCAAAGAGGAAATGCTGGAGCTGTTTCCTTCGATGGAAAAATACTTGATAATAAATTTTCCTGTGATGGAGAGTTCCAAACTCACCTCAAGAAATCCAGTTTCTCTTTCTAGCAATTGAATCCTTGTCAATTTTTTACGCTTACCATGCAAGTCTGGATACGCAGAAAGCCCAGATAGAAAAACACTAAAACAAGAAAACATAGTCTACCATTCGAAGAAGAAGGGTTTCTGAGGCAGCCGAAATTGGGAATGAGGGGAAGGGGGGAAACGAAGGAAGATTTCGGGTGGGTGGGGAGGGTGGATTTTAGATGACACGTGGCGGTTTTGTATTGGTCAGCTATTAAAAATGTTTTTTTAAAAAAATAAGGCAGCTTCTGCGACGTGGCCAATTCTGATTGGCGGCCTCAGAATAGGCCTCAGAATCGGCCTTCTGTGATCCTATCCGCATGAAATGGTGATGCTTGTAACAATCATTCCTTGACAAAGTATGCGTATTTTTCATTTTCATATTTTTTTAATTTCCAATGGAGTCAAAGACACATTTTTCCTTGACTTTGAAATATAATGAAATAAAACAAAATGACTCACTAAATTGGTTGAGCTTCTTACATTGTGAAGTAACACTTGATCAGCACAGCTTAATGCAATTTTCATTATAAGCCATCAGAAAACAACCCTTGTATGTTACTAACACATGGGTATGGTTGCTACATCCGACCTTTCCATACCCGGCCATACGCAGGAGCCTCTAACACAATGAGGTAGTGTTGTTGTAGATGAGTCATAAACTTGTGGTCTATTATGCAATGATTTCAAGAATCTCTTACAAGATCGTAATTCAACTCAACTTCTCAAAATCAAATGAGATGGACAACAAATATGAAGCAAATAAAGAATCATATATAACAAACGAAAGAAAAGGTAGTGTCTTGGAATCACTGCAGCATCTTCACTATCTATTAGTATGAAGGTGAAATGCGACATCATATATATAAAGCTTAGGTCTAATCCTATACTTCCTCAATATGCTGTGCCTTACTGTGTAATTACATGGCCCTAAGGATACCTTGCAGATCCCTAGGAGGAGAGGTATTTTCCTTGCAATGATTCTGTATGCTCCCTTTTGCATTTTCTCTTCTGTTCAAAACTTAGTTCCACCATTTCAGAGGAACTAACTGATTTTTTTGGCCCGGATGGATGGATGGATTTCATTATTGACTGTAGCATCTACATGCTTGTTTTCGGACATCATATGCGCGTATACTTAATTTGATTGTTTCTTGAAGAATGGTTTCTGACAGATTAGGAGTCTCTCATCGCTGCTGTTATCAATCTCAACAACTCGAGCATCCCATTTCAGTCGCGCTGTGAGGGCTCTTCCTGTCTCAATTAAAGGAGCAGAATCGCGTAATATAACCCAGCCCTGCATGATATCAATCAATATTCGATAAAGACATTAGGGAGAAAGGTAAATGTTTTAACATTTCCTTTTTCTTTTGACCATATTCATAGTAGCAACAGGGAGGTAGAGAAAAAGGGATGGAGAAAGATACCTCTGGACGTAGCAAACGATCAATCTCCGTGAATAAATCAATCATCTCACATCTCTGTTTGTCACCAAATTCAAGTGAAAGAAGGCCTTCACCATGCACCAAGTCATAAGTTCTGGGATATGTTGGAAACGCTTCACACCTTGTAGACAAAAGGATAGAGTTGAGCAAATATAAGAAATTCTAAGAATCATAATGGGGAAATTCACAATTACCAAAGGTTCTATTCTAAAATATGAAGTCCAATCCTCATTTGAAGAGGCAAGAGGTGCTCATGGAAGAAAAGATCCTAATGTAAATGTAAACATACATAAATTTCGTACTGTCAATTCCACTCCTATCTTCAAACATGTCAAAGGACCTAAGATACCCAACAGGTACTACAACCACAACAACATTTTACTCCATTGCTTTAGAAGTTCTCGCCTATGGTGTGGTATTGGGGGGTCGGATGTACGCAACCATACCCATGCGTTAGAAGTACACAGAGGTTGTTTTCCGATGACCCATAATGAAAATTGCGTCAAACTGTGTCAATCAGCTGCTACTTCACAATATAAGAATTGCAGCCAATGTAATGAGCCATTTTGCTTTATTCCATCATAGTCCAAAGTCAAAAAAGAGAGTGTCTTTGACTCCATTGAAAATGGAAAAAAATGAAAAGTCACTTTATGCTTTAACCACACTCGTGCGGTCTCAGACATTAACTTTGAGGGAGATTCGGGTCTATCGGGTTTTGAATGACTTGTTCCAGATTTCAAATATATATGTGCAGTTTGCCAGCTACCGAAAGAGTCACCAAACCGTAATCCTTAAAATGATAATGCCAAGTGATTCTCGAGTATCAAACTTTAACTAAATGATGTTGTAACATGTAGAAACCTACTTCGTTCTTGAGCTTAAATAATGTATCATGCTTATTATGTAGATCCAAGATATTGGTTCGAGCCGGGAGAAAGGAAGGAAAGTTACCAGTCATGCAACACGCCTAGAAATCCCCTGTCAAGAATTAAAGGAAGGTGGTTGCTCCCACTTGTTGGCACAACATTCATAACCCAAACAGATTTACCAGCGTCTAGCAATGCAGCATTCAGTCCACCGAAATGAGCATTCATGTCTAACACATTCCTGACCATATTATAGGGTGGAGTAGGATCCTCGTCTCCGGGTCTCTTTGGATGGTCAGAAAATATAATGGGTGAGAGCAGAGACCAATACTCACGGACAGCAGAGTTCCACTTCAGGTCATCCTCTCCAAACACATCCAAGTTCAAACCTGTGGCAATGCAAATATGTTTAATACAGGTAACAGCAAAAAGAGATGGAAAGATTGGGACTGAGTCAAATTTGTTAACTTATAATGCAACATTGAGACTAGGAACCATTTCAAATAGCATAGGCTACTACCATGGATTGCAAGCTCATTTTGGTCTGGTCTAGCCCTTGCTGGCCATTTTGCCTTGTGCTCAAGAGAAACCCATCGCCGGTTCTGAGTTCCGCCAATACATCCCAGGAGAGGTCGATAATACGGGGATTCAACATCTCGGACCTTGCTACAAAGAGAAGGGCCAGAACCAGGTTTCCTGGAAACAAATCAATACAAGATCACCACTTCTGACAGCAGATAACAACAGCACAAGGGCATATGTGTTTTTATGGAGAGATTGAAAGAGAAGAAATCAGACGCAAGGACTCCTATCGAGTGGATCCCTTTACCTAGCAGAGTAACAGCTTTTTCTACTAGTCTTTTTCCACACAATAGTGTCGTCTTGTTGCGACAACATTTCCCAACACAATTTTTCTGCAAAACTATGTACAAAATTCCACTCTTTCTGGTTCTCTTTTTTATGAAGATACCGTTTAAAACTTGTCAGTTGTGTAGTCCAAACAAAGTATCCACCAGGCCTCAGCACCCTATCTACTTCAATCAAAAGCAAACCATCTGCAGCACATGAAAAAACGAATTTATGTTTAGAAAACCGCTTAAAGACCAAAACAACTAAATATGTAGTTCACATATCTCTCTCTCTCTCCGAAAAAAAAAAAAAATCAACTCTGTAGTTCCCTTTGGGAACCTGGATTTGACATGGCACATAAATTTTTGTGAAAGGCAAATCAGAACCAGCAGGGAATTGTAGAGGTAACCAAAACCATATAATCGTACTGCATCTTCTGCTGATACATAACTCATTATTAAGCAAAAATTCTCAAGAAAAGAGGAGAAAAAAGGAAAGCAATATTCCGGAAACTAATCGTGCATACACAATCAGCTTGGTCATTGGAACACCACCAGTCAAAACTGACAAAACAACCATGGTGGAACGAGGGGACAGTGCAAACCTAACAGCTTTCAGGAAGAAGTTATCGACTTTGTCGTACTTGTAGGAACAAGAAAAATATACAAAACTCAGAAGCTACAATCAGATATTAGCAATATAAAATAAGAACTCATACTCCTGAAGTGAGTTCACAGAGCAAATTTCCCTAACCTATAAATACACCAAGACAGAGTAAGCCTGCAAAAGAATAATCAGACTAAGATTTAAGATATTTCTCTTATGGTTTAAGTTTCAAAAAAGAGAGACAGGAGTTGCAATGGATTGAGAGAACGCACATTCGCATAGAGTGCAAACTTGAAAAATGTTTGCAATGTATAATGCATCCGATATTATAGTAATTTAACTAGTACTTATAAAATGGACAAGGTCGATGGAGCTAGCTTTTATTATTGCATGATTTATTCTACGATAGGGTGTTTCTAATTCAATACATTCCATATGGTGGAATGGGGGTCCCCAATTAACTTAAGTGCATAATCCTCAAGACCTGAGTAAAGGTTTATCTTTCTTGCAATCTCTTTTGTTTTAGGACAAGGACTTTAGACTGGGAACATATAAGGCAAAAATGAAAAAAAGAATCCTGGAACAATTCCATTTGAAAGCCTTTTTGTGAAGCTAAAAGAAAGGATTTTGAAATCAATAAACCAGATATAATTTCCTGTACCCATTTTCTTTTTTCAATCCAATAATTATCTACCTCTTTTAACAACTCCATAAGCTTCTTGATGTGAAATTACCCTGGAGAATCTTCCCACTATATTGCAGCAATCAGCATAATTACAACTCTCATGTCATGGTTCTTCTTAGAAACCTTATGTATAAGCCTTGAAACCAACTCAGAAGTGAGGTAAAAAAGGCCTAAAAGCAGGACCATTTTGTTGACTGTACCTTTCTGATCCCAGTTGACACCACACTCCGCACAGTGTATCATGTCAAAGGAAATAGATGGATATGGCAACTGCTTCAAATTGAATGAACCAGTCATTGCAGGAAGCCCTCTTTCCAGAGTCAACTGAACCTGGCTGCCAGAAGCCTCATAATTAGCGATACACATGGTCAGCAACTGGTTCGAGAAGAGATGTGCCCCAAGGTTTCCATAGCCACAACTTATGTCCAATACAGTTCGAACCTGAATACAACAAAATACAGATATCAAAATGGTACATGATTTGAAACAACCAAAACGGCGGAGTAGAGGACCCTAACTGGTGAATAGCCAAAATAGAAATAGAAGAACACCTAATGGTTGGAATACTTTTACCCAACACCGGCTCAAAATTTACCTTCAAAAGGTCAGGGGCCAAGCCTATTAAATGAAGGGTCTGATACATGCAATTTTAGAATAAAACTCATAGTAAATTACTTAGAAATTAACACGCTGGCATCCACACGTTATTTTCTGCATGGACGCTATTTATCAGAGAATGTACATTAGTCCAGGTACTACACCAGAAAGTGGATAACAGTAAAAAAAAGTAAATAATATATGACCATCATTGAACGTGTTGAAGCAGAATATTTCAGCTACACAGAATGAGTCAGTCACTTACTCCAGCTTGTATAAGGTAGGATTCATTCCTAAGCCCAATCATTTCAGCAATTTGATGTGCATAGTCTTGTATGTCATCATATCCAGAAGATGCTGAACGAAAGGATATTTGATCTTCATCATACATCATCATCCTGCAGTGAGGAGTTACAGAGATTAAATAAACACAATGCAGAACACGATAACAAATCTAGAGACTAGTCTTCCAACTAAATGGCCTGTACTGTTTCTCACCTTTTGGTCAAACTCCCGGAGGACCGTACTTCTTGAGCTGTAATATTAATGTTGGAAACCCAGATAAGATCTCTTCCCCAAGGCCAACGTAGAGGAATCTTATAATTCAAAGGTTGAGGTACCAAGCATTTCTGCTTAGAAGATGGTCCACAATGGCGGTTGTATTCATCGCCACCAGACAATCCCATAGCAAGATTCTCAGAAACATTGAAGCAGGGTACAAAATTTTCAGACTGTGGTGAACAATAATCCAAATCTTTTAATTTAGTGGAACCAAGAGAAAGTTTTCCAATATCTACCAAGTCCACTATCAGTTGCTCCTGCAAGCGCCTGTACCCTCGATATATTTGACCTCTTGTTGAGGTCATTATTGACATAGTCCACCAAAAGTACCCAGTGAGTGCAACAACTACAACTACCAAGCTTAACTTCCACAAAAGTAAAATAAAGTTATGTCTATTTCTTAATGATCCAGTATTAAAAGGATCAGAAGCAAAACCATTCTCCACCAAAGCATGTTTAGAAGATGATTTATCTGGGAAAAGACATCTGAAAGGGAACCTAATAGACAAATAAGTTGAATCATGGGGCATGTTCTTTCTTTCAATATCCTCCTTATCTGCTTTATCTTTCATTTGAGAGCCATTCCAAGCATCATGACTGTTCCCAGAAATTTTCCCCCCTATTGAAACACCTCGATGGAGTGGCCTTGCCATTGTCCTACCTGTAAATTCCCAGAAAATCATTTAGCAAGACAGAAGCATTACTGAAGCTCATGAATAAGTAGAACATAAATATCCAGAACAACGTCTCCTTTTTTTTTAATTTCCATAGTGGATCCACGAAATTATAGAATTGAAATAGCAAAGGCAGCTGAAAACCAAATATAACAAGTTCTTTTTCCCTTCAAAGATGACCAAGATCCAGCAGACAGATACTCCTTCGTTCAAGATAGTCGTTTTAATAAAACATAATACAAATATGTAATTCTATCAAAATCAAAACTAACTAAAAAAAGAAAGCTTCACTTGTAATTATCAATGAGATCTTAACTTAACTAGTAAAATACTCTTGGCAGGCTAGCCTTCAATGAATTTCAATTCAACTCATAAACCGAAAATCCAATAAAACCAAAGCTGAAAAATCAAAATCATCCAAAACCCACTACTCAGCAGCACTCATTAAAACCAAAAAAGACACCCCACCCCCCACCCCCCATTAAGAAAAAGACTGAAACTTTGAAGCTGACCAAGCAAAACCCACCAAAAATATCAGCAAAAAGGATGGTGGCTTTCACCAACCTAAGTTTACAAAAATGTCCAGAAATGATTATCGCAGCCGAACAATCATCAATCCCAGGAAAATCCCTCTTCTTCCTCCTTGAATTCCCTTCGTTCCACACATTTCCCTCCCCTTCTCACCTCAATCTAAAACAATCTCACACGCACTCAAGAGATATGTTGTGACTCAATGCTTGAGTTCCTGTACGGATAATCAAATCGGTTTGTCTTCTGCGTATGACTTTTTAGAGAATTTTGTGTAACGCGGATTATAATTGGTAACAGAGAGATAGAAGGAGCTCAAGATTCAGGGAAGAGAGAGAAAGAGAGAATTAAAAAAGAATAGTTTTTAAGCGTAGTATGGATCCCAAATCACGGTTCCACAGCTACAGGTGCTCGTGAATTTGAAGTATGCTAATGCTCATACTTGACCGAGAGTCCACCGTCTTTATAAAGGGTGTAACCCAAATTTGTTTAACCGTTTTTTAGTGAGATGTTTTTCGAGTAAGAGGTCGTTATTTATTGTCTACGAAATGTAAGTCTAAATTTATTTTCATATAAAAAATTGACGGTATAAGTCTAATATTTACGTTACAGCTGTCAAAAATCAAACTGAAAGATTATTGGTTCAATCCCCAGCTGGAGAGGCAAGACTCTACAGAATGTAGCATGACGCAAAAAAAAAAAAGTTATAATCCTGATTTAAACACCTATTTACGAAGTGTGGCATGATTAAAAAAAAAATCAAACTGACGTCAGGTGAGCTATGAAGGTTATGCTACTACATTATATTGAAGAGAGGAGACAATTTTACGTATGAAACCTCCCCATGTTACTATGAACCTATGGTGGAGACACTCGTTAAATCATGTGGCAGTAGACTCGTGCTGTGATAGTACTAATTATGTTTAATCCGTGATCTTTTTAGAAATTATACTACCTCGACCACTTATAAGAAATTCTAAGCATTGACATGATTTTTTATGAATAGATCAAGAAATAGTGAAAATCTGGTCTTCTCTTTTTTACGGTGGTGTTTTTTCTTTCTCATATTCTCTTCTGGGTTTGCTTCTTCTTTCTTTCCTTTTTTCTTATTTTATGTGTTTGGTGCAGCCAATGCATGTGTCAAACTGATGGGTAAGTGCCACGTGGCGTTAGGTGTCGAAGCGTCCAATTACACTCGGCGGCTAGTAGATGTCTACTTAAGCATTATGGCCGAACACTATGGCAGCCCTTATTAAATCAAGGTGGGATTTCAAGACCGAGCAGTCAGTGAACCTTGTTGGCTCAATCTCTTACGAGCATGTATTCAATTTTGGTTTACTGTCTAGCCGAGAAAGCATTTGACTGACGAGGTTGATCGAACATCTGCTCTGTGAAATAGCATTCACCGCTCACTGGTTTAACTAAAAACACTTTGTCTTTTTTAAGGGAAGTTTTGCCCGTCAAAACTTATTAAAAATTTGTTGGAATCTAGATTTGAACATTAATTGTTTGTTTAATTTTATCGGTACAACTTCATGTGGAGAGAAGTAATGACAGAATTTATTGAAGTAATGGTAGAATGTGAAATGCTCAAGTTTCAAGGACACTTCACTAACCTCCTTAAGCTTCAAAGATTTGTCAGTAATCGTAGTGAAATTAAATTAATAAATATCGTTGAAGTCTTATTTTTGACTTGCAATAATATCATCTCACATGTGTGGTACCACTAGGAATTTCAGTCACTATTTTCTTTAAGATATGGCACTAAAAGAAGTAAAGAATTGCTGGTAGCGTAAGTAAAATAATAAATTGTTGGATTTTTATTTTGACTTGTAAGCTCACTGTCTCATAAATGTGCTACCAATAGAAAATTCATTTACTATTGTTTTTTTAATTATAGCATTAGAAAAATGTTATATTAGTAGGACTGAATCCAAAACTTGATCTTGGAATCTCAACATTAAAAATTAAGTTTCAACTTCTTCAACGTTTGATTTCTATTCGCAATAACCACTTTCGCAGGGGAAATTCCTCGTTTGGTGCGTAATTGTAGGCGTTTCCGATGTATTAGACTCTTTCGTTTGTGCTCTTTCATTGGCTACACATATTTCAGTCCACACGACGAAATCTTGTCTCTTTTTTTTCTCCATGTTTCTTCATTTACTAAAAATTCATATCATTGGCAAACGAATAACTACATGACATAATTGATATAAAAACCTTACAATGTCTTCTATTGTGTGTAACATTATTTCTAATGCTATCAAGAGAGAGACATTAGACAATATCTAAGGCTATAATTCATCCACATATGGGACAACATTCCGTTCTTATTCATCATGTACTTTAGTTTACTAGAGAACTACCCATCGATGGGATGATATTGCTTGGGACATGTTAGCAAATATAAACATGTGCAAATAATGTTTGTCTTAAATAGGGGGAAAGTGATGCATTACTTACCTACCGGAGATTCATGGAAACACAAAAATAAAGAGAATAGCCAACTACAATGCATTCATAATTACCTGTGTCGAGCAATTCTTTTTATTTTAACTCAAAAGCTATCAGTTCTCAATTTTTTTTTTAAAAAAAAATGTTGAACCTCAACCAGTAAGGGCCTTTGTCGCTCTCGGTCCCAAATGGTGTGTAAGGATGTAAATCAGGTTCCCAAGACCCAATAGTAGAAGTTTGTCATAGCATAGAGACAGCACAGGGAGCTCATTGGCACCGAAGAAACAGCCGACATTCTTAACTTCGGGAAAGTTCGAACATATGACGTTACTTTCGAAACTCCCTACCTAAAACTATTGGGATATACTGGGTACATCAGTTATGAATATTAGCGAGTGCATGAACACGGGAGGAAGGACTGAAAATTTCAAATTTACTTTCATGGTGGGATTGGCAAGGATGAATTGTATTTTTTTTTCATATATTTAACCGGCGGTGAGATTACTATGCTAGCATACACTACTCCCCAATAGTTGCATTCTTCATTGGGAGTTTCAAAATGGAAGAAAGAGGCTTATATCTTGTAATCGTAGTGTCGTTCTTTTATAACGCTTGCATACATTTATATGTCATCATATTGTAGAAAATAAGTCAATGTAATATATTGATTGAAAAACTATACTAATACTATACTAACTAAGTCGGAAGAACAACAACAAAACAACATCAACTATACTCAGTATATTCAAATAACATCAAAAGCTATCGCTAGGGTCTGAAGAGGATAAGAGGCAGACAAACAATACCCCCATCCCAACGAATAGAGAGTTTGATTCCAGTGAGACTCCCGGCTCTATATGTATTTGTATATATGATACAATAATAGGAATATAGTGTGCTAGTGTGCTAGTGAATGAATTTAGTAAACACAAATAGAAAGATTCCGATATTAAAATAGTCATAACCGTATATATGCACAAATAATGAAAGACAAAGACAAAAAAAGTACAAAGTTAACCTAGAGTGCAAACAGTATTTAAGCACATAAATATACTCTAAGGTGTCCATATATCTTGCCTAAACTTCTTTAACCTCAATTCTCTGTCTTTATAAACTCTTATCTTGTACTATGCCTTAAAAAGAGTGCAAGTTTAGTAGATCATACCTAATCCGTTCATTTCAAGTCATGAACGTTATCATTAAAAGATTGAATCCATTGCTTTTTTTTTTTTTTTGGATTTGTAAGATTAACTTTAGCCAGTTAAGGTATCTGTTGTTGACGTAATAGTGATGTATTTTAAGTGTGTGAAGAAAAATAAATAAAGTGGAGGTCTATGAATAGAATGATTACGTATTTTAATGTAGGAAAAAGAGAGTGGGCACATGCAGGTAGGATTGATTTGAGGAGTAATGTAACGAAATTAGTTGTCTTTTTCAAGGGCTTCATCCCCACCCCCGCGTTTCTGTGTCGGTGAGTGAATGCATTCAACTATAGATAGCGTAGCTGCCGTTTTCTAATAGTTATAGCTGTAAACGAGCTGAACGAGTTAAACAAATCGAGTATCATGTTGTTCAAGTTCGGTTCATTTAACTTAGTAAACGAGCTGAGTTTATTTGTTTATTTAAAACGAACATATTTAATTTTTCAAGTTGGTTTGTTTAACTTACGAACAACATTAACGAGCCGAACACCTTAAACGAACTGTGTCACTTACTGAGTTCGAACAAAAAAATTGATTCAAACTCGGTTCATTAACCCTTTACCCGAGCCGAACTCAAGCCGAGCTCGAACCGAATGAATCGAACATACCGAACGGCTCGATTCATTTACAAGCCTACTCATAGTTAAGGTTTTTTTTAATATAATGCAGAATATGTTTTTATATTATATAGAAAGATGTATTGTAGATTTTTCAATAGTATGTACAAATATAATATATTAAAAAAAAATCATCCGCCTGATAATATTTTAAGACGAGAAGTAACCATTTTCGTATCCTATGGGAAGGTGTCTTGCGGTGCCGCCTTATCTGTCCATTTCTTTACCTAATTTCCGTTCCAATTCTTTGTCTTCTTCTATGTCTAGTTTTATGTTTTTAAATATAACATATTAAATACATGTAGATAAGTGAACATAAGATTTATTAATGGTAGGCAAACAAGGAAAATACTTGTGGTCTCTTTTATAATAAGACTTGACGAGAGATACGGTGTGAACGTGAAGAAACATGTGGACTTACTTGGACTAGTTGCTTAAGGTTTTTTTTTTCTTTTTTTTTTTCTGGTCCAAGAAGCTAAATGCTCTATTATGTTGTGGTTTAATATTTGGGTTAATTGCAAAACGCCCTGATGAACTTATAATGAAGTTGCAAGAATTCCCCTTACATTACTTAAAAAACTGCTGATTACACACGAAATAAATTTATAAGGTGACCTATCACACGTAGTGATCAATATAATAAAGCTTCATTACCATAATTTTCAACGTTCTTTCTTTTTTGCCTACATATTCACTAGTTTAATTTCCCTATTCCCTATCTTGTTTGCTTTAAAAATAACTTTTGTCTATTTGTCTAGAAATAATAGGAGTTACAAACTAAAATTATATAAATAGAATGCTCGGCACTAAATTGTTTGCTGAGGTATGTCATTGAAGTAACTTTCTAGGCACATGTATATACTTGAGTATAAATCTTCTGTTGGATTTAATTTAATAAACCCCTGAATAGGACCGTTTAATCGAATCAATGGACAAAGTAACAAAATGCGGAAAAGTATACCTTGCTCCATTGCCGTTGTTAATCTGATCACGTACACTGCAACTGCTCCGGCTGATGAAGAATCTGGCGTGATCCAAGGATTCACGACCTCCCACCAATTGTTGATATGCCCCTTGAACCGGAATCAACAATTCACTGCTTTACCCGATGGAGAGGTTAGGCAGTGTGGACTTTATAGAAAATTTGGCACACCCTCCCTTTTGCTTCTCTGTAACCGATTTTTGCCTCTTACGATATGAGGAGATGAAGCGTTCTTCATATAGAGGGGATGGGAAGGATCTGATAGGTATAAGGTTTTAAATTTAATCTTAAATTTAAAACTCAACCTTATCTTCCTATTAAATATTATCCAATATTTAATTATTGTGCCAATAATTATCTACTAGCCACACGTGGGTTGTCGCCCCTCGGGGACCAGATGTCGTAACTTTATGGTCGTTGCACTTTGAGCCCATCCATCGCGGTCTCTGACCATATGACTGTCTACATATTCGGGGTTTCCATTTAGACCACACTATACATCCACGAGTATACCCGATGATCACTTAACGTGTGGATGTTTTACGTAACAATTAATATTATTACGTGACATATGTGACATATAATATTATCATACATAACGTCCACCTTATGATTAATTCGTATAAACTTTATCAACGTGCTGCGCATCACACGTATCTCGAATTAATCCCAACAATCTCCCACTTGGACTATGTATGTATCTTAAAGATTATATGTCACCCTTTTGAGCTCACATACCGTATGTCATTTAGTGTGTCTTTCCTTTTCCGGTCCATCAGCAAATGTTAGCAAAAGACTTAAGCCGCACGTCGCCACATTGAATTAGTGACTAGTCCCTCTTAAATCATGATACTAACACTCTACTGAATGACATGGATACTGAAATGGATATGTAGTGTGGAATTAGTATGCTAGGTGATCATACATATCTAATTCCAACTTGGCCCTACTTTAGCGAGATCAATAGAATTCAGAGTGTATGTCGTAACTGCTTAATGTACATTACTTCTGCAGAAAAAACTTTAATATAACCGGAATGTACATTATACTGTATGTCTGAAATAAACAACTTTATTGAGCACAAGAAAAACCTCACAGACTCCCACTAGGATAAAACATCCTCAACTGGACTGAGACCCATACGGCTAACATGCTTGTGAAACACACCCGGTTCCACGGCCTTAGTCAAAGGGTCGGCCACCATAGAGTCTGTACTGATATGCTCAATACTGATCAGACCACTCTGAATTCTTTCTTTAACAGCCAGAGACTTCATCTCTATGTATTTTGCTTTAGATGAACTCTGGTTGTTATTTGAATATAGCACCGCAGCTTTACTGTCACAGTAAATCCTCATTGGAGATGAGATAGTCTCCAATACCTGCAGCCCTGTGACAAAATTGCGAAGCCATATCGCCTGATTGGATGCGTGGACGTAAGCTACGAATTTCGCCTCCATAGTGGAGAACGCCAATAAGGTCTGTTTTGTGCTTTTACATGAGATCGCACCTCCAGTTAGGGTAATAACATAGTCTGAGGTCGATTTCATGCTATCATAGCATCCAGCAAAATCGGAATCTGTATATCTAGTGATCTCTAACTTATCAGATCTCCGATACGTCAGTACGTGTTGTTTCGTTTCTTGTAAATATCTCAGTACCCTCTTTGCTGCGGTCCAGTGATCCTTACTCGGATCAGAGAGGTATCTGCCTAACATTCCCGTGATGAATGCCAAGTCTGTTCGTGTACATACTTGGGCATACTTTATACTCCCTACTACCGAAGCATAGGGAGTATTCCTCATTTCCGAACGTTCAATCTCTATTTGGGGACATTGTTTCAGACTAAACTTGTCTCCTCTTGCCACAGGGGTATTAAGTGGTTTACACTTATCCATGCTATACCGCTTCAACACCTTTTCGATGTATGCCTGTTGTGAAAGACCTAAGATACCTTGGGTACGATTCCTCCGTATCTCAAGTCCCAACACATATGAGGCTTCACCAAGGTCTTTCATCTCGAAATGCTTTCTCAGAAAGGCTTTGGTGTCGCTCAACATGTTTACATCGTTTGTTGCAAGCAGTATATCATCTACGTACAAGATCATGAATATGAACTTGCTCCCACTGAACTTGTGATACACGCATTCGTCAATTTGGTTAGCCTCAAAACCGAAGGAGACAACCACTTTGGCGAATTTGAAGTACCATTGTCGAGACGCTTGCTTGAGCCCATAGATGGATTTCTTTAGTCGACATACCATGCCTTTTGGATCTCTCACCTCGAATCGAGGCGGTTGAACCATGTAAATGGTCTCGTCGAGTTCTCCGTTTAAAAACGCAGTATTGACATCCATCTGATGTAGCTCAAGATCTAAGTGTGCCACTAAAGCCATGATTATCCGGAAGGAATCCTTCGTAGAAACTGGAGAGAAGGTTTCCGTATAGTCTATGCCCTCCTTTTGGGTAAACCCTTTAGCAACAAGTCGAGCCTTATATCGTTCTACGTTGCCTTTTGAATCCCGTTTGGTTTTAAATATCCATTTGCAACCACCGGGTTTCGAACCTTTAGGCAACGAGACGACATCCCATACTTTGTTGTCATGCATAGACTTTATCTCTTCTTCCATGGCTTTTATCCACTTTTCTTTATTTCGACATTGTACTGCTTGTTGGACGTTTTCAGGGTCATCGTCCAACATACCAATATCGAATTCGTGTTCTTGGAGATATACCACATAGTCGCTAGGTATGGGGTTTCTCCGTTCACGAGTGGATCTCCTTAGGGGCACTTGTTCTTGAGATACTGTAGGTTCCTGAACTGCATCAGCCGGCAATTCATCGGGTTCTTCAGTAACTTCCTCAGGAACATAAACTTGTTCTTGTGGAGCGTCACTACTGGGATGAGGTACTTCAGGTGCGGGTATCGCTGATGCTATCTCCCCAAAAGATGGTTCGATTCGCATTTCTGTCGCATCTGAGTGTGCCTCATCTAACTCGATGATCTGCTGATGCAAATCATTCCCCCCCGGAACCAAAGTATCCTCAAAGAACTTTATCGAATTTGTCTCAAAAAATACTTTACTTGTGGGATCGTAGAATTTATACCCTCGTGACCTTTCCGAGTAACCAACGAAATAGCAACTAACTGTTTTGGTGTCCAGCTTTCTTTTATTTGGTCTGTAAGGCTTCGCCTCTGCTGGACAGCCCCAAACCCTTATGTGGTTAAGGCTAGGCTTACGCGTAGTCCATAACTCATAAGGGGTCCTTATTGTTGCCTTAGTTGGTACTCGGTTGAGAATGTAAGCTGCGGTTTTAAGCGCTTCTCCCCAGAGGAATAATGGTAGGGTAGTTTGACTCATCATACTACGCACCATATCCATAAGTGTACGGTTTCGTCTTTCAGCTACACCATTCATGCTTGGTGACCCAGGCATGGTGTACTGAGGGACGATTCCGTTTTCCTCTAGGTATTTAGCAAATGGTCCTGGACACTGTTCTCCTGATCCATCATATCGACCGTAGTATTCACCCCCACGGTCCGATCTGACGGCTTTAATCCTTTTGTTGAGTTGTAGCTCAACTTCAGCTTTAAAGGATTTGAACATGTCTATTGCTTGCGCTTTTTCTTTAATCAAGAATACGTAGCCATATCGCGAATAGTCGTCAATAAAGGTGATAAAATAAGAGTGGCCATTTCGAGTAACCGGATGAAATGGGCCACTAATATCGGTATGAATCAACTCTAATGGACTATTTGCACAATTTGCTTCATATCTTCGGACTTTAGTTTGTTTTCCTTTAGCACAAAATACACACGACTCTAAGTCGGTTAAGTCTAAAGGATTGAGAATTTCTGTTTTGACAAGACGTTCTATTCTGTTTTTGGACACGTGTCCTAAACGTCGATGCCAAAGTGATCCTGAATTCTCATAAGTTAATTTTGTTTTAACGTTTCGCGTTACAATATGCAAGGTTTCCTGATTTGAAGCAACATTTATTGAATAAAGCTTATCAATTCCGGACATTATACCGTGACCAATCAATCTAGAAGCATGATAAAGTTGGAAATTTCCATTTCCAAAGTAACCGTAATATCCACTTTTATCCAATCGATAAACGAAATAAGATTTCGTTTAAACGATGGCACTACAAAAGTGTCATGCAAATCTAGATAGAAACCGGATGTCAATAGCAATCTGAAATGCCCGATGGCTTCAACATTTATGCCGCTGCCATTTCCCCAATAGACATATCTTTCATCGTCTCTTGGTTTTCTATGGCTTAGGCAACCTTGCATAGTCACAGATAAGTGAGTCGTGGCTCCCGTATCGACCCACCAAGTGGCTATATCCGAAACAAAATTAACTTCAGAACAAACTAAGAATGTACCCTTTTTCTTGAGACAAGATATATAACCGGTACAATTCTTCCTTAAATGTCCTTCCTTATTGCAAAAGAAACAAGTCATGCTTTTGGGTGTGTCAGCAGTAGACACCCCCTTTTCCTTTTGACTTGCCTTTTGCACAGTAACCATTTCCGCAGCTTTGCGTTTCTTACCACCGAAATTGGTGGCGACAGCATTCATAACTTTATGCACCCTTATGCTGTCGATTCCACGGTACTGTTTCGAGCAAGGTTTCTTTAAGAGATTGCCTGCCTCGGCTTTCTCATTCTTTACATATCTTTGCTCGAGATCGGCTAAAAAAATTCCTTAGCCGTCGTGGACTCAGAAACGTGTCCCCTGAAGCATTTGGGGATAGTCTTTTGCATGATCATAAGACACATGCGATTTGATCGTAGCCAGCGTGCCATGTGAGATTTTTCCTCACTGGTACTTTCGTCTGTTAGCACAGCTGGACGATCTATCTGTAACGCATTGTCTAGATCAGCAATCCCCAGAAAGATCTCAAATCGATCTTTCCATTGCTTATAGTTTGAACCGTTCATTGTAGGAATATCCTTAATGTTAGACATTATTGCTGAAAAGCAAACAAGAAACGGACTTAAATACACAACACGTGTAATCTTTAAACTGCATACAAACCAAAATATCAAAATAGAACCCCGATTCCATCTACCAATTGTCTTCCAATATTGGGGCTCTTTGGAGTCATCCCAATACCTTCCAACAATTGGGTGTAGTGGTCAATATGACGGCTCTCCAAGCACAAGTTAACCACCTTCCTTTGGGCCGATGAGTTAACCTACGCTTTTAAAGCTTCGCCGCCGGCCCTATTTGGGTCCACTACCATGCTCATATGTGTTTTCGACAATCACACATTCCTTTGGGCCGGTCAATGACTGCCTCCAACACATACATGCCCTTCACGATCATAACAAATATAGTGGCGATGATATGATTGCCGCACTTTAAGGGGATCATATTAAAGCCCTACATTTGCTAAGTCGCGTAACTTTATGGTTCTAAATGATCCGCAGTTTCCTGACTGACCCTTTTGCACGACCGTGCATACTTAACACCAACATCCGTTTTGTTTTACTTAAACCAACTCGAACTAGCTTGATTCCCTTTACGGCTCAAATAAGAACCACCTTGAACCAAGCTCAGTTCTCCTTACGGTTTAAGAAACAATATCTTTATCAATCAATATAACAAGTGATATAACCTTATGATGGGTCACATTGAGTGTGAAGTGAACCGATTCAGTAATACCCACTTGCCATAAGAGTGTATTACCATTTCACATAATTTCCAGGCCACCGGTGGAGTCACAATGGCCTCGCTTAAGTACCGGCTTTCTTAGACAAAACTATGTGTACGGTGTTTTTATCACAACTCAATGAGTCATCTATCACGAGTATAAACCGCATTGATTGATAAGTGTTGGTCAATTCAGTCAACTTAACCCATCGAATTAACTTGGTTGAACTCGGTCAAACCGGGTCAAGCAAGATTCGGATCCTTATTGGGTTAAGTTCCTTAACTTCAATTTTGTTCATTTATTAACATGCATAAACATAAGGCATAAATAAATAAACAAATAACTGCATGCATATAAACAAAATAATGCAATAACTGGAAATTAAACATAACACTTGATTATTATTATTTTGGATTTCTTTAAAATAATAATAATAATAATAATAATTTATTACTATTATTACTATTTTCCTTAACAATCTTTAAATAATAACAATAATAATCAAATTATTATCATTATTATTTACTTTATTTTCCTTTAAAAGAACTTTAAAATAATAATAATAATTACTTATTATTATTACTATTTTACTTTTAATAATAATAACAACAATAATTAAATCATCATCATTATTACTATTTTCTTTTAAAAAGAGACTTTAAAATAATAATAATAACAACAATTTGTTATTATTACTATTTTTCTTAAAAGAAACTTTAAATAATAATAATAAAATTATTATTATTATTTACTTTATCCAAAATAATAATAATATACCAAATAAACAACAAAATGGAAAATTACAGGCTGCAGGCGCGGGTCGGGTCGGGTCAGACCCGCCCGACAGTTTCTGAATTTCCTTCCTTTTTCCTTTTTCTTTACTTAAATGCTAATTGGGCCAAAACCATTTTATTCTGAATCATTCCTGATGGCCCCAAAATCTGGATAATGAATTTTTTTTTTTTTTTTTCTTTTCAATTGAACCTGATTTTGGGTAGAAGCCCTGCCAGAACCGGGTTGAACCCGGGATCAGGCCCAACCCGCCAGTTACTGGAGCCAAAAATTGTACCTGATTTTCAGGAGCAAGGATCGAACCTTGCACCTCCCACAGGATGTCCCAGGCGCTGGCCAGTAGGCCAGCCGCCATTTTGTCTTTAATGGCAGGTGTATTATATATACTTAAATAAAACATCAGAATTCCAGAGAAACAAAAGCACTGAAATTTCGGAGAGAGTTTCGAAACTGAGACTTCTGATTGCTTATCCATCCGCGGACCATCAGGCTGCGGTGTTTTTGGCTATTATGTGGGGAAAAATGTCTAATACTAAAAGCAGATCAGATTTTCTGAAAACAAAAGGTCCCGAAATTTCCGCAGGAAGGGATTGAACCTGCGACCTGCAATCCGCTGTCGCAGGGGCTGTCCACCAGCCCAGAGACTGTTTTGCGACTAAAGCCTCACGGCTTTTATTTATTTTAAAACAGAAGCTTTTCAACCCAAAATTGTTTCGGAAAAACGCTTTTGACCCGGAAAAATTTCGTTTTTCTCGAACATCAACAGATTAACAGAATACATAATTGATTCGATTAGGCCTGCTCTGATACCACTTGTTGGATTTAATTTAATAAACCCCTGAATAGGACCGTTTAATCGAATCAATGGACAAAGTAACAAAATGCGGAAAAGTATACCTTGCTCCATTGCCGTTGTTAATCTGATCACGTACACTGCAACTGCTCCGGCTGATGAAGAATCTGGCGTGATCCAAGGATTCACGACCTCCCACCAATTGTTGATATGCCCCTTGAACCGGAATCAACAATTCACTGCTTTACCCGATGGAGAGGTTAGGCAGTGTGGACTTTATAGAAAATTTGGCACACCCTCCCTTTTGCTTCTCTGTAACCGATTTTTGCCTCTTACGATATGAGGAGATGAAGCGTTCTTCATATAGAGGGGATGGGAAGGATCTGATAGGTATAAGGTTTTAAATTTAATCTTAAATTTAAAACTCAACCTTATCTTCCTATTAAATATTATCCAATATTTAATTATTGTGCCAATAATTATCTACTAGCCACACGTGGGTTGTCGCCCCTCGGGGACCAGATGTCGTAACTTTATGGTCGTTGCACTTTGAGCCCATCCATCGCGGTCTCTGACCATATGACTGTCTACATATTCGGGGTTTCCATTTAGACCACACTATACATCCACGAGTATACCCGATGATCACTTAACGTGTGGATGTTTTACGTAACAATTAATATTATTACGTGACATATGTGACATATAATATTATCATACATAACGTCCACCTTATGATTAATTCGTATAAACTTTATCAACGTGCTGCGCATCACACGTATCTCGAATTAATCCCAACATCTTCATGTCAGGCTCAATGTTTGTCTTTGAAGACGAGTTGTAGTTACTTATATGTCAAGTCACGTTCCATATGAAAAAGGTGTTTATCATTCGTCATACATTGACTGCCAAGAGACAAATGTGGGTTTATAAATTGTCATACATTGGTTGTGAAAAGAAAAATACGTGGTTAATCAAAAATCGCTCGTCCCTTTTGAAGGTTATTATTATACTTGCATTCGTTTTTCTTCCTTTTCCCAAACCCATCTTTTTGCTGGCTCCTTTCATCTCACCGTATTACTACCATATGATGTGGTCAATTTTTAGGCTTTTTTGGATCTATGTCATGAGATAATAAAAAACTAATGCATATCTGTACTCCATGCTTCTCTTCATAATCATTGACCAATTAATTAAATCTTATTTGACCTATTTATCTACTAACTAACATATGACATTGGGTTGGGGGGGGGGAGTAATTGTATACTCATTAGATGTTCAGCCGGTGGCCAAGCTTCTTCGCTGTATGTTGAATCCACCGAAATTGTTAGTCAAACGCGTGTTCACTCCGATGGAGTCCGCAACGTTTGACTTATAAGCAAAACCTGAAAAAATGACTTTAATCTTCTTTGTCTTATTTTATTTTTCCAATAGTTTTTGACCCTATATTGAGTCCGTCACGTGAATATTTGTGCCCTTTTGTTAAACCGCGTAGAGATGTTTAAAAAAAATGACATGAAGATATTGAAGATTTAGTTATGAAAAAAGTTTAATTATTTAGAAATTTTGCTCACTTTCCCATCAAATAAATCCCGAGATGGGTACGACTTTGAGCTCGGTTGACTTGGTTGAGACGTTAATATTTTCACCTGAGGTGTTGACCCTAAGATTTAGCAACTTTGTAATGAATAAATATCCTCGTGAATCGTATATACACTAAATAAATAAAATTTAATATTTTTTGCTTTGTTTTCACAATAGTCGTGCGTCGGTCAGTGGAATCTGGCCGGGAAAGTTGCGCCTCCGCGGAGTTGATCCATCACCGTCAATTTAAATCGTCTTTTATAACTCAAGAAGTCAACATCTTCTTTTCTTCTTTTTCAGAAAAATCTATTCAATGTCATTTTCATATGACAAGGTATGTAATTTCTTCCGGTTCTAAAAAGTTATACCATGATTTTAAGAGTTTTTACCGTCTCAGTTTTAAAACATTTTACCGTAAATATAAATCAAAATTGCTCAGCGATTATTTAGTAAGTGGTCGGTAATGTATTTTCTTTCTCTACAGTAGATGCATAGTCCACAATTTAATATTTATTTTGCTGACTTCTTGAGGGGATGCCAAGCTAAGAACGTCACGCCCCTTTTTTCCTATAGAAAAGCCTACAAAAGATTGAAAAGAAAGAAATGAGATCTGCTTATTTGTAGGTCAGTGTGATCCGACTTCTCTCAATTTTACGTCATTATGTTGATTTACTTTTCATTTAGTCTTATCGTTCATGTTATCACGTGTCATCTCATAGATCCGTTACTGTTTCCTGTGATGAACGGATCAAAAACTGAAAAGAAGATGGAGGAGAAACGAAGAAGGAAGAAATACCAAAGGATAAAGGACGATTATGATATTATAATAAGCCCCCAGGGGCATAGTCTAGGGCTGTAAATGAACCAAGCCGTTCGGTTGTTCGGCTCGTTTGTTTGAGTTCGAGCTCGAGCTCGGCTCGGATAAAAGGTTAATGAACAGAGCTTGAACATCTTTTTCTGTTCGAGCTCGGTAAATGGCACCGTTCGTTTAAGGTGTTCGGCTCGTTAATGTTGTTCGTGAGTTAAACGAACCAAGCTTGAACAAGTAAATATGTTCGTTTAAATAAACGAACAAGCTCGGCTCATTCGCTAAGTTAAATGAACAGAGCTTGAACAACGCAATGCTCGGCTCGTTCGGCTCGTTTACAGCCCTAGCATAGTCCAGTGGTAAGTGCCAAAAGTGATTGGGGCTAGAACCCCGACGTTCCGAGTTCGAGTCCGTGTGGAGACAATCCTTGTTGAAATATTACAGGGGTTGCCTCTGGGCTGGCTGAGTCTCGAGTGTCCTCTCCCTTTGCAGGGCTGCCGGTGGAGCACATCCCTCGATTTACATCCCACCTGGCTAAGGGGCCTCTGGTACAGGTGGGGAGACTCCCTCATCAAAGAAATACCAAAGGACGATTATGATATTATGATAAAAAGAGAGGTTCTGACAATAGTCCAAAATGCCTTTTGCTCTGTCGAGGAAAAATCAACGAAGCATTCAGCCACATTAGGCCCTCTCTCTTTCTTTGTTATTTGTATATTTTCTGGATTTTTTTGGTTAGTTATAACTTATAATGTAAAAAAAGCATAGGATTCTAAAAGGAGTTACTAACATTTCATGTGCATATATACGAAAAATATATCACACGGCCGTTGCGGAAGTATCCAATCTTATTTATTTACTATGGTTATTTATGTGTTCACAGTTTTGTTACGGAACTATTATCTTTAATGGAAACGTCCGCCGTTAAAGTGATCTAATTTGTCCTTAAATATTACATGCATACGGAATACAACAACAACAATTATACTCAGTATATCCCAATAACAGCAATAGCTACCGTTAAGGTCTGAGGAAGGTGAGAGACAGACAAACAATACCTCCATCTCAAGAGATAGAAAGTTTACTTTCATTGAGACTTCCAGCTCTATGTATATCTGCATAGATGACATAATAATAGTCATATGGTGTGCTAGTGTACTAGTGAATGAATTTATTGAAAATCTAAACTTTGTAATAAGAGTTATGGTTGTTTCTCTAAAGTTTTGCCATGCTTGTTGCTGAAACTAAATACATTTATGTTTTAAGATAGACAACATTATTACTAATGATTATATAGTGTTCTTAAACGTATAGTAATTGATTTTGCATTACGTGGTTATTGTTTGGATCAACTGTATTTTCTAACTGATTTTTGAAAATAAGAAACAAAATTAATTATTATCTTAAATATTCGGAGGTAAAATGAACTATATTCGGATTTCTATTTAAAAGAAGTGTTTAATAAAAGGACTTTTAGAGGAATTTGAGTCGGAATCCAACCATTCTATTCATCACTCAAGTCAAGTTCCGCACTAACTTTATTCTATAACAACGACATTACTCTATTATTTACAAAGTCCCATGTCTATGGAAGGGTATATTGGGAGGTCGAATATATGCGACCATATACATGTATGTTTGGGAAGTCGGATATATACAACCATATACATGTGTTAGAAACATACAGAGGTTGTTTTTCGATGACCCATATATAATCAAAATTGCGTCAAGCTGTGTTGATCAACTGCTACTTCACAATATAAGAAGCGTAACCAATTTAATGAGTCATTTTGCTTTTCTAACAAACCCAATTAGATTATAAAACAAATTAAGCATGATTGTTCTTTTCTGGGTGATTTCTAAATGCATGACATATCAAAGTGTTGAACGAAATTCCAACTTATATGAAGTTGGGAAGTCATAATATTCAAATTCACTCGAACATATATTTTATATTGTTACTTATTGGAGATGTTTCCCGTCTTTATTGAACGCGTATCAATCATAATAAGTTAATTTTCATCCAACACACACTCATTAAATAAATAAAAAATATACACACACATACACGCATGCGTGCATGCATACACACACATATACAGATATATGTATATATAGATTTATTTATGCGTATATATAGACATACAAAGATATCTCAACCAAATTTCTGCAACAAGCTTCGTCTAGAATCGTTATTTGGTCCACCCTAAAGAATAAAAAAGCACAGAAAGCAAAAGATTCACAAGGGTTTCGAACAATGCATGTGGTGCCTTCTAATAATTTGATGAGTGACGTGGCATTGCCTGGCATACTTTGCATCAAGAAAAGGAGCTTTAACCCCGACAATCCTTGTTGAAATATTACCAGGGTTGCCTCTGGGCTGGCTGAGTCTCGTGTGTCCTCTTCTTTTGCAGGGCTACCGGTGGAGCACATCCATCGATTTACATCCCACCTGGCTAAGGGGCCTCTGGTACAGGTGGGGGAAGAACCCACCCCCTCATCAAAGAAAAGGAGCTTTAAGGAAATTACATTATTTAGCTACCGAATATAGTCCAGCAAAATAATTTCTCAAACGTAGTTAATATTAGGTCTCGAAAAGAATTTTTTTAGAAAAAAAGGTTTTCAGCTGATATTCCTAATACAATTATGAAATGTTAAACAGAAAGATTTAGAACTGTAAAAATCATATTAAACAATCATTTAATAGCTTTAAAGTCAACTGTGCAGCACTATTGTGATATATTAATTTCATTCAGTGCGTAAATAGTCATCGTCTTAGTAGATTATTACTCAATGAAGTTAGAGATATACAACAACAACCATATTCGGTATATTCCAACGACATCAAAAGCTATCGCTAGGGTCTAGGGAAGGTGAGAGACAACAACAATACCTCAGTCTCAGGGGATAAAGAGTTTGCTTCCGAAACTTGTAGTACTCTGTCAGTCCAAATGTAGCGCCCCGCTCCCGAGCCCTAACATCGGGAACAGTGCACCCGCCGTATCTCACTAAGGAGAATACAAAGCGTCAAAATCAAAATAGATACACGTCAGCGGAAGTCAAAATTTAAAATCTCGAAATAATCATCATCACAAATATCAATGTCTAGGCAAATCTAAATCCGATACAAATGTCAAATGTAGATATAACTAAATGTCTAAAGTACATAAACCTCGAGTATCGAAAATCATTATCTCAACCAAGCCCTCGAAAGCCTCATTAGAATGTCATCGACCTCAATATCTCCACTCTTGGTCATCCTCGGTATGCTAACTCAATCACCTGTCTATCTGCAAAATATGTTAAAGCGTGGTTTGAGCGACAAGTCGCTCAGCAAGTAATCCCACTATACTTACCATGGGATCATACACGGAGAAGCAAGTGTGATAAAGATATATAACAATATAAAGTAATAACATGCTTCTCTTCGCAAGTAACTTTTCAATTCCGCCCTAACACCCAAAAGCAAATAGAGCAATACACAACAAAGTACATAACAAAATCCAATGAAGCACATAACAAAGTCCAATAAGGTACGTTACAAAGTCCAACTAGGGGTTAGTCCAAACCAAAATCGTTGATGCAATTTTTCAAATATGCAATGTCCAAATGTCCAAAGTCAAAGGCCCAAAATGTAAAAGTCCAAAAGCCCAAAGTTTCCAAAATCCGAGTTAGCCGGTCCAATGTCCAAAATCCAAATCCGACCCGGTCAAAATCCAATTATCAATGTGTCAAAAATCCAAAACCCGGCTAAAACGGTCAAAATAATGCAATGGCTATAGCATTTTCCCTATAAATGACTTATACCGTAAGACTTACGAATTGGTCCCCCAATAGTCAATATGCCCCGGCGCTCTATATCACAATAGCCAATATGCCGGGGCGCCCTAATGGCGGCCAATATGTCCGGGCGCTCTATATCCAAAATAGCCAATATGCCCGGACGCTCCGTTTGTTTGGAACCAATCCGGCTTAACAATATATTTCAAGTATAGGGGTGAATTTTCAAAAATATGAGAATGCAACTTTCGAAAATCATTTTCCAAGTACCAAAGTTAGTCTAAATTTCCAAAATAGGCCAAAATATCCAATTCATCAAAATTACCAAGTTGTCCTCCAAATACCAAACAATTCCAACAAGTAATCCACACAGACTAAAATTCCAAACCACATAAAATCATACCAATGTATCCATAATTATATGCAGACAAAATACCTATATGTATACATAAATTATCAATCCTAAATGTGCGCATAAAATTTGCACCCAATGGTTTATTTGGCCAAGACTCAGAGTACCGTATTCATTCAAATACATCATGTATGTATAAATACTCACACACGGCTTGCATGTTCATATAAATAAAAAGAAACATTTTCCTCAATTCTTTATGCATGTAGTGAACCATTACTGGACGGTGCCCCCTTTTTTTCCTTTAATTTTCATCAACCCAATTCCTATATCCTATAAGCGATGTGGTCGAAAACTCTTACTCTCCATCACCCAAAATGCTTCGGCCCACACCACATTTCAACAATTCTGGTATGTTCATACATAATCATATACGTATATAATCATTTCATGAATTCACTTGACCACTTATTCATGCACCCACCTTTAGAACCCTACTGGTCGAATGTACCAAGCCCCCAACACCCAAAATTCTATTCGGTCAGTGCCTTAAAATTTTACAACCATTTTGCAAAGTAACACATATATTATTACACGAATTAGATATTACCTTACTTTCAAATAAAACCATCAAATTACACACACACATATATATATATATATATATATATATATATATATTTCATGACCATTCCGCCAGTGAGTGTCCAAATACAATATAAAGTACAAATATAAGGCACATTACCCCAGATTTATTTTCGGCCAGAATAAATATAATGCACAACATTTTTCTTTCTTTTTTTTTTAATTTTAACCATGCATGTCAACAATCCCACATCGGTGAAGTTCACGAAGAATTTGCAATTTGAGAATCTGACATATTCATTTCCAATATGGTTGTACCCATTTTCACACTTTTCATATATTATTTTATATTAATCACATCAATTTGAACATGGTTTTCAATCATATATATATATAAACGGCACACATACATGTAAGCAACAATCTATCCAAACACATATACGAATGCATGATCCGAAATTTATACTAAAATAACGTATAGATTTTCGCAATTCATAGCAAGTATAGGGAGATTACTTACATGAATCACGTATAATATACCGTACAATTGAATCTGAGGTTAAATGGTTGAAGCAAAATCCTTTCTTTTTCCCTTTCTACCTCTCGGATGATGGCTCAAAAGGGCGGCTGCGCTATACCCTTTTTTTTTGCTGGGGCCGAAAGTTTGCAGAAGCAAACAAATTTGATTGCTGCTACTTGCAATTTAATTGATGGTGTTGTTGCTTGCTTGTTGCTGGGCTGAACGGTGGCTACGGGAATGAAGGCAAATTTGATGGAGGCGTTTTCTTCCAGCAGGGGCGGCAGCTGAGGTGCAAGGGGTAGGGTTTGGGTAGTTTAGGTTATTTAAATAGAAGGATAGTTTAGATTTTGGTATAGATCTTAGTTGTTTAGGATTTAATCTTCTAGATCATATCTACTTCCATATTTATCTTTCTTTTAAATTTATTGCTTTTAGGATAATCAAAATTATCATTTTTTTTCCTTTTTCTAAAATTCGCGGACATAACACTCCTTCCCCCTTACAAAAAGTTTCGTCCTCGAAACTTGTGTTCTAAGTAGTCAACAACTTAGTATAGTTTTACTTGAGTCATTCACGTAGATAATAACCGTACTAAGTATCCATTGTGTATTCCGATATGTTAATCATTACAATTCATCGGTATAGGACTAAGTCTTCCGAATCATTCTTTGTATACATATGAGTTACTTTCTAAATCTGTTTCTCTTCGCTTATTAAAATCATAACATGCTCTTCTTATAATTCTAGAATCAAGCTTAGGGGTATTGTTACCATACTGGAGTTCCATAACCCAATCGTCAGTCGGTATCGTACTTATATTTGCGGTCATCTGCAGCCCTCTAAAATCAATTCTTAGGTTTACTACAATCTTTAACTTAATTCTCTATAGGTACAACTTGTGAACTTCTATTTACACAACTGGACATGTATCATTCCACTTATATACACATTACAATTCTGAATTCTTAAATTCATCATATATGATTCTTCTAGTTACATGACCATCTGCAATATGTCCCTCGAATCCTCCAATATGCTAATTATTACACTTCATAAACATAAAACCAAATCCTCAAAATCAATTCTTACATACTTACGAACTCGTCTATGATCATCTCTTGCTTTTTCAGAGATATCATCAACAACTTAATATACGAAGTATGTGCATGGACATATTTTTCTTCAAACTTAAAGTAGTTTGTGTAGCTCTAATTCGGAGTATAGCTTTAATTATTTAAAATAATATCCATTCTAATAATTTTTTTTTAAACATAGAAATCAAAGTATTTGTATTTGTTTTTGCAGCATTGTGTCTCAAACAACCATTTATAAAACAATGATATAACTGGTTCACAAAAGTATTACCATTAAAACCACTTCAAAATAATCGAGGCACAACAATCATAAAATTTCTTTTTACAAAACAATTTGGACGCGGTGTCTTTTTCTTTCCAAATGGAATATACATTTGAAAGCTATGCTTTGTTTCGCGAAATACAACAATTTAAAACGCAGCAATTGTGAAGTTTCATAAAACAATTTGAATAAGGTACCTCTATTTTCAAAATAAGTACATATATTTTGAAACTACTTCTGCTTCACAAAATTAAATAAGTTCATCGCAAGCAGATAAACAACTTTAAAAGCATTTAATGGGTAAAATGCTTGCGATATCGATAGTTGACAAATAAGATTATTTTGGCAAAATCAATATAATTATACAAGAATTGGGAATATTATAAGAACTATATAAACATATTGATGTTCTAAAACATAATTATTTTTAAAATATATCAGTTTTGTCAAGGGTAGTTGAAATTCCATTCTGTTGCTATACGAATTCGGAAAGAAATATAGCCTTGTAAAGTAGTATACTATATAAAAGAAACTAGTTGAAATATTTATTAACAAAAATATTTGCAATACCTTTGAAATATAAAATATATTTTGGATATACGTGTTTATAAGAAATCGTTTAACTACTTCAAAATTAATAGTCCAATACTTCGTATAAATTTTTTTTTCTAAGTCACCCCCTTAATGTCAAATGAAAATCTGCCTATGTACCGTTTCTTATAAATCTTTAATTTGAGTTATCCAGTCCTAGCATGACACACTAGATATTGATCGACTTAAGGTATTCTAGTTCACCATGCTTTCACGCGCCACACTGATCCATCGTACTTCTTTACTTGGTTGTTTCAACCGCTGATTTAACCTTAATTAGATCTCATCAGAAAAGCAAAAACTACTTGTTCATACTTATTCTATTTTAGTTCAAGCCTACTCAATACATCATTACTTACGTGTTTATAGTAATCAACACTTAATACTTTGTTATTCCGTTGTACTTATTTTAGTAGTGCTCGCTTATCACTAACAATCAATATCCCTAATAGGACTATTATCTTCAGTTTGTTGGATACTCTACGACTCAACATCTTAACCATAACTAATAACCCCTTTGTACGATATTCTTTGCTAAACTCTACTGATCGTAACGCTAATAAATCTTTTTTTTTATTCATTTTACTATAATCATCTCTTAAGACTACGATTCCAACTTAGACCTTGTCACGTTTCAACACTACTGTCAAAATAGAGATGTGAACCCGTTTTATTTATTATAATGATATCAGGTTTGCAGGGGTCGGATCTAAGGAATTACATAATTGGTTATGATCAGCAATTAGGTAAGGCAAATAATCCAAAGTCATAAGGAGCGCCTTAAGTATACGTGGGCATATCCCTTATCCGATCATCACTTAGATCTAATGTCATCACTTATTTCTAGAATCGATACCTGGTATCATCATTTCTTACCTCTAAAATCGTTACTCATTTCTAAGTTCAATGCTTAGAATATATAATCGTAGCTTATGACTAAGATCAGTGTTCATGTTCAAATCATCACCAGATGTTCAGATCACCACTTAATTTCTAGAGCCGTTATTTAGTATCATCATTCTGTTAGTCTAAGACCGTAACTTATGGGCAAGGTCATCCATTAACTTCGAAGGTCACGTCTTATTTCCAATACATGCTTAATATATAATCGTTGCTTATGACTAAAAATCAATACTTATGTCTAAGACCGTGACTTAGGGGCAAAATCGTAACTTAATTTCTAAGATCATAGCCTAAATCTATTCTTCCGCAGTGGATCTGGAGCCTGGCTCTGATACCACCTGTAGCGCCCCGCTCCCGAGCCCTAACATCGGGAACAGTGCACCCGCCGTATCTCACTAAGGAGAATACAAAGCGTCAAAATCAAAATAGATACACGTCAGCGGAAGTCAAAATTTAAAATCTCGAAATAATCATCATCACAAATATCAATGTCTAGGCAAATCTAAATCCGATACAAATGTCAAATGTAGATATAACTAAATGTCTAAAGTACATAAACCTCGAGTATCGAAAATCATTATCTCAACCAAGCCCTCGAAAGCCTCATTAGAATGTCATCGACCTCAATATCTCCACTCTTGGTCATCCTCGGTATGCTAACTCAATCACCTGTCTATCTGCAAAATATGTTAAAGCGTGGTTTGAGCGACAAGTCGCTCAGCAAGTAATCCCACTATACTTACCATGGGATCATACACGGAGAAGCAAGTGTGATAAAGATATATAACAATATAAAGTAATAACATGCTTCTCTTCGCAAGTAACTTTTCAATTCCGCCCTAACACCCAAAAGCAAATAGAGCAATACACAACAAAGTACATAACAAAATCCAATGAAGCACATAACAAAGTCCAATAAGGTACGTTACAAAGTCCAACTAGGGGTTAGTCCAAACCAAAATCGTTGATGCAATTTTTCAAATATGCAATGTCCAAATGTCCAAAGTCAAAGGCCCAAAATGTAAAAGTCCAAAAGCCCAAAGTTTCCAAAATCCGAGTTAGCCGGTCCAATGTCCAAAATCCAAATCCGACCCGGTCAAAATCCAATTATCAATGTGTCAAAAATCCAAAACCCGGCTAAAACGGTCAAAATAATGCAATGGCTATAGCATTTTCCCTATAAATGACTTATACCGTAAGACTTACGAATTGGTCCCCCAATAGTCAATATGCCCCGGCGCTCTATATCACAATAGCCAATATGCCGGGGCGCCCTAATGGCGGCCAATATGTCCGGGCGCTCTATATCCAAAATAGCCAATATGCCCGGACGCTCCGTTTGTTTGGAACCAATCCGGCTTAACAATATATTTCAAGTATAGGGGTGAATTTTCAAAAATATGAGAATGCAACTTTCGAAAATCATTTTCCAAGTACCAAAGTTAGTCTAAATTTCCAAAATAGGCCAAAATATCCAATTCATCAAAATTACCAAGTTGTCCTCCAAATACCAAACAATTCCAACAAGTAATCCACACAGACTAAAATTCCAAACCACATAAAATCATACCAATGTATCCATAATTATATGCAGACAAAATACCTATATGTATACATAAATTATCAATCCTAAATGTGCGCATAAAATTTGCACCCAATGGTTTATTTGGCCAAGACTCAGAGTACCGTATTCATTCAAATACATCATGTATGTATAAATACTCACACACGGCTTGCATGTTCATATAAATAAAAAGAAACATTTTCCTCAATTCTTTATGCATGTAGTGAACCATTACTGGACGGTGCCCCCTTTTTTTCCTTTAATTTTCATCAACCCAATTCCTATATCCTATAAGCGATGTGGTCGAAAACTCTTACTCTCCATCACCCAAAATGCTTCGGCCCACACCACATTTCAACAATTCTGGTATGTTCATACATAATCATATACGTATATAATCATTTCATGAATTCACTTGACCACTTATTCATGCACCCACCTTTAGAACCCTACTGGTCGAATGTACCAAGCCCCCAACACCCAAAATTCTATTCGGTCAGTGCCTTAAAATTTTACAACCATTTTGCAAAGTAACACATATATTATTACACGAATTAGATATTACCTTACTTTCAAATAAAACCATCAAATTACACACACATATATATATATATATATATATATATATATATATATATATATATATATATTTCATGACCATTCCGCCAGTGAGTGTCCAAATACAATATAAAGTACAAATATAAGGCACATTACCCCAGATTTATTTTCGGCCAGAATAAATATAATGCACAACATTTTTCTTTCTTTTTTTTTAATTTTAACCATGCATGTCAACAATCCCACATCGGTGAAGTTCACGAAGAATTTGCAATTTGAGAATCTGACATATTCATTTCCAATATGGTTGTACCCATTTTCACACTTTTCATATATTATTTTATATTAATCACATCAATTTGAACATGGTTTTCAATCATATATATATATAAACGGCACACATACATGTAAGCAACAATCTATCCAAACACATATACGAATGCATGATCCGAAATTTATACTAAAATAACGTATAGATTTTCGCAATTCATAGCAAGTATAGGGAGATTACTTACATGAATCACGTATAATATACCGTACAATTGAATCTGAGGTTAAATGGTTGAAGCAAAATCCTTTCTTTTTCCCTTTCTACCTCTCGGATGATGGCTCAAAAGGGCGGCTGCGCTATACCCTTTTTTTTTGCTGGGGCCGAAAGTTTGCAGAAGCAAACAAATTTGATTGCTGCTACTTGCAATTTAATTGATGGTGTTGTTGCTTGCTTGTTGCTGGGCTGAACGGTGGCTACGGGAATGAAGGCAAATTTGATGGAGGCGTTTTCTTCCAGCAGGGGCGGCAGCTGAGGTGCAAGGGGTAGGGTTTGGGTAGTTTAGGTTATTTAAATAGAAGGATAGTTTAGATTTTGGTATAGATCTTAGTTGTTTAGGATTTAATCTTCTAGATCATATCTACTTCCATATTTATCTTTCTTTTAAATTTATTGCTTTTAGGATAATCAAAATTATCATTTTTTTTCCTTTTTCTAAAATTCGCGGACATAACACCAAAAATATCGTTCTCTTTTTTATTTTAATTTGTCCCAAAATATTATCCACTTTACTCAAAATTTCTATACTAGCAACAAAGTTTGATTTTCAAAATTTTACTCAAATCAAATTACGATACTATTTTTAGAACAGAAGAAGTATTTGACTCTATCACGATTATCATTGAAAGTAATTTACGAATTTCCGCATTTAAAGGATTGCTATATGGTCTGACTTTTGAAAAGCAAAGGATTTAATATATTTGCGGTGCTTGGGGAGATCTTGCAGTCCCCTCCTGTAGTAAACAATTATAAACTACACTCACACTTCACCCCAATAAACAATTATGTTTGTCCAAGGTAAGAAAATCAACTTTAAATGTATATAAGAAAAAAGTGTTGCGTAACACATTTAAACATAGATGAGTAATAGCTATTGTATGGTTACAATCTGGTGCTTGCAAGACAATACGAGTATTTACATTGTATGATAGTATATAAGAAGTGAAAGAAATGCATGCATTTGTAGAGATTTCACCACAAGAGCTCTTCATCTTGGGACTTTTACTTTAACCGCCTAAGTAAGATCTCATAGGTTTCACACAAGAACAACAACACATACCATGTATATCCCAACGACATCAAAAGATATCTCTACAGTCCGAGGAGGGTTAGAGATATGCAAACAATATCTACATCCTAAAGGATAGAGAATTTGCTTCCAGCGAGATCTCGGCTCTGTATGTACCTACGTAGACAAATAATAAAAGACAAACACAAACACAAAAAATACAAGTTATCTAAAGTATAGAGACTAGCTAAGCCTCTAAATATAATCTAAGGTGCACATATATCCTACCTAAGCCTCGTTAACCTTAATCATATTTTTCCATGAACTTATATCCTGTACCATGTCTTTAGAGAGGTGTAAATATAAAATGTCATGCCTAATCACTTGAGTTCGACCTCGTTTTGACGTTAAAAAATTTAAATGTGTGTACTAGGCGGATCAATTCTTACAAGACATGATCAATATGTGTTCTTTGTCTCTTCGTACTATAAAACATATATAGTGTAGCGCCCCGCTCCCGAGCTCCATCCTCGGAAACGGTGCACCCGTCGTATCTCACTCAGGAGAATACAAGGCGTCACATCAACCTGCTACACGTCAGTGCTGACATAGAAAAGTTTTCCTTTTCTTCCTGCGGAAACGATAAGTCGCAACACTAATTGAAATTAATGAACTTTAAGGAAACAACGACAGTAAAGCTAGGCTGACCAGGCCTTACAAGTCAAGGTCAAATGTCTAAATTTAAAAGCATGAAATTGTTTTCAAAAGTAATACTGAATATTTAAAATAAAATGTCTGTGTCACCCCCAAAGCATCACAAAAAGCTTGTCTCCATCCTTGCCGCAGCCGTATCTACGAGTCACTCGGCCCACTCCACGGTATCGGACTCATCCTCAACGAAGATATAGTCATACTCTGTCTCGGCTACATATGGAATAGTAGGTGTGAGTGATGGTAATCACCCAGTAGGTGCCTCTCAAAACAATACAACACTTACATACCCAAAACGATATCTCCACGTAACCACATAGAACAGATAGCATACAACCGGAAGGTAAGACACTCCACGTACTCAACATAAACTACATGACATGGCTTATACGGAAATAAACAATCCACACAAGATGCATGCGCAAATACATGATGCATGCTCACATAACGTGTCACACGCAACTAGAAACATGTCAGGCAATATGCTCCTAGGCCTATATGCAATGCATGCTCCCGGGACCTAGTTCCAGCGTCATGGTCTCTAGCCACCACTTGCCGTTCTGGACACCCACGCCCTATAGACGCTGTGTATCGTACGGCACCCACGCCCTATAGACGCTGCGTATCTCATGACACCCACGCCCTATAGACGCTGCGTATCCGTACGACACCCACGCCCTATAGACGCTGCGTATCACATGACACCCACGCCCGACCGACGCTGTGTATCATCACGGCCCCCACGCCCTATAGGCACTACGTATCCTCCGAACACGCACACCCTCAGACAATGGGTACCTCATGCACATGCACGTGCCATGAATGCAAAAGAAAGGAAAAAGAACAGCTGGACGTCATCCTCTGACGTCGATCGATCGACGTGGTTCTGAGACACGTCGAACCCTCAGCCATGGGACGTCGATCGATCGACGTGGTTCTGGGGCACATCGAACCCTCAGCCCCTGGACGTCGATCGATCGATGTCCATCTGAGGCACATCGATCTCTCACCCTTTGGACGTCGATCGGTCGATGTCCATCTGAGGCACATCGAACCCTCAGCCTCTAGACGTCGATCGATCGATGTCCCCGAATTTCAGAACTCCCATCTGAAATTTCTGCAATCCTTCCATCCAATCCCAACAATCTTTCCCCCATCCCACATATCCGTACTCGCATCAAAACATATAACGGAAAATACACACGTTGCGCATGATCCAATAAAATCAAGAACTAACGACAACCACATCACATAAAAATACCCTTTTTGCCTATGCAAGCCTTCATACCGTTTTGAGGAAATAATGAATATGCACCTACCTCGATTCCTAGCGAGAATTGATATGGAAAGGTGGGGTGATCTTGAGAGCGCTTGATCCTCCTTCTCTTGAATCTTGGATCAAGGATCCTTCTTTTCTTCTTTTTCTTTCTTATGGCCGAAAATTGAGAGAGGATAGGGGAGGAGGTGGCTGCTGAATTTGGGAGAGAAAGGGGAGAGATTAGGGTTAATGAGAGTTTAATATGAGAGGGAGAGATTTGAGGGAAAGATAAGGGTTAATTAAGGGGAGGGATAAGATTTGTGAATTTAGATATCTTCTATTATTTCTTATTTATCCCCCTTTTCTTTTTTCTTTTTTTTTTTTAAAATACCCGGTTATAACATATAGTGTGTGGATTGTGCAGTGCATTAAAAAACTTGTTGCGTAAAAGATTTACCCCCAGGGGTACAACGGCTATGGTTTAAGAAAGTTGGATCTACATTTTAAGCTATCATGCACGATACATACGTAAACCTTTGGACGAAGGTGAAATGGGCATTGAGAAAATTCATAAATTAGGTCACGAGCAAGGAATGGAGGTGAGGTACATGATGATGATGATGATCATGATGGATCACGTTACACTGCCTTTTCATTAAAATGCATGGGTCACCACCACTAATTTATGAACCCGCTGCATATTTCCTTTCTTAGTATTCTTGTACTGCAATTCTTGCCTCCTCTTCTAGATAGGACTGTTCTAGTTCGATTTGTATTTAGTTCATATCGTTCGTTAATTTTACTTAAACGAGCCAAACTCGAACACCTATTTGGGTTCGTTTAGTTAAAAAAGTCGAACTATTCACGACAGTTCGACTCGTTTAAACATTTATAGGGATATCGAGCCAAACTCGAACCAATTTGAAAGCTTGTTTAGCTAAACGAACTGAATCAAACAGTTCGTTTAGCTAAACGAATCTAAATTCAAAAATCAAGCATTTGACTAGGCTCGGTTCGTTAACACTCCTACTCCCAGAGAATACTGGCTTCCACTAATATATTGTAAAAAATTATTGTCTTTATTAGTAGATCAAATCTGATGCCTCAAGCTGTTTCAATCTATCTATGATCAAAGTAATCATGATTATTTTAGTCCAACAGTGATGATAAATACTGATACGAAATATTTCAGTAAAATATCATAACTATTTTGGCTGGAACAACCTATCATGAACAATAAAACTCACTTGCTTTATTAGCAATGCAAATAGAAAACATGCAACATAAGATACAACATAAAATGGAATTGAGCTTTCATAAAATCTTAAATGCATATGGAAGATCTATTGTAAAATCATGGAAGATCTTAAATCATTGTGATGGAGAGAATATTGACAATTTATTTTGATTGATACACTATGAACATACGCTTAAATTGCCTTCAAGGGTTACCGTAAGTGCTTAAACTTGTGACCGTATGATGAAAATATCCCATGTTCAAGTTTTAAGCAATAATACGCATATGCTCATTTTCATATAAAGGATTAGAACATTAGACTCGATCCAAGACCACATATATACGATTGTCATTAGTATGTAACTAATTCAAACCACTCGGTTCTGGGCTTTGGCAGGGATATCACTGAACTCAATCTCTCAGAGTGATCCTTAAAGTTTTAGTATTATATATGTCAAGTTTTATGGTAGTTAATATGTATTTATCAGGGATATATATGTTAATAGAATAAAAAAGAATCGATATGTGTCAATAATAAATGTATAAAACAGGAAGTCTAGTCCAAATTATCATATTTTGTATCATTGATAGAGTAATTACTAGAATTTAATCAATATTTAACACAAAATTTGTCAATATTTTGTATCTTGAACTCTAGATGTCGATGTCTTTTCAGGTAAAGTCGTCCTCAGGACATATATCAGTGGTTCCAGGTAAGGGATTTCGAAAGGAACGTCAAGAGTTCGAACCTTATCGAATGCAAGAATGTTTGAATTTCCTCCAGGCTAGCTGCATAGTGTGGGAGCACTATTGCCCTGTGGAATGACCTGATACGCTGACAGGCCAGCCCGTCGGTTGTTCTTTCGGTGTCAATAGGCTCCTTGTGCTGTCTATGTGCTATGACAAACTTCTACTAGCAGACTCTAGGAACCTGATCTACATCCTTACACACCCTATGGGATCGGATGTGGCAAAGACCCTTACTGGTTGTGGTTCAACTTTTCAGGTAAATTCCAAGTACACATGGGGGGCAGTTGATTTACATTTATTACAATTGAACTATTTTTTCTAACTAGAGGACATGCATTCCTCAAGAGTTATACACCTGAAATTTATAGTATGGGCATTTATGTAGAATGAAATGATTTGCTCTGTGCATGTCTTTTACACCGGGATAATTCACTTTTGCCTTCTAAACCTTTGTTCTATTATATATTTAATAACAACAACAACACGCATACTCAGTATATCCCAACGACATCAGTAACTGACGTTAGGATCTGAGAATGGTGAGAGGTAGGCAAACGATACCCCCATCCCAAGGGATAGAGAGTTTGCTTCCAGTGAAACTTGTTCTATTATTTAATATATCTTTAAATTTATAAAATACATCTTTAATATTGCTGAAATTTGGACTAAAAAGTAAAAGACTATTTTATAACATAAAAAAATGTTTGAAAAATATAACATGAATTGTAAATTTTACTCCTAATTAAAAATAAATAGTCAATCCGTCCTAAAAAAAGATTGTCCAACTTTATATCATTAAGGAAGATATTAGAAAATCTAGTTGATCAATATAGTAGTATTTGATAATTCAAGTATCAATAATTGATCTACTATATGATGGTTAAGAGTATAGATGAAATTTTAATTGATATGGAAATGATGCATTATTGAATCCCGCATCTCTAGTAAACTTACTTTCCATTTTGGGTGAATTACATATTCTTTCTTGACTTTGAAATATGATAGAATAAAGCAAAATGACTCACTAAATTGGATGCGCTTCTTATATTATGAAGTAGTAGTTGATCGACACAGCTTAACGCACCATTATGTTAAGTTGTAAAACGTTTTGATGATGAAAAGATGTTTTGAATGAGTTAAAATTATGTTTAATATTTGATGCAAAATAGGCAAAACACATTATGTCCAAAGATGGTTGAGATTGGAAGTCACTGGTTGACATCGATCTCTCAAACAGGGGACATCGATCGATCGATGTACTTCAGCCCCTGACATCGATCGATCGATCGATGTCTGACTGAAGACATCGAACCCTCAACCACAAGGACATCGATCGATCGATGTCACTTCATCCCCTGACTTCGATCGATCGATGTCTGACTGAGGACTTCAGTCTCTAAACCTGGTGACATCGATCGATCGATGTCACTTCAGCCCCTGACATCGATCGATCGATGTCTGACTGAGTACTTCAGTCTCTAAACCTGGTGACATAGATCGATCGATGTCCTCCAGAATTCAAATTTTTTGAACGTTAGAATAAAATCCAAGGTTGATTTTCAAGGTTTTCTCTTTCCAATCTTCTTCAAACCTCTTGTAGACTTTAACCCAACTTATTACATGCTTCCTTGACTATTGTATACATGTCTAAGATTCTCTAGGGTGGCTATACAAGATCAAATCACTCCATAGGGTGGCTAAAGACTATTTTGGCATTGTCTTGACATTTTTGAAGATGAAGACTTGGTGGAAGGCCTCAAAAAACGTGGTGAACTTCATCTATAAATAGAGGAAGCTTGGATGAAGCAATTACACACTTTCAACATCATCTAGCTTCATTTTACATTGTTGTACATTTCTCTCATACTTGTAAATTTGTTCAAAGCTTGTCTAGCTTTCTTTGATCTTCATTGTTGTATATTGAGAGAAAGAGAGTCAAGCACAAGAGGAACCATAATTATTTGATCTCTAGCTTGTGCTTAGACTTGTGAGAAAGTGTGAACCTTACTATATCTCTTCAACCCACTGTGAGAAGTTCTTGAGAGAACTTTTGTTGAAGTTGTGAGGAAGCAAGAAATTGTTCTTGCTACGAGCTGTAGTTGTTGTAGTTGCACAAGTGTTTTGTGCAAGAAGTTGCTGTTGTTGTTGCTTACACTAAAGTGTTAGTGTAAGTATTGCTGTGGTTGTTCTTATTGTTCATAATAAGAAGAGTAGTTGTTGAAAATCCACTTTGGAAACAAAGTGGTAGTGGAGTAGAATCATTTACGATTCGAACCACTCTATATCCGGTGTACTCTTTCATTGTCTCTCATCTCCAATTCTTGCTCTGATTTTGAATATTTTTTGAGTTGAGAAAAACAAGAAAATTCCGCAAAAGAGCCAAACACTCTATTCACCCCCCCTCTAGAGTGTATTTCGGATCTAACAATTGGTATCAGAGCCTAACCTTGATTGCTTGGCCTATCTTTGCAAGTAGCAAGGTTAAAGATCATGGCAATGACAACCTCAACCTCAACCTCTTCATCTTCCAAGCCTACTGCACTATTTTCCGGATCAAACACTAAAGCTCCTATGTTTGATGCCCAAAACTACTCTTTATGGAAATTTCGAATGATCAATCATTTGAAAGGCTGTGGATTTGATATATGGAGAGCTGTTGTCAAAGGAATTGAAGTTCCTATGATTACCAACTCAAAAGGAGAATCAATGTTCAAAGATGAGGATGACTACACCGATGAAGAGAAGGTAAATTTCGCCATCAATGGCAAAGCTTTTGACATTCTCTCAAGTGCTCTTACCACCACTGAGCTCATTAGACTCCAAGGTCTTGAAACAGCCCATGAGGCATGGAAAAGGCTTGAAATGATACATGAAGGAACTGAGCAAGTAAGAATGGCCAAAAGACTCATGCTCATGAAGGAGTATGAAATGTTCGGAATGAAAAGCGGTGAGAAGATTGAGGAGACAATCGATCGATTCACACGAATAGTGAATCAACTCTCCATGGTTGACAAGAAAATCTCAAATGAAGATCTTGTCTCAAAACTTCTCAACTCTTTGCCAAGAGAATGGACACCCAAAGTTACCGCCATCACCGAATCAAAGAATCTCAAGACTCTCACTCTTGATGAACTATCCGGTAATCTTCTTACTCATGAAATTCTTATTGATGAACAAAATAGGATGAATCCCATCAAGCCTACACAAACATCACACAAGGGATTGGTGGTAGAGTCCGATGATTCGGATGAGGAAGTTGCCCTTCTAGTAAGAAAATTTAGAAGAATGGCAACTAGAAACAAAGCTCAAGCAAGAAAGTTTTTCAAGAAACCATCTAAAGAAAAGGAAGCAAGTGAAAATTGCTATAGATGTGGTCGACCCGGCCACTTCATTGCCGATTGCCACGTAAAGGAGCCACAGAAGCAAGAAAAGAAGGTCTTTCCTCAAAAGAAGAAAGCCCTCAATGCGGAGGTAACCACGTGGGATGATCTCCTTTCGGAATCGGAAGGAGAAGAGAGTGAAGATCAAGGTGTTGGACTTGTGGCAATGGTTGAAAATCCAAAGGTTCAACATACTTGTCTTATGGCGATAGAAGATGACCTTGAGGTAAATTCTAACCCTTCAAATTTGCATGATGAAATAGGAGATTTGCAAGATGACTTTGAGAAATTAAATCTGAAATATAAGCATTTAAAGAAAGAATTCAAGAAATGCATTTTAGAAAATAAGAGCTTGCATGACAAAAATATTTTGATGTTTCAAGAGCATGATATCATACTTACCATGCACAAAACCGTAGCTCTTGAAAATGAAGAAATTAGAAAAGAATGTGAGAAACTAAAATTAGACTTACAAAGACTAACAAATGGTAAAAACAACTTAGACATACTACTTAGAAATCAAAGGATTGGAAATGATAAATCCGGTTTAGGATTTAACTCATCATCTTCTTCTATTAAACCTAAGTCCTTGAAGAAAAAGGCAAACAATAGAAAAACACAACAAAATTCATCATCTTCTAAACCAAAGCATGTACGCACTTGTTTTTATTGCAACAAACTAGGACATGTAAAGAAAGCATGTAAAGCTCGATTTGAAAGCACATATGTTTGGAAGCCTAAGGGTCGAAAAACTAACCCTAAAGGACCCAACCATCAAAGGGTACCAATGCATACATCTTTTGGTTTTGTAGGCTCTCAAGATAAATGGAGTAGCCAAAGAAGAAGGAACCAAATGGCTTATGGACAGCGGATGTTCAACTCACATGACCGGAGACAAGACGTTGTTCACCAAGCTCAAGCTCCAAGATGGTGGAACGGTGCATTTTGGCAATGGGAAAGCCAAAATCCTTGGACATGGAGAAATTGGTAATTCTTCCTTTACTATTAATAATGTACTATATGTAGAAGGGCTTAAGTATAATTTGATAAGTGTTAGCCAACTATGTGATGCTAATTTTCAAATTGAGTTTGCAAAAAGAAAATGTGTTGTGAAAAAGAACGATAAGATTGTTTTTGAAGCCATTCGTAAAAATGATGTTTACAAATTTAGCACACATGAATTGATATCACAAAATGTTTCTTGCCTAGTTGCCAAAAATGATTTGACTCAACTATGGCATAGACGACTTGGACACATTAGTTTTAAGAATTTCAAAGAGATTTGCAAAAATGAAAAAGTCCAAGGTCTTCCAAAATTGAATTTCGAAAACCATGGCTTATGCGACACTTGTCAAAAGGCAAAACTTGTTAAAACAAGTTTCAAGCCCAAAAGTGAAATCTCCACCACCAAACCTCTACAATTGCTTCATATGGATTTGTATGGGGATATTGGTACAGCAAGCCTAAGTGGAAAACATTACACCTTTGTGGTGGTAGATGACTACTCTAGGTACACTTGGGTAATGTTCTTAGCTAAAAAGAATGATGCATGTCAAGAATTTATAAAGCTTTGTAAGAGATTAGAAAATCAAAGAGAAGACACAATTAAGGAAATTAGAAGTGATAGAGGTGGTGAGTTTGATGGAGAGTTTCAAGAATTTTGTGTATCCAAAGGGTATGGACACAATTTTTCAGCTCCAAGAACTCCTCAACAAAATGGTGTTGCGGAAAGGAAAAATAGAACACTTCAAGAAATGAGTAGAGCCATGCTAAACGAATTTGAGCTACCCAAATATTTTTGGGCCGAAGCGGTAAATACCGCTTGTCATGTGATCAATAGAGTTTATTTGAGACCATTTCTCAAAAAGACTCCTTATGAGCTTTGGAAAGGTAGAGTACCAAATATTGGTTATTTCAAGGTTTTTGGTTGTAAGTGTTTTATACTTAACACCAAAGACAACTTGGATAAACTCGACTTCAAAGCGGATGAAGGAATCTTTATGGGTTATGCTCAAAATAGCAAAGCATTTAGAGTATATAATAAGAGAAGTATGAAAGTTGAAGAATCAATTCATGTCAAGTTTAGTGAATTCATTGATGATAAGTCAAACGATAATAATGATGATGATGAAGATGAAATAATTGAAGTAAGTCATATAGAAAAATTTGAGAATCCAAAAGGTAATATTGTCATCGACCTTAGGATTGATACACTTGAACCTAAGGTTGAAGATGAAGAAGTAGGAGGGGATACCTCAAATTTGCCGGATTCATATAAATATAGGAAAGATCACCCTAAAGAGTTGATACTAGGTGAAACTAGCCAAGGTGTAATGACAAGGAGAAAATTCAATGAAAATGCCTTCATTTCACAAGTTGAGCCTAAAAATATAAAAGAAGCAATAAATGATGAAGATTGGGTATTAGCTATGCAAGAAGAATTAAATCAATTTGAGAGAAGTGATGTGTGGGAATTAGTTGCTAAACCTAGTGATCATCCCGTAATTGGCACTAAATGGGTATTTAGAAACAAAATGGATGATAAAGGAAACATCACTAGAAACAAAGCTAGGTTAGTAGCCCAAGGCTATAGGCAAGAGGAAGGCATAGACTACGATGAGACTTTTGCCCCCGTGGCTAGGTTAGAAGCTATTAGGATGTTATTAGCATATGCATGCTATAAGGATTTCAAACTATATCAAATGGATGTGAAATCCGCATTCTTGAATGGAATAATTCAAGAAGAGGTCTATGTAGCTCAACCTCCGGGGTTTGAAAATCATGATTATCCAAATCATGTTTTTAGACTCAAAAAGGCCCTTTATGGACTTAAACAAGCTCCTAGGGCTTGGTATGATAGATTAAGTAACTTCCTACTTGAAAACGAGTTTTCAAGAGGAAAAGTCGACACTACTCTTTTTATTAAAGAACAAGGAAACCATCAATTGCTTGTTCAAATTTATGTGGATGATATCATATTTGGTGCTACTAATGATTCTCTTTGTAAGCATTTTGCTAAATTGATGGAAGGAGAATTTGAAATGAGCATGATGGGTGAACTCAACTACTTTCTTGGTCTACAAATCAAGCAAACTCAAGATGGAGTATACATATCTCAAACAAAGTATACGAAGGATTTGCTCAAGAAGTACAAATTCGAGGATGGAAGAAGTGTGAGCACTCCGATGAGCACAAGTACAAAGCTTGACAAAGACGAAAAAGGAAAGCCGGTTGAGGTAACAAAATATAGGGGTATGATTGGTAGTTTACTTTATTTGACCGCTAGTAGGCCGGATATTTTGCATGCTGTGTGTTTATGTGCTAGGTTTCAAAGTATGCCTAAGGAATCGCATTTAGTTGCCATTAAACGTATCTTTAGGTATTTGAAAGGAACTCTGAACTTCGGTTTGTTCTATCCCAAAAATGGTTGTTTTGATCTAAGAGGATATAGTGACTCCGACTATGCCGGAAATCTTGTTGATAGGAAAAGCTCCTCCGGGACATGTCAATTTCTTGGAGATTGCTTAGTTTCTTGGTTTTCCAAGAAACAAAATAGTGTGTCACTTTCCACGGCGGAATCCGAATATGTATCGGCCGCTTCGTGTTGTGCACAACTACTTTGGATGATCAACACCTTGAACGATTACAATGTTAAGTTTGAAAAAGTTCCCATCCTATGTGATAATACCTCAGCCATAAGTATAGCACAAAACCCTGTTCATCATAGTAGAACAAAACACATTGAGGTGAGACATCACTTCATAAGAGATTGCATCCAAAAAGGATTGGTATGCGTTGAGTTCGTTCCAACAAATGACCAACTGGCGGATATCTTTACCAAATCCCTTCCCACCGAGACATTCGAATCAATTAGAACAAGATTGGGAATGATAAACATTGGTTGAAGGGTTAAAAATGTCAAAATTACAGATTTCTGCATACATAGATCGATCTATGTAAAAATTTCAGAGAATGATGTCTATAAAGACATCGATCGATCGATGTTCAGGACATCGATCGATCGAAGTCCCTGACATCGATCGATCGATGTCAGCGGGACAGGTTTTATAAAAACGCAAGAAACCCTCATTTTTCATTTCCACACTTAGAACCCTAAGCACCCCCTCCTGCGAAAAATTTCTCCCATTCAACCAAATTTTCAATTCTTCTCACAAGGTCATTTTTTTGTCAATCCTACCTAAATCTACATCAATCTTCAATCTCTAATCAAACCATCTAGCATTTTCGTGCCCTAATTCTCATAAAATGGCACCAAGAACCAAGAATCATCCCAAGAGACAAAGGACTTCACAACAACAAACTCCAACGGGTCCAAGAACAACAGGATTGCGGAAGCAACCAGAGCCATCTCAACAACATCTAATCCGTGAGGTAAGAGAAAGTCTTCACATTCGAAATTTTCCCTGGCTTAAAACTGGAGAATATGAGAATGCATTGGCTACACCTCTAGGATTAGGCATACACACTCATATATCTCAGAGAGCCCAATTATTATTCACTGAATGGGAAAATAGCAATAGGTCTACCATTCCATCAAAAGTGCTCAAAATTGAGGACATTTTGAGCAATGCAGAATTGAGACCTATAATTGACTTGTTGTATGCTCAAAACTGGACGTTTTTATGGGATTCATCTGAGATGGGAGCTATGTCTACTCGTTATACCCGACTGTTCTATGCAAATTTTTGGATTGACTATCTAAATGGAAATCCATTCTCTCTGAATTCAGTCATTGATGGTCAAGTAGTCTCCTTTCACACTGCACAAATCAATGCTATTCTTGGTACACCTAATGAGGGATTCAAGGATTTCGATCCTTGGAAGTGGGATTTTAACAAGTACCAAGCAACTGAAAATGAAGTAAAAACTTTTCTTGGCTTTCACCCGACAAAGAACACAAATGACATGCCCTTGATGTATAGAGTCTTGCTTGCAATAGTTACTTTTTGTGTGAATGGAAAATCAGCCAAACTTCCTAGCAACCTAGACTTCTACATCACATACCGCATAGCCAGGCGAGAGCAGGTAAATTTTGGAGAAGTATTCTTTGAAAACGTGTTGGAGGCGGTTACGAAGAAATCGAAGGCACTTCATTACAATAATCTGATATATAGATTATTGAGAAACGCAAATTTGGTCCTGGAAGATGACTACGAAGAGACAATCACAAATAAGGACTATTACTCCAAGTCTAACATCCAGCAGATTCTTAAGTCAAGAAAGGAAGCACAACGACGGGGTGGTGCTCAGGATCCGGAGGAAGATGAGGCTGAAAATGAGCCGGAAATACCACCACACCCCACTGAGCCAACCGTTGAACCCCAACCTAACCCTCCAAGTCCTACATCTCGAATAGACAAAGGCAAAGCCCCAATGGAGCAAGACAGTGAATCCGGGGATGATTTCGATATGAGATAAATGACATCCAACGCACTCTTGGTCAATGGGGTGAAGACTTGACCAAGGAGGCTGTTCGTATAGATGATTTGGAGAAAGGCTATACGACGTTCCAAAACCGCTTGAAATCGCTGGAAACAAAGGTGGACACGGAAGTCAAGACACTCCAAACAGAGCTGAACGTGCAAAAGACCAAGTATCAGAAATTGAAAACCAAGCTCAAAGCCGCTCTCTCCGGACTATGTTTCTCCTCCGATGAGGAGTAGTTCTTGATGATTTCCCCTTCCCTCGTTCTTATGCTAGTTTTTTGAAAGTTTGAGTTTGTATCTCAAAACTTGATATTCTCTTCATAACCTTTATATTTTCGTGTTGGTATCTCTATTTTTTTTTATGCTTTCAAAAAGGGGGAGAAGTTTTTAAGTAGTATTGGCATGCATGCTTTGATATCATTATCATGATTTGGCATCATCTTGGCATTGTTTTGGTATTGTTAGCATAAAAATTAATATGTTGACATGATTTGGTCTTAACATGAATTGTTTTGCCTCAGCTTGATATAGCTTTGGATGCTAGCTACTTATATGTTTTGGCATGATGGATTGTTGGGAAGCAAAATTGGATATTAACATGGCATGTGTTGGTTGGACGTGATAGCATGTTTTGGATAGGCATTGGTATTAAAAGTCACTTGATATGCGTTACATATTGAAATAGTGAAAATACAAAACTTGATGCATAATTTGAGGGGGAGCATGTTGGGTAGATTGGTAAGAAAGCATGAACTAAGGGGGAGTTGTAGAATATAAAAACATCTTTTGGATTGTGGTTTTGAAATCATCAAAAAGGGGGAGAATGTTAAGTTGTAAAACGTTTTGATGATGAAAAGATGTTTTGAATGAGTTAAAATTATGTTTAATATTTGATGCAAAATAGGCAAAACACATTATGTCCAAAGATGGTTGAGATTGGAAGTCACTGGTTGACATCGATCTCTCAAACAGGGGACATCGATCGATCGATGTACTTCAGCCCCTGACATCGATCGATCGATGTCTGACTGAAGACATCGAACCCTCAACCACAAGGACATCGATCGATCGATGTCACTTCATCCCCTGACTTCGATCGATCGATGTCTGACTGAGGACTTCAGTCTCTAAACCTGGTGACATCGATCGATCGATGTCACTTCAGCCCCTGACATCGATCGATCGATGTCTGACTGAGTACTTCAGTCTCTAAACCTGGTGACATAGATCGATCGATGTCCTCCAGAATTCAAATTTTTTGAACGTTAGAATAAAATCCAAGGTTGATTTTCAAGGTTTTCTCTTTCCAATCTTCTTCAAACCTCTTGTAGACTTTAACCCAACTTATTACATGCTTCCTTGACTATTGTATACATGTCTAAGATTCTCTAGGGTGGCTATACAAGATCAAATCACTCCATAGGGTGGCTAAAGACTATTTTGGCATTGTCTTGACATTTTTGAAGATGAAGACTTGGTGGAAGGCCTCAAAAAACGTGGTGAACTTCATCTATAAATAGAGGAAGCTTGGATGAAGCAATTACACACTTTCAACATCATCTAGCTTCATTTTACATTGTTGTACATTTCTCTCATACTTGTAAATTTGTTCAAAGCTTGTCTAGCTTTCTTTGATCTTCATTGTTGTATATTGAGAGAAAGAGAGTCAAGCACAAGAGGAACCATAATTATTTGATCTCTAGCTTGTGCTTAGACTTGTGAGAAAGTGTGAACCTTACTATATCTCTTCAACCCACTGTGAGAAGTTCTTGAGAGAACTTTTGTTGAAGTTGTGAGGAAGCAAGAAATTGTTCTTGCTACGAGCTGTAGTTGTTGTAGTTGCACAAGTGTTTTGTGCAAGAAGTTGCTGTTGTTGTTGCTTACACTAAAGTGTTAGTGTAAGTATTGCTGTGGTTGTTCTTATTGTTCATAATAAGAAGAGTAGTTGTTGAAAATCCACTTTGGAAACAAAGTGGTAGTGGAGTAGAATCATTTACGATTCGAACCACTCTATATCCGGTGTACTCTTTCATTGTCTCTCATCTCCAATTCTTGCTCTGATTTTGAATATTTTTTGAGTTGAGAAAAACAAGAAAATTCCGCAAAAGAGCCAAACACTCTATTCATCCCCCCTCTAGAGTGTATTTCAGATCTAACACATTATAGGTCATCGGGAAACAACATATGTGTATTTCTAGCACATATGTATGGTTGTATACATCCGACTTTTATACACCACAATAAGCGGGAGTCTCTAAGTCAATGTGGTAATGTTGTTGTTGTTATTGATTTCTAGTAAACCTTAAAAACAAAAAGTAAATATAGCGTCCATCAAAAAGCTTACAACAACATGATTATTCGATGACATCATGTCCCACTGAGAATCAATTAAAACACAATCTATAAAATATCATGTGTATCTGAATCTTAGATCATTCTTAAAAGTTTATTACTTTATAAATTCATACATGTATTGTCACTTTCCAGAATTCATCGTCAGATTATCTGTTTTGCTAATGTAATACGAGTACTCTTAGTAGTTTTTATCAGTAGGATAGTTTAAATTCCCTACTGCTCTAGGGGTAATTGAACCGAACAGTTCGCGAATTGTTTGAGTTCGATTCATATTTGGTTTGAGTATGTTCGTTAATTTTACTTAAACGAGCCAAGTTCGAACACATGTTTGGGTTCGTTTAATTAAACAAGTCAAACTGTTCGCGAATTGTTCGGCTTGTTTAAACAGTTATAGTGTTATCGAGCAGAACTTGAACTAATTTTAAAGCTCGTTTAACTAAATGAACCGAGTCAAACATTTCGTTAGCTAAACGAACCCGAATTCAAAAACCTGGTATTCAGCCCGGCTCTACTCATAAGCTATTTTCATTATTACTTATATTCTATTTTTAGTTGATTAATAATTGTTCAGAAACTAAAAAAAACAGTGATGTTGTGACACGTTCTTACATCTGCATGTAATAAAAAATGGCATGATTTTAGAAATTTGAGAAGATTTAGAAAAGAGCTCATAAGTAATCATAGAAAATCCAAGATTGATGAGCCCTCGAAAAAAAACATCTTTTAATCATAAAGTTTATATAGAAATCTTACTCTTAATAAGGCAATGTACTACGTATGTTCGGAATAGTTCTTGGTTTGGATATGATGTTAATAGTTTTTGGTTTGCATTTGATGGTAAGACTAAAGAAATTATTTAAATGTTAATTGAAAGGATGATATGAAAACTCTGACTTGAAAAGTTGACAATATTTTTAAAATAAAACAAATTGTAAATTAAAACAATATCTTTAAGATGGTGTATATAATGTGAACTGAGACATTTGCTTGAAACAGGAGATGCGACGAAGACTAAAATGTCGCAGATGAATTTTATTCCACTTTATGTTTGTATATAACTACGTACTTACTCGAATAAATTGCATTCAAAAGTTGTGTTCTAAAAAAAAATATGTAAGAATAGCCACTATGAAGATGGTTTGGTGAGACTTGAGAGTCAATGCGACCCATTAAATCATTTGGTTAGGTCAAACCCGACCAAGATAATTGCAAATTATGATTATCGTGGGCGAATGAAGAAACAAGATTCATGAATCATTGACTACAGCTACTAATGGAAAACGATCTTCTTTGTCGTTGTTGCTCTTTGATTTGCTTTTCATTTTTTATGATATGTAACTTATCGGTTATCGGGAAACAATTTCTGTGTGTTTCTAACACATGTGTATGATTGCGTATATCCGATCCTTTATACTCTGCTAGAGTCAGAAGTCTCTAACATAATAGAGTAATATTGTTGTTGTTGTTATGATATGTAACATAGAGTACTCCTTTATATACCTAATCTATCGTAATTATTTTGCCAAATCATATTACCTGTAGCTATAGTCTGCTTACTTGGTTTTCCTTTTTCCTTTAGGTTATAAACTTATAACTACTTACAAAAGGTTAAAAGTACATGGTATTATTCTCGAAACTTGCACCTTTCTTATAATAAAAATATCACAGGAATGCAGTAATTATAATAACCAATATATAGAAGTCTTAATAATAACCCGACTCATTTCAAATTGATGTTTTAGTTCAGACTTTTACATGTTTGAAATTAAAGACTTCACTAGTGTATTTTTCCTTCTTTATTTTGATTTTTTTTTAATTATTAGAAAGCATTATTTTCAACTCAATGCTTCAGTTTCAGCACTACATGTGATGTGTGTCAATCTTCACCCCACATGCATTTTGTAAGGCCTAAAACGAGAACGAACATCATTATTAACAAAATTACACATTGAACACAAAAACTTCAACTGCTAAAAAGGCGCAACTGAGAATGTTACAATAATCTTAGTTGACTATACAAATTTATACAGCCTAAATGGTCGACCTTGTGCCCTCGGATGTCACCACAAATTTAAGAAAAATCTCTTTCAGACCGTGTTATTAAAATATCTTAGTAGATCTAAACTCTATTTTCTGGACGTAGAATATCCTAGTCGATTTAAACTCTATTTTTTGGACGTAGAAATTATGAGTGAGATATATATGGGAAAGTTAAAGTGGGCATAAGGTTAAGGACCAAGAAGTTAGGAAGCATTCTTCATGATTTTGCTAAGAAGGCGGCGCTAGAAGAACCAATTATTTACCGATGAAAGTGGTCGGTTTCGCTATGTTTGATACCCACGTCATAAATATACAGGAACGCAATGTTTATACATATATAGACACACATTTGCACGCGTATGCGTATACGTGGGTATGTGTACGTATGCACACACATATGTTTATATATGTAGTGCGCGTGTAACAAGCTTAGGTGTTAAATCTTGAAGTTTTTATTTCCGGACGAATCACAAATAATATGAGATCTATAACACAGTACCAAGGTTAGGTGAAAGTTTTCTTTTCTTGAAGTGATAAAACATCTTACCTTGAAAAGCAAAATATAATTAAAATCACATGCAAACTGGTTGCTTTCCTAGGATAAGTCGTGATCAGATGTCTTTCATCAGTCTGCGTCTTTGTTGTCTAGTCTTAAGCTAAAGATAAGTGGGGTAACACTTGTGAGACAAACACATTGGGGAAGTGTTTTGGGCAAAATTAGTAAATGATATGAAGTACTTTTGTTAACATTTCGACTGTGAAAAAAATAAATATAGTCTTTTAACAGAGACAAGATTTGGACCAGAGACATGATGCATGTTATTGTAACACATGCAAAGCAGAAAAGGTCGTGGCTTGTTTCTTAAAAACATTTTTTATATCGTACCGTAAGGAACTAACGAAAGCAAGAAATGAGCAAAAAAAATTGTGGCAATGTCGAATAGTGAAAATTTTAACCAATGCAACTGTCCAACCGTCGACCCGAACGTATTCTTAGGAACAAAACGGTTTTGAAAAGACTTGAAGATCAAAACATTCATTTGACAAAGGGGATAGGATCCCCTCACCACTACTCCCTCACCGCGTGCATGACCGTGCGACACGTGGCAGCAGTAGGGGGTGGTGAGGCTGGGTGAGGGTAACCCTCATCCAGTCTCACCACCCCCTACTGCTGCCACGTGTCGCGTCCTGGGCCGCGCGGTGAGTCACCGCGCGGTGAGGAGATCTCAAGTAGCATCTTACTCTAATCAACCGGTTTCAAAACGTTTCAAAAATATGAGTCTATTTTGATTTTCTAATATAATATAAATTACAATAAGTTAAAAAAAACAAAATAGACTTAAATTTAAAACGAGGGTGACACATTTCTATTTTAGGACAACTAAATTAATCTTATCTCCATATTTTTTTTGTATACAATAACGACACCCAAGCCTTTAGCTCCTATGTGGAGTCGGCTATATAAATCAATCGCTTCTCTTTAACTTTATTTTTTTGTTTTGTTTTTGAGTCGTAGCCTAAATCATACCCTCCTTGTATGTCTCCAAATACCTAATACTCAATATGCGCATTTAGAATATACATTTTTCAAAACTATCATGTCATCTCAATCGTGATTCATTTCTAAATACATGAAACAACAACAACAACATTACCCCATTGCTTCTCAATTGTCATATAAGTAATATAAGTCATATCATTTCTTATTGTCTATACCCATGTCTTTTTTGGTCTCTCTCTCCCACGTTTAACATGCACCTCATTTATTGCCTTACATTCTAACGAGTGCATCTACATAATGCATTTGCACAAGTCTATACCATATTGCCTTGACTTTCTCATTTTCTTATTTATATGAGTCACCCAACTCTTTATCTTTATATGCTCACTTTTTATTATATCATTTCATGTGTGTCTGTGTATCCATCTTAACATTCTTAATTCCGTCACTTGCAATATTTTTCAATGCTCATAATCGACTGTCCAACATTCGACTCGTACAATAGTGTAGGTCTTAATGCCGTCCAATAAAACTTTACCTTAAGCTAAAAAGGTACTTTCCTATCACAAAGAAAACTTGATGTACTTCTTCACTTACATTTTTTGTGTTAAACTGCTTACAAAAATTTTGAAACGACTTTGATTTAGCATCATTTACGGTCTGTTTAGCTTCTTTCTTAGCAATCCTATATTTTTCCAAGTTTTCTCGATTCCGTCAAAGTTAAAGTGCCTTATAACTAGTTCTCTTGTTTTTAATTTTTTTTACTTTGTCTTGCACATATTATTTTCACCAAGATTGTTTATTTGCATGTGCTCGACAAACATTTTTTTTCTCAATCTTCTATGTCGGATATGGATATATAACATTACAAGTCGATGTTGCATTGTAAAAATTTCTCCTGTGATCACCTTACAGTTCTTACAAGCTCTGATATCTCCCTCATATGCGTCATAAAATAGTTTATTTGTGACTTATTTGGTCTACTTTTGAATGAAATCAAGTGTTCATCACTTTTTTTTTAGAAATTTTTTGTTTCATTTGTAATCATATTTACTGATGACGAAATTTTATACTTGTTGTCAACCTAACCAACCCTTCTTCTTTATTCAGGTTTGACACTGGCAAGTCACAAATTCGACCGGGCAGAATTACAAAGTTTTACACTCACTGTACATCACCCGGCGGAATTCGTTTAAATGTTATACTATAACGGATAAATTATCTTCAAATATAACTCAAATCTATAGTTTGATCGAAAAATCACTATGGAACCATACAAGAGTTGTTCCAAGTTACACTGGGCAATACAACAACCCTGATGCAGCAAAGCCCACAACATCACAAATTTTCAACCAAAAAAAATAAAAAATAAAAATGGAAATGGGAAAAAGTATTGGCATATTTCAACTTAATGGATCTGAGAGAGGTACAAACTTAGCAACAACTTGAAAGTTTTGTGAAAGTCTCGATTTTGCTTTTTTACGAAATATGTCTATCCACACAAACCCTTTGTCTCGGCATAATTTGCAAACTGCTATTCTGTCTCAAAATATAAATTTATTTTGATTTTTTAATATAGTATAACTTTTATTACAATAAAAGTTAAAATAGATTTATATTTTAAGAAAATATTATATTTTTAATAGATAAAAGAAACCATACATTTACTGATAATAATTTCTTCTCTCGCGAAGAAACATATCGACCCATATACTATAATAATAAAGGAAATGGGATGTTCCCTTAGAGGAACATTTTGAGTGTAATAGTTGGGCCAAAATGTCATTTCACGATGGATAAATTTGCCGGGCCGGAATTTTGATTGGTGCCGTGTTTGTATTCAGGTCAGTTCCCTTTTTGCCCCTTATTAAAAAAACTTTTTTTTTTCCTTTTCTATTTCACCTATCCTTTTTAGGATACCGGTAGTTGTCTATTTTGTTTAAGTTACTAAAAGAAATGTAGACATTATTTATATTATATGAAAATTCATTACTTTAACCAATAATATAGATGTGCAAACACAAGATTTAGCATTAAAAAATAAAAGTACCATGATTCATCAATAAAATTAAAGTTGATGGAATCAAATCATGGAATTCTAATCATATAAAAATTTAGTTATAGTCTCACCTTCAATCTTACACAGAAAAAGGACTTTCTTATAATTTGTTAGAGATAACGCCCGTATATTTTGCTGACAACTATTTTGATAAATAAAATTAGGAATTTTAGAAATAAGAAATCACGAGCCGAGCGACAAGACCAACTGATGATCATGAGAGACCAGGATTCCCAAGACTAAACACTGCATTGCTTTGGCTACATGATATCTACTTTAAAGTCAAATATTCAATAAGCAAACTTTGACTCGGTTCCAGTACAACTAACCTTAATATTGCTGCAATGCAAATAACACTATTATTCATGCAGTTTTAAAAGAAATGACATTCATGAAAAATAATGACAATAGTTGTAAAACTCAATCACCTTACGTTAAATGAGCGTATTACAAAATTAGGTTTGTATTATTATCTTTTTAAAGTTTCTTATTTGATAAATTTGATACTCAATATAATAATAAGTATAATCCTCACAACGTTTTATAATATACAATAATTGATGTATATTATAAATTTAGCTGAATGTGGAAGTGGTGAGGGAGGCAAGATTGTGGGAGTGGGGCTGAGGGTGACAAGATTGTGGGAGTGAAGGATGAGGGTGACGAGGATGAGAAAGTTGGAGCTTAAAGTGGACAGGCTGGAGGGAAAAGATAGGAAGGAGCAAGAAAAAAGAAGAAAAAGAGAGGAAGAGACGAGGAAGGAGGAAAAAAAAGAAGAAGAAGAAAGAGAGAGGTGGAGAGGGAGATAGAGGAAGGAGGGGGGGGGGGGGGACGGGCTGCATACCAGCACAATTTAGTCTGTAATGACGTTTTAGCTCCATAACAACCTGAAAATGTGTATAACGATGGATGATTATTACATTTTTGTTTGCATTGAATGAGGTTCAACTATGGACAATTTTTGTTGGATGCTTAGTAAATTGTTTTTTTTTAATTGAAATGAGGTTGGAGGATTGACGGTTTTTTCTTGAAAGAATACCATGCAAACATGTTATTTTATTATGTTGTTAGCACTGGTAAATATTTAATTTTCTCTTGGGACTCTTTGTTTTTCTTTTTTGTGTAATTTTTATTTTCCTTTATGTATATCAACTATTTACATAGACTTCTTGTTAACAATTTTGTGTTTCAAAAGAAAATGAGCTACGGTACCCTCAAGAGAGTTCTATTGATGATGAGTGGGATGAGGTGAGAAATGTAAGTTTGTAATATACTTATATTTATGGAAAGTGGGACATGAGGTATTTATATTCATATAGCTTGTTTGAGTTTTTTTTTTTTAAGCAGCCAACTTCCTGACGTTGAGAATTTATTGCAGGACTATATTTTGTCCACCACATCGCCTGCACCTATCTCGAAGTACTCGATCGATATGAATGGAGAAATATCGTCCATGAAAAAAATAAAATGTCTTAGTGAAAAATCAAACTTAAGAGTTAACTTCCAACTCGGCTGGTATAAAATCATTAGGATATATATGTATATTCACAGTTAAATACAAAAATAATGATGAAACCATGAATAAATATAAAGCAAGATTAGTGACCAAAGGATTCACACAAACATATGTCACAAATTATTTGGAAACATTTGTCCCAGTTGTGCTAAATTAAATACTATTAGGGTCATCTTCTCTGTAGTTGTTAACCTTGACTGGGAACTATACCAACTAGATGTTAAAAATGTATTCCTAAATATAGACTTAGTTGAGGAAGTTTATATGTGTATATCACCAGGGTTCAATAATGAAACCAATAAAGATAAGGTCTGTAAGTTAAGGAAATCTTCTATATGGGCTAAACAATCATCACGGCCTGGTTTAAAACATTCACTAAAACAGTGATAGGCTTGAAATTTACCCAAAGCCATAGTGACAATACACTATTCACCAAAATTTCATCTAAAGGGAGTTAACGGTTCTAATAGTGTATGTAGATGATATCATAATAACATGGAATGATAATCAAGGGATAGATAGTATTAAGACACAACTATTTAAGCAATTTGAGATGAATGATCTAGGGTAAGCTGAGATATTTCTTAGGAATGGAGAACACTAGGAATAAATAAGGAATGTATATACCAAATAAAATATATACTGGACCTTCTAAAAGAAAATGGTCTGCTCGAATGCAGACTAGCAAGCACTCCAGTAGAACCTGGACATAAGCCTAGAGATCAATAGGATACTACTCCAACTAATAAACTTAGTTATCAAAAACTAGATGAGAAATTAATCTACTTATCACACACTAGGCCGTACATTTGTTACATAGTGAGTTTTACATCACAATTCATGCACAATCCTACTAATGAAGACCTCCAAGCTGCTTTAAGAATTCTCAGGTACCTTAAGAATGCACCATGACAAAGACTGTGTTTCAAGAAGAGTGCGCACCAAAGTGTTAAGGTGTTTACAGATGCAGACTGTATTGGATCCAAGATCGACATGAGATCAACAACTAGCTATGGAACCTTCCTACGGGGAAACCTAGTTACTTAGCAGAGCAAGAAACAACCGGTTGTGTCAAGAAGGTGTGCAGAAGCAGAGTTAAGGGCACTTGCATTAGGTATCTGCGAAAGCATTTGGATCAGAAGAGTACTTGAAGATCTTCATATAAAGGCACGATTACCTATCAAATTTTTTTTGTGAGACAGCTTGGTTGTATGAATATATATAACTAAGCTTGAGGGAGAGTGTAGAAACAAACTCAGCCGAGGCCAACGCCGACCTGAACAGAGTACTTGACATGTTGAAGGAAATAAGACAAGTGACTAAAGTAAGTCTGCTGAGGTGAGGTGATCAAGGCAAAGAACGGAAGAGCTAAGGTGAAGAAGGGCAACAGTACTAGAATAAAGTATGCTGAGCCGAGGTGATGAGGTGAAACACAATACATGCAGCAAAGTTAAGACAGAGTTACAACACTCAGTCAAATATAATAAACTTATGACTTTTAATGTACATGGGTCCGAGCAGACCATGTAACTAGTCGTTACCTTTGTAAACGTTAGAAAACACTACATAAACAATAACAACTGCACAAATAGAAAAACAAAGTGGTTAGAGACATAAAAACTCCTATATAAAAGGAGAGTAACCATATAAATTTGATTTTCAACTTGAATTAATGTCAATTCTTTCAATATCAACAATACCATTGAAGTATCTTCCGAGCTGCATTCTCACCACAGATCTGAATGATCCTGCCATTGACGTGATGAAGGGGTTGTGTGAAAAGTCATTTAAAGCTTCTTCCTCAGCATTTATAATGAATACCTTTGAGGAGTCGGAGTCTACAGCTATGAAACAACTATCATCCTTGCATTCGTCAAAGGTTCTGCTCATCGGCCCTATTCATTTGCTCGAAAATCAAGCCCTGGAAGATGGCTCACACTCATTTGAACCACATTTATGGAAGGAAGACGTGAGTTTTCTGAAATGGCTCGACTCAAAGCCGCCTGGTTCAGTTATTTTTGCTGGCATTGGTAGTATGGCTCGATTGACGGCTCAAGAGATGGTAGAGCTGTCCTGGGGCTCTCCAACAATAGGCATAACTTCTTGTGGATGGTGAGGACTGATTTGGTGTGAAGGGCCATGGGGAGCCTACATCCATGATGCTTTAGTTTGATATCGGGATCAATGGAAGCCCATTGAGCCGGGGTCTCATTTGAAACAAACTCTCTATCCTTTGGGATAGAGGTATTGTCTGCCTACCACTTACCCTTCCCAGACTCTAACGACAGCTTTTGGTGTCATTGGAATATACTGGGTTCGGATAATGATGATGATGATCAATGGAAGTGCATTTCTAACGAGCTGGTGCCGGCATGGAAAAGTACTTCAGCACCCCGCAATTGGTGGATTCTTGACACAATGTGGATGAAATTCCTTGCTTGAAAGCTTGTCTGCTGGTGTACCGGTTGTATGTTGGCCAAACTGGGATGAACATGTGATAAAAATGATGTGATCTGCATACCAATAGAACTCTTCCAAGAACCACAACAACATTACCTCATTGATTTAGAGTCTTTTGTCTGTGGCGGGGTACGGAGTAGTCGGATGTACGCAACTATATCCATGTGTTAAAACACACAAAGGTTGTTTTCCGATGACCCATAATGAAAGTTTCGTCAAGCTGTGTACATCAACTGTTACTTCACAATATAAAAAAAAGCCAATTTAGTGATTCATTTTGCTTTATTCTATCATATTCCAAATTCAAAAAAGAGTGTGTTTTTCACTCTATTAATAGAACTCTTCCAACATATCCCAAAAAAAAAATCTTGAATAAGAGTCACTTAAAATGATTCTTAGTTCTTCATTTCAAACCTTCAACTAAATGCTGCGTTTAATACAATCCTTGCTATCTGCAACATTTACTTTTCTTTATAAAACAATTCTCACCCTACGTGACATGTCTCCAAAAATAAAATAAAATAAAAGAAAGCACAACAAATTCTTTTTTTTTTGCTTTTTGTTTTTTTCCTTTTACGAGCAGATCAATGATCTGGCTTTATATGTATATCTATACCCCCAATAAAGTAAAGGAAGAACGAATATTGATAATCATTATATCTTTTAATGTACATATCCTGCAATATTCCTTTAAATACGCATTCAGGCTATATACAGTTATACATACACATACCCTGTAAATTTTTTTTCTTGAACGAGCATTCTCCAATATTTAAGACATCACAATATTAGTGTTTAAGTTGCTTAAAGTTTTCATTACATATCTTAACTTTATCAATGAAGTATACGGCTTCAAAAATATCTGATTTGAGAAATGGTAGATAAACCGTTTATAAAGGATGTTGTAACAACACGATTTTTTAAAATAAAAATCTGAAATCCTAGCAGTAGAAAGAAAAAGATGGACCAAATGCCGGATGAGAAAAGCTTATGTTCCTGGGCTGCACCAATCTTCTGGAAGGGTAGGGAAAAAAAAATAAAAGCTGAAAGAAAATAAAAAGTAGGTAAAGAAGAAGGATTATAAACATCATTACCTGTTGGTTGGTAAGGATTGAAATAAGTTTATGGAGCCGGTGGGCACAATATGAGAAGGTGAATCAAGGTTGGTGGCCGACTCCTCAAATCTTTTCAAGTTTGTGGAAATGCACTACACAATTGCCAAATTCAAATGGTGGATTTTGTTTTCTTTTTTCTTTTTTTCCTTCAGTATCACACTAGTGCACCATATTCATATTATTGTATCATCTATATAGGTATATATAGAGCTGGGGTCTCACTGAAAACAAACTCTATATCTTTTAGGACAGATGTATTGTTTGTCTGTCTCTCATCATCCTCATACCTTGACGATAGCTTTTGATTTCGTTAGAATAATAATGGGTATGATTGTTATTGTTGTTGAGTTTAGAATGAACTTCTCTTAGATAATTTCCCCTCATTTGGATGGTCAGGTAGAATGGATATTTGGAGCCTTCTAACCAAAGTTCTCTCTTGTACCTCCGCAAACTAACAAGGAACCCGTGTACAGTCATCAGATTTTAAAAAGTAAAAGCGGCGCGACTTTCCCATAACCAATGCATATAAGGTGTGTGTATATATATACACATACATACATATATATATATATACACACACACGTACGTATTTTCTGAGACTTGTTAACCCATTTTCTTCTAATCCCTCATAACTACTTCCACCTACCTAGCTTGTTGATCCACCCATGGCCTATTCAACTTCTTTATAGAAAATGGAAGGAGTTCTCCCACTCCGGTGCACAAGTAAACCGAGTTGGATACAAAGTATGCTTAGTTCAAGATAGTGGTCCTAACATGAAATAAGTACATGCAGTGGGACATTCATAGAAGGCAATTTCTTTGATTGACTTGTTGATACATCTGTTGATATGAATATCTTTATCAACCAGGAGTGTGATTCAAGAACACAGGAAGTTAATTGGTTGACAAAAATCAGCTTGGGTCATTTCCATTTTCCATTTTGACTTGTCACATGCATTTCACTAAATTAGTTGCGCTTCTTATATTGTGAATTAGTAGTTGATCGACACATCTTGACGCAATTTTTATTATGAGCCATGGGGAAACAACCTCTGTGTGTTTCTAACACATTTGTATGGTTATGTATATCTGACCCCTCTATACCTCGCTATAGACGAGAGCCTCTAAGGCAATTGGGTAATGTTGTTGTTGTTGATGACTTGTCACATGCATAACAAACAAAGGATCTGTCGATGGTAAAATAAGGACCTTTAAAAACCGTATTATGTCAGTCATGCATACTTGGATCTTACATATTGGACATACGGATGTTACAACAATCTTATAATAACACATAGTACGCTATAAATAGGTTACTTTATCATGTTTGTCTCACTCTAAGATGCTTGAACTAAAAAACTATTCTATTTGTGTTTTCAACCATATTCCTCTAAAAAAAATTTTCTTCCTCGGGAAGTTATACTTGTTAAGTAGTCAAAACATATATACGAAAACAATATTACTCCATTGCCTTAGATACTTTCGTCTATGACGGTGTATGGGAGTCGGATGTACGCAACCATACCAATGTATTAGAAAAACATAGAAATTGTTTTTTAATGACACATAATGAAAATTGCGTCAAGCTGTGACCATCAACTGTTATTTCACAATATAAGAAGCGCAACCAATTTAATGAGTCATTTTGCTTTATTCCATCATATTCCAAAATCAAAGAAGACTTTCCATTTCCAGTGGAGTCAAAGACACTCTATTCCTTGACTTCGGAATATGATGGAATAAAGCAAAATGATTCACTAAATTGGCTGTGCTTCTTATATTATGAAGTAGCAGTTGATCGACACAGTTTGACGCTCATTACGGGTCATCAGGAAACAACCTCTGTGTGTTTCTAACACATTTATGGTTGCGTACATCCGACTCCCCTCATACCTCGCCATAGGCAGGAGTCTCTAAGGCAATGGAGTAATGTTGTTGTTGTTGTATTCCAAAATCAAAGAAGATTGTATCATTGACTCTAGCAGAAATGGAAATATAGTCAATATATATATATATATATATATATATATATATATATATATATATATATATGTAATATGATAGATTTTGGGTCCACAGGACATAGCCCAACTGGTTCCGAGCAGGGGTTCTCGAAAGGGAGGTCAGGGGTTCATTTCTTGTCAAAGACAAGAAAACCTCTTCTCAGCAAGTGCATAGTGTGGGAGCTTCTTGACCTGTAGGCTTGCCTGCAGTGCTGGGGGCTCCTTATGCAGACTACTGTATAAATGACCAAGCTTCTGCTAGCAGGCCGTTGGGTATCTGATTTACGTACTTACATTATCTTTAGAACTGGATGTGACAGGGACCCTTACTGGTTAGGGTTCAACCCTTTTTTTTTTTTGGGATAGATTTTGGACTTGGACACCCAGTTAACAGGGTCCTTTGTCTGCAGGATGTCGCTTTTGTTATGTCTCAGAACAGATACAGTCATTTATGATGTATTTTAATAATTTGATTTATTAAAAATTAGTTTATAATGAAAGAAACAATAGTATATACACAAAGCAACTTCATGTACGTACCTTTATAGACTTTGAATATACATAGTCAATATCCATTAAAGTCGAATTTTAATTTAGAAATATACGCAAACAGGTGGAATATCAACCCACAAGAAAAGATGTTAAGCGTGTCAACATAGTTTCAGCTCAATGAAGTCACCATTGAAGTAGGTAAAGACTAAAGAGAGAAACCCGATGATCGATGTTTGTTAACGTGTCCTTTTATTCCAATTTAGAATTAACTTATAGTTATTTCGAAAGTTAGTTTGTTATTTACAACAGAGGAAATGTATGTGTAGTTGTATATAAACATGATATTTATTATTTGTTTGTCTATTGTTTGTTGACTACGGTTACTCTTAGACCATACAAATATTCCTACTATTCTAAATGAACATAGTAATTTATAATGAAAGTATAGCGTGAAATAAGATTGTAAATGGTACATACTAATAAAAGAAGCAGAGATAATACAAAAATATATTTTTTTACTTAGTCCAAATTGTTCTCACTACTATTTTTATATTATTGACAAATTTTAAAGTTGAATGGCTCCATTACACTCTCCCTTACATGTATAGTTTTTACCGATTGTAAAAAAGTTTTATGTCATCTAATAATTACTTCTACATCACTATAAAACTACTGTATTTTATATTTTTTATAATTAAAAGCAAGATTCTTTTAAAATTTGCCGTTTTATCATTACTGCTAGATCACTTCATCGCAAATGGGGTAAATTTATAAATTCGAACAGTTATCCATCAAATAGGAAATTATAATAATTTGGTACGGTGTCATGTGAACTATTTTTTCATTATATTGATCGATGATTGTCTAATAATTATTTTACCATCCATTACCATCTATTCATTACAATCCATACAATTAGTTTACAAATTAATATACTAATTTGCATCCTCTATAATGTTCTTTCTAACTGAAACGTTGAAAACTTTTCTCGCTTTTTGCTCCAAGTTTACAAATTAACGTTTTCAAATGACTATATAATCCCTCCCAACTACCACAAAGGAACTTTTCTTTACCCAACCACCACCACCCGCCACCATTGTCCCCACCATACTCCTCCCTCTTTTTCAAACTTAAAAACGTTCCTAATCGTCCCACCAAAACCTCCTTATAAATCCCCCACCATCTTCCTCCGTCCTCCTCCTCAGGTACCTCCAAACCCACCTCTCAGCTCTAAGGTACCCAACTCAAACAACAAAACAAAAATGGCTTTTACAAACACCCATAATTCCCTCCTACCAAACAACTCCTTAGCTTCAAATCCCACACCTTTCATACCCTCCCGAAAATTCTCTCTCCATGCTCCCTTGAAACTAATCCAACCAATCTCCGCCGTTCATGCAGCTGATCATTCTTCGAATTCCCCCGTTGTTTCCGGCAAAAAGAATCATAATCAAAACCTCACTTCTCCCCCACCTCCTCCTTCCGCGGCCACTGCTGCAGCATCAGTCACCACAAAAACGCCGGAAAAGTGGGCCCCACATAGCTGGAAAAGCAAGAAAGCGCTTCAGCTACCGGTATACCCGGATGGAGAGGCGTTAGAATCGGTGCTTGATACTTTGGATAGTTTCCCGCCAATTGTGTTTGCTGGGGAAGCAAGGAGCCTTGAGGAGCGGTTGGCGGAGGCGGCCATGGGGAAGGCGTTCTTGTTGCAAGGTGGAGATTGTGCGGAGAGTTTCAAGGAATTTCATCCTAATAATATCAGAGATACTTTCAGAATTCTTCTCCAAATGGGAGCTGTTCTGATGTTTGGTGGACAAATGCCTGTCATCAAGGTCGTACCTTTTACCCCTATTACTTTAATTTTTATTTTCTTTAAGAAAAATTTAAGGAAGAGAATCGAACTCGATCAAAAAAAATGAGATAAATGATACTTTACTTTTTTATTGTTCAAATATGTTCCTATCGCTATGTTTTACTGGTATCTTTTCCTTTGATTATACTTTATCCGAAACGGAGTAGAACTTGGGACCTACCACTTTATTTATTATAGATCTGATATTACTAAATGATATTTTTCCAGATTTAGTTATCATCAACAAAAATAATTAACCCAAAATATCATTTTATATCTAGTTACTCATTATATCATGATTATAGTTGTGATTTTATAATCAAGTTTGAGTTTATTTGAATTGAAGAATATTTGTTAATAAATTATAAAATATTTAATATAGTATTCGTTTAATCTTCTAAAACACTTTAACTAGAAACATTATTATTCACGGAAATTGTACAAAATTTATCTCTTTCCCATCGTGAAAAAGTATAGAAGATAAAAATGAGAAAAACCTTGCATTTGTTAGAAGTTCGGCTTATTATTATTACTTTTTTTTCTTGATTGATACTTTTTATATGCTAGGCTACTCTTTTTCCTGTTTTGGTATGTAAGCTGGGCAGTGGAGGTAGATATTTTATTTGTCTGTTTAATTTTTGTCTGAAGCATGTTATATTGTCAGTTCTATTTCTAGAATCCTGAGAAAAAAGCTGAAGGCCCCCCCTTCCTGTTTTTTTTGGTAAATAGGTAGGAAGGATGGCCGGTCAGTTTGCCAAGCCAAGATCAGGTGATTTTGAAGAGAAAAATGGCGTGAAGTTGCCTAGTTATAGAGGGGACAACATCAATGGAGACGCTTTCGATGAAAAGTCAAGGATCCCTGATCCTCAAAGGATGATCAGAGCCTACTGCCAATCTGCAGCTACACTCAATCTGTTGAGAGCGTTCGCCACAGGAGGATATGCTGCCATGCAGAGAGTTACGCAATGGAACCTGGACTTCACAGAGCACAGCGAGCAGGGCGATAGGTATATCAATTACAATTATTTCTTTGATGTATTATTTGTGTATGTTCACTATTATGACTGTTTTAATACCGGAATACTTTTGTATATGTTTAATAAAATAGCTTCACTAGTACATATTTATATTATTATGATATCTATGCAGCTACATATAGAGTCGGGGGACTCACTGTAAGCAAACTCTCTATTCCTTGGGATGTGGTATTGTTTGTCTGCCTCTCACCTTCCCCAGACCCTAACGATAGCTGGTGCTTTCGTTGGGATATACTGGGTATGGTTGTTGTTGTTGTTGTTCTTTGATGTATTAGGAGTTTTTGGCCTTATTTAAGCCTTTGGCATGCTTATACAACAACAACAACAATCATACCCATTATATCCCAACGACAGCAAGAGCTATCGCTAGGGTCTGGGGAGGGTGAGAGGCAGACAAACAATACCTCCATCCCAAAGGATAGAGAGTTTGATTCCAATGATACCTCCGACTCTATATGTACCTCCATGGATAGTACAATAATAGACATATGTACTAGTGAGAGGATTTTATTAAACATAAATAAAAAGTTTCCGATATTAAAATAGTCAACAGTGGATATGCACAAATAGTTGGAAAAACAGAGATCCAAAAAAAATGCAAAGTCAACCTAATGTATAGAGACTATCTAATCCATTAAGTTTGCTCTAAGGTGTCCCTATATCTTGTGTACCCCTCCTTATGAGAATCAAAATTAGTACAAAATCACTTCACCACTGAATTGAGAACTTTGGTGTATGCCATGGTAATGTGTTTGATGTAATGAGTTGCTGTGATGTGGCAGGTACCGCGAGTTGGCTCATCGAGTGGATGAGGCTCTTGGTTTCATGGCTGCAGCTGGACTAACAATGGACCATCCCATCATGAAAACCACAGAATTCTGGACATCTCATGAGTGTTTGCTCTTGCCATACGAGCAATCCCTTACTAGATTAGACTCCACTTCTGGCCTATACTATGATTGCACTGCTCATTTTCTTTGGGTTGGTGAACGAACTAGGCAGTTGGATGGTGCTCATGTTGAGTTCCTAAGAGGAGTTGCCAATCCTATTGGTATAAAGGCAAGTGATAAGATGGATCCAAATGAGCTGGTCAAGCTGATAGAGATCTTGAATCCTGAGAACAAGGCCGGGAGGATCACTATAATAACGAGAATGGGAGCAGAGAACATGAGAGTGAAGCTTCCTCACCTAATCAAAGCAGTCCGTAGAGCTGGCCAAATCGTAACTTGGGTATCAGATCCTATGCATGGAAACACTATTAAAGCTCCTTGTGGCCTAAAAACTCGCCCCTTTGATGCTATTCGGGTAAGATTGTGACTCATATTCACATTGTTATAGATCATCATATTCATGAGGGATACTGTCCGAATCTATGAAGTCCTTGACAATTAACCATGGTGTTAAAAAGTTGCATGCTTAAGATAAAGACGTGATTTTTGAGCATATACTGCAGATTAGTAGAACAATATTTTTTTCCCAGAGTTGTTAGATGTCATTTTCAATGAGTATGTTCCAAGATGATTTTCATAGAAATTGAGTCCTTTGATCACTTATTCTAAATATGGAAGTATGACATATGTACTTTTAAGCTTTTATGTAAGTGAAGTTTTTTGTCTCGTGTTCAACAGGCTGAGATAAGAGCCTTCTTTGATGTACATGAACAAGAAGGAAGCAATCCTGGAGGTGTTCATCTAGAGATGACAGGCCAAAACGTGACAGAATGCATCGGCGGTTCGCGTACCGTTACTTTCGATGATCTAGGCTCACGCTACCACACCCATTGTGATCCTAGGTTGAATGCTTCTCAATCACTAGAGCTCTCGTTTATTATTGCTGAGCGACTGAGGAAAAGAAGGATGGGATCACAGAAGTTGTTAGCTTTGTAAATGTCCTTGTCTGAGTACAAGGGCACCTAATATGTTTATTTCTTTTGCTTGATGTCAGATTATCTGTTTTGTTTCAGATAATTTATACACACAGTAAAATCTACTATGTACCCAGTGAATTATGCAACCAAGTGATGTTTTCAAATTTGAAAGAAACAAGTAATTAATAAAGGGTGGGCTGTCTAAAGGTTGAGATTTTGTTTAAAAGTGTTATGTCTTTTCTGTGCGTTAAGTGTCATTCTTACTGTTGTGTCTGTGTGTTTCTTTTGTGCTGATTTTATCTGTCCTACGAAGTTAAAACAATTTGGCACTCGCTTCCATTGTCCTCCTAACAACGAAAACAACATTACCCCATTGCCTTAAAGGCTTCTGTCTATGACGGTGTATGAAGGGGTCGGATTCACGTAACCATATCCATGTTATAAACACATAGATGTTAATTCCCGATGACCCATAATGAAAATTGTATCAAACTGTGTCGCTCAACTGATACTTCACAATATAAGAATCACAGTCAATTTAGTGAGTCATTTTGCTTTATTCTATCATATTTCAAAATGAAGGAATAGTATGTCCTTGATTCCATTAGAAAAGTTAATAGATAATTTCGGGATCAAATTTTCTTGATGTTCCATGTTTCCTACTTCGTCAGATATTAAACCAAATTGCATGAGTTAGGTAGGGTAGTTGGATACAAGATTGAATTTAATCACCTAGCGTCAGAGTTGTCATTAGTATATCCTCCCAAGATTCTTGAGTCACAAAGCATCATATACTCTTGTAGGAAGGGCTCGAAGGGGTCTGTCGGCTGTCAGAAGATGCCGTTGTCACAATGACAGCTATATATTGATGCTGGTATAAGACATAACAAGGACAAAACATCCATTCTTTTTTCACAATCAACATGTCTGTAAAAATGGTACGAACGGTATGGCAGAAGAAATTGTTTTTTTGTTTTCCATTTCTCAGAGATCAAATACAAAGTTATGCATAAAAAATAATGCGTGTGATAGTCATTCTATCCTTATCATGAAGACAAAATATTAGCCGAAGATAGAAAATATATACACCTACAATCGCGATGTATATTCCCACATTCATGCTATATATTCTCTAATCATGCTTACAATGCCTCAAATTTGATTTTTAGAGAACCGAGAACACTTACTCGATTCTTTCATGGATGGCCTCTAATCTTTTTCAAGCTTCATAAGCCATTTCAAGTATGTATAGTCTAACTAGCTCGGTAGTGGTCAAAACACTTGAAAGAATACCAAATGATTTTCTACTTACAGCAAGTTTGAGCTTTTCTTGGTATGTATAATCATGTTTGTTTTTAATATCTTTTCCCTTTTGAGCTTGTAAACGTAGGAACCTCAACGCCTTTGACCACCGCTTTCTACATATCAAACCAAAACCAAATGCCTTCAAACGATTTATCATTCTAAATTTTTACAAATAGTATTTTTGAACATCAAACATAGGAACTTTGGTGTTTAAAGGCGTGAGCAAGGTTGTAAGGCTTGGGAGTTAAGCTAGTAGATGTAAAGGGAGTAGCTTCCATATTCTTCTATGATTTTTAAATCTTTCTACCAACAAAAATCGGTCAAACAATCAAGAGTACGCTCTGATACCAATTGTGAATTCTTTGAATAATACTACAAGGGAGTGTTGAATAGAGTAATAGAAAAATTCTTTTTGTTCAAGTCAATCCAAGATATCCAACCAAAATCAACAAGAAGAAGATAAGAATAAACGCACAATTTATTATACTGGTTCGAATCTCATTGATTCTATCCCAATATCACTTTGTTTTCAATTAAAATTTTCTACAACTACTTTAATAAATGACCTCAAATAAATTCTTGATTTTCTACTGGAACTGTTAATTAAGATGCTCAATACTTTCTGATTGGCCACATTAGAACTTAGCTATGTACTATGCCAGTATATGATTGGCCAAAAGATTGACAAAAGGGAAAATGTCATTGTGGCTTGACAAATGTCTTCTGTATATTTCTTCATATACGTAACAATGTAATTGAACATTGAGAATAATTATTATCATGAAATCATTATATGTCAACTATTGTTCAGGCAGGCTGGTGTAGGTGGAGGACGGCCTCAGAAATGCTATGTGACAAGAATTTTTCAATTAAATTAAAAGAAAACTTTTATATGGTGGCAGTGCCGCTGACAATGTTATATGGAATAGAGTGGTGGGCCATCAAGAGGACACATACACAGAAGATAGAAGTGGCAGAGATAAGGATGCTGCGTTGGATGTGTGGGCATACAAGGCTAGACCGGATCAGAAATGAGGTATTTAGAGAAAGAATATGAGTGACTAGTATAGCAGATAAGATAAGGGAGGGGAGACTGAGATGATTTGGGCATGTCAAGAGGAGACAGACAACGACTTCTGTCAGAGCAGTTGAAAACCTCATTGTAGAGAGAAAGAGAAGTAAAGACATTCTCAAACTGACTTGGAATGAGCAGATTAGGCATGACCTACTAGATTTGCACCTCTCTGAGGACATGGTCCAGGATAGGAGTACATGGAGGTAGATGATTAAGGTTAACGAGGTTTATGTAGGATATAGGAGCACCTTAGATTATATTTAGGGGCTTAAATAGTCTCTACACTTTAGATAATTTTGCACTTTTTCGTGTTTGTCGTTGCCTTTTATTAGTTGTCTTTCATTATTTGTCTTTTATTATATATTTGTCTACGTATGTACATATGGAGCTGGGGGTCTCGCTGGAAGCAAACACTCTATCATTTAGGATGGAGGTATTGTTTGCCTGCCTCTAACCCTCTAGCGATAGATTTTGTTATCGTTGGGATATATTGGGTATTATGTGGTGTTGTTGTTGTATTGTATTAAAAGGTGAATTTAGCGTGAGTTATACTTCATTCTCTTCTCTAAAACTGATAGAATGTAACTTAGAGGTAAATTTTTTCATTTTATCTCTAGACTAATACAAAAATACATCTAGTGGCCTTTTCATTGTTACAATCCTTTCCCTCATAGATTAATTACCAAAATAAACTCCGAATCATCTTCCTAGGGGAAAATATAGTGTGGTATAATGAAACATCCTGTATTTTATAGGTTTTGTAAAAAAAAAATTCTACGTTCTTTTATTATTTAGTAGGTCTTATATGTAAAGCCTACAAATTTTTTTATTCAACATGCGACAATAATATCAACAACGAAACGGTAGTCTTCCTCTCCATGTATCTAGTGACTTTATTAACGAGTAAGACTCCAATTATACCTACAGGTAAGGTAAGGGGTAAAAAGGTAAAAATCTATATAATGGTTATGCATCAAACTTTACTCCAGCTATACAGATGCATGCATGAAAAGCCCGAGAAAGGTCAAACGATTTGATATTTTGGTAAACAATTGCTCCATCATTTCTAATTGTTAGTCGAACGTACTGGGTACAGGTGTTCTATTTGTATTGTCTCATTTATGATAGAATACGTTAAAATGACTAACTAAAATGACTACGCTTCTTATATTGTGAAATGCCAATAGATCGACATAGCTTGACGCAATTTTCATTATGTGTAATTGGAAAATAACATATCTGTTTTTAACACATGAGTGTGGTTGCGTACATCTGACTTTCCAATACCTCACCATAGACTGAAGTCTCTAAGACAATGGGGTAATGTTTTTGTATTTTAAATTATACGCAAAAAACCAACTATTTTAACTGTTATCTTTCTAAGCAGTTAATAAAGACAAAAAAAATTAGTTATGGCAAGTGCAGATCAAATGGTAAAAGGAAAAGATTGATTGAAGTTTTGATGATCATATTGAATGATGTCTTTTAACAAGTGTTCACACTAACGTATTTTCTTTTGGGATTGAATTATTCTTTGTCTGTCTTTCACCATTTTTCAAACTCTAACGAAAACTTTTGCTATTGTTGGGATATAGTGAATATGTGTTGTTATTTTGTTGTAAAGTGTTCAGACTAAACAAAATACACTCGGAGAAAAGAAGCACAAAAGTTCGTAAAAGGATCTTTCTTTGCTTCCATCCGCGGAACTGTGTCATCTTAATCTTTGTGATCATCTCTATGTCTGATAGTCCAAATCAGAAGAAATGATGCCGTCAATCAAGCTCATAAAATATCATTGTAAATAGGCTCAACACTTTAAAACTGTATAATTTTAGCACTCAACAAATGGTAAAAGGTTAAAGATGAAATTTGACGTATTATGCATAGATGCAAGAATTACACCATAGACTATAAGAAAATTTTAGATATAGACTTTTCGTTACTGAACAATGAGACTCTCCCATTTCAATAGTAATACATTTTTTTTATCTCTCTCACTACATAGAAGATAGCGTATTTTCACTGATTTTGTGCAACGAAAGTACCGATTAACAGAACTTTAGAGCTTGTAAGATATGATTAGTACATGTTACGCATTTAATTTGGTCCTTAATTAAATCGTACGTGTGTCCCGAGATACTTGACAAAATTTTGAACGAGAAAGTTTTCCATTCAAAACCACCTATGACAAATTAGTCAGTGAAGTCTTATAACATTCCACCGCTAAAAAAACATAGTCACATGATATTAATCCAAACAGCTACGTATACCCAAAACACTATGATACTCAAATCAATTCGATCAAATGATATACTCCAAAATTATTCATATAGCACAATAATAACAAAAACATTTACAGCCCTCCCCTGGAGGTTGGAAAATGTTACTCCAAAAAAAACAAAATATATCACTTACCTTCAGTCGAGAACCAAATTCATCCAACATACTTCAAAGCCTCTTCTGTAGATTTCCCCATTATTTGCATAAAAGTAAAATAATTCCAATAACAGCCGAGATGGAGTTGCTCACAGATATCAATACAAACACGAAGTAGAAGATCGTTATTAGTGCCCGGCAAGGCCAACTTTCTTTGGCTGCAGAAGTATTTGAGCGGATCCCTTTTTGCAGTACCCAATATGAAACCCCAAAGCCAAAAACAACCAGTTGATTTTATTCCAATCTTTACTTATAAAAGGCCTCATGTTATGTTCATTACCGTCACACAAGCATGTTAAACTACAAAGTCGTAGAGCTTGTTCTCCATGGACCTCAACAATTTCCCTGCTGTTCTTGAGGTAATACAGAAAATCCTTAAACCTATTTGGTAAAAGCAAACTGACTCCTGAACTTGATCCACACTTCGGACATTCCACGTAACCATTGATTTTGTTGATTCCTAATGAGGTCATGTCCTCAAGGCTAAGTATCTTAGTAGAACTTTTGTTGGTGACCCAAGGGAATGCCAGCGTGTCTACAGGCTCAGGACCCTGGTAGACCACCCTGTCTAATGTGTACGTAGGATATATCCCCTTCCCGGTTAACCAAGCCTGCGCGATTTCTTGATCTGGGCTCAAAGGTTCATCCTCTAGCGGAAGTGGTTCAGCGCATTCTGGTCTATTTGGAGTTTTTATGGGAAAACATAGCCAATAATCCGTTGCGTCCCCTAAATCTTCCATCCCTGGTGTGGTTTTTGTCTCTTGATGAAGTTCATCTGTTAAGTCTAATGGATCGAATTTTCGATACAGCAATCTTCTTGTGAACATTTTACGTGATAACGCATCTCTTGAGAGATAGGTACCTGGACTCCTGACTTTGTTGTCGAGGCACCATTGTGAAGGAACTGATACATAAGAACGGTTGGTGGTTGGGGTCAGAGTTATGGGTGGAGATGGGACCGGAGACACGATTCTTGGTAAAACTGGTGGTTTTCTTGGTGGTTTTGGTGCCTGAGAGTAGACTAGCTGAGGTGAAAGCGGTGGTGGTCTAGATGGCAGCGGTTGTGCTGGTGTTTCTTGACTTTGTGGAGGCTGAGATTCGACGGCTGAGTCATGAGATTTTTGAAATGAAGGTTTTTCTTTCTCCAAGATTTGTTGCAAGGTTTCTGGGGTTGCTTCTCCAAGATTAATGGGAAGGAATTGCTCGCTGGATTCTTCGATTTCTTTGGAGGAGGCCATTGTTGTTAAGGTCCCAAACTAGGATATGTCTCGGAAGAAAGTTTTTTTACTTGTTTATAAGAGGATCAACTGATTACATATAAAGCTTATATACAACAACATTACCGCATTGTCTTATAGACTACAGTCTATAGCGAAGTATGGAAGGTCGGATGTACGCAAACATAACCATGTGTTAAAAAACACATAGAGGTTGTTTTTCGATAACCATAATGATACGTCAAGCTATATCGATCAACTGATACTCTCAAACTATGATATGTCAAAATGGTATTGAACAAATGTGAAACGGTACCGTGGGATATGATATATATAAGGTCAACGAACACTTGTAGAGGTTAATTATTGAACGCATAATAACAAAAAATTATATGCCAAGGACGACATGTCTTAAATTGGAAAGACTATCTGTTATTTATTTAAGGAAAAAATTCCTGTGTCTCTCAAATACACTATTTTTCTTTTAATTTCTTTTATTTCTAAACATACATATTTATTCTCTTCTATCTTTAGACTAAAAGGTTAATTTCTATTTTTGCTATCTAAACTAACAGATTTTATCAAGAAGACTATTTTGCCTCTATAGTTTATATAATAAGACTATCTTGTCTAGAGAATATATCCCAATGGTTCCAAATAGGGGGTTTCGAAAGAACGTCATGGGTTCGAACCTTATCAAAGGCAAGAATGTTTGAACTCCTTCAGGCTAGCTGCATAGTGTGAGAGCACTATTGGCCCGTGAAAGCACTATTGGCCCGTGAAATGACCTGATAGGCTGACAGATCAGCTCGTTGGTTGCTCCTTCGGTGCCAATGGGCTCCTTGTACTGTCCCTGTGCTATGATAAACTTCTACTAGTGGCCTTAGAAACCTGAGTTACATCCCTACACACCATGTCCGGGCTGGCTTTTTCGGTATCAATGGACTCCTTGTGTTGTCTCTGTGGTATGACAAACTTCTACTAATGGGTCTTAGTAACCTGAGTTACATCTTTACACACTCTGTGGGACCGGAGTGGCAGAGACTATTAGTGTTTGAGGTGTAACCTATAATAAGACTATGCTATACCTAAATCTATCCGCACCCTTAGCCCCCCATTTATCTCCGCTCTTCTTCCCCGCCCAGAATCCCTATCCCTTCTTCTCCACATAACAACACCACCAACCTTCCACCATCCAACTAGATGTTGCAGAGCTGCCTTCTGCAATACCAGAGGATTCATGGAGTGGTGTCATTATCCATAGTCATTTTCACCTCCTCTTTCTCCTCTCTCTGTTCACCGTGAACCACCCAGCCACCGGAAAGCACACACCACCAAGACACGAGTACCTCTTTCTTCTACCATGTAGCTGAGCATTTAACGTTGTCTACATAATCCACATCCCATATAACCCATGGCAAATTTTATCCCTCGTGAAATTATATCACGAAGAGTATAGATTGCGGTGCTTTCCCTGCTTGCCAAGGAAATTTATGATTTCCTAAGATTCTCGCGATACCACAAGGAAGACTTGGATCATCCTTTAAGAGCCAGCAGCTTCTGGGAGCTCGTGCTGTATCATCTTCGAGACATTCTTTTTCTTCGTTGAATTGCTTCAAAAAATGAAGGGCTACGTAATATAAAAACATTGCTTTGGTATCTAATGCGGGCAAATTTCTCTGCAAGCCAAAGCATTGAAGCTGTTCTAATGTACAATACCCTAAACAATTGGACAGAAACAAGAATGCCCAATTGATATTACTCAAATTTTGACTTATAATCGGCAAAAACGGATTCTTTCCATCTTCACATTCGCAATATAGATCAGTACTTTGCTAAGAAGTTCGCCTCCATTATCTTCGATCTTGTCTTTAATTTCCAAGATGAAATTTACCAATGTGGTAAATCTTCCCAGTAAAATATATCGGATTTCCTTAATATTTCCACATTTCTCACACTCTATGTATCCACTCCTCATTGCATTAGTCTCCTGTGTATGATCCTAACCTGATCGCTTTGCGATGTTATGATTATTCAAGAATCTGTTTCCGTAGTTCGAAACTGTAACCTCAATCACAGGTGGCGAAACAGTTAGCTAATGTGCGCTGGGACGCCACAGGGCGCTCCAGCGAATTTCGGGTGCGCTGAATGGGCCCCATCACCCAAGCGTATGTAAGAACTTGATATGGGCTCTTACCCCAGTTGTTCAACGGCGGAGATTGAATGCAGTGTGGTTGCTTGAGTGGGTAAGTCAAGAAATGATCTATTTGGCGGCCTGAAATTCGCATGTCCAACTGTAGAAGATGTTCTTGATTATTGGTAGACATTCTAATGCTGACGTGTCTTGAATACATTCTCTTCAATTGGGCGTCGGGGCACAAGTATGTCGAAACCGCAGCGTAATTGCGGCTGGCGGTTGGTGTTAAGGTTGGTGGTAAAGGTGGCGGGGCGGACGTGGAGGGAAGAATCTTGACAAATGATTTTTTAGAATTGTTTAGGTTTGGTACGGGTTCAAGCTCCAGAAACAAGTTTTTAATCAAAATATAAAGTAAGACCGTGTATATTAGATCGCGAAACGTTCTAACTCTTTTTTAATAAAATAACCTATTGTACTAAAATCGTCATTTTTAAATGTTAGCATAAGTGGGGGTGGTAAGGGACTTCTTGGTTGTGTTAATTCAGGACATAGTGGCGAAGAGGTCAATTCCTGAATTGCTTGTGGCCTGGTCACATCCATTAGCCTATATACACACACACATATACATATATTCCCCCCCTGTTCCTCCCGAGCTGTAGGGTACAAACAAACATGGAAAACTTTTGGTGATTACAAGTTGACTATTAGATCAGGTGAGTTATTTGTATACGACTAAGCAGTTCATCTCTAAGTGGAATAGTTTATCGGATGCTTATACTTTTTCTAAAATATAAATCATTGTAAAGCATCCCATATTTTATGAGAAGTTAGATAAAAGCTTATTTATCTTCTCAAATTTGTCTGTATAAGTTAATTGCCTGTTTTTAAAATTATACATTTGTTTTCTAAAGGAAAAAATTGCATCTAATAAAAACGAGTTAGTAGAATAATCTACTTTCTCTTACTATTTATAAGGTGTAAAATTATAATTTGAAATGTCCCAAAATAATAACACCCACCCATGCTCTTAAATGGTTGAAGTAATGATCGTGGTGGAAGAACAACAAAATTTGGCTACTTTTAATTGACTACATTTGAGAAACCTAAAGGCCACGTCCTATATATATTATGTTGTGAAATACGCAACCAACACTTATTTATGGTATAATTAAATTAAATTTTTAGATCATTACATGCAAATTTACATCATCGGACGGTAGAGAAACTTATTTAACCATTAGCAAGCGAAAAGGAGTAAATTAGTAGGCACAAGACCATTAATTTACGTAGCGTGTTTTCTCATTTGACAAATTCTCTTTAGCTCACAGATCTATTATATGTACTATTTGAATTTTAATAATCACTCAATAAATAAATTTACATCACAGATCTATTAACGACAATATTGTTGTTTTATGATATTAAAGTTACAAATTCAAACAGTAAAAATTATAAGATAAATGTATCAGGTGACAAAACGATTCGGTTTCTCTCCATCATCATCGTCACTATCCGTATCTTATATATTCTAACGATAACAAAAGCTACCGCTATGATCTGGGGAGGATAAATGGTAGGCAAATAATAACCTCTGTTCCAAGGGATAAAAGTCTTCTTCTAATAAGAACTCCGAATCTATATATTATTACTGCATAAATGTGGGAGGAAGTAAGTCCGGTTCCTCTCCGGCTCCATCCAGATGTAAATGTGGGAGGAAGTAAGGCCGGATTTTTTTTATCTATTACCTTTTAATACCAAAGGACCAAATATTTATTACTGGTCTCTGGATCTGATACTCTAATGCGAGATCCTCAAACCTTTCAGAGCTCGATCCAAGCCGATTTGCTCCAGAAAGCTCTAGTTTGCAAGGTGAATTTCAAACTAAATTAGGCTTCCATGATTTCAGTCGCATGATCTCATGCTGCAGTGTCAATTCTGCACAATCACCTACTTTTGGATTTGTTTATATACAGTTTTGTAGGAGCTAGTGTTGCAGTAGCGATCGAGTAAATTTCTGTTGGGAACCGAAAATGCAGCGGGCTCCGGCGACAATTGAGGAGCAGTTGATATTGAAAGCAATCAAAGAAGAGTGTCCATGGGAGAATCTCCCAAAGCGACTGCAAGCTACTCTGAATTCTAAAGAGGAATGGCATAGAAGGTTTCATTTTCTTGGCCTACACCTTCATTTTAGAGGAATTTCTTTTAACTTCTTCAATTCACCATCCATTTTCCTAGACTAATGTTGTTTCCATAAGTTTTAGTCAAAGTGACATATTTTGTGCTTAATTGTTCTTGAACTGAACCTTTATATGTATGCTAGGCATTGTGTGATGGAATTAATGATGTGCAGCCGGTTTACTTATTTATTTATACATTTTCATAATTGATCTGTATATTGTTGAGTAAAGTCAAAGGTGGATTATGGCAGGCTCTTGCATATGAGGCTGATATTTGTAAGAGGATTATATGCTCAATTTTGTCAGAAATGGAAAATGTCTGATTTCTGGGTTTTTTTCCCCTCTCCCTCTCTTTCTAAGTAAGATCATATTTCCTTTATATAAGATAATGAGAGGACTTACAAGATTTGGAGGTAAGTCAATAGACCTCCAGCATATCTACGGATACCAAAATACCCCGTGACCAATCACAGGAAACCCCCTTCCAATCTAGATTACAATTTAGACCTATTTCCCTATTCATTTTGTTTCTAATTACATCTCTCCTAGTAGATGCGAATTATCTCATGTTGATTTATAATCTCTCTTCCTCTAGTTTTAGCAGATTTGCTACTAGCTGAAGAGCCTCTCTTGCTTAGTTTCCTGTAAATACCATACACTGTAGTAGCTGATACCAGCCAACATATTTCTGGCTTGACCATGAGTAATGGTGAGAATGAGGAATTAAGAGCTGGGTGTTGGGTTACCCTGGCAAGAATTTACAATCTCATCAGTCAAGCCCCATTCCTGGAAATAATTTCTGTTTGGAGAGATACTTTGTTTGGAATCCTCTAGTCCAATGCGTCCAAAGACATGTCTATTGATTGTCCCCTGACATTATGGGCCTGAATTGTGTGATTCTGGTGTACGTGAAAGTTGGTGCAACTATATATCGTTCTCTAGGTCACAGAACACACTGTTGTCTAGCGCTGAATGCACTTGTTTTGAGCAATGTATGTCTCGCTTAATTTTCAGAATGACAAAATGGCAATTATGATTTGTGCATCACGTAGAAGCAAGTGCGCCAGCAGCTAAATGAGAGAGGCTGACTTATGATTAAGTTGAGCCATTCTTTTTGAACTCTTTCAACAGAATTGTCAGGTAGACAATATTTCAGGCTTGCTGTTTGACTTAAAGTGGGCCCATACCATGTATAAACCTGCAGTGTTTATGATGTTTATCACTTGCAGTGTATATAACGTGGGTTCAATATCCTCGGTTTCCCCTTGTATTTTGTGTAATTCTAGAACAGGTTTAACAGTAACGCTTGACGAAACATCTTACATGAATATACCGATGTTGACAATAAAGAATTACTTGCTTAATGATCGTAATTTGGAAACTTATGGCTATCTAATGGGCACTGTATTTTATTCTTTATTGCGTGATTTTCTGAAACCTGTTGTGGGCAGGATTTGAAAATGCCTTTTCATGTGTTTTATGCAGGATAATTGAACACTGCATAAAGAAAAGACTACCATGGAATGCTTCTTTTGCTCGAAAAGTATGCAAAGAAGGTGAATATTATGAAGACCTGATGCGTTATTTGCGAAAAAATCTAGCAGTGAGTATTTTAAGAGGTTCCACTTCTTGAGAAGAAAAGGTCTTTGAAATTTATTACCATGTCAACTTCATTCTGTTAGATATTCTCCAGTGTATCTGTCAGATCGGTTCTGAATCATTTCTTATGATGGCAAGCGTATAGTCATCATTTATTTCAGTTACACATGAAGATGTGGAGAGAAACAATTAAAAAAGATATTGCATGCTGCTGCATCAGGGATGATATGGTAAAGAGAGCAGAACGGAGACAATGTAACTTAGTCCACCTAGTGGAACAAAGTTTAATTGCTGCTGTTAACATATTGGAACATTATCTAGACCAAATGATAATTTGTTCTAGTCCAAAGAACTTGAAAATTTTTTAACCCCATTAATATTGATATTGAATCGGATCGGTACATATACTAGATATGCTTGAACGTTCATGTCTACACAGCCATGTTGCTTTTTTTTCACATCCACTAGTACATTGAGGCTCTGTAGATCTCAGTGAGAAGCAGTGTGGAAATTTTGGGACTTGCTACTTTTGTTTCTTCTTTTATCTTCTTTACAGAAATTTTCATGTTTTATGTGCAGCTGTTCCCCTATCATCTTGCAGAGTATGTCTGTCGAGTAATGAGGGTATCTCCTTTCAGATACTACTGTGACATGATATTTGAAGTCATGAAAAATGGTACTGACTTTTTTAGTTTCTTTTACACCTGCATTTACTGATGGAAATTTGTAATATAATAATATATGACATTAAAAGTTATCTTTTTGGGCCTGGATTTAAAGGCTAAACTTTGATCGATGGCATAGTTTACCAAAATAGCTGCTGACCATACATACACTTTATGTTGAAATTAGCACTTGATTTTGAGATTGCTTACGATATTTGGCTTCATAATGTGTTGTGCCGCCTGTGAGAATGTTATATGCCCCCTCCATCTCAAATTGGTACTCATTTGTGGGTGTTCCAACTTATTAAGGGAGCATTTTCAATGTGTTGTATGATCATTAAAACAAAAGCAAACTATCACTTTTGACATTTGTTTTATTGTTGTTTAGCATTTAATGTCCTGTTCATTTTTAATAGTAATGGATAACTTTGGAATATCATATCATTTCGTAAAGGTAAACATGAACCTACTTCTGGGGCATCCTGAAAAGAAGAGAGTGACTATCCAATGCAGGACGGAGGGGGCATGTAGGAGGTGCCCCTAGCAAGCTCCACCTGATCTTCTGATTGGAGTATTAACTTATTTCGAAACAAAGTTTAGATTCTTAGATATTGAAAATATCTTGCTCTTGGAAGTACCGGATTGTGAAATTAAAATTTTTATGTGGGATATATTGTAAAATGGCATAGATGAGTCATTTCTATCGATCATGTACTTGATTCATTTTCATATGAACTTTTATGTGTTAGTTTCTGCAGGCTCTTTGTATTCTACTTTCAAACTGAATCAGAAAAAAAAAAGCATTCTGCTTGTTGTGACGATTGTCTTTTAGTAATGCATTTTATTCAGCAATTTCAGTCCTGAAAATTTTGATGATGCTTCTGTTTCTTTGATCTTCAGAGCAACCCTATGACAGCATGCCAAATTTTAGTGCCGCAGATGCTTTACGGCTGACTGGTATAGGGAGAAATGAATTCATTGACATCATGAACAAATGCAGATCTAAGGTACTCCTTGAAGCAGTCGTACAATTATATTGTAGCTACATGTTTTGACCCACGTTTGATATGAGGAACAATTTAGGGTTAAGATGCCTGTTTTCTTTTCCCCTGTTCAGTTGTCATGAAGTACTCCTGGAAGAGATTGATTTCTAGTTTAGCATCCATGTTAGTTTATCCCTCTGAACCACAATATTTGACCTTAGCAGGAATAGTTCACAGGAGCAATTTGTGAATTTTTATTATAGTGTTATTCGGGTGTCATGTTATTTCTTACTTGATTTAGTTTTGTCATAGTAGAAGATCATGTGGAAGCTAAACAAGTCTATAGCCAAGGAACTATTGCCTACTCAGCCTGTGGACTTCGTTGTTGAGCCATGGTGGGTTGTTTGTCTCGTCAACTTCACTCTGGAGGAATTTAAGGTGGGTTCTTAAAGTCTAACTTTTGTATGAACTGAAGCAAGCATTACTTATTTTATTGCATACACATGGTAATTTCTTCAACGGAAACTTGCTTATTTATTTGTCAAGTTCCTTTGTGCTGACTTTGATTCTTTGGATGATTGCGTATATTCTAGAAACTTACAGAAGAAGAAATGGCAACGATTGATAAAATTTGTAAGGAGGAAGCAAATTCTTTCATCCTTTTTGATACTGAGATCGTTAAAGGTCTTTATCGGCGAGGACTAGTATATTTTGATGTGCCTGTTTTCTCCGATGATCGTTTCAAAGGTATTTCTCTTGTCTAATTTACAAAAACTAAAAATGGAATTTGTTCTGTTTGAAATACTTCAAATCTGGTTTCCTTATGCAAAGATCAGCTTATCAGTTAAGGGATGTTTCTACCTGTTTGTTAATGTAAGTTCTATCTATTGTTGAAGTCAAAGAAATGATTCTAGTGAGCCTGTTATCCCAAATCACGTGAGATTTTGACCCTTAGGTTTATGCATTTTTCCCTCCAAAGGCTGCCACTTCTACTCGCTTGGTCACACAGTTTAATAAGACCAGCTGTCTTTGACTATCCAAGAAACTTTACAATGAGATTATGTGCTGATGTTATGTTGCTGTACGTTCCTTATTCTTTTAGCTTTTTAACTGTCACATTGTTATCAGTTTCCAGGCTTGAAGGATTTGTTTCAAATAGGGAGCAATCATATGAAGATCCAATTGAAGAGTAAGACTGCTGCATTAAGGAAACTTGTCTTGTTTCATTTAGACATTGATTTTTATTTTTTTAGAACTCCAGATCATGATATTCATTCGCTTTGTGACCAGGTTGCTTTATGCTGTTTTTGTCGTCTCAAATGAGAATTCAACTGTTGCTGAATTGGCTGCAACATTACAGGCTGATCTTTCACCGCTGCAGGCTGCTGCATCTTTTGCTTGCCGGCTAGGATGGGCTGAGAAGTTAATTGATCCAGCATCTATCCTTCAAGATCCAAATGTTCCAAGCTCTCCAAAAAGTTTACTTGGGGACGATGATGATAGTTCTAGTTCTTTTATCGGTTCTGAAAATATATCCAATGAGAGTAGTTCTCTTCAGCAAGAAGACGTTACGTGGGCGGAGAATTCTGTACGGGCTTTAGGTTATCTTCGTGTTGCTTTCGTGGTTGATGCTAATATAACAAGTTATCTAATGATGGGATCAGTTTCACCAGGTTCATCTGTCTTTTCTCTTTCTTCTATTATTTTTTTCTCTCCATTCACTTATTCTTTCTTATTACAAACTTAGTGCCGTACCTGCAATTTTTTGTGTTTCACAGGTCTGAAGTCTCATGCTGTGACTCTTTACGAAGCGGGAAAATTAGGTCATGCATACATTGATGATCTTTGCAAGGATCTTAGCACATTGGAAGGAGCGAAATTTGAGGGAGAACTACAGGAATTCGCCAACCATGCATTCAGCCTACGCTGTGTCCTACAGTGCCTGAGCTCTGGTGGAGTGATTGATGAAAGTGACAAGATAGACATGGTGTCAAGTGGTGAGGGGGCTGTTCCTTTGGTTGCTGACACTTCCTTTCCTGATGAATCAGGAGATCCTATTATTAGTGACAACGAATCTGGTAACCTAGATATACCGAAAGAGAAGAGTGATTCTTCTGGTGATCCAACTGGAAACATGGCTAACGATGATGCATCTGTTTCTTCTTCTTCTGGAGGGAATGTCTGTATTGCGGATTCTTGTACTAATGTTGCCACTGATAGTACTGATAAGCAAGTACCTAGCGAAGGACTAGATGCAGAAAGCGGTGTGTTAAAGAAGCAGAAAAGATATCGAGTCGATGTTCTTCGTTGTGAAAGCTTGGCTGCTCTTTCACCTGTAACTTTAGAGCGCTTGTTTCTTCGTGACTATGACATTGTGGTATCTATGGTACCGCTTCCACCTTCATCGGTCTTGCCAGGACCAAAGGGACCGGTGCATTTTGGCCCCCCTTGTCACTCCTCAATGACTCCCTGGATGAGATTGGTCTTATATTCTGCTGCAGCTAGTGGGCCTCTGTCAGTTGTTCTGATGAAAGGACAATGCTTAAGATTGCTTCCAGCCCCATTAGCTGGTTGTGAGAAAGCACTAATTTGGTCTTGGGATGGATCAACAGTTGGGGGTTTGGGCGGAAAATTTGAAGGCAATTTAGTCGAAGGCAGTATTCTTCTACATTGTTTAAATTCACTTCTCAAATACTCAGCTGTACTGGTGCAACCTCTTAGTAAGGATGACCTTGATGTGAAAGGTAAAACAGTAACTTTGGATGTTCCATTGCCCTTGACAAATTCAGATGGCTCAGCAGCTCGCGTAGGCGAGGAAATGGGATTAAGCTTGGAAGAAGGAGAAATCTTAGACAAAATGTTGAAGCATCTTGCAAGTAAACTAAATCTCTGGACAATAGGTTACATACGTGTGCTAAGACTATCCAAAGAAAATAACCAGGACGGAAATTTACCTGACACTGACAAATACGAATGGGTCCCATTAAGTGTAGAGTTTGGAATCCCGCTATTTAGTCCAAAATTATGCAATTTAATGTGTAAAAGAGTGATTTCTTCCAAGTTGCTTCAAACTGATTCTTTTTCTGAGCACCATGATGCAATGCAAGGCATAAGGAAAGGGCTGCGTGATGCATGCGCCGAATATCATGCTACAGGGCCCACCGCAAGACTTCTTTACCAAAAAGATCAACCTAAAGATTTATCTCGTCAACTTATGAACTATGCCAGTGGAAGGTGGAACCCACTTGTTGATCCTTCTTCTCCTATTTCTGGGGCCTTGAGCGAGCACCAAAGGATAAAGCTTGCCAACCGGCATCGCTGCCGTACAGAAGTCCTGAGTTTTGATGGCAACATCTTGAGGTGCGTTAGTTTTGCATTGTTCTTTTATGGATTTTTTGCCACATGCAAATGCAATGCCAAAAGTAAGGCATCTTCAGTTCCTGGTACTTCCAGAGGCTCATCGCATATCTAGGAACATAAGTTTAGGCCACACAACTGCTGCCATGGAACCCTTTTGAAGCTGTGATTCTGAACTGCACGAGCACTTTTAACTGAGAAGCTGGGGGCAGGGATCCATTTCAGTGATCTTCCTTCTTCCTGAATAAACTCCGTGACAAACAACATTCACAAATCTTTACCTTTCTACTCCCCATTTCATATCTCTAGGCTTCCGTCTTGCCATTTTCAGGAATCCCGAAACAACAGCCTCATCCCGCAACTTATAGCCTTTTCTTCAGTCTGGCTGCTTTCTAGATCCGAAACCAGTTCCTACTACCTTTGTCATGTGGGGGTGGGGGAGGGGGAGGGGGGCGATTTTCTCAATATACTGTGCTGTATTGAATCAACTGAACGATACGTTGCTTATCGTTGCATTTCATATGTGATCATAGTATAAAAGTGTCTCTTCCTTATTTTGCTATCATGTCATAGACAATGTTCTTTTGTATAAGATGATGACATCAATGACAGAAATCGTAAAATTTTTGCTGTCTTGTACTAATGTTGCTTTTAATTTTGTGAACTTTGCGTTAAAGTTAAGTGATTTTGCAGATCATATGCTCTGACTCCTGTTTACGAAGCTGCTTCTCGTCCTGTTGAAGAATCCCCCTCTTTAAGCACCACAAAAAGGGATTTGGATGATTCTGACAGTAAAGAAGTAATTCTACCTGGTGTAAATCTTCTTTTCGATGGATCACAGCTGTGTCCTTTCGATATATGTGCATGTCTGCAAGCTCGTCAACCTGTCTCTTTGATTGCTGAAGCCTCAATAGCATCGGCTGGGTTTTAATAAAATGCATTGTTGGGAGCTTTTGAATTTCTCTCAATTTTTTTCTGATGGAAGTATCAACTGCCTCATGTGGTCATCTCTGCTATGGGTTTCTTGATTCTGTATTCTGGACCTGAGCATGTTTCTACTTATCTCAAGGTAAGAAGCAGAAATGTCTCTCATTTTGCCCATGGTGTCTAAACCTCAAAAGGTGCTACTTTTCATCTGTTAGATGTCAACCCATTTAGATTACGGTTTTAACAGTCTTTCTAAAATTCCATTGCATAGTACTACATTCACTAACATGCATGCTTTTCTGTATCGGTGCTGGGAGGATACTTTGTAATTCATATAGTGATTCGCTATGAATGACCCGTTTCTAGTTGGTCACTGAAATAAACTTTTTATTGACTTGATTGTTCTAATTATAAGGACCTTCATTTGTCAAATGATTTTTCTTGTAGTGTCTGTTATAGTTGTGTAGATCCTATAGATGAGAAGATGAAGGAGTCAAGATTAAGATAGTATGAGTTTATAAAAAGGCGTCCTGCAAATGCATCTGTTAGGCGGTGCGAGATAATAAATGAGGTGCATGTTAAACGTGGGAAAGGAAGACCAAAGAAGACATTGAGAGAGACAATAAATATATAACTTATATAACAATTGGGGAGCATATGATCGGTGATAGAGCATAGTAGATGCATTTGATTCATTTAAGTGAGAATTTTTGATAATTAGGACGGTATCATGGTTGAGATGATATAATATTTTTTAAAGAGACGTAGGATGGTAGGATTTAGGCTACGACTAGATAAAATAAAATAAAATAAATATAGGAAACGAGAAACGATTGATCTATATACCCGATTCCAGATAATAGGAAAAAAAGTTTGAGTGTTGTTGCAATCGGTTATATCTGTCTACCGTTTCTAAATAAACAACTAATAATTGTGATGATAAAGCAATAAATGAGTTAGACATGTTTTGGCTCAGGACATCCACACTATTCTTTCTGTCGTATTCTTTCTTTCTGAAAAGAAAGCAAGACTCTTAGGATCAAGAAAGAAAAAACTTCCTAATCTGGTGCCCTCAGCAGGGTGATTTATGTTTGTTGTTATGGCTTTCTTCGGTTTCCATTTCCAGTGGAGTTATGGTCATACTTTCTTTGATTTTAGAATATGATTGAATAAAGCAAAATGACTCACTAAATTAGTTGTGCTTCTTATATTGCGAAGTAGCAATTGATCGATAAAGCTTCACACAATTTTCATTATGGATCATCGGGAAACGACATTATCATCGGGAAACGACATTTTTGTGTTTCTAATGTATGTGTATGGTTATGTACATTCGACCCTCATATCCCGTCGTAAACGGGAGCTTCTAAGACAATGGAGTAATGTTGTTGTTCTGGCTTTCTTCCTTTATGTTCGTTTTTTCGCCTTTTGATGCACCTTGCCAAATATCGTTGTATGCTTATCTTCTCGTGGTGTTTGCAGGTAGTGATTTCTTATGTCCACTTGTGTTGATATTGGTTTGGTTCGTGCGGACGCCATTATACCTAAGGAACTATTGCATATTCTCTGTTTGCTATTCTTCCAGGCAGTGTACATTTTCTTTGAACACACTAGTGTTCATGCATATTCTTTTGGACGTGGGATTTCACCTATTGTAGGTGTAATTACCTGAAATTTCACTTTGATGAAGAAAATTTTTGTAGCAACTCTGGTAGGATCGGTCAATATAAGATGTCTTTAAATTATTCGGGGTACATTTGATCGACATGTATCTTGAATAGAAAAATCTTATTAAGAAGATGAAACTGTTTATAACAGTTATATTAAACGTTATGTTCGCAGATAGAATCAAACGTTATGTTAGGGAAGGTTTCCGTACAATACCAATTCTGTAAGTCTTTAGTAAACAGAACTAAACGTACGTTAGTGAATACTAACACCAAGTCGAGCTAAGTGATAAATGTTGAGATGGAGGAGCGTCGGCAATCCATTCAGTCCTTCTTTCACCAAGAAGTATCGTTCCCCTTTTTGCTGCTAAAAGCCCCCCCCCCCCCACCCCCCACCCCCAAAACAGATCTCATCTCCTCTAGACATTTTGAAACTGTGACTAAGCCGTAGTCATTCTATGTATTGTTTGCCTGTCGTTCGTAACCCTAGCGATATCTTTTTCTATCGTTCGGATATACTGGATATGATTGATTGATTGAACTAAGTCGCCGTAGTCATAACCCAAAAAGAACCCTATCAAACTGTAACATAACTATAAACTTTATAATCTATGTTACGGTTTATGATTTTCCAACCCAAACAAAAAACGCCATAAAATTGGTTGGTAAAACGTGGTTTTAAATTGCAGGAAAAAAATATAAGCCGTGGTTTTTTAGTAATCTTTTCAATTTTTTATATATTGGATAGTTTTTTACTAGTTTTTTTAGTGTAGATTTATTAACTCTAACGAATAAATTTTAGTTTTTAAACTATTTAGTCATCAAAGTTAACATCAACTCTTTTTTTTTTCTTTTTTTTCCTTCTTTTCCTTTATAATCTGGTCTACTAATTCTTATGTTACAAAACATTGTACTGGTTAGTCATTAGTAAAATAATAACAATGACATTTATGTTTGGATACCACATGTCTAAAATAGAATGTGTCTCATCTGTATCACTTGTTATCATCTCATTTATCAATGATTATATTTTAGGTAAGACACATTGCATTTGAAGGGTGGTCCTTCATATACGATTGAGTAATGTTTAAAACAAGCTATTTGAAACATTTTTTTATATAGACCAATAAGAAGACAATAGAAGATGTTAAAAAAATGTATTTCTTTTCTGACTTTTTTCTATTTTTATTTGTCATTCGCGTATGTATTTAAAAAAATGTTCTAAATAGTGTTATTAGTTTCACTTGGGACCATATTATAATGATTATTTCTAACTTTAATTGTAATGTTGATTGGATTTAGTTTTGTTAAATTCTGTAACTTGCTAAAGTCGATATGCTCAATTATCATTTTAAGTAGTATAATATTTAATATGGTAGTAATTTTAATCGTTTCAATTGTTTTTTAAGACAGAATAATATATTTTTATAATAGTGTTACTATTTATGCAAAAATTAATTCTCGTGAAAAATATAAAAGATAAAAAAAACTGAATAAAAATTTAAAAGTGTCCTTCCATTGATAATTTCTAGGAAGAATGCGTTGCCAAACAGACTTTGGATTCCTCATCCAAATTTCCTAATCTCATCGCACACCTCAAGATAGGTAACAGGACGGTGAGGCTAGATGAGAGTCATCTGAATTTTGTCTCATCATTTTTGTTACCACGTGTCGTGCGGTGTAGGGGATAGGATCACCGCATCGTAAGGGGAATGCGGTGACGCGTGACCGCGCGACACGTGACAGCAAAGGGGGTGGTGAGACTAGATGAGGGTCACTCTCATCTAGCCTCATCACCCCTTTGGTGCCATGTGTCGCGTGGTCACAAAAGGAATAAAAAAAATAGAGTGAGAAGATGTCAACCCGTGCTGTATGATAGAGTGAGGGAATTTGGAACGAGAGAATCCGTATCTCAAACAACACCGATCACCTCTCTCTTCCTAAAACTCCACGTCAGCCATTTATGATCATCAACACACCTGTAAGCCTAGAAAAGTTCTACGCGGGAACCGACCCGTTTCTCCTACCTGCACCGCTCCATTGCCCTTAAAACATAAAAAAAACGCTTAGCCAATTTTTCCCCACTTTATATACATCCCTTCCCCTCCCTCTTTCTCCTTCAATTCAAAGATTTTCTTTAAACCCACCGACCTTTGATTGTCTTGCATCCTTTTCTCTCTCATTTACACTTTATTTTCTTTTCAGAGAGAAAATCCATGGCTCAAACAAGATTACTTTTGGCTTTGTCTCTGGCCTTGGTGGTCGGATCTGCTTTAGCACAATCACCGGCAGCGTCTCCAAAGTCATCCCCGACAGCCGCACCTGTGGCGTCACCTCCTAGAACAGTCCCCGTTCCTGCTCTATCGCCGACCGTATCTCCAGTTTCTGCTCCCGGTGTTTCACCGATGGCATCTCCCCCGGCTCCTCCTACAGCACCAACACCGTCTTCCTCCACCGCAAATCCTCCCTCCATCGGTGCTAATCCTGCCGGTGCTCCTACGACTAACGCTCCTCCTAACGGTGCTGCTTTGAACGGAGTCACCGCCGCCGGATCTTTCGGTGTAGCTGTCTTTGCTGCGGCTTTGTTGATTTAGATATTTTTGATTAATTTACTCCAGCACTTGATTAGTCCTTGAGGTTTGTTCATGTCGTTATTTACCAGGCTTTATGGTTAGGTGTTATTTTAGTATATTAGATGTTTAATTACATATTCACGGTGGTTGTGATGGTGGTTGATCTCACTGTTTATTAGTTGTTACATTATTTGGATTCACCGGATGTTATTATATGCTTATAGTTATATCATTTTTATATTAAATTTATTGTTAATGTCTGTGTTATTAGCCTTCAAAATTCAACTGTACCTATTCCCTTCCCCTACTACAAGAACAACATTACCGCATCCCAGGAGAGGCTCCCGTCTATGGAGGGCGGATGTACGCAACCATACTCGTGGTTGTTTTTCGATGATCCATAATGATGCGTTAAGATATGTCGATCAACTGCTGCTTCACAGTATAAGAGGTGCGACTAATTTATTAAGTTATTTTGTTTTGGTCCATCATATATTCCAAAATAGGCTGTGTCTTTGAATCTATTGGAATTTGGAACTACCCTCTTCCCTTCCTCTAATGTACTTTATTTCTCCCACAAATTTTGCACGACTCCTCTCTCCTACATGGTCATAGTTGGCTTGCTGGGTTTAAATTCTCAAAACTATTGTTATAGTTCGTTTATTTAATTACACATTTGAGTGTCATAGTTGGCTTACGTGGTTTAAAGGGTTGGCTTACCTAGGGTAATTTACACATTTTGAAACAGGTATGTGTTAAATAAAACCTTCACAAGATGAACTTTATGAAAATAAGAGCGGTTTGCAATTTTTGTTTTGATGGGACTTTCGGATTCAATAGAAGAGAAAAGAGAGACAAATAAGAGGGTGATGCAACTTTTTGTTGGTTATGGAGAACGAGTAAGATAGTTTGGCTCATTCGGTATTCGGGTTATAAAATTATATGTTAAAACATTATGATATAAATACTAACTAGAACTTGTAAGATGGTGGTGAAGTGTCTTCTGTTATAGCTCAATTGGTACTCGGGTTGAGATTTGCTTCAAGAGTTCAAGAGTTTGAATCTAGAGGCATACACAGTGTGTGTGTTCTATTGCTGTTAGGCCGAAAGCTTGGTTTGCGGGAGACAACTTGCGTGGGTCATTGTGTAAGTTCTAATCCAATTTAGGAGACTGTTGTATTCTGGATTTGCATCCTACACAATGCCACTTGTTGGGCTCTGGATTTGCACCCTACACAATGCCACTTGGGCCTCAGGCGGTGAGAACCTTCGGCCCAGCACTGGTGGGACACCTTGCGTGGGTCACTGTGTAAGTTTTCATCTAACTTAGAGGACTGTTGGGTTCTGGATTTGTATCCTACACAATGTCACTTGTTGGGTTCTGGATTTGTATCCTACACAATGTCACTTGGGCCTCATGCGGTGAGAACCTTCGGCCCAACACTGGTGGGACACCTTGCGTAGCTCACTGTGTAAGTTTTCATCTAACTTAGAAGACTGTTGGGTTCCTGATTTACCCATCCATAATGGTATTTGGGCAAGGGAATACTATTTTGTTTCAAGACGGTGGTGAAGTGGAGGTGTCAGTATCACGAGGTGATAACAGCTGTTAATGGAACCTTATGGCACAGAACGCCATGTGCATTTGCTGATGCGCTCCAGCCGTCAGGCCGCAAAAGAGGGTTGTCTTATCTGATATAAATGGAAAAGCTAAAGCAAAATACCAAACGGCTAATTTATTAGTTATACCCAATGTAAAGGAAAAACAACAGCAAATATCATTTGACATTCTTTACCACAGAACGTTTGCAAATTGCAAAAGCAAGACATTACGCTGCACGACACAATGAGGTCGACAAGAATGTCGTATAGAAGATGAAATATAGCCGAATACGAGGTTGAGTAACAATGGGGGCGTCAGGTTTTAGAGCACAGTTCAGTTGGTATTCGGATTGAAGTTTGTTCTAATAGGTCAAGAATTCGATTCCAGGGACACACACAGTGTGAGTATTCCTCTGCTGCTAGGCTGAAGACTTGCTTTGCAAAGAGACATTTTGTGTGAGTCATGTGTAAGATTTCACCTAATTTAGGAGGTTGGTGAGCTTTTAATTTGCATTTTTTACACATATTTCTTATAGCTGGAACGGTGGAGACCTCCAGGACGAGGAATTTCACATTTTGCTCCGACAAGAGTGGCCAGGCTCTTGGATTCATTGTCTTGGGTCGTGGATCTTTGGGAAAGTGGAGCATAATACTCCAATCTGGTCCCGAGATCAAAGTTGTTGCACATGCATTCATGTGCCCACGCCTATGGGTTATAATGTTTTACAATGTAAACACCGTAACCATTAATTTATTGGTGTGAAGTATATTTTACCAAAGGATGGGCGTGACACATATATAACTGAAGGAAGATACAACCATATAATCTTTATACGTGAAAGGTTTAAGATAAATATTGTTATTTATAAAGACCAAAAGTAATTTTTAGTGTTTACATTATTTTTAATGAATGTATTTTTTTAAACTGTTCATTATTCTAAGGATGTTACAAAACTTCTCCAACTCATAAACAAAGAGAGTCGGAAAATTGCAACATAGGCGATAAGAATGTTTTCTGCAAAATTTATGTTGGGCAAGTAATTTGTGACACGATTTGAAAACACAAAACTAACTTATATGCATATTTTGGATTTGGATATAACTTTTGTATATTTTGGCCAAAATTGAATCGAACGGAAACTGTGCACCAACGCTTGTGATAAGTCACATATTAATATATTCCATTGATATGCATATGTGTTTATAGTTTTCTCAAGTACATTTTGCATTGTTTTGCGACTGTTGGCATCTTTATATTATTTTCTTTGGGTTTGCACTTTCGGTACGCACTGCTGTTCTTTTAGTTGTTTTTCATATATTCTTTTGGAAGCTATGTGAAACAAGAAGCGAATACAAAAGAAAATGGAAAAGCCAAAAAATGAAGAAAAGCATGGTCATGTTTAGATCAACCCAAATGTTGGCTCATCAACATGGTTGATCATCGAAAATGAACAATTTAACTAATAAAAAACGACAAAACTAAACATGACTTATCAACCTGACCTAAACATGAGTCAACGCGTTAACTTGAAATATTTTGAATTTCTAAGTTGACTGATCAATCTGAACACAACCGCCAAATCTAACAAGTTCAGTTTGGGGTCTAGAAGCATGATGCAGAAGATGCAGAGACGTCCATTCCATGCTTCATTCTTTAGACACACTGCCAGAAAGCTTCAAACACACCCTTAAAATGCACCCTGTCGTTAATTTTTGAACCTCATAGCTAATATTCCTGAAAGGTTATTACTCAAAATTGTATCACCACATGTCCAATCATGAATAGGGCCTTTAAAATTATTGTTACTAGGAACACAGAGATTTTGCTGAAGAGGGTGTGAGAGAGTAAACAGGCATTTGTAAGGAGGACAACTTTTTCTATCTCTTGTGCATTCTAGCTTCAGGAGAGCACTGGTGCAAGGGAGACAAAGGCCGTCTTGTCGAATCATTGTCAGAGGAGACGATTTTCTTCTCAATAGGACTGCTCATCTTGGAGTTACTAGACTTTCTCTTGTTCCCCTGCAGGCAAATTTCATATTGTAAAGCATAAGCAGGCGAGCGATTTAGGTGGGTATAGTTGCGTACATCCGACCCCCCATGCCCCGCCATAGGCGGGAGCCTCTAAGGCAATAGGTAATGTTGTTGTTGTAGTATAAATAGCAAACCCAAGAAAAGAAAGGAACAAAAACTCATAAATTTGACTCCAAATGACTGCTTTACCTTGGCAGAGGGGCCACTGGATTTTTTTTCACCAGAACCTGGAGTATGACTATCTCTATGCAATTGTCTCAACAACTTCTTGTTCTCCATGTCTAGCACATTGTTTTCCTTAAACAACACTTTCACCTGAGTGGAATGAGCTGCTTAAATACAATAGCTAACATAAAAAATTGGACAATCCTTGGGTGTCATGTTCTTACCTCTTCTTCTGCTGTGTGGAGGTTGATCCTTAGATGTTCTTTATCTTTCTCCAGAGCCTTGGCTTCAGCAAATAATGCTAGTACTTTCTGAGTGAATGGCCGCAATCTGCAAAACATAAGAAAACATTGCAACTAAGTAAAATTGTCTGGGCAGCATGAGTGTCATCCATACAAATATTTACGCAAAAGAGAAAGACTGATATGAATTTCACCTGTTCCATGATTTCAGCATCTCTTGACAAACTTCTATTCTGCAATTGGCCTCTAAAAGTTGATGTGCTATTGTTGCAACCTCATCTTTCCCAAATGCAGTTAACAAAGATTCCAGTAAGATCCGTTCACTTACTGTTTCTTCGGTTGATGCTTCAACCTTGAGGCGTATAGACATGGTGAAAGTATAATCAAAATATGGCATTAATCTCATAGTGACATTACCATCTTAGAATAAACTACAAGACAAGTGAAAACTCAAAACAGAAAATGCAAAAATAAAAATATCTGCAGAACGCAGAAAATCTATGAGCCATGTAGAAGAACTTCTATCTCAGCACATCTAAGTATTTCAACGGAATACTACTAATAATCTGCAAAAGATTATGCACAGAGAGAAAAAAAAAGGCAATATTCACCTTCAACTTTCCAATTTAATGTCTTTTTTGGGTGTTAGAATAATTCATTAGAGTGTCAAATCATGTAAAAAGACAATGATCAGTGCCTTTTCAGTTACAGCAAAGTTGATTTGCACTGCATTTTACTTCAGTAAGGCAATCATCAGACCCTTTGCTTCAACAAGGAAAAGAAGGTAAGGTACTTTGCTTCAACGGTTCAACCAGTTCAATAAGAAAACAGGTAATGCGCTCAAGCCTATCCGATCTGCATCAAGCAGCTTGCCTTCGCACAGATACTTCCCCTCCACCAATTCATGTGAACTTGCTAAACAGCTTTAACAGTGGAATGTCTTCTTTTTCTAACATCGCTGTGGCTTGAATTATATAGACACATATACCACAGAGATTTAAAGACCAAGCTCATGGAACAAAGATGGAATTGTTTAACATACCCAGTGAAATACCAACAAATGAAACAGTCACCTAGAGTTAGGATTTATTAACCATAATAACAAGCAGGATTCCGGATTCGACAACCAGTAGCAATAAATTATACACTTGCACTAATCCAAGTCATCTCTGTCATGTTCTATAGAAGTAGTTTCTAGCCAATCCAATTTTCTTTTTAGCATCCTTTGTCACCCTCTAACATACCCTAAACTTGGTATACCACCCAAAATTTAGGAAATAAATAGCATAACCAATTCCTGTCACACTAAAAAAGTGGTAAGAGTAAAAAAAAAATTAAATAATAATAACTAATCTTCTGGTCAAATGATAAAACAGTGTTTAGGATAAAATGATACCGACTGTCCTTCATGTTGTTGCTTATAAAATTGCACTTCCTCAGATATCCTCTGCACCTCGTCTTCTAACTCCTGAACACGAATCTCCAGCTTTTTCGCCCTCCCATCAGCCTCATTCCCAAAATCCATCAAAGCCTCGCGATCATGATCATACAAGGAACACTCCTTCTCCCATCTCTTGCACTGTTCCAACAGATTTGTACACTCCACAGCCAACTTCTGATTCTCATCAACGAACTTCTTCAACGCTTGAGCGTTCAAAGTAGCCTCCGACTAAAATCAGGGGGAAAAAGAAAATTAAAAAGTATATTAAATAATAAAATTTTGAGAAAAGGGACGTAAAGGTGGAAAGATGAGATTTTTTACGAACCCTAGTGCGGTCAATGATGTCGTCTTTTTCTTTAAGTTTCGATTGCAGAAGAAAGTACTGATTCTGGAGATGGTGCTTTGCTTCTTCGGCAGCGCGGAGCTTTAACTGGAGAGTATGGGTCGAGACCGGGAGACCCAAGCTGTGATCAATTGATTCTCGTATATAATCTTCTGATTCCTCTGAAAGCCCCATTCTTGGATTTACTTTCCACAAAATCCAAAATATTAGAGAGGTGAATTTCTAATCGAAATCAATTTTATTGAAGGTTAAAGAACCCTCGGGTTCTTGGAAGAGGGGGCGAAGCGAGAGGTTTGGGTCCGAAATCTGGAGACCATACAAATTTGAAATTGGATCAAAAGGATAGCCGTTAGAGATTAACTTTTGCTGTATATGCTGCACCCTGCGGTGCGGCTGTGGGATGTCGTCCACGTGGCTAGATCTGAGGGAACTATTTATGGAATTACCAAAAGGTGAAATCCCAAATGCGGAGCCTACCTCACCTATAACCATAGCTCCAAGAAGAATGTGTAGAGGATGTAAATCAAGAGCTCAGCAGGTTTTTAGGTTGGGTGAGATCTTATGCAGTTATCCGTGTCCTGCTACAAACCAGACATTCGGTTTAGCAGCGCGCATCCCTAGAATCGAACTATTGATCTTTTGGAGCAAATCTCAATCTGAATACCAACTAGACTATGACATATGAGCTTTAATTACTATGACATATGAGCTGTAAGTTATTGTTATTAGATCGTGACTGATTTATTATTGAATTGTGGTGTCATGAAAGCAATATTTTCACATATTATCACTGATATTCATGTTGAAAATCAGCTTTGGACCTTTCCTAACTGATGTTCAAGCATATAAGCATATTTAAAGTCGTAGTTGCTTTTAAACTATTTATATTTTCGAAGCACAGGAGGCGAGTAAAATTAAGAAAACGAAAAAAAAAAAGGAAAAAGGACCCACCAATTTCCACTAGGCTGGAGACTAGCCGAACCAAGCTAAACAGTGAGTTTTTAAATTTGGATTTATTTAGGTAAACAAATAGTTTGGTTCGGCTTATTTGGTTTAACAAGTTTAAATTTTTATTTGAGTTCGGCTCGAAAACGTTATAACTCTATAAACGAGCTGAACAGTTCGTAAACAGTTCTAATTATGTGTTCAAACTCAGCTCGTTTAATTAAAATTAACAAACAAACTCGAACGAAATACAAGTCAAACTCAAACGGTTTGCGAACATTTTAGTTCATTTAACACCTCTAATTTCATAGTTCGTGCACCCGTAACGCCTTCGTGATGACATCCAGCTGGTTGATACTCATGAAAATGAGTCTGCTTTGCATCCCATGTAAAAAGAAAAGACAACCAAAATACCCAATGTTTCGTGGTCGACATCACTACCTCCATCTAATAGACCAGTTTTAATTTACATCATCCACGGAGTTTTTTAAAGTTAGAAAGATGAGCGCATGACTTTTTGCTCTCCAAGGTTTGCTCTCCAAGAATAAGTGTGATGGAGATGACAGAAATTTAAGGTACGATGGACCCAGGAGGCGAGTAAACCCAAACTCATTACCAGATATATTCTTAGCTCCGACAATCAGTGGTCTGGATTTTGGTGATTGTGTATAGATTCTGCCCTCCTTTTATTATTCCGTGATGCTACAAATACTGTCATTTGTTTTCAACTAACTCCGCAGTAAAGCTTCTTTTTTAACCTGAAAACCCAAGGTTCTCTTCTTTGTGAAATCGGTGCAGTAATGTCAGTTTCCTTCAGTCTCTCTTCTCAAGCTATTTGGGTCTTCCTTATTAATCTATATCTAGCTGTGTGGTCAGTTTAATAGTAGGTGGACGGAGAGTGTCGAGGGAAAGAAAATTTAAGTAACTACTTGAATAAAATATAGAACAATCAAGAGTGAATGATAAACTATATGTTCTACAAGTGTTGCATTAAAAATTTAAAAAAAAAAACACAATAAAAAAAGTAAAAGAGTTGAGGAAGTGTCGTTAATCAGATGTAGGAATCAAATAGGATGCCGTTAAACCTCTAATTTGCATTTTTTACAGAGTTATTAGGGACTGAAACGATGGAATTATACGAGACCGGAGTTATTAGTCTTTTGCTCTAGATGTAAGAATCAAATAGTCATGTTTGACGATTTCTTAGTTTAATAGTACTTTTTAAACAAGCATCTTTAATTCGCAAAGGCAAACAAGCATCTTTGGCACATTCAACGGGAATTTTTTTTCTTGGTATACAATCTTTTGGCATTTTCACTGTAATTTTTTTCCTTTTCTTATGAAAAACAATTTTCTAGTTTGAGCATAATTTGTTGTTGAAATGTATACCATATCATCATTCTAATGATGTAACGTTTCTGCATTTAATTTATGATTTTTTACGTGTTTTCACGTCCGGTTGACCTTATTCACTTATGTAATTATGAAGATTTAACAAACATTCGTATATACATTCTCTTCTCTCTCCAGACCAAATATAGCGATAGCTTTTGATTTTGTTGCGCCATTACTGATAATAGTTATATATATATTCTTCTCTTCTTTTCCCCTTTCCCACCCCACCCCCTGGGGCTCCCTCACCTTGTAAAAGTCTTACTTGTAACAAATGTAAAAGTCTTACAAGGCATTTTGACAAAACCAAAATATTGAAACATCATTAACGTGCGGCAATTGTGTGTTCGACTTTTCTCATGAACAATCAAGTTCATGCATACTTACGTAATTGACCATAAAACGAGCAAGAATAGCAACACGTTCTGAAAGTTAAGTTCTGTTTGAAGAACATTTACTTTTACTTTCTTTCTCTCTTTCGTTATTGCATGTTTTGGCGTTGTTTTTTTTTTTTTCCTTTTTGCAATCATGGTTTCCTTTTTACAAGAATGTTTCTTATCAATTTGGGAAAAGCTTCAAAAGAGAAAATAGAAACCTTACCATTATCACTATGAATAATAAGGATAAACAAATTGAACGAAAATATGCAGAGTATGCTTCTTTTATCATCTAAAGTTTCTAGCAACATGTCAGAACTTTAGGAAAAAAATCTTGAGGGAATTTATCCATCGGATTTTTGTTTGAGATTTCCTTTTCAGCCGTCGAATCTTCTTTGGTGACATTTATAAGAATTAATTTTCATTTTCGTTTTATGTGTCAAGAGATCTTCTAGGGAACGCGGGATTAAATTATTTATAGTTTTATTCCTTTACAGAGAAAAAGAAAGGGGTTTTCAAATGTTTCAATACACATTTAATGTTTCACCTTATATGTTATACCTCTTTTGTCCAACTAATCTTTGTTTGATCTCATAATCTATAGCCACACAACATATCATTACAATTTAGGTTTAAGTTTCATTTCAAGGCACTAAAATTATAGTACTTGCTGAAGTATGAACAAATTACATGCTCCATATTTTGATTATATTTAACTAACCATATATAATGTACATAAAGGAAAATTTTCAATCTGATATACTAAATTTCAATATACAAAGAATAATATGATTCCTAGTCCTTCATAGACTGAGTTTGGTGTATAATTGATGTACAAATAACAACAAAAAGAATTACTTAAATGTTAATCAAGTCACCTAATGTCTCATGACTTGTGATTTTTTCTCAACTTTTAGTCTCTTCTGCTTCATCTTTGACAGATGCTTCCTTGGAAGTCCCAGTTTCTTCATCCACAATTGATTCCACAAAGTTTTCCACCTTTTCTTCCACTTCTTCAACCTAACCCAAATCAAAATAACCAACTATATTGAAATGTTCATAGACATTCTTCTCAATCAGAGGATTGGAAATGCATGGTTGGAGCTTAAACTTAGTCATATTCCTGCTTTATAACCTTAAGGTCACGTGTTCGAGCCGCTAAAACAGTCTCTTACACAAAGTGAAGTGTAAGACTGCGTAAATCAGAACGCAGAGCGATCCGGCCCCTCTTCGAATCCCGCACAAACGCGGGAGCCTAGTGCAATGAGAATGCTTTTTTTTTTTTATACAAATGTTGTATTATGTGTTACATTGTGAATGTCTATTTCGGTTTTCATTATTTTTTTAATCCTATATAAGGATGTTAAAATTTCAACCTATTTCTCTGATTGTTATTTGTATTCTAAATGTAGAGACCACTTGTGTTTAAAAGTATTTTACCAGACAAACACCTTGTGAAATGGTTGTCTTATGAAACATAATCATACATTCGTGTTTATGTGGCTAGCTAATCAAATAATATTTATTTATTGGAGTTGGAGTAGGAGGAGGATGTTTCCTTCTACGTGAGATAATCAATCTTTTGCTCTCACGTAAAGTTAAATCATTTAACGTAATTAAGCATATCCTTTTGTTATTGTTGTTTTTTTGGTTTGGGGGGGGGGGGGGAGAGGGGAGAGGGGGAGGGGGTGGAGAAACAAGTTGATTAGTTGTGTAATTTATATATATACAAATGGTAGTTAAACAAAGCAATTAGAGAGCATTATGCGTGACCTTGTCGATAAAATGACCGACTAATTCAGCGTCGGCGGCGGTTTGTTCTGCCAAATGTTCAACAAAAGTCGCAGCATCTTTGAACTTTCCTGCGGGAAGATCATCAGCTAATTCTTCCGCCACCTTTTCCACTTGCTCCGCCACCTTTTCCACCTCATCAGCTATGTGTTCCGCCGTCTCCACAACTGTTTCAACCTCGTCTAAAAGTTTAAGATTTTAGATATAACTTTTGGCCTAAAGAAATCTATAAAGAAATTTCATTAGTGGCTCGTTGGTGACATGAAGGTCTTACTTTTGAATTTCAGTAATGGGCCCCATTTGTTCGTCAAGAATGGTAGAACAACTGTTATTGCAATCCCAATAACCCAACCTTTCCAACTGCGACATGCAATACAAATTTGTGTAAATTGGTATAAATTTATATCAACTTATACGATTAGACCAGGTACGGTAATATCCTAATGAAAGTACTAAACTATCGCTAAGATCTGGAGAAGATGATAGATAGTCAAACGATACTTCTATCTCAGGGAATAGAGAGTTTACCCCAGTGAAACCGGGCTGATTACAAACGTGCAAGTAAATTACCTTGAACCTGAAGGGGATCCGGGGGGAAGGGGAACACCAGGTGGGATACTACAGGAGACGGCAAACTTGCTGGAATAAAAGAAACAAAAATGCTTAGTTTATCAAACAAAATTCATTTGAAACAATATATGGTTCCTAGAAGATACAGTTCTTTAAATTTTAATTTTAATGGAAGCTTTTACCTCTTGGTGTTATCATTTCTCTGCAACCTCCAGCTGATGATATTGAGACGAAAGAATCTTTGGCTGCAAGCAAAATCAAAAGGGTTCTGGCGATTTGGAAGGAGGATCGTTGACTTGTGGCAGGGATTGATCTGAGACCCTGTAAAATTGCACATAAACACTGAATTCATCACTTTGTATTCTATGTAAGACGTGGAATATCAACTTGAGAAGGGGTTAATGGAGCTTCTTCTGGAAAACAAATATATGGGTCGCTCGATGGAGCTGGGCTTATGTGGGAGTTTTTTTGTATAAACATATAAGGGAAGAGCAAATTTATACGATTTGAGATTATTGTGTATACATACATATACATATATATATATATATATATATACACACACACACACGTATAGACGTGAGATTACTTTGATCTGAGTTGACCATCAGGAAAGGGGGAGGAACTAAGTGGACAATGGACATATCAATATCACGGGGAAAATGCGTATACAATTAAAAGAACACGTGAAGCGAGCTACAAATTTAGGCTCGGTATAACATGGATTCTTAATTTGTCTTTACACTGTTCAAATTTTTTTGTTATTCTCTTTTTGTGAAAAAAATGTTTTTTTGTTAGCAAAATCATTTCACTACATTATTTTTTGGGGGGGTTGGGGGGGGGGGGTTGGGGGTTGTTGACCGTAGATCTAAAAAGAGGGACGCCGTACTACAATTGCATGTTAAATGACTAGCGTGGCATGTGAAGATATCATGGGAAGCAAATTTTCCATATTTCTCATAAAATACACTCAACTCATGACTTTTCTCCTTTTTTTTTTTCTATTCTTCTTACCGAACGAATTTAACCACCATAATATTGTCTCCACATAACTATTCATTAAATTCTTTTTATCAGTTTACATTGTAAACATATGCATTTAGATAACATAGTTACCGTAACTATAAATACGATTGCTAATATATAAAATTTTATTTTTCCTTTTTTTCAAATTATAACATTCTGTAGTAGCCGTAATTATGGTGAACAATAACTGCAGTTATGGTGTTAACTTATTAATGAGAAGACTCAGTTAAAGATATGTGGAGATATACTCTATGTTGCTGGTCTCGCACACAATGTATTACAGTGTAGTAGACACCGTAACACGGTGTGATATAAGGGGTCTGGCATGTTTTGTTAGTTAGTAACGGATGTTGATAAGCTTATCACTCTATTATAGTGTTGTATACACAGTAATATGATGTCTCTTGATTAAGGATAAAGTTGGAAAAAAAAATGGGTCATTTTAATATGTCTCATTGAAAGTCTTGTTCTCCAAGTGATACTGCCCTTCTTTTTTTTTTTGTAGTACGTTACAATTCAGTTTTTTTTTAAATACTTTTACATTTTTCAGTTTTTAATATTTCACAAGTTATAAACTTTTCTATAAACAACATTAAAGATTTTGAAAGAAAAGGTAGGACTGTGATAGCGTAACTGTACATAGAATCAATTTTATCTGTCTTTTTTTATCTTTATCATTCAAATATATGAAAAGATAACTTCTAAACTTGTAACATAGAAATGATTCTCTTTTAAAAGCTTATATATAGAATCCAAGTAGAACAACGTTCACATGAATTTAATGGCAATTATTACTTTACTATGATACAACAGTGATAAAATGTTATGAAAGAGATAATTTGTCACTCGTTCTTTTCTATACTTGGAAAATTTTGTACTTTTATTATTATTACTATTATTGTTGTTGTTGTTGTTGTTGTTATTATTATTATTATTTCATACAGCAAACGTTTTTTTTTGGTAAGAGTATTGCTTTGACGAGATTAAGACAAATCTTTACGCAAGATAATATTAGTGATTTTAAACTGATTTATTCATTTCATTTCCCTGAAAAACATAAAGCTACCTTCTCCACAGTTCTTTCTTTCTTTCAAATTCTCGACTTTAATTTCTTCAAAAGGTTGCCTAAAAGAATTTCTTCTATATGAGAAAACCAGACTTTTATTTTATTCCACACGTTATAAGGTAAAGTGGTAATTACAATTGCATTCCCATGTGAAACCGTTGACCGAGAAAGTTTTCCTTGATGAAAGCTATTGTTGTAATTTTCTTTGGTTAGAATATATCATCCTTTGAGTTTGTTGAACAACCTTTTATTTAATTGATTTTTTGGGAGAATATTTTGTGTTTTTGACCAATCGAATTGTTCTAGTAATGGTCAAACTGATGCTATAATTAAATGTTTTGTTCCAAACAATAAATGAATCGGAGGACCATGCACGCCAATATGCACCAACAACCGCCATACTCAATATATTCTCACGACAGTATATTTCAACGACAGTACACGTTATTGCTTGGGCCTGTAGAGGATGAGAGACACGCAAACAATAGTTCCACTCCAAGAGATAGAGAGTTTGTTTCCAGTGAGACCACCTTTTCTATATGTACATGCACAGTGTACTGGTGAAGAGATTTAGTAAACATAAATAGATAGCTTTCGATATTAAAATAGTCATAATCGTGTATATACATCAATAATGAAAGTAAAAAAAAAACAAGTAAGTGTAAAGAAATGAAATGAAATTTGTTTGTTAAATGATTGTCGGCTATGAAAGCTGTTTGCTTTCAAGAGCAAAACAAACTAAGAAACCAAGTAAATATGGAAAAATTGATGAAATAAAATCATACAAATGATGGTCTAAATTAATATTCAAATATAGAATATTAACATGATATCTCTATGTCTGGTTTAGGTGATATGGTTAGAGTTGCTAACGATCTGAGTCAAATTAAATTTTTTGTTTTGAATTGACATGTTCTAACATGGAACATCTACAAATCCGGATGGTGATCTCTTGAACATAAAATAAAATGCTCAACCTTAGTTCTGATCAAATCCAGAACTACTTACATTTGGCTCGATAATGTTCGAATAATTTCAAATGCATGCAAACTCGAATTAATTTCATGCTGTTTGATACTTCTCAGAAAAGTACACATATAAATTCAAACTCCACATTTAAAGAAACACATAATTATCTATGTAATTACAATTACATAACGAAAATGTATAAAATAATTAATTTTTTTATGTAATATGTATAATAATGTTTGATAAGCATTCGAGCTAAACCACAAAATACTCGAGTTGAGAAGAAAATCATTATTTTGGAGCAGTGTGGCATGTAAAACCCATAATAGCCTACCTCTGTATGATCATTGAGATTTGAGCTAGGAATTATGTGCATTAGTTTCTTGTTCACTATTCAACGAAATTGCTACCGATCATAGTTTTCCCTTGACGGTGATGAAGTGCAATTCGATGAGCGAGGACTCTAGGTTTTGCTAGCCAATGCATATTACTTGGCATTTGGTTGGCACTTGGGAATTGAATCAGAATCGGAATGAGTATGATAGGGAATGAGTTTGGAGGATATGAGTTTGGGGTTAAAATTGATAGTTGTTTGGTATTAAAGTGGGAATGAGAATAGTGACCGGTCGAAATAGCGGTCGCCGGCGGCGGCGGACGGCGTTGACCGGCGGCTCCCCATTCCCCCATTCCCACATTTTGATAGATAAGGGAGGGCCTAGTATATCAAAAAACGATATCCATTACCAAATAGTTGGATATCAAAATGAAATACATTCCCTCATTTACCTCAAACAAACAGCCGGAATGAGTTTAGATTCCTCCAAACCCATTCCCTCATTCCCATTTCCCCCAACCAAACGCTACCTTAGAGACTTACCAAGTAACTTTCCCCTTTGACTTTTTCATGCTAAACATGGTTTGAAATGACCAGAACTATGTGATCTATGGTGTGCAGGACTTACAGTTTGATCATTTGCTTGTAATGAATAAAAGCCCAATAACTGTATCAGCTACGAAATACTGCTTTTTCAGCTCTTTTCCGGACTTCGCGCAAACGCAAAAGTCTAGTGAACCGGGAATCGGCAATTTAGCAAAGCTAATGGAGTGTTTGCGTATTAAACATCATTCAGGTATATATGTGTTTTGGCATGGTTGGTTGGCAAAGTGAAGTGCAGCAGGAAAAAGTGGAAAACTTTGGTTTCATTTTTCCTTCCTGTTACTTCCAGTGGCCTGGTGATTAGCAAACAACTTCCCTGCATGGCTGTTTTAATTGTTTAATTTTACTAGGATCTAAATTCACTTTGCACTGTGACGTTCAAGTTCTATATATTTCCATGTATGGCAAAATGCTTACTAGAAAAAATATATATCTCATTTGCAGCTTCACCAGCACATACGCCAAAAAAAAAGGAAAAAGGAAAAATAATTGAGGTCAAACGTTTTGAATTACAGTATGACTGTTACACACTTAAATTTGCATCTCGACTTAGTTAAATGAAAGTTTTGTGCAAGCTTAGATTTAAATTGATACAGGAGAGGAAATAACACTTAAACAAGAAGCAATCATTAGTATTTTATTGTGCTAATATTGCTATTTTAAATTTTTTGTCTAAATAACCATACTTAACATGGTGTAACATATGTTTATCTTTATACTTATCGGTTGTCCATGTGAAATATTTCACAGAAACCATATTTTCCTGTCTGTCTCTTGCATAAAACTGTCCTTCATATGCATATATCATACAAGAAGAAAGGCTCCGCTCGTGCCTTCCACAAGTTAAGGCATAGTTACATTAATCTCTCATTTGACTTTTCTACTCCCCTTGTCACAAAAGATAAGTTCACTTTAACTTTTCAACATAGTGTATCACAAAATATAAGTTCACTTTGACTTTTCAACATAGTATAATTAAAGAGTCAAAATAAACTTATATATTTTTCGTCTTAAAGATATTCTCATAGCTGACTTTTCGTGCCATATACTCTTCTATTTCACACTCTCACCTTCCAAAAACAAAAAATTATATATTCCACAATGTTATACTAAAGCATAGAAGTGATCAGGAGCCCAAGTATAATAAGCCTGGTAGATGAAATGTCCATAACAGTTTTAGACTAAAAGACAAATAGTGTCATTTAGAAGGGAAACATTGTGAGTGCACCAACCTAACACTGATTGCTTATTCTACCCAGCTGATGCAGACCTATTACCAATCCTAAAGAAAATATTGCCTCTAAAAAACAGACAACAATAATCAAGCCGTGTATTCTGGCTTTGCCTTACATGTACTATGTACCTATTGAATATATTTCGTAATCTGAATTTATTGGGAAAGTGAACTAATTAAGACAATTCAGTAAAAGAAAAGGACTTAAAAAGGAGTCAATAAAGCAGCATTACGTAAATCATTGATTAGATAAAAGGAGTCCAAAGGTCAATATAAAGAAAATAAAAAAGATAAACCAACCTTCAGTCCCATAAAACTAATAAACAAATAAGACACAAATTGTATAATCGGACCTTGTACTTTTATACATTATGTCCTTGAATGCAGATTTCAAAAGACTGCCTTCTATTTCTCTTTCATTCTATTGTCAATCTATGTCATTGTTTAACATCATCTCTACTAAAATCCATATTAAAAGACCTTCCACCTGCAAGAGACTTCCGCGCTTGTACAGGGTTTGGAAGGAGGCCGCATCGCTTTGCAGGCTTTGGAACAAATGGTAAGGTTGTTCTTGTACAAAGTTTAACGTAAGGTTGTGTACATCACATCGCAATTTATTATTGATAATGTGTGTTAATAGTTGATACATACTGTATAACATTGCTTGTATTAGCAGGTAGACATTCATTATAAGCATTCTCCTTTCTTGTTGCTGTCAAACACCATCCATCTTAATTTGCTCAATGGTTCTCCCTTTTAGACTTCATCTCTTCACATTCAAGAAGATTAACAAGAAGATCAAAAGCCATATTCCCTTCTCTTTGATTTTTATTTGTTCCCTTCAATTACAAGTCCTTCACAAAGATCTCCATGAGGCAGAGGAAATTGTTTTCATTTTCTAAAAGTTTTTCCTGCGCTGATCTTTGCGGCTCAACCTGCGATCATGGCTGCTACTCATACTCGACTTCCTATCCAGTTCTACCACCCCCACCCCCACCTCTCCCACCTTCACTTAGTGGACATAATCCACACTTCTCGACCATTGCTTTAGTCATAATTAGTTTGTTTGGTAGTTGCTGCCTTCTGTTCGCGTTGATCACAGCAAAGAGATGTTGTAATTGCACCCGTTTTAGGCCACATCAAAGGCGGACTATCGCGGCCACAACAAATGATCATGATCAATTTTTAGATGAAAATCCCACAAGGATCATTGATCACCCCATTTGGTATATAAACACTATTGGTCTTAGGCCATCAATCATCAGTTCAATCGCGATTTTTAGCTACAAGAGAGGGGATAATTTGGTTGATTTGACAGAGTGCTCGGTTTGTTTAAATGAGTTCCAAAATGGTGAAACATTAAGGTTATTACCAAAATGTAACCATGCCTTTCATGTTGCATGTATTGATACTTGGTTAAGGTCTCATGTAAATTGTCCTGTTTGTCGTTCTTGCATTGTTTCAAATGTTATGGCCCCTGATCCTCTTGATCCAAATCGCGTAAATCCAAGTACTACAACAGTTCAAGATTCGGGTTCTGTGGAAGAAAATTCAAGCAATGGAGAATTGAACACTGTCAACCAAACAAGAAATGAGGTACTTTATCCATCTGGGGTAGGCACAGAAGAAGTTCTTGAATTTTCCTTGGTTCGCGCCGATGATCAGGAAGCTGAAATCGCAAGTAATAGTGGAGATCTTGAAAGCGTTGAGACATGTAAGTTACATGATCATTATTTGCGCGACATTAGTATAGTGAAGAATGGAAATTACGATATACTTCCTTGGAGAAGGTCTGTTTCAGCAGTGAATTCAACTGCTGAAAAATGTGGAGAATGTTTTGTGCATCCAAGACAAGAAGAGCAAAAGGGGTTTGACAATGGCCAAGGTGAAAGTTCTGGTTTGCAGGGGAGGGTTTGTGGTTCTCCAATTACAGAATGTCTTCACAAAAATCCGGTCCGGATGAAGAGGTCCTTCTCTCATTCAGGGAGACTACTTTTGTCAAGGCAACATTCAACTCCAAAGAGGAAGTCACCATTTCCCTTGTAAGTTAATGTAGCAATCCAAAGTCAACTTTTCAGGGAAGAAATTATGAGGGGAAGTTTCATTGTCTAAAAGATCAAAGGCTGAAGGTCTCATATGCTACAAGTTTTAGAAGTGATTGAACCAGAGCTCATTGTCTAGACTAAGGAGAGCTGTGCTATGTATTTGAAGTAGTCTGACCATAGAGCTCTGCTAATAGGACAGAATGGTGGTCTCATAAATTGTAAGTACCTAGAGTTGCAAGAAGATTGAATCCCCAATTTGGGAAGCCCCAACCATCCTTGCCCCTCTAAAATTTTGTGAAAGACGCAATTCAGACACACACCTTCTTTTGTGTAGGAGACCGTTGTAAAGTATATGTAAGAATCTAACGTGTTAACATTATAATGTATATTCATCAAATTCTAAAGTTTGTCTATTTTATCCAAAAAAATTACATTTTCACTTTATGTTGTTTGATGAATGATCTACTCATTTATTTTTGTAACTTTTAGATCCTTCGTGTTTTTGGACTAAATTAGTTTCACTAAATCAAATGTGTGAAATAGGGGTGAGCAACGGTCCGGTTTCGGTTCTGACGGTTCGGAAACCGTTAGAACCGGGAACCGTTTAGCATGTTATTTTTAGAACCGAACTGGAACCGCGAAACTGTGGAACCGTAGAACCGTGGAACCGTTTAAAACGGTTCGGTTCCGGTTCAGAACCGCGGAACCGCGAAAGAAAGAAAACAGTTTTTTTTTTTAAAAAAGAAACCAACTCCAGCAATAACTCACCCTTGACATTTGACAACACTCAACAGAACAAAACAAAAAATGAATGCATCAAACAACACATCAAAAGTAATAACTAATAAGCAAAAATAGATGTTAATTAAATGGCTAAATGCCCAGCTCGTATCATGTCAAGTCATACTATTTTTTTTTGTAAATCTGTCAAGTAATACTAATGATAGCAAGAAACAAAGTGAAACATTGTTCCATGTCATCATCAAAAAGTTAGAGATACATAGTTTCCATTCACTTCCATCATCAAAAAGTTAGTTGGATTTTGCATCCTTGAACTTAAAATTATCTCTGATGCAGGCATACAAGAAATAGGAAGGAAATCTTTACATAATTGATACTCGAGAAAATAAGATGCAACAATAAAATGCAGATTTAGAACTTCCTAATATAAAAATTTTTAACCATATGAGTCAGTTTTCATTTCACGCAACACAATGAGTCAATGGCGCAAGTTTTCCACTTTATTTTTTTTAAAAAAACTATTATTTGTTATTTATATTAATATTATTATTATACGGTTCGGTTCCGGTTCTAACGGTTTAGAGAAATTAGGAACCGAATTGGAACCGTGAAGCAGAAAAACGGTTCTGGAACCGAACCGTGAAACTTAAACGGTTCCAGTTCGGTTTAAAAACCATATTTTCGGTCCGGTTTCGGTCCGGTTTTACGGTTCCCAGTTTTTTTGCTCACCCCTGGTGTGAAATGACCCATATACCTTCCTTTTAAACACTCCATCCCATCCATCCATATTACCTTTCTTCCCCCTCCACGACCTCCTAACCTATTTCCGGCGCCCCACCATCGCCCCTCTCCCCCCCCCCCCCAAACTGCAAACTCCACGAAACACGTTCGTCCCTAATTCCGAAACCCTCCCTCCCCCATCCCATCGTCGTTAAACACGTCCATCCCCCACTGCAAGCACCCCTGCCTCCTTCAACTTCAAAATGTGTTCCTTTACTTCTATACCCGTTCCCCCGCGCCCACTCGATACCACCGTTTCATCGCCTTCTTGCTGCCAAAGGGTGCGCCCCCTCCTTTACTTCCGGGTGTCTTCAAGATTCTAGAGAATGAAATGAAGGAAGAGTTTCGAGCAAAATAGTGCAATCTATTGGTGGGTTTTGCTGCTAATGTTGGGGATTTCATATGAGAGAGAAGGGTGTGAAGTTTTTGGTTTTGAAATTGTCAGTGGTGGATTCATAGGGAGTAAGCAGGATTTGGCTTCACGAAGAAGACGATAGTGGAAGAAGAAGGGGGAAAGGAGCTGATCGCTGAGGAGTGTTGGGCCTGTTGGCCGGTGGTAGCGGGTGTGAAGATGGGGGGCAATGAGGGATGACTACGTTTGTTGGCGAAGCAGAGGGCCTTATGAGAAAAGCTCCGGGAAGAGAGCAGTGGGATTTAGGGATTGAGATGGAGGAGAAGAGAAGATGAATTGAACGGAGGAACAGTGTGATTGCTACTAGGCGGGGTTGGGGCAGTCAGAGATGGTGGGATAGGAGGTTGGGTAGTGGAAGATGGAGGTAGGAAAGACGTTAGAGGGGTTATTTGGTGTCATGAGGAAACGTAAGGCAATGAAGAATGTAACGTTTAATTATACACGTTCTAAAAAAAATTATGCTTAATTAGGCACAATTGGACCTTCTAATAGTGTTTTTCATTTAGTTTAAAAATACAGAAATGTAAAGGTTGAAAAAAAAAAAAACACACGAGTGAGTCTCGAAAATATTCGCTAAAAAAAAGACGATTCGTCAAAACAGGTGTAAATGTATATTGGCCACTTATTGATGAGGTTTGGATAGGGGAGTACGATGAATCCGCCACTGGTGTTGGTGGTGACTCTGGTTTTTGGCAGCCTGTTGAGTATGAGTTCCCCACGCCGTAGTGCTCATTTTCCTACCATATAGCCCATGTAGTGTTTGCCTGTTTGCATAAGGGGGTGAGGAAAGAACCCTCCGAACTTATTCCCAAGTAATCTAGTGCAAAGGAGATGGCAATCGATAATGGAAAAGGAATTGCTCAGACTGATGAATAAAGGATACATCATATTTCTGTAGTTGTCGGCTCGTTTATGCGTGACGCGCGTATATCAGCTGGTGACGATTTGCGCAGCTGGTTGGATGGGCGAATGGATGAGGTAACGGAGCCAAGAGGTGCAAAGAATGATCAAGGAGTCGGTGCCTCTCCCACTGTTCTGATGGAAAAATCGAATACACATGCTGTTGGCTATCTAATTTGAGGAAGGTGAGTTACTGTTGGCCGCGGAAGGAGTACAGAATGTGCAAGGAGGATCAGATGGAGTCTTTGTCCAATTGTGTTTGGATGAATATCCACAGAATATTAAGGATCTGCAATGTGATAGTCAAGCAATAATTCAAGTTGACAACATTGTCATAGATATTCCGGTGCGGAATTCCAATGGGCATATGCGGAGGGTCATTCTGATCGTATGGGCAGGTCTTTAGTTCTCGGCGGAAAATCATAAAATCAGCCACAGGGTTTGTCGAGTCTAAGCTGCCAATCACTTATTTGGGTATTCCACTCTATCAAGGGCGTAGGCATGTGATGTTATTTGATCGTTTGTTATCCCAAGATTAGTCCAGGCTAATTGGTTGGGATAACAATCTTCTGTCCATGGAGGGCCGGCTTGTGTTGCTTAAGTCTGTTCTTTCCTCTCTTCCTTTATACTTGCTACAAGTTTTGGAAGCTCCTGTCTAGGTTATTGATTGTCTTGAGCGGCTAGTCAATGGATTTCTCTGGGGGATAACGTGTCGGGCAAGAGGCTACATTGGTGTACTTAAGATAGGGTGTGTTTTTCTTATGAGGGTGGCTTGGGATTCCCCGGTTGTATGATGTCCAGTATGCCTATTCGAGGAAGCTATGGTTTAAATTTCGCTCTGTCATCTCTTTGCTCGATGTTTATGCTCAATAAGTATTGTAAAGGCCAGCATCCACTATTGGTTCAAGCAAAGCCTTGGGATTCCTCTACATGGAAGCGCATTCTTCGTGTAAGAGAAGATGTTGAGCAGCAATCCTGTTGGCTGATTGGTGATGCTCAGTTGTCTTTTAAGTACGACCAATGGTCGGTGGATGGCCCAATGAACAATTATTTGGCACTGTTTAACATTGCTGATAGTCCTGTGGCATTATATTTGCAAAGGGGGAGAGGAATTCGGCTTTATTGTCTTCCATTATTTCAGCTCTATTGGTGACTCGAATTACTCAGAGTGCCTATTGATCCTTGGCACTGCTGGACTTCATTTCTGCCCTTGCTTGATCGATGGGAATGACCGTTAGGTAGTTGTAAACTTAACATTGATGGGTCAAGCAAGCGCTCACATAATATCTCAGGTGGTTGGGGATTGTTGCGTGATTCGTGGTCGATATTGGATTGCGTTTTGTGATGCATATGGGTATCAAAGTCCACTGTATGAGGAGTTGGCAGCTTTAATGGATGGTTTTTATGAAAGAGGTGTTTCGGATATGGTGGTTGAGACTGATTCCCGAGTATTGTTGCATATTGTTCGCCATGGTTGAGCTCAATGGGAGCTTATGTATATGCTACTCCAAGTCCTTCATTTGTTGCGAGTCACTTCGGCTTCATTGATTCATGGATAAAAAAGTCGTTTTCAATCCAATAGGCTCCCGCGTTTGTGCAGGATGTAAGGAGGGGTCAAAGCGATCTGATGTAGGTAGCCTTTTTTTGTGTAGAAGACTGTTTCCGCGGCACGAATATGTGACTTCAAGGTCACAAAGCGGAAAACTTACCAGTTTTTCCAAGACACGTCCTCTCATTTATTCATGTATAGCGTGAGACTAATCAGGTTCAGGATTGTCTCGCTAATTATGGTGCTTATTCTTCTTTGAATGTGCTGTTTGATTCTTTTTTCGTTACCTTCAGACATCTAGCCTCACCACCCCTTGCTGTCACGTGTCGCGCGGTCACCGCGCCCCATTTGCGGTGAGGGGATCCTATCCCTTCTTAAACCGACAATATTAACCCATAACATGACGAATTCACTGATACAATCCGAATTTTTTGAGCCAGAAATGTGAAGCAATTTTAGCAATGACAAAAGAGTAGAACATTTATGATGATATTGTTGAATACTCAAAGAACATAGTTGGAACAAAGGCAAGAGACACTTAGAAGCCTTTTGGTTTTAACATTAAATCTTTTTAGTTTGTGCAGTGGGTTGAGGGTACGTTGAGGGTGGGTCTTGGAACAACTGGTAAGGTTGTTGCTTTGTAACGTTGAAGTCATGGGTTCGAGCCGGCGGAAACAGCCTCTTGCACAAAATATAGAGTAAGACTGTGTACATCAGATCACGAAGCGATCCAACCATTTTCCGGACCATATACAAACTCATGAGCATATTGCACCAGAAACACCTTTTAGTTTGTCGAGTGGGTTGTCAATGATGATGCCTTCTTCTGTTTCGGGTGTAGTTGAAGGGTCGTAGGAGGAAGAGATTTTTTAGTCACGGTCCTTCATGTTTGCATTTCAGCAATGCTAATGATTTCCATTCGTGAAACAATCAGCCCATCGCCTGCACAGGTATGTTCTTGTGATGGGCATAATCGTCCCCGGACATGGTGCAATGTTTCCGGTGTCGGAAGGTCGAGAGAGTGACGAGAGTTCGATTCTTGTCTCAAACAAGATTTTCGACTCTCCTTCTAGATAAACGTATGGTATTGAAGTTCAACTGCTTACAGTGGGCTCCTTGTGTGTCTGACTGAACAATCCAAACTCTGTCATAGCGGGCCTTGGACACCTGACTTACATCCCTATCACACCGTGGGACAGGTTAATAGAGGTCCGGTTGATGTTTTGGGTCATAAAACTTTTTGTGATGGCCATAATCGAGAAACAATAAGCCCATCACCTGCATGTCATAACTTAGTGTAAAGTATTAAGTTGCTGAAATGACAGGTAAATTATGGTATGGAAGACTGAAACATGATTTAAATTAGAACATCTTTAGAAAATTTGTTTGTTTACCAGATCTAAAAATTATTTAAATTACAACATATTTGAATTAGTAAGAGTTTGTCTCTTCTACTTTTTGTTGCGAGAGAAACAATATTCATGCAAAAAGTAATGTCATTATTTTTAGAAACTAATTACTTTACACTAAAAAAACATTACAACATTATGATTTGTGTATATTGAATTTATTACGTTATCTATGTCGGTTTATCAAAATTATTAAGTCTCGAATATGACAAAACATGTAAACTAGATGACTAAAATCATGAATATAGACATCTAACATTGAACCTTTAAGTTTCTGTCAATAATTGCTCAAATAGTTCAACAACATCAACAAAAAGATAAAAAGGAAATTCCGTTCCCCTTTTTTCCTTTCCTTTCCTGCCCTATCTTTTACATAATTCCAATCCTTTCCAATTTCTTTGCATTATTGTTTAAAATATTAAGACAAAGAAAGTGAAAATGGCAAAGTGATACGAACAGCAGAAAATGAGTCTATTCTCTCTTTAGACGTATTTAAGTTGTTACTTAGATGATATATTATACTATAAAAGATTGCTTCTTCGATTTTTGACATCTGTAGCATAGATGTTAGAGTCTTGTCAATTGTCATCAGCTCCTTATGCCAAAACAGGTTTGGACTTGATACTTTATAAACACCAAATAAAAACCTCTCACTTACAAGATTACCGGGCTTTCTGATTTATATATTTCACAAAGTATTAAAATAACTGAAACAGTAGATGTGATTGAGAAGAAAATGAATCTAATCTTGGGATGATTTTTGGGTGAAGTAATGAAAGTATAGGGGGGTTGCATGGGCATCATCTAATTGAACTACACGGAAGACCAAATACAGACAAGATATTGGAATCATACCCAGTATATGCCAATAACATCAAAAACTGTTGTTATTATTTGAAGAGGATAAAAGACAGACAAACAATACGTACATATATCTACATCATTCTTTATTCCTTGGGGAATGTGAACGGCCACTGAGTTGTCAAATTGAACTACACGGAAGACCAAATACAGACAAGAGAATTGGAATCTTAACACCTCATGAATCAATGGTAGCATTATGTCTATGAATACTTACAAAAAAGGTTTCTAAAATAGTCGCTTTGATTCGAAAACACGATATTGATAATTCATCCCCATCTCATGTGGGGCACAATGTTTTTAGCTTTAAAAGAAATCCTCACTAGTATGGAAGCATGGAACATTAAATTAAAAAAAGGGTCGCAGGTAAATGAGCCGACGTGCCTAACAACAAATAGTCAAGGTTAAGATCATTCATCAATTTTTGTAAATTGGTAATCATTGTTAAGCCTAGCATAACATTCTTTGTTCCTTATGTATATTTTATTGAATTAAGTTATAAATATTAGATCATCTCCAATATTTTGCATTAAATTTTGTACCATCTCATTAAATTTATTGCAGAATCTTAAATCCATCCCCAATCATCATAAAATAAATTCTACACTAAAATAGTATTCTAAGTATATTATTTGTTATCTCATTAAAATAATATATAAACCATTAAAAAAGGGGGAAAACAAAAAAGCAAGATAGCGTCCGCACACACATATATATATATACACGCCAAAAGCAAGAGTCTTATGTTTAAATTTATGCAATTGCGGAGCTCTATCTACGTTATTAATTTATCCATGCAATATAACTAGTTGACGGTGTAATATAGTCCAGTATGAAAGTTAAAAGATGCCTATATCTCTTCATTTTCAGCCAGACGACCCGACGATTGGGAGCACCTTCCAACGCAACACAACAGCATTCCCACGAATTACCATGCTCTTTCCTCTTAATTTTACTGCTTGTGAATGTTGACTCTGGAGTCCAGAGATACCCACGAATGTTTTATAATCGACGGGGTGGGGATGGGGGAGGGGGGACTTTATATGGACTAGAGTTGATCTAAATAACCATAGACATTATTAAAATTTTATACAGATGTAGTTTGTTACTAGATAGTCTGTTATAAGAACTCCGCATAAGCTGAACAAAGTTAAAAACCCTAAAGTTATTATTCCTATGAAAACTCCCCGACGCTTAAGTTGGTTGCAGCTTTAATCATATCTTTGCGGTGGAATATTAGAGAAATTTGTCTCATGTGTGGAATTTTCATGTCTTTGTTGCAGTTTTTTCCTCCGAATCAACTTGCCTCTGTTGGCGTTATGTGTCCTTTTTGTAGAGTTTATGCATCTTAAAGAACTATGGTGGAGTGTCATATATCTCTCCCTGCTGATGTTCTGTTTGTACATGTCCGTCATGTGCCGCCACATGTTGAGTTGCATGGCTAAGATGCTCACTGGCGTAGGTCCCTAGCAGGTGTTTTCATTAGCCGAGTTGAGGTAGAAGGCTTTGGGTACCAAGTAGTCGTCTGATTCGTTGGGTACGACCGAAATGGTCGTTGTAGCCGAGGTGACAGCCGTGGTATATTTGGTGTCGGTGGCTGAGACCGAGATGGAGACTCTACCTGAGATGTCGACTGTGGCTGAGGTGACTAGCCGTTATTGCCTTCTGATTTTAAGTCAGCATCAATCTACCTTTCCAGAAGGCAGCAACGCCTAATCATCTCAGCCACATTCGACACCTCAACTGGAGTCTCCATCTCAGTCTAAGCCACTGACACCATATAGACTACAATTGTCATCTCGGCTAGAACGAACACCTCGACTGTACCTAGCAGGTCGACTGACTACTTGGTATCCAAAGCTTTCTACCTCAATTTGGCCAAGGAGACACCTGCAAGACCCCCTGTCAGCGAGCAGTTTAGCCATGTAACTCAACACGTGGCGTCCTATGACAGCCACACACTTGTAGGACAGCATCAGATAAGACACGTGTCATTTTTCCATAATTCTTCAACATATATTGACTGTCAAAACTATACAAAAGAAAAAAAACAAACACCAGCAAAAGCAAGTTCATTGGAAGGAGAAAAAAGGTTGTTTGATTTCACGTATTGAGAGTTACGTATACATTGTTTATCGCATACGTTATCAATGTTGGTTAACTTACAATTCATTAGACGACCTAAATTGGAATTAGACCTGTATATTTTTTTTTATCATGATCCAAAGGGGATTTTTTTTTCCGTCATGTATATGGTGGTACCGGAAGATTCTTGTAACAACCTTTTTGCACTATTTTCTTAAGGAAAAAAAATTATTTTTCTCTCTTTTAGAATATATCACATCGTTCGAACTAAAATCTACTTAGTTTTTTTTTTGTTTAATTAGTTTTTCTCAATGTGACATTTTCCTGACAATCACCTATAGTAGAAAGCTCCCGTCTTATCACAGATATATTATTGTTAACTTTTTTGAGTTAGTGGCCGCTCAAGGATAGACCAATTATTTCATGCATTGTTTCCTTTCTCAAGTTACAAACATTTCCCCTTTCACGACATAACTCAGTTGGTACTCAGGTTTTGATTTGCTTCAAGAGATCAAGAATTCAAATCCAGGGACAAACACAGTGTGAGTGTTCCACTGCTGCTAGACCGAAGGCCTGGTTTGCTGGGAGACACCTTGTGTGAGTCATTGTATAAGTCTTCACCTAACCTAGGAAGCCGACGGACTCCTGATTTGCATCCTTTACAATGCTTTTTGGGACTGGAGCAGTGGAGTCTCTGTGGATCAGGGAATGACCTTTGCTCCAAATTACAAACATTTCGGCAAAAGTAAAGGCTCAAATTTATTCTTGCAAGGAAGAAAAAGACAGCATGAGAATGATATAAAAACATAGAGTACCATAAGCAAGTTAGATAATATTTCTTAAAATTATGAGCAGTTTGCAAGCGAAGATAAATACTACATATAATCTTCCTTCATCATCACCCAAAATAACCAAATAAGCGCCCCGGGAGGGGGGGGGTGGGGGTGGGTAGATTAAAGCAAAGAAACTAGACAATTAGACATTATAAAAGTTGGACAAAATCAAATAACCCACTAAAATAATAAATATAAATAAAAATTATAGGGTTTTAGCTCAAAGCTGCTTCTTCCTCAATTCTGCTCAGCAATTGATTCACAACATCAGCTATTTCATCCACTGAAGTTAGCTGGCACCCGTCCTCAAGCTGCATAATTAACATTCCACGAAAGAGGGGAAAAAAAAATTATCAGAAGGTAGAAATTAATGTGCTACCCTATCTTTAGAGGTGGGTTGGGGGGGGGGGCTTAATGGATAAAAGTTAATTCATTTGTTGAGTTAGTATAAAATAGAAACAATGAATGGGATATGGTGGAATAAAGCAAAATGTGTTAGAAACATAGGTGTATGGTGGCGTACATCCGATCCCATACTCCGATATAGGCGGGAGCCTCTAAGACAATGTGGTAATATTGTTGTTATGATGTGTTAGAATGGTACACTAGGACGTCTAAACTAATTAAAACATGACAATGTTAAATTAGATATGTTAGGGTTTATAATAATTTAGTATATAACATTTAATAAGCATGATAATGTATAATGATTAACCAACCTTTATGCTAATAGAGTAGAGAACCATTTGGTATACAGTGGTGACATTCAAGTGAAGAATAGTGAACCACAAACACTGAAGCCCTGACACCAACTTCAGAAGCTGTCTTGGACGTCTTTTTGAAAGAATCTTGAGGTTTGCATGGCTATCTGCCATGCTCACTTCAATATCCGCCACGGCCGCCGGTTTGTGATCGACGGTTGTGGCGGCTGAGGCGGAGGACGAGGAATCGGCTTCAGATTGATGGGATGAACGTGCAGTTGAGTACTGTGGGAAGCTGAAGAAATCACCAAATAGTGGTGGGAGGGCTCCATCTTGAGTATGTTCAGTTGGAGAAGCATTAGTGTTTCTTTTTTGTGCCTCTAGGGCTTGTAGATGTTGTTCTAGCTCCTTCACATAATTAATTGCTCCTCCAATTATTGATGCTTGATCACCCTGAAAAATCCAAAAAGTTCATGAGAAAAAGGACTCAAAAATATTATTGTATATGTAACTACTTGATAATAGTTACTACTGATTTTTACTATATATTCAACATATATTACTATTATTAGACTAATGTAACCGAAAATTGATTACATTAGTCATGATGAATCCCTTTAATACTTTGATTTTTCTGGTTAATATATTAGCATTTTAACAACAAAAAAAGGCGTGGAAGGAAACCCTTTTTTGTTCCTTTGTCGTCTCAAATTCATGAGAGTAATGAGTTCTAAAGAAAGCAGAAAGAAAATGTAACCAAAATATCTGCAACTTCTGTACAACACATGTTACTGTAGGCTGCTGGGCCAAAATAGTACGATTGAGAACGACATTAATTTTGGATCAAAAGTCAGGCCTACCTGCCCTAAGAATTATTGTGGAAGATGAAAATCATCAAGAGTACAGCGGCTTGTTAAATTACTGAGGACTTACACACACAAGATGTCTCACGCAAACTAGGCCTTCGGGCATATGAGCAGTGAAACGACATTAATTTTTAACATATACGATATGACCCCTCCCCCCCCCCCCCACCAAATCAAGAATGTAAACTAAATCATTGGAAGAAAATAATTGTCTTACTCTTTGAACATATGAAGCTGGCATCAAAGTTCGAATAACCGAAAGATAATCATTCATTTGCCTCCTCCTGTTTCTTTCGACAGCAATGTGAGTCATTCTTTGATTCTCCAACTCCTCTTTGTTCTTACATGATCTACTCCGCCGCCTCTTTCTCTTACCGGCTTCAACGGCTGCCGGGACTTCCACCACCGCTTTGGATTGATCTCCATCCACCATACAAGCATCCGGGGAGGATTTGAGGTCCCACTTTGGATCTATAGTACTTTGAATAACTGAAGTAGATGAAGAATCCCAATTTGTTTGCATACTATTCTCCATGCAGCCATCCAGCATTTCAACAAAACCCTTTTCTTCTTGTAATAAACCAAAGCCATAGCCATTAGCTACGCCGTTCAAGGCGTACAATTCCTTGTAAAGATACCCAAATGAATCTTGAGGGTAAATTGCAGCATCAAGAGCCATGGTTTTTTTCGCCTTTTTTTTTTGTGATCTGAGCTGCCAAAACTCAACTACTCTCTGCTCGTATTCTTGGCATATTCACTTGCTATTTTATGTGTGTGTCTTTATATGTTGACAAGAATATTTGAAGAAAGAGAAAGGGGTTTGGGTGAGTGTGGAGGGTACTTGAAAAAGTAACGAAGAATGAAAGACGGGGATGGGAATTATATACTTTGTAAAGATATTGTCTTATTTTATTTTTTTAATATATATATAAATTACACATGTTTGAAAAGTCAATGAGAATAATCTTTTTGGGAAAAGATATTACAAGAATAAAGTGGTTTTCTCCTGTCCAACTGTGAGACCAATAAACAGTGTCTTATGTCATAAAAACTTACTTATCAAACAAAAAACCATGCATGATAAAACCTACATAATGCTGAATTTGTCAACAAATCTATTATTTTAATCTAACTATTGAATATTTAATATTTTATCGAGCTATACGGGACACCATAGATGTATCTAATGTAGATATGTATTCAAGTGGAATTTAATATTTTTCAAGAATAAAGGGTAAAGAGTGAAGAACTTTTGCTTCATTCTAAACTCAAATCAAATAGGAAAGGTTCATGCATATAAGTGCAATTTTTCTAACTCTATTTGGACAAAGGGAATGGACGCGAAATTTCCCTTTGGTAAAGAGTGTTATAGTCATGCTAAAAAAGCTACAGTGCTTCACACGTGATGTCTAAACATGGACCAGTCCTCGCTGATCATCAAGATTTGTGTTGTATAGTTTGATGTATGGTTAGATCTCTCTATCTAAAACTTTAGCGGTTCCGATCGGTTCTGCTTTTTGGACCCGTTTAGATTCGGGATAGGATCCCCTCACCGCAAGGAGGTGCGGTGACGCGTGACCGCGCGACACGTGGCAGCAAAGGAGGGTGGTGAGGCTAGATGCAGATGACCCTCATCTAGCCTCACCATCCTCTCTTGCTGCCACGTGTCGCGTGGTCACAAAGGAGATTAGTAAAGTGGGGGTAAGGAGATCCCAACCTTTTAGATTCACTAAGAGGGTAAATTTGCCCCATGAGATAGGCCCTTCTCTGAATATATATTGTTACAACACAGGGATGCAAGATAGGTAGGGCTGTAAACGAGCCGAACGAGCCGAGTATTGCGTTGTTCAAGCTCTGTTCATTTAACTTAGCGAATGAGCCGAGCTTGTTCGTTTATTTAAACGAACATATTTACTTGTTCAATCTTGGTTCGCTTAAGTCACGAACAACATTAACGAGCCGAACACCTTAAACAAACGGTGCCACTTATCGAGCTTGAACAGAAAAATGTGTTCAAGCTCTGTTCATTGACCTTTTATCCGAGCCGAGCTCGAGCTCGAGCTCGAACTAAACGAGCCAAACAACCGAACGGCTTGGTTCATTTACAGCTCTAAAGATAGGCAAATTTTATTAGAGTAAAAGAATTAGTATTTGACATTCTATTAGTTTAGTCCAACAAATAAAATATTACGTAAGTGTTAAGGAATGGCATATTAATGCGCCCCTATTTATTTTTATTTAATTAGTTTAATTGTATCCATTCTTCCATCATAATATAATTAGCCTCAGGATATCTCGTCAAATTTTTCGTTCATGACTCTGTTTTCTGTGTTGTTTCTTTTACCAATTTATAAATTTAATTTGTTCATGCCATTTTATTACTGACCATTGAGTAACTTCACAATGTTGAGCAGTTCGGATCAATTATTCATACATTGACACGTATTAAACTAGTTAAATTGTATAAATGCTATATTTAGACACACTATCTAACTGGATAGGCCTATGCTTCGATGTATCTTCAAGTAAGGTCGTCTTTGATACATATTTTCTTATTCGTGTGCACCTACTCTCTAGTGACTAATCAATATAATGCTAACATATATTCATCAATCATTGTGAAGATTGTGACTATATTCTCTTTTACTTTGTCTGATAAATATTGCCCTCCTGATTTGAAAACTTTGATACTTATGCTTCCAGAGTAACTGGTAAGGTTATTGCTTTGTGATCTTGAGGTCACATGTTTGAGTAGAGGAAACATCCTCTTATTTGTGTAAGGTAAAGCTGCGTATATCAGATCACGAAACGATCCGGTCTTTCTTTGCACAAACGTAAAAGCGTAATGCACCGGAAACGTCTTTTTAATAGTTACGTTTCCAATAAAGACCCTACCTTAGAGTATCGATGGCAAAAACATTGATGTGGAAATACTGTGGACCAGTCATGAAATTGACGAGGCATGAGAATATTTCGAGACAAAATAGAAGCAAATTAATGCCAGAAGTGCTATTTTTCCACTTCATGAAAAACAAACGAGCTGGAAAGAAATCGAGCTAAATCAATCATTCTGGTTTCAAAAGTTCAGTTAGTTAGGTTTTAGTTGCTTTCAAGATTTAAATACATGAACTGTGGATTATTTATATTTAGAGGCCAACATCAATCAAGGGATCGAGTCTGTCAATTATTTTGATTTTTGCAACTTCGAAAAGTATGAAATCTTGATCAGAGTTTATTCAAGATATTCCATGATGGAGATGCATAATTAAATTTTTGGCCGATACTATAGGTCAAGTATATTCGAAATCTGTAGTAGTAATTTGTCGGCCTTAAAAACAAAAAAAAAAAAAAAGTCTTCCTAGTACACTGAGCTCCAGCGTTTATACAGGGTTATAGAAAGGGCCGAATCGTTTCACAATCTGATGTATACTGTCTTACCCTACACGTTGTGCAAGAAACGGTTTCCGCAGTTCGAACCGGTAACCTCAAGATCAAAAAGCAGCAACTTTACTAGTTGCTTTATAACCCGACCTCGTCGGCCTTAAAAACAAAATGTGAGTAATTCAGATGCACCAATGAGAAAACAATGATGGATAAGGAAACTATTTTGAATTGAATTATATTTTTTTAATACGAAAGAGAAATGGGAGATATCGAGATAACATGCATCTTACTCACTTTATCTTCCTCTTACTAATACAAATCATCCAAATTTCATGGGGAATTATAATGTTCATTTAGACAATATACTTTTAACTAAGCTAATGTGGGTACAAATGTTTTGTATGATGATGAAAAATAGAAAAACTGTTGGGGTTGCTGGGATTGCGGAACAGCAGAAACAACCACGACGAGTGTTAACAAGAACGCACAAAATGTAATGAACAACGATCAAAGAAAACAATAAACGGAGAACACACGACTTTACGTGAGAAAACGGAAGAAAAACCCACGGTGGCGGCAAGCCAAGAAATTCACTATTGACCAATTGAGATTTTTCGGTTACATCATATCTGCGTCTAACAGAAGATTTTATAGGGAGTAAATGATCAACATGATTTATGGAGTTTTCCTTTTACATCGCTACATTACTATGAATAGGACTCTATTAGATATTCCTTACAAAAGATAATTATGGAGAGTTTGATTCGGAACAAGATTCTCTTCAATCAAATCTCCAATCAAAGAATATTCCATCCCGTAAACTTCTGATGTGCTGCCGAGCTGAGGTCAATGCTCTGCTGTTCAGCTCTGCTCGTCAAGGCTTCTGTCTGAGATAACCTTTGCTGTGCAGCTCAGCTCGGCACTCTCAAACTCTGCACTATCCAGCTTTGTCACGACAATGTTCAGCAAGTTCTATTCAAGTTAACTTAAGTTCAGCACTGCAGCTCAGCCTGGCTGCTGAATTCAGTTCCACCAAACTTAACAAAAACTGAAGACATTGTCAACACCTAACTAGATATATGTGTTGGGTTTAGTTAAGTGTTATCTATAGTTTGGTTAATGTTTATCTTTAGTTAAGTAGTGGTTCTTCATTAAAATAAAATTCCTATATTTGTGGAGAAGTGAAGTAGTGGAGTCATGGAGTAGTGGAGTCATGGTTCCTAGGGTGTAGGAGATAGGGGAAAGTGATGTAGCTTAGTTGCGTTAGTTTTGCTATTTTTATGTACGTGTGCCGTAGCCATGCAATGTAATGACATTCAGTGAATAGAAGAATTAATTGTTGCAACCATCTTCTTGTTCTTAATTCTTTCGTTCACTTTATTTTTGTACCCTGCGATTCCAATTGTCTTCAATTGGTATCAGAGCCATCAAACTCAAACAATCTCAAATTTGTTTCTACCCCCAAAATGAGTGAATTGCAAGTTGTTGGTGGAATTAAGAAACTGAACAATCAAAATTATAACACATGGTCAACATGCATGATTTCATACCTGCAAGGACAAGATTTGTGGGAGGTGGTTAATGGCAGTGAGACTACATCACCAGATGTAGAAGACACCACTGGAGTGTTACGAAAATGGAAGATCAAAGCTGGGAAAGCTATGTTCGTGTTAAAGACAACTGTTGAAGAGGATGTGTTGGAACACATCCGAGATTCAAGCACGCCAAAGGATGCGTGGGATACACTTGCAAAGCTGTTCTCGAAGAGAAATGACACACGGTTGCAGCTACTTGAAAGTGAGTTGCTGTCAATTTCTCAAGGTGATTTATCCATTGCTCAATACTTTCATAAGGTGAAAGCACTGTGTCGTGAGATTTCTGAGTTGGATCCTGAGGCTCGCATTGGAGATACGAGGACAAAAAGAATTATAATTCATGGTCTCAAACCTGAGTTCATAGGGTTTGTAGCTGCTGTACAAGGATGGCCTGTTCAACCATCACTTGTAGAATTTGAGAATCTGTTGGCTGGGCAAGAGGCATTGGCCAAACATATGGGAGGAATGACCATGAAAAGTGATGAGCAAGCAATGTATGCTGGCAAAAGCAAGTGGAATAGCAGGCAAAATTTTATGAATCAAAGGAAGAAGGGGCCGAATGAAGTGGACCATCAATGTGGAGACTCAAAAGGCGTTCGAACCGAAGCAAATAAAAAGAAGTTTGGAGGCAAATGTTACAATTGCGGAAAGAAGGGGCATAGATCCCGTGATTGCTGGTCTAAGAAAAGAGCAGTAGAAAGCAATGTAGCTGCATCTAAAGATGAAGAAGAATGGGACATTGAAGCAATGGTGGCCATAGAAGAAGAGATGTTGGTGAATGACAAAGAACATGTTCTCATGGCTACATCTAGACACGTTAATTATGAGATGGATTGGATAGTAGATTCTGGATGTTCAAACCATATGACTGGTGACAAAGGAAAGCTTGAAGATGTAGCAGAATACAAAGGTAATCGTGTGGTTGTGACTGCTAACAATAACAAGTTGCAAATTGCACACGTGGGAAAGGCAACCGTGTCACCACAACAATGTGCCGAAACCATCCCCCTCCAAACCGTGTACCATGTGCCAGGTATGAAGAAAAATTTGCTTTCAGTTGCTCAATTAACTGCTGCTGGACATCATGTAGTGTTTGGTCCAAAGGATGTGAAAGTCTTTCGCCATGTTGAAATTAAAGAAGATCCTGTGATGGAAGGAAAGAAGGTGGACTCCATCTATGTAATGTCAGCAGAGTCAGTTTATGTTGATAAGACAAGGAAAACTGAATCAGCAGATCTCTGGCATGCAAGACTAAGCCATGTAAGTTACAGCAAACTTGACATCATGATGAAGAAGTCTATGTTGAGAGACTTGCCTAAGCTTGAGGTACGAAAGGATGTTGTCTGCGCTGGTTGTCAATACGGCAAGTCACACCAACTGCCGTATGGAGATTCAAAGTACAAGGCTTCGGTTGTACTTGAACTAATTCACTCTGATGTTTTTGGACCTGTGAAGCAACCCTCCATCAAAGGTATGAAATACATGATCACATTTATTGATGATTATTCAAGATATGTGTGGATTTACTTTATGAAGGAAAAGTCTGAGGCTATTATAAAGTTCAAAGAGTTTAAGGAGGAGGTGGAAGCAAAGCATAGAAAAAAGATCCTGTGTCTGCGGACGGATAATGGCGGGGAGTTTACCTCAGAGGAATTTTGTACTATTCTGCGCCAGAATGGAATCCAGAGGCAATTAACATGTGCAAACACACCGCAGCAGAATGGGGTTGCAGAGCGTAAGAACAGGCATTTAGCTGAGACATGCAGGAGTATGCTGCATGCTATGTCCGTACCTGGGAGGTTTTGGGCTGAGGCAATGAGGACTGCAGTTTATGTCACCAACAGGTTACCGCAACAAAAGCTTAATTTTCTTTCTCCTTATGAAATTGTGATGAGTAAAACGCCTACAGTGAGTTACTTTCGTGTGTTTGGAAGTGTATGTTATGTTTTTATACCTCATCATTTAAGGACTAAGATGGAGAAGAAAGCAGTCAAGTGCATATTTGTAGGATATGACGAATACAGGAAAGGTTGGAGATGCTGTGATCCCTTAACTGGACGATGTTATATCTCAAGGAATGTTGTATTTGATGAAGCAACCGCATGGTGGCCTACAGAAAATCAGCATCAAAGTGTTCAAGGTGCTTCGGCTGTGCAAGGAAGTAGACCAAATGCAGCGCATATTCAACTTGAAAATGATGTGACCGAAGATGAAATGGAGCAACAAGAGCAGCGTGATTCTTTTCTTACTCCAGATGATCGTGATGAGCACGTTGATGCACCACAACAAGCTGAAGCAGGCGAAACTAACTCAGCACCTAGAAGGTCCGAAAGAGCCAGGAAGCCAAATCCCAAATATGCCAATGCGGCTATTGTTGAAGAAGTGCCAGAACCAGAGAGTTTTGATGAGGCAGTGAAGAATGAAGAGTGGATTAAGGCTATGAAGGAAGAAATTTCAGCACTAGAGCGCAATCAAACATGGGAGCTTGTACCAAAGCCAAAAGATGTAAGTCCTATTTCATGTAAGTGGGTTTACAAATTAAAGAAGAGAACTGATGGTTCAATTGAAAGGTACAAGGCACGTTTAGTTGCTCGTGGATTTTCTCAGCAGCATGGCTTGGATTATGAAGAAACATTTAGTCCAGTAGCAAAGATAACAACTGTACGAGTGTTGTTAGCAATAGCAGCTAACAAAAGTTGGAGTTTGTTTCAGATGGACGTTAAAAATGCTTTCTTATACGGAGAGTTGGATCATGACATATACATGACACAACCAGTGGGTTTCGAAGATCATCAACGTTTGCAGCATGTATACAAGCTAAGGAAGGCGCTTTATGGATTGAAACAGGCCCCAAGAGCTTGGTATGGTAAGATTGCTGAATTTCTTGTTTATTGTGGCTATAAAATGACAAATCCGGATTCAAGTTTATTTGTTAAAAAGATTGAATCAAGAATAGCCATAGTATTGGTGTATGTTGATGACTTAATTATCACTGGAGATGCTAATGATGAAGTATTGCAAGTTAAGCAGAATTTATCTGTACGGTTTCATATGAAAGAACTTGGCCATCTTAGACATTTTCTTGGACTACAAGTCGAACAAATGGAAAATGGAATCTTGCTGCATCAGCAAAAATATGCCACTGATTTGTTAAAGAAATTTGGGATGTTGGCTTGCAAATCTGTGAATACTTGTTTGGAACCAAATGTTAGGTTAAGTGCTTATGAAGGAGAAGACCTAGAAGATGCTGTTATGTATCGGAAATTGGTTGGAAGTTTAATTTACTTAACACTAACTAGACCAGATATCTCATGTGCAGTTGGTATAGTCAGTCGATTTATGCAGGCACCAAAGAAATCTCACTGGGAAGCAGGTAAACGTACCCTGCGATACACGAAGATCAACTTTTGGGTTTGTGTTTATGTTGGGATCAGGGGCAATATCTTGGTGCAGCAAGCTTCAACCCACTGTGTCTTTATCAACAACTGAAGCTGAATATAGGGCAGCAGCCATGGCAGCTCAAGAATGCATATGGCTTGTACAGGTTTTGAATGAAATATGTCAAAAGAGTATGGATGGCGTGCGGTTGTACTGTGATAATTTGTCTTCAATTCAGTTAGCAGGAAATCCAGTTTTCCACGCAAGGACTAAACATGTTGAGGTGCATTATCACTTTATTAGAGAAAAAGTATTGCAAGGTGAAATTGAACTGCAGCATATTGATACTCAAAATCAAGTTGCGGATGTGTTCACGAAAGGCTTCAATGGAAACAAGTTGTTGCAGTTTCGTCGTCAACTAGGCATGAAGGACTTGTCGCAAATCGAGTTGTATCGAGTTGGTGTTGAGGGGGAGAATTGAAGACATTGTCAACACCTAACTAGATATATGTGTTGGGTTTAGTTAAGTGTTATCTATAGTTTGGTTAATGTTTATCTTTAGTTATGTAGTGGTTCTTCATTAAAATAAAATTTCTATATTTGTGGAGAAGTGAAGTAGTGGAGTCATGGAGTAGTGGAGTCATGGTTCCTAGGGTGTAGGAGATAGGGGAAAGTGCTGTAGCTTAGTTGCGTTAGTTTTGCTATTTTTATGTACGTGTGCCGTAGCCATGCAATGTAATGACATTCAGTGAATAGAAGAATTAATTGTTGCAACCATCTTCTTGTTCTTAATTCTTTCGTTCACTTTATTTTTGTACCCTGCGATTCCAATTGTCTTCAAAAACGTCTCCAAAAAAAAGTAGTTTAGTGGAGAACCTCAAAAACATTTTTGTGTTAGCGACCACCTCAATCGATTTAGTGATAGTTCAAATCTTGTCAAGTACTAAACAAAGACAAGTTGATATGTTGTTACAGCCGTGAACTTGGTCTTGATATCTATCTATTAAAAATATTTAATAGATTGGCCGAAAAGCTAGAGCAAAAAATAAAAACCTGAAATACTAGATCGCGCCGCATGGTTGAAAATATATTATCGCTTCGGAATACTTTTATACATGCAGCAGGTGACGTAGGCTACAAGAAATCTTAGTGTTCTTAGATTATTTTGTTCATGGGTAGTATCCATTTTAACTTTGATTATTTTGTTGGTGTAACAATTTTTTTTATTTTGTTGACATAGTTTCTAAGACATGTATATTATTTGTCTCTAAATAGGCTAGTTTCTTTAACATTGTAGCACCTCTAAAAACAATTTTTAAACTCCAAACAGAAGGGTTGAGTATTAAGAAAAGCTTAGTGTTCTTCTATTTTATTATTCTTTTAATTTCTTAAATGTTTATCAATTTAAATTCAGATTTCATCAAATTTTCCAGTTCGCCTCTTGTAATCTTCAAACATGTATGCACTATTTTTATCTTTGTAGGTTCTTTTGGAGGTAACTATGTAACAATATTAGGGTAAACATACATTTAAATTAGTAGGTTCTTTTGGATGGTATCTACTTGTTTTGGATGGTAACTATAACATATAATATACTGCTCCTGAACTAACATTATGATATTTCGAATTATCTAAAATTAAGTATGAGGGATCGAATTATATATGTATCAACCTACCTATAAGGTCTAACTTTAGGAGTTGCAACCTTGAATCATACTTGGAGCAAAAGGTGAAATCTCTCAACTCATAACTTTCACCGTCACAGGCTCAAGTAGCATGTATGGAGGATGCAAATCAAGAGCTCAGCGCCCTCCTAAATTGGGTGAGATCTTACTGGATGACTCACACAAGGTGTCCCCTGCAAACTAGACATTCGTTCTAGCAGTAGAAGAACACCCCCATTGTGCGTGTGTCTGGAATCAAACTCTTAATCTCTTGGAAAAAATCACAATCAGAATACCAACTTAAAATCGAACTCTTAATCTCTTGGAACAAATCACAATCAGAATACCAACTAGCCTTGAATCATTCTACTTCTACAACTCCATGTGCAACATATAGTTGTTTTCTGTGCCTGAGAGAGAGAAAGGAGTGGGGGGGGGGGGGGGGGCTTGTGATGTTAATAACGTCTGCAGAGGAATCCATGTGACGAGACAATCTTGCACAGTATTCTGCTATCATCTAGTATAAAGACCATGGCCTTTTCTTTGGGATAGGATCCTCCTACCGCAAGGGGATGCAGTGATGCATGACTGCACGACACGTGCCAGCAAGGGGGGTGGTGAGGCTAGATGTAAGTGACCCTCATCTAGCCTCACCATCCACTCTTACTGCCACGTGTCTTGTGGTCACAAAGGGAATGAGAAAAATGGATGAGGAGATCCCAACCCCTTTCTTCCCCTTTTTCTTCCCTTTTTCTTCCTTTCCCAAGATTGCTGTCTGTGCCTCTTCCCTAATTCCTATGCTTAGCAGTCGTGTTTTTTTTTTCAATAACTAAAAGTAATAATAGAAAAACCCCGTTTCTCAGATCGCAACAAAACATTCTTCGCTGTTCAATTCCTTTCGAGGAATCGTGCGTGGGGGTTGATGAAATGTCTGTGTTATGCAGTTAAATTATCAGATGATAAAAACAAAAAATGCCTTTGAATACTACTTAAGTTATGAAAAGAATGAATAGGAACACATACCCTACGTATTCTTTAATAATGTCATCATGAGAACATCGACGGTACGTGATTATGCTGACACATTATCATTATATCATTATTAGTAAGCAAAAGTGTAATAAAGAATTTGTAATGCATATTTTTTTAACTTCTAACTCATATAATGCACTCACAACCACAAGAGTTAATTGTTCTCAAACATAAATCAATTGATATCCGAATAGTAGATTGTACGTAAAAATACGGTTTCAAGACTTGAGAACGGCAACGTGAGAGTTTTATCCTAAATCTGTATGACTATTTGTAGACACCATTCTATGTTTCTCTTAAGGAAACGTTAGTACCTAAAACCTAGGAGTGTTAACAAATCGAGCCGAACTGAATACTAGGTTTTTGAATTTGAATTCGTTTAGTGAAACGAATTGTTTGGCTCGGTTTGTTTAGCTAAACAAACTTTAGAATTGGTTCGAATTCGACTCGATATCACTATAACTGTTTAAACGAGTCAAACAGCTCACGAATAGTTCGGCTCATATGAACCCAAACAGATGTTCGAATTCGGGTCGTTTACGAACAATTAACGAATGAATCCGAATCAAACACGAACTGAACTCAAACAGTTCGCAAACTTCGGTTCGTTGAACAGCCTTACTAAAACCCTTTGAGACCAAGATGATAAAAACTTCGTTAGAGATTCAAACATTTTATACACAGAGTAAGACAGCTTATAAAACAAATACTGATGCATATCGTTTTGTTTGTATTAACAGATCATACAAAAAACGTAATATTTTCTTAGATGAAAAACTGACAGCCGATGTAAAAATGGACTAAGATAGAAACGGGATAGGATCCCCTCACCGCAAATGGGTTGTGGTGACGCGTGACCGCACGACACGTGGCAGCAAGAGGGGTGGTGAGGCTAGATGAGGGTCACCCGCATCTAGCATCACCACTCCTCTTTGCTGCCACGTGCAGCGTGGTCACAAAGTGGGTGAGGAAAGTGGGGTTAGGAGATCCCAACCCGATAGAAACCGGGGATGTTCCTGTTTCACAACAAATTCGCAAAATTTTTCGGAACTGTTTCGTATATTGCTCTATCAAATAAAATCTAAAAAAGGAAATATCACTTTATGATGCATATCAGTTTGTTTATAAAACTCTAGTATCAATTTATGTAGAAAACTTATACCAGGCTCTAGGATACGTCCAAAAAAAAAACACTCCTTTTAAACTCTTCATGATTGTAAACCTCTGTTCCTTAGCCATAAAATCATAATACAACTTGATTTAATGTCGGATAATTAACGGTTCAAGTCAGGAGAGGCAAAAAGTGATACAAAATATGAATCATCCAATCACGGAATGCCATGAGTACAAAAAACAGAAGATTTTTAAAATTTGTTGTTTTCAGAAAAGAGTTGCTTGTACACGTAGCAGTGCGTGATTGGGGGCTTCATATTTTGCCTCAATTTTTGTCTCTCCTTATCTGAACACAGTAATTAAGCCTCACTTTTTTTTAGTCAAAATAAATTTAACTACTAAATCAAGAAGAGATTCGATTAGAGATGAAGTCAAAAAAGTGATTGTGCCGGAATAATGTTAGTACACAATTAATTGTATTTTTTTCAGCTCTCTATCTCGAGAGTACCCCTAAAAGTTATCCGCGAAGGACACAATTATAAGGTTTTTAAAATTTTGATGCTAACGTATGAAAGATTGAGCCTCTGAAGTTCATCGTTTTACACCCCCGAAATAGAAAAATAAAAGGAGGGATATTGTGCTAATTAAGGTGATTCCCTTAATTAAACCCTAGGTGATAGATTACATTTACACCATTCTTAAACTCCCTATGGTTTAAAATTCGATTTTTACACTTTCTGTGTTTTTGAATTAAATTGAAAACCAACATTTTTTGTGTTTCTGAATTAAATTGAAAATCAAAGTTTCTGGTTAAAGTTAATGAAAATAACTTTTTTATAAATACAACAACAATAACAACATTACTACATTGTCTTAGAGCCTTCCGCCTATATTAATGTATAGGGATGGGATGCCATACACTTGTGTTAGAAACACACAGATGTTGTTTCACGATGACACATAATTAAAATTGCGTCAAGCTGTGTTGATCAACTGCTACTTCACAATATAAGAAGCGCAACCAATTTTGTGAGTCATTTTACTTTATTCCATCGTATTCTAAAATCAAAGAAGAATGTCTCCTTAACTTTGTAAAAGAAACTATCCCCTCATCTGATATTTTTTGTAATCGATGTTTCCTACATTAACTATTTTAACTAGAGATATTGTGCATCGTAGTTCATACAGATGTCTAATTTTACATACCTAAGGAATGATTCACTATGACATCAAAATAGTTGAGCTAAAAAAAGGTACGACATAGAAGATCCAACAACTATAGCTGGAAAAGAATTTACAACCAATCAATCAACGATCTTAGTAGGAGCTCACCGATTAATAAAATATAAAATCCAATCTTGTTGACTATTCGGCAATTTAATGCAAATTGTCAGCACTTTAAATATAAAAGACAATTAATATGTCTTAAGCAGTGTCATTCCCAAACAACTTGGTTTAAAAGATAAATGACTCTTGGTTACAACTCATAATGTCGAAGATAGTCCAGATTCTACGCAATTATTTAATGATTTGTTTAAGTTATAGTAGCATGTGTTATCAGCGCAAAACTCGTTAAATCTATACATTCTCTATGTAACTTCGACATGTGGGTACCTCTCTTTCACTTCTGCTTGCTTCCTTTTCCCCCTCAATCAATGGGCGTCTTATTGTTTTCAGCTACTTTAGATGAATTTTAGCTGAACATGGATTTCTACTTTAATTCCTTATACTTCATTAGGAAATAATCATATCAAGTCGAAAAGGTTGACAATGAAAGTAGGGATTTAGTTTTAACTCCACGTATGAATAGTGTTTTAGAATCTCGCTACAAGAAATCATTCATATATCGACCGCATTTAGCGACCGCTTTATATGCGGTTACTAATTTGTGACTGTTTGGAAAGACGGTCGCAATTTTTGCAACTTAGCGACCGTTTTGCGACCGTTCCGAAAACAATCACAAAATTTGCAACCGTTTTTCAAAAAACGGTCACAACCTAGTGACTGTTTTTGCGTCCATCGCAAAGATGATCACAACTTTGCGACCGTTTTTTAGATAGCCGCTAAATCCGTTGCAATTTTCCAACCGCTTTCAAAGAGTCGCAAATTTCATTTACCAAACACTGTTTGCCGACCGATGTTTATCAACCGTATAGTTTACCGACCGTTTTTTAGAGTTTACCGACTGTTCTAGGCGGTTGGTAATTAGCCTTTTTTTGTAGTGAACTTTCACGACTAGACCAGTATTTTAGTGCTTCGATAATAATTTATACGGTTTAGTTACGGCTAACAATCTCAGACACGACACGAAAACACGACATAAACATGTTGCGCACCTTGCGGATTTGGGTTTCGCTTTGGTAGGTTTCGGGACAAAATCAGACCAGACCTGAAACTTACCTGCTGGAAATATAGATGTTAACGAACAGAGCCAAACCGAATACTAGGTTTTGGATTCGGATTCGTTTAGCTAAATAAACTGTTCAGCTCGTTTCGTTTATTGTAACGAGCTTTAAAATTGGTTCAACTTTGGCTCGATAACACTATAACTGTTTAAACGAGCCAAACAGTTTGCGAATAGTTAGGCTCGTTTTAGTAAACGAACCCAAATATGTGTTCGAATTTGAATCATTTAAGTAAAATTAACAAACGAACTTGAATTGAATACAAATCGAACTCAAAAGTTCGCGAACTATTGGGTTCGCTTAACACCCCTAGCTAGGAATGAGTCGTGTCCAGATCGACCAGCATCCATTTGTATCCGCCAAACTCGCGAATCTCTAATTTTATTTTTTTAAAAAAATTATTCTAAGCAATAAAACAAATATTTTGATTTGGAACCCTAAGTTATTTGTCACTCCTCCGGTCTTCCTCTCTTGGCCTGTCCTTCCATGTTTCGGCTTCCGTGCCCTTTCTGGCAGCCCTTTGCCACCGTCGTCGAGAGGGGCACCACCCCTGATTTACACGGAAAGAAGAAGCCGATCGCCCTTAACTCTTCGCGGTTTAGATCAGGAGAGGAAGAAAATGAGGTAGAATATGAGGCCTCCAATCACGTGCTGACACGTGTAAAAAATGGATGATGTTTAAAATTTTTTGTTTTTTAAAAAAGAGATGTTTGTACACGTGTCAGCGCGTAATTAGAAGATTCATATTCTACCTCAATTTATGCCTGTCCTGATCCGAACCGAACTCTTCGACGTGAGTTCTCCCCACCTCCTCTATATATTATTCTTTTTCACTTTTTTTTTTCTCTAATTCGTATGGTACATGTGTAATATTTGTGAATATAGTTATATTGATTCTTGTTAAATATAATTCGCAAAACTGTCTGAAAGATTTGATTTTTAAGTTAAGTGTGAATGAATTCTCTATCATTTGGTCCACCGAATTCAGAACGTCATACTTGAACTTAAAGTAATGTTGCTAACATCAATATACATCACCTGCAATATATATATGTATATAC
>AP025065.1:31757903-31776381 GCA_036186865.1 Eustoma russellianum
TTGTGCTTGGTCCATAAATTCTGTCATGACTGAGGCAAGTCTATTGGCTAAGATCTTGGAGATTGCTTTATAGACGACGTTACAGCAAGATATTGGTCTGTAGTCCTCTACCTTTGTAACATTGTTCGACTTAGGTATCAAAGCAATCAGCGCATGGTTGAGTTGTTTAAGGATTTTTCCATTTTGAAAGAATTCCAGCACAGCATCCACAACTAATGGTCCCACAATGTTCCATGAAGTAATGAAGAAGTGAGATGTGTATCCATATGGGCCAGGAGATTTGTCCTTTCCGATACTGAAAATTGCTTCTTTGACTTCCTGTGGTTGTATATCTCTTGTTATCGCATCTGCACTGAACTGGAGTTAGTTTGGGGCCAAGATTAAGCACATTTTGATTTATGTCTGAGGTGTCCTGGTGTGTGTGCCTAATAACTTTGTGAAATAATTGACAAAATGTTCACCAACTTCTTTGTCTGAGGTTGTGTTTTGACCCATTGACATTTGCACAGATGCTATGTAATTTTTTGGCCTTGTTTCTCCTTATAATCGAATGGTAGAATTTGGAGTTTCTATCACTAAGGAGAATGGTAATTGTTTTTAGCAATCTGTGCAAAATATATTCTTTCAGCTTCCATGAGTTGATATGTTGCGTGTTTCTTGGCTTTCATTTGAGCTTTCCACTCGTCCGTGCCCCAATCAGTACTCTGAGATTGTCTGTAAAATTTCCAATTCTTGAATGGCTCTTTCAACTCTAGAGGAGATGTGCGAGAATTCATTTTTGCCTAGATTTCTCAAATATCCTTTTAAATCTTTGAGTTTTCTGCAAAGGATGTACTGTGGGGGTACCTTGGTACTGTTTATTCCAAACTTGGGCTACTAACGGCATATAAGATTCATGCGTTGACCCCATGTTGAAGAATTTGAATGATCCCAAGTTATAAGTCTCATTATGACCATGGCCAAGATTGCAAATTCCAGGGGAGTGGTCAGATAGACATCCAGACGCTGGAAGTGTACGGAGGAGTGTGGATATTCTTCAAGAAAAAGTCCGTTGACCATGATTCTATCTAGCCTTGATCTGACTGTTCCATTATCCCAAGTGTGATAGATTCCGGTATATGTGTGTTCGACTAGTCCGCAGTGAAGGAAACAGTTTAATTGATCTTGCAATTGGTACCGTGATATCTCTCTTCCCCCTTTCCTTTTCTTCCTCACTTAAAACACAATTAAAGTCTCCCATAACAGCACATGGTGCATCTACTGTTTGATTTTGAGTTTCTAATTTCTCCCATAATGATCTCCTTGCAACATTGGTGTTGGTGTGCATAGACCAAAGTGGACTAATAGTGTTTTGCTCGTGACCAAGCTAGGGCCTTACAAAAAATGTTCTGTGCATCTACAGAAAGCATGTCTACATGTACTTTTTTTTGGATTCCATAGAATAAGAATCCTCTTCCCTACATGTGCTTGAAAATTATGAAGGGAGTGCCAATGTCTAAATTTAACCGTAAGTAGGTTAGAGAGCATAATTTCATTCAATTTAGTTTCCAAAATACCTACAATATCTATGCCGTTTTATTAACAAATGAACAAGACCGTTTTGTTTGAGGGGCTTGTTACATCCCCTAATGTTCCAAATGCTATCTTCATGTAATTGGAGTGCTACTCTTATCCTTATCGGCTACACTATCTAGCCTACCATTCCCATTTTTATTTGGCTTCGAGAGCATGCCTTGCTTGCATAATTCCTATTCTATTGACATGATATTCTTTGTATACGGAATTAGCTTGAGAGGTGCTAGAAATAAAAGCAATTTGATTTGTGGTGAGCAACATACCTCATTCTTCGTAGCCAAGTCCGGGGCCGTTAGGGGCAGGTACCATTTTTCCAACATTTACGTAGCCAACTGTTCTAACAATAAATGACCTCATTCATTCTTCTGTGATTTTAACCTTGTTTGTTTTTTCCGGTTCGGTGAGGTCATTATTGTTAGAACAGTTTGGGAAAGTGTTTTGATTTATAGATAAAAAAACTTATTTTAATGTATATGCTCTTAGGCATGGTCATACATACATAGAAATGGCACCTGAAAAGGTAGGTAATTAGCTAGAACAAAATTGATTGCAAAAGAAGAGAAACGGGTCACCTTAAAATTATCTTTATAAGGTCTACTTAACATTACAAACTATTCAGAAACAGTATGACAATTTTAGTACCCAAAAAACTATCCACAAAATTGATAGAAAGAATCCAAATATTCCATATTAGTAGATATTATGTCATGAAGTGTAATTAGAACAAAACCCTATCTTATCACATGTAATTAGAATATACCATAATTATCAGTAAAGACGATAATATAGAAGCGATCTTAAACTGTCAAAATCAATAAAAAAAATTTCATTCTAATCTACAAAAATAACGCAACCTAGGCTCAATGAGATAGCCCATGAGGTAGCTATAGTATTCATGCGATATTCAGCTACCAAAACTCCATGCATTTATCTCTATTATTTGGTTTTTCTGTTCTGTTTATTTTTGATCCCACGTTGTGGATGCTATTATAGAGTCCATATATTGATCCCACTTTATAGTAAGAGTGACCATAAATTAATCTATGGAATTTATACCAGAATATTTGTCCCCTTTCCGTCTGTTGTCTTTGAAATTGTTCTACGTTCAATTGAGACGGTGAGAAGAGTAAAAAGAAAAAAGAAAATTTAATTATATATGTCGCAAGAAGAAAATTGGCAATTGAATTGTTCGATCTACTGTTTGTACCATTTGCATCAATCTCCCCTTAACATAAATTACTTCACTAACAACTATCACATCATATCTCTATTAATGCGTCATCTATACAGTACATATAGAGTCAAGGTCTCGGTGTTAGGCAAGCTTTTATCCTTTGAGATAGAGGTATTATTTGTCTGTCTCTCACTCTCTTTAGACTTTAACCATAAATTTTTGATTTGTGTTGAAATATAATGAATGTGTGTTTTTGTACTCGTAGACTCTAAAAAAGTGTTTCCCAGCTAACAAATTTGACAAATTATCATCATTAAGGTTGGGGGAAAAAACAACCTTGTGAATATAATGTTTTTAAGATACATCATGAGGAACATGAAGCCTAGACTAGGCCTACGCAACCAAACAATGCCGGACAAATGCTTTGTTAGCCCGTGGTTCATCTCTTTATTTATTTCATATCCTTGTAGAATTTATTCTCCTTGCATATTAGTAATAATAGTTTCCAAATTAATTTATTTTCTTGCATATTAATGGTTCCCTGATCATACGTATGACGACATTTTGGCTATTGTTCATGTCAGCCGGTGGGGAAAAAACACGATAGAAAACAATCTTTTGAATGCCAGGATTTTGTGTCAAAACTCTAATAGTGATGGAACAGTATCGCATAACAACAACATTATCATACTGTTTTAGAGATTTCGTCATGATATGGAAGAGTCAAGATATACGCAATCATATCTCATATATTAAGAAGACGCGGAGGCTGTTTCATAATAGAACCGTACCGTATAAACACAAAAATAATCATCATTTATATATTAAAAGGACTCAAATTCAACTATACACATTATGATGCATTACATGAAACGTCCGTAGCAATTTCCTGAAAGAGTCGTTTCCGGGAATATCCTAAATGATCAGGGTAGCAGGTTTCGAAATGAACGTCAGGGGTTCGAATCTTGCCGGAAAGCAAAATGTTTGAATCCCTCCAGGCTAGCTGCCATAGTGTGGGAACACTATTGGCCCGTTGAAATGACCTGATAGGCAGACATGTCAGCCCGTCGGTTGTTCCTTCGGTGTCAATGTTGCTCCTTGTGCTGTTTCTGTACTATAAAAATATTCTACTAATAGACCTTGAAAACCAATTTATATCTTTACACACATTGTGAAACCAATGAGACAAACCTTTCCTAAAGGAGTTACGATAGGTTGAGATATTCTAACCCCACTTTCCTCACCCCCTTTGTGACCACGCGACACGTGGCATCAAGGAGGATGGTGAGATTAGATGCGGGTGACCCTCATCTAGCTTCACCACCCCCTCTTGCTGTCACCTGTCGCACGGTCACACGTCACCGCATTCCATTTGCGGTGAGGAGGAGATCATATCCCGTTACAATATGACAAGTACAAAGCAACATATTAGATATTGCTTTCAGGAAAAAGGACAAGAAAAGCAACAGAGTCTCCAAGTACGATAGACCCCACGTGTGTGCATCTGAAAGGAAGTGGGCTCGTCGGGTTTCGTTTGGAACGGGCATCAAGTTGTCAGCTAGTAGCCGTACACGTGTTGTCAGATAGGAATCAGCGGCCCACATAACATCAGTCTATTTGGGCAATCATTCCATCTGATACCGCGGGCGCAGCAATACAAGCACCTGATTAAAACCATGGACCTATTGTTTATTGTATCGTTTTATAAGTTGTTGGTTAAAAAAGGATATTTAGATTTATTTCTTAGATAATATAATTGAACTGAAGTTCGTAATACATAGTGATGAATGCAAAATAATTACAGACACGTTTTAATAAATGAAAGGATACAAATTACGAAATATTTTGTTCTTTCACCACGTTTTAGGAAGACTTCTTTGTAGAGGCTCGTTAAGTGAAGATTCCTTTATTCAGTTCGGTATAAGTCACTTGGTCAATGGTGTTATAGATTGGTCACTTGATCAAGTGTATTATAGGTCGGTACTATATTACACATATAGTTCGAATATCAACAGTTCGACATCTTCAGAAGATAGGTTTGATGAAATCACGTCAATTCAGTATATTGGAATATTAGCATTAATGTGATTAGATATAATGTACATATTAGATATGGTAGATATTTATGGTGTGTATATTCTTGATTGATTGTATTTATGGTTGTAGATTTGATAGCTTGATTATAGGAGTTAGCTTGATTGTAGGATTTTGTTTCATATACATTGTAAACAATTTTGGTAATGGAAATTTACCACGTGATTGCACGTTTCTTCACAGTATCTCTTATTTCTTCATAACTTGTCATTATGCATGAATCTTGAGAAAAAAAATACAATACTTGACAAATTTTACATATAAAAATCAGAAAAGCACGTATAAAGATATTCCATTCTTAAAAGACAAAAGGTATGTTCCGAATATTAATTATAACACAAAATTTTATAGGAATTTTACAGAGAATTCTTATGAGTGAGTCTCACTTCTATTAAAAAACTAGAAAATTTTATAATTGATTTGATCGTCGAAGATTTTCTTATAGAACAAACTCCAGAACACCTGATGTTAATCTTTTTTTTCAGGTCTGTTCAAATTGGCAAAGCATCAATTCAGTCAAACTCTCAGTCAAAATTCTTAGTGACGGATCCTGACTTTGTCACATATTATTTTGAAGATTATATATCTAATTTTTCTTTTTATACATTGAGATGACATATTAACGTAAGATGTGATTAGTTCGATATGGAAACGATGCAGAGTAATGTATAAGAATTGATTTAAAATACGTGCTCTAAAATGAGATTGATTATATTTATTTTGATATGACTAATTCTAAACCTTAATATGCGTATCTTCATTATTATATCACATTCATACTTTGGGGAGTATAAGTGTGTGTATACATGTAGGCATATCGCAACTGAAACAGTCATTCCTTTTTTTTTTTTTTTGCTTATAAATAATAAGATACAAATTTATTGTAGGAATCTATTACATTTAAGTATGCAATGTTATTGGCACAAATGTGTGTGAAGATTGCCGTTATGTTTTACTATTCTTGAAATATTAATATGGTCAATACTCAAATGACAATATTTTAAATAATTAATGATCTATGCGCATTTAAAGACAAACCCAATATATACACAACATTTCATCATTTCTGTTATAAATGAGTTATGACATAAGACAAACGTTAAATTAAAGCCAATAATACTCAAACCGCATTCCAATAATTAAGTAGGAACGATATATAAATCATCTTTATCCATTGCTATGTAATCTGTATTTCTGTACATGCCCTCATGCCCAAACAACGTCGTGTATATATATCTGTAGATAGTCCGTTACATCTTTTCAGTGCCTCATTCCACATTCAGCATTGAGGAAGGATGCTGGTCACCCTGTATTTTCTGTCAAAATTGTTCCAGTTTTACTTAAAAATAAGTTAATAACATCTTCTTCAAAATGCTTTTCCACTTTATAAATACATCTATAAACTATCTACACGGTGTACACTTAGAACATAATGACTCGCTTTTATTTTTCAGCTTTCCTACCAAGACATTATTAGACTCTTAGCTCAAACACATCTCATTCTATTACCATCGCAATGACAGAACAGATAGGACTACAGAAGTTTGAGGAAATATATTAGAAGGATGGGAAAGTGTAAACTGTAAAGTCACAGTTTTATTCGACAGGTAGAATGAAGAGCCTTATACTAAACTTTCTCTTTGGAGGATCTACCAAGCAACGTTCAACAAATTAATTAGAATTAATACTGTAGGACGATAAGTGAAAAGGGTAGGTCTAGTACAGGAACTTTGCTCTCTTTTCCAAATGGGTTTCGGTGACGCGGGAGAGAAGGATGCAGTACACGCGACCAATAGAGGGCTGACACATGGCAAAACTGAAAAGCGAAAAAAAAGCTGCCACAGTAGACACGTGTCCCCCCTATTGGTCGCGTGTACCGCATCCCTCCCTCTCCGCGTCACCGAAACTTTGCTCCTTCTTTTCACTGGAACAAATAATTATAGCTAATATCAACGTTTGAACTATAGTTCCTCCGATAAACCCAGCCCAAACGCCCTGCAACATTTGAAACACTTCATTGTTGGGATTAATTCGAGATACGTGTGATGCGCAGCACGTTGATGAAGTTTATACGAATTAATCATAAGGTGGACGTTATGTATGATAATATTATATGTCACATATGTCACATAATATTAATTATTACGTAAAACATCCACACGTTAAGTGATCATCGGGTATGTTCGTGGATGTATAGTGTGGTCTAAATGGAAACCTCGAATATGTAGACAGTCATATGGTCAGAGACCGCGATGGATGGGCTCAAAGTGCAGCGACCATAAAGTTACGACATCTGGTCCCCGAGGGGCGACAACCCACGTGTGGCTAGTAGATAATTATTGGCACAATAATTAAATATTGGATAATATTTAATAGGAAGATAAGGTTGAGTTTTAAATTTAAGATTAAATTTAAAACCTTATACCTATCAGATCCTTCCATCCCCTCTATATGAAGAACGCTTCACCTCCTCATATCAGTGAGTGTGAAAAACGACTATACACAGTAAAGAGGGAAGGTGTGCCAAGTTTTCTATAAAGTCCACACTGCCTAGCCTCTCCATCGGGTAAAGCAGTGAATTGTTGAAACCAGTCAAGGGGTGTATCAACAATCGGTGGGGGTCGTGAATCCTTGGATCACGCCAGATTCTTCATCAGCCGGAGCGATGCAGTGTACGTGTTCAGATTAACAACAGCAATGGAGCAAGGTATATTTTCCGCATTTTGTTACTTTGTCCATTGATTCGATTAAACGGTCCTATTCAAAAGGGTTTATTAAATTAAATCCAACAAGTGGTATCAGAGCAGGCCTAATCGAATCAATTACGTTAATCTGTTCATGTTTCGAAAAAAACGAAATTTTTCCGACTCAGAAGCGTTTTTCCGAAACAATTTTGGATTGAAAAGCTTCTGTTATTGTTCGGTTTAAATAAAAATGTGTCTCTGCTGAAACCCAAAAGCGCCGATGGCCTGGTGGCCTCCTCCTCCGCCCTTGTGCGAAAGGTCGCAGGTTCAACACCTCTTTGCGAAAAATTCGGATGTTTTTTGATTTTCTGGAATTCTGTTAGATTTAATATATAATCAAAACTTCCTTCAACACAGCATAAACTGCTGCCGGCTTAGTGGCCAGCGACTGAGTCATATAGAAGGAGGTTCCGTGTTCGAACCTACCTCTAAAATTTCGGGGGATTTTTGTGTTCGAAATTTCAGTCTGTTTTTAATAACAATAAAGTTCCCTTAAGTTCATACAAAAATGTGTGTCGGCCTACTGGCCCAGCGCCGGTGACACCGAATGGGAGGTTAAAGGTTCGAAAACTGTGGGCTGCCCAAAATTTTTTTTGGGGTTGCTGGCGGGTTGGGCCTGAACTGGCTTCAACCCGGTTTCAGGTAAAGGTGCTTCGGCCCAAATCAGTTTCCAAAATAAAAAAAAAATTGAGAATTCCAGATTTTCAGTTGGGCCTGGATTCCGGGTCAAACCCGGTTCTGGACAGGGCTTCGGCCCAAATTTCACTTGCCAGTAATCAGAATCAAAAAAAAAAAAAAGCTGGTTATTTCAATAGGGGCGGGCGGGTTTCTGCCCGACCCGACCCGCGCCCCTACCCCTTTATTTTTTTTAATTTCAGTTTTAATTGATTATTACTATTATTTTGGATAAAGTAAATAATAATAATTTTATTATTATTATTTAAAGTTTCTATTAAGGAAAATAGTAAATAACTAACAAATTTTTGTTTATTATTATTTTAAAGTCTCCTTTTAAAGAAAAATACTAATGATGATGATAATTTAATTATATTATGTTATTATTAAAGGAAAATAGTACCTAACAATAAGTAATTATTATTATTATTATTATTTTAAAGTTCTTTTAAAGGAAATAAAGTAAATATAATGATAATAATCCTATTATTATGTTATATTACAGTTATTAAGGAAAATAGTGAATAATAATTAATAAATTCTTGTTCTTATTATTGTTATTATTTTAAAGAATCCAAAATAATAATAATCAAGTGTTAAGTTTCATTTCCGGTTATATTGCAGTATTTCGTAATGCATGCAGTTATTTGTTTATTTATTTATTTATGCCTTATGTTTATGCATGTTTAATAAATAAATAAAATAAAGTTAAGGAACTTAACCCAATCAGGATCCGAATCTTGCTTGACCCGGTTTTGACCGAGTTCAACCAAGTTAATTCGATGGGTTAAGTTGACTGAATTAAACCAATACTTATCAATCAATGCGGTTTTATACTCGTGCTAGATGACTCATTGAGTTGTGATAAAAACACCGTACACATAGTTTTGTCTAAGAAAGCCGGGTACTTAAGCGAGACCCATTGTGACTCCACCGGTGGCCTGGAAATTATGTGGAATGGCAATAACCCTTATGGCAAGTGGGTATTGCTGAATCGGTTCACTTCACACTCAATGTGACCCATCATAGGTTATATCAGTTGTTAAATTGATTGATAAAGATATGTTTTCTTATACCGTAAGGTGAACTGAGCTTGGTTCAAGGTGGTTCTTATTTGAGCCGTAAAGGGAATCAAGCTAGTTCAAATTGGTTTAAGTAAAACAAAACGGATGTTGGTGTTAAGTATGCACGGTACGTGCAAAAGGGTCAGTCGGGAACACTGCGGATCATTTAGAACCATAAAGTTACGCGACTTAGCAAATGTAGGGCTTTAATATGATCCCCTTAAAGTGCGGCAATCATATCATCGCCACTATATTTGTTATGATCGTTGAAGGGCATGTATGTGTTGGAGGCAATCATTGACCGGCCCAAAGGAAGGTGTGATTGTCGAAGACACATATGAGCATGGTAGTGGAACCCAAATAGGGCCGGGCGGCGAAGCTTTAAAAGCGTAGGTAGGTTACACTCATCGGCCCAAAGGAAGGTGGTTTAACCTGTGCTTGGAGAGCCGTCAATATTGACCACTACACCAATTGTTGAAAGGTATTGGGATGACTCCAAAGAGCCCCAATATTGGAAGACAATTGGTAGATTGGAATCGGGGGTTCTATTCTGATGTTTGGTTTTTATGCCGTTTAAAGATTACACTGTTGTGTATTTAAGTCCGTTTCTTGTTTGCTTTTCAGCAATAATGTCTAACATTAAGGATATTCCTACAATGAACGGTTCAAACTATAAGCAATGGAAAGGTCAATTTGAGATCTTTCTGGGGATTGCTGATCTAGACAATGGCGTTACAGATAGATTGTCCAGTCGTCTCAACGACGGAAAGTACCATTGAGAAAAATCTCACATGGCACGCTGGCTACGATCAAATCGCCATGTGTCTTATGGTCATTGCAAAAGACTATCCCCAAAATTGCTTCATGGGGACACGTTTCTGAGTCACGATGGCTAAAAAATTTTAGCCGATCTCGAGCAAAGATATGTAAAGAATGAGAAAGCCGAGGGCATGCAATCTCTTAAAGAAACTTTGCTCGAAAACAGTACCGTGGAATCGACAGCATAAGGGTGCATAAAGTTATGAATGCTGTCGCCACCAGTCGGTGGTAAGAAACGCAAAGCTGCGGAAATGGTTACTGTGCAAAAGGCAAGTCAAAATGAAAAGGGGATGCCTACTACTGACACGCCCAAAAGCATGACTGTTTCTTTTGCAATAAGGAAAGGACATTTAAGGAAGAATTGTACCGGTTATATGTCTTGTCTCAAGAAAAAAGGGTACGTCTTAGTTTGTTCTGAAGTTAATTTTGTTTCGGATATAGCCACTTGGTGGGTCGATACGGGAGCCACGACTCACCTATCTGTGACTATGCAAGGTTGCCTAAGCCTTAGAAAACCAAGAGACGATGAAAGATACGTCTATTGTGGAGGAATGGGCTAAGCGGCATAAAGTTTGAAGCCATCGGGCATTTCAGATTTCTGTTAACATCCGGTTTCTATCTAGATTTGCATGACACTTTTGTAGTACCATCGTTTAACCGAAATCTTATTTCGTTTTACGATTGGGATAAAGAGGTGGATATACGGTTATTTTGGAAATGAAAATTTCCAACTTTATCATGCTTCTAGATTGATGGGTCACGGCCATAATGTCCGAAATTGATAAACTTTATTCAATAAATGTTGCTTCAAATTCAGGAAACCTTGCATGTTGTAACGCGAAACGTTAAAGCTAAAATTAACTCAGAGAATTCAGGATCACTTTGGCATCGACGTTTAGACACGTGTCCAAAAAACAGAATAAAACGTCTTGTCAAACAGAAAGTCTCAATCCTTTAGACTTAACCGACTTAGAGTCGTGTGTATTTTGTGCTAAAGGAAAACAAACTAAAGTCCGAAGATATGAAGCAAATCGTGCAAATAGTTCCATAATTAGAGTGATTCATACCGATATTAGTGGTCCATTTCATCGGTTACTCGCAATGGCCACTCTTATTTTATCACCTTTATTGACGACTATTCGCGATATGGCTACGTATTCTTGATTAACGAAACAGCGCAAGCAATAGACATGTTCAAATCCTTTAAAGCTGAAGTTGAGTTACAACTCAACAAAAGGATTAAAGCCGTCAGATCGGACCGTGGGGGTGAATACTACGGTCGATATGATGGATCAGGAGAACAGTGTCCAGGACCATTTGCTAAATACCTAGAGGAAAACGGAATCGTCCCTCAGTACACCATGCCTGGGTCACCAAGCATGAATGGTGTAGCTGAAAGACGAAACCGTACACTTATGGATATGGTGCGTAGTATGATGAGTCAAACTACTACCATTATTCCTCTGGGGAGAAGCGCTTAAAACCGCAGCTTACATCCTCAACCGAGTACCAACTAAAGCAACAATAAGGACCCCTTATGAGTTATGGACTAAGCGTAAGCCTAGCCTTAACCACATAAGGGTTTGGGGCTGTCCAGCAGAGGCGAAGCCTTACAGACCAAATGAAAGAAAGCTGGACACCAAAACAGTTAGTTGCTATTTCGTTGGTTACTCGGAAAGGTCACGAGGGTATAAATTCTACGATCCCACAAGTAAAGTGTTTTTCGAGACAAATTCGGTAAAGTTCTTTGAGGATACTTTGGTTCCGGGGGGGAATGATTTGCATCAGCAGATCATCGAGTTAGATGAGGCACACTCAGATGCGACAGAAATGCGAATCGAACCATCTTTTGGGGAGATAGCATCAGCGATACCCGCACCTGAGGTACCTCATCCCAGTAGTGACGCTCCACAGGAACAAGTTCATGTTCCTGAGGAAGTTACTGAAGAACCCGATGAATTGCCGGCTGATGCAGTTCAGGAACCTACAGTATCTCAAGAACAAGTGCCCCTAAGGAGATCCACTCGTGAACGGAGAAACCCCATACCTAGCGACTATGTGGTGTATCTCCAAGAACACGAATTCGATATTGGTATGTTGGACGATGATCCCGAAAACGTCCAGCAAGCATTGCAATGTCGAAATTCAGAAAAGTGGATAAAGGCCAGAAGAAGAAGAAATAAAGTCTATGCACGGACAACAAGGTATGGGATGTCGTCTCGTTGCCTAAAGGTTCGAACCCGTTGGTTGCAAATGGATATTTAAAACCAAACGGGATTCAAAAGGCGACGTAGAACGATATTAAGGCTCGACTTGTTGCTAAAGGATTTACCCCAAAAGGAGGGCATAGACTATACGGAACCTTTTCTCCAGTATCCACGAAGGATTCCTTCCGGATAATCATGGCTTTAGTGGCACACTTAGATCTTAAGCTACATCAGATGGCTGTTAAGACTGCGTTTCTAAACGGAGAACTCGACGAACCATTTACATGGTTCAACCGCCTCAATTCGAGGTGGGAGATCCAAAAACGCATGGTTTGTCGACTAAAGAAATCCATCTACGGGCTCAAACAAGCGTCTCGACAGTGGTACTTCAATATTCGCCAAAGTGGTTGTCTCCTTCGGTTTTGAGGCAAGCCACAATTGACGAATGCGGTATCACAAGTTCAGTGGGAGCAAGTTCATATTCATGATCTTGTACGTAGATGATATACTGCTTGCACAAACGATGTAAACATATTGAGCGACACCAAAGCCTTCTGAGAAAGCATTCGAGATGAAAGACCTTGTGTGAAGCCTCATATGTGTTGGGACTTGAGATACGAGGAATCGTACCCAAGGTATCTTAGGTCTCTCACAACAGGCATACATCGCAAAGGTGTTGAAGCGGAGTATAGCATGGATAAGTGTAAACCACTTAATACCCCTGTGGCAAGAGGAAGATAAATTCAGCCTAAACAATGTCCCAAAACAGAGTGTTGGAACGTTCGGAAATGAGGAATACTCCCTATGCTTCGGTAGTAGGGGAGTATAATGTATGTCCAAGTATGTACACGACCAGACTTGGCATTCATTAAGGGAATGTTAGGCAGATACCTCTCTGATCCGGGCAAGGATCATTGAACCGCAGAAAAGAGGGTACTGAGATATTTACAAGAAACGAAACAACACGTACTGACGTATCGGAGATCTGATAAGTTAGAGATCACTATATATACAGATTCCGATTTTGCTGGATGCCAGGATAGCAATGAAATCGACCTCGTGGGCTATGTGTTTACATTAGCCGGAAGTGCGATCTCCATGGAAAGCACGAAACATACCTTATTGGCGTTCTCCACTATGGAGACGGAATTCGTAGCTTACTCCCATGCATTCAATCAGGCGATGGCTTCGCAATTTTGTTACAGGCTGCGGGTATTGGAGACTATCACGTCTCTAATAAGGATTTACTGTGACAGTAAAGCGGCGGTGCTATATTCAAATAACAACCTTAGTTCATCTAAAGCGAAATACATAGAGATGAAGTTCTGGTGTTAAAGAAAGAATTCAGAGTGGTCTGATCAGTATTGAGCATATCAGTACAGACTCTATGGTGGCCGACCCTTTGACTAAGGCCGTGGAACCGGTAGTGTTTCACAAGCATGTTAGCAGTATGGGTCTTAGTCCAGTTGAGGATGTTTATCCTAGTGGGAGTCTGTGAGGTTTTTCTTGTGTTCAATAAAGTTGTTTATTTCAGACTAACAGTATAATGTACATTCCGGTTATATTAAAGTTTTTCTGCAGAAAGTAATGTACATTAAGCAGTTACGGCATACATTCTGAATTCTATTGATCTCGCTAAAGAGGGCCAAGTTGGAATTAGATATGTATGATCACCTAGCATACTATTCCACACTACATATCCATTTCAGTATCCATGTCATTCAGTAGAGTGTTAGTATCATGATTTAAGAGGGACTAGCCACTAATTCAATGTGGGGACGTGCGGCTTAAGTCTTTTGCTAACATTTGCTGATGGACCGGATAAAGAAAGACACACTAAGGGACATAAGGTATATGAGCTCAAAGGGTGACATATAATCTTTAAGATACATACATAGTCCAAGTGGGAGATTGTTGGGATTAATTCGAGATACGTGTGATGCGCAGCACGTTGATGAAGTTTATACGAATTAATCATAAGGTGGACGTTATGTATGATAATATTATATGTCACATATGTCACGTAATAATATTAATTATTACGTAAAAACATCCACACGTTAAGTGATCATCGGGTATGTTCGTGGATGTATAGTGTGGTCTAAATGGAAACCTCGAATATGTAGACAGTCATATGGTCAGAGACCCGCGATGGATGGGCTCAAAGTGCAGCGACCATAAAGTTACGACATCTGGTCCCCGAGGGGCGACAACCCACGTGTGGCTAGTAGATAATTATTGGCACAATAATTAAATATTGGATAATATTTAATAGGAAGATAAGGTTGAGTTTTAAATTTAAGATTAAATTTAAAACCTTATACCTATCAGATCCTTCCATCCCCTCTATATGAAGAACGCTTCACCTCCTCATATCAGTGAGTGTGAAAAACGACTATACACAGTAAAGAGGGAAGGTGTGCCAAGTTTTTCTATAAAGTCCATACTGCCTAGCCTCTCCATCGGGTAAAGCAGTGAATTGTTGAAACCAGTCAAGGGGTGTATCAACAATCGGTGGGGGGTCGTGAATCCTTGGATCACGCCAGATTCTTCATCAGCCGGAGCAGTTGCAGTGTACGTGTTCAGATTAACAACAGCAATGGAGCAAGGTATATTTTCCGCATTTTGTTACTTTGTCCATTGATTCGATTAAACGGTCCTATTCAAAGGGTTTATTAATTAAATCCAACATTCATCAGATAAGAAGACCCCTTTTTTTTTCTTTTTTTGGGTGGAAGTTTTGGGGGGGAGGGGTGGGGTGACGGGTGGGGGGCGTTGAAGAAATGAAGACTGAAACAGAAACCTTCACGCCAAGCTTAAGGAGGGATCTGAAGAGTATCCCAAGAGGCAGTCCAACGAGACAATAGCTTCCGATATTTACATACGCTACTGATGCTTGCCTACCATACCCAACAGCTACACCTGAAAAGTTGAGACATATTTTCATGTTAGATTATGTCCAGCTCTGATATAGAGCCCCAGTTATTTTCACCTGAAAGGATTGGCTGGATACAATTGACCACAATGGTGATCGCCAAGAAGCATGAAAGTTCATCCACCATCTTGATAACGGAAATGTTTGACGTGAAGACAATTGCTAACTTTTCAGGTAAGGCCATGACAAGGGAGAAAAATATCTAGCCAACAGCAAGAGAGTTGAACAATGCAACTCTCTTTGAAAATTCTGCTTCCTTGTAGTTTCCGGCTCCCAGTTCATTAGCAACTCGGACCCTATTTCAAGGCCAATTTGTTTCCAAGTTAAAGAAGTATTTGGTGCTTTTAAGCCATAAACGATAACACAGCCTAATGGTTATTTGAGGTAAATAGAAAGAAATCATGGTTAATTGAAAGGGTAGTATAAAAACTTTGACAACTGATACTTACTATTTTTAGAAAGTGGACAATAATTTTGAGACAAATCAAGATAGAAAAGAGGACAATATTTTTGAGATAGAGGGAGTATAAAGCAAGACACCCCTGAACCAGATATGGTATAGAAACGTTCTCTAAAAGCTGGCAGAATCAACTCGCATAAGATTGGAGGCTATTGATGAGATACCATTTATACTAGTCATCAGAGCAATGACAACAATATATTATTTATACAAGAGCTACTACTTGGCTTCACAGAAATATGCTCCCGGAATCCCCAATGCTCAAATTAAGGTACATATTCAAGAAACCCGCAATGCTCAAGTATTGCTTTTTGAACTGATCTAATCGTTTATTATATGTGGAAGATGAAAAGATAACACCAAGATATAGGCCTGAATCATAAGTATCATAATAATGCAGTGTTTCCAAGATTTGAGTGCCAAAACTTTCACTTACCCTGTTGCAGCAAAAAGTCCGAGTGGAATCATGGATTCCCAGGCATAAATGGTCATGCTGCAAATGACAAAAGATTCATTGCACGGTGCACAAAAAGGAGAAAAAAAAAGAAGGAAAGCACCTACAATAAGGTATAATATGCTAGAGGAACCATTGAACCCCCACCAGATGGACATGGCATCAAGAGAAACTTCAGCATCTCCCAAGTTCCCGTTACTACAACCAGCACTCTATAATATAATGCTCCAGTCTGAAATGAGCAGGATCGTTAAGATTTTACAAACAAGGTGCTGTTAAGAGGGCAAAAGTTGAGTTCTACATGAAAGACTGTTCTGGTGTCCACTGAGCTTTTAGATTAAGAGATGCTATTGGATCAGGACATGTTATAATATGTGGAACTACAAACTCCATGTGAAAGAAAAGAAGGATCTAAAACTTACAGTAACATGAATCCAGAAGCCACAGAGAGCTTGAAAAAATCCCAGAGACCATCAAATGCTAGCTTTGAAAAGCCAGTCCAAGCTTCAGGACATCCACCAAGCACACTGTAACCAAACAAACCGAAAACCGATAGCCACCATGAGAAATCTAATGTTAGAGCTGTCCCAACAATGCTAACTCTAAACTTTTGCACAAAAACCCAACTTATCAAGAGATGGATTACAAGTGTCACACCAGACACCACTGTAATAACCCCTGTTTTCAGCTCACATTGCAAGAATCTCATCAGCGTAAACTGAAAGGCAAAGCTCAAATGCATAGGGATAAGTGTTACATCCTGTGCATTGATGGGTAAAATAACAAGGGAGAAAATTATTAAAATGAATTAATTTCATATTGGATTAAAAAAAAAAACTAAACTAAAAGAAAAGGAAAGAACGTGAGTTGTGGGGGGAGCAAATCACTCCCCCAATTCCTAAACTGCAACCCAAAACGAAAATTTCTCCCCCAATTATGTCCATCACTTATCCTTTCCCTTAAAAAAAAAAAAAAAAACCGTCAGATTCCAATTCCCTCTATCCGATTGTTTTCCTTTCAACCTACAAACTAATACCAAGAGAAGAGAAGTATATTGCACCTCCAGCTTTTTTATTTCTTTAGCAATATAAGCAATATTCAAACTATGCTCTCCAGCCGACGAGAACAAGGGGAGAGAAATGAAGGAAAGAGAATTGGTCACCCACACCAAATCCAACCACCGTGGCTAAGAATTCGTCTTTTGAAGGTAGGTTACCCTCCCCTCTGTCGGATTGCTTTGGATTCCCTCGCATTCTGTATTGGGATTGTTTGTTTATCACTGCATGCTTATTCTTTATATGATTATCGATTATCATCTTGGGTCATGTATTCGTATATGTGATTGGATAAATGATTGTCTATTTGTATGTCTTCAAATATGTGTCTCGTGTGCACATGAATATAGTTGATCAAGTGGGCGAATGTGCCACTGGTATCGTTATTTGTATGCATGTGTGGTTTGTATCAATATATCTATGTGTACACATATATTTGTTTGACTAATCCATTTACATGTTCAATTCTAAGAATTGCCTGGTGAAAAAAAAAAAAAAGCAACTGTGTGGTATTTTTTTTGTGTTTTCATGGTACAAAGTGGAGCCACTCCTAATATGTGCAATCTTGTGCTGTGGTGATATACGTGTGCTGAGGCAGTGGCCGAATGGCCACTGTTGGATACAACTATACAAGGTGTTTATATACATTTATGCATATTGTGTTATTCATAATACTATGCTTACATATATACAAATGTTATGGTTAATATATGTATAACCTTGGGTGTGGGAGCCGTGTCCCTAAATGAGTATTGGCTACTGGTGGTTACATACTTCATTTAGAAAATGGGTTAGAGTTTTATTTACAAACAGATTGTAATATTCATTTCAGAAAGTGTTTTTTTTATGTGTTTATCGAGAATTGTTTATGATTTGTTATGAAATTGCTTGAATGTCTTTAGATATAGATCACATAGCACGGAAATAGGTGGGATTGACGTGTCAATGGCGTTACGTAGAGGGCGTTAAACGGAGTCTATTGGAATTGGTTTGGGGTAAATCGGAGTTAAAACAGGAAAGTTATTGATTTTTGAAGAAAATTGTAATTCAAGAAAAACAATAAAAGAAAGAAAATAAAAAAAAATAGCAGCGGACTGAAAAGGAAATAAAAATAAAATAAAATAATAAATAGCAACAATAATAATAATTAGGAAAATTAAGAATTCAGTAAATAAAATAAACAAAAAAAAAAGGAAAATAAAATAAAAGAAAAGAACAAAGG
>AP025065.1:31778344-31836850 GCA_036186865.1 Eustoma russellianum
GTCCATGTGGCGTAAAAAAAAACGTCTGACGGACATCGATCGATGACTTCGATCGATCGATGTCACTTCGATCGATCGATGTCATCGATCGAAGTGGATCAGAGGGCTTCGATCTCTTGGTAGATCGATCTAAGTGGATCAGAGGACATCGATCGATCACTTCGATCGATCGATGTCTCTTAGATCGATCAGAATGATCGAATGATGTACTCAGTCAGACATCAGTCGATCACATCGATCGATCGATGTCACTTCGATCGATCGATGTGATCGATCGAAGTCGGACAGCGGGCAGAATCATTTTGATTGTGCGGTTAAGTTTCAAACGTGAAACTAACGTTATCCTCCGGTTTAAATTAAGATCAATCTGTTGTGATCTAACGGTGGTGGGAGAATCAGCTTTAATCTAACGGCCGAGATTTAAACTGTCTTAACCGCTTAACCGAATATGGTTTCCATCTAACGGTTCAGGTTTAAACCTGCGAATTAATCTTTAATCTAAAGGCTGAGATTAAACCATCCTAATCTAGATAGGAGGTTTTAATCTAACGGTCTAAATCAAACTTCGGTTTTGATCCAACGGTCACGGTATCTTGTTCTCCAACCGACTCCCCTATATAAGAAGGGCTAAGGGTTCATTCATTTCACACCAAGCTCTAAGCATTTCATAAGCATTCTGCATTCGTAGCATGTGAGTCTTGCATATTGTCCGGGAGAAGTCAGGACACTCTAAGCGTTCGAAGGAGTTCAAGTTCAGCAGTGCCGCTCAACTGAACAGGTACCCGTTGTATCCTGGGAGACGATTGCTCACACCGGTTGGGCACAGTATACCGGAGCAATACGTCTTAAGGACAGAGTCCTCGACTCGCCCCGGGTTTGATTTATTTCATATGCATACATTGTACGACTGCGTCTTGATATAGTATTGATTGTCTCCAACAGTCCATACATTTGAATTAAGTTCTAAACCAGCAAAATTTTTGGCGAAATGTCAGTGGACTTCTGGAATCATGTAGTTTGTGCTGCTAGTAATTAGAAGTTGACTTACCGAGAAGCCGAAGGTGATGGCGATGACGACGGTAGTGACAATGGATATGGCAGCGAGGTTGTGTGCGCCGAGATGGCCGGCGAAAGATTGGGTGATGACAGTGAGAGAGAACATGGCAAGACGATTGAAGATGGTTGGTCCTGCTATTTGCCATATCTTTTTGAGCTCTAAGCAAGAGTCCTTGGCAATGCTTCTGACCTCGTTGGATATCCGGCCGTCTTCTTGATGGAGGTGGTGCTGCTGATTCTCCGCCGGCGTTGGGAGTAACAGAGGCTGCTCCGCCGTGGTCATGATTTTCACGTGTACAATCACGCGCGACTTGAACAACTACAAAACTGAACTTATATATTTAAAACATTATTTAACTATGTATCTATTTGTTTCTGGTAGGAGTCTTAACGAGCCAAATCAAGGCGAATATTATGGTTTTTAATTCGAATTTCTTTAGAATAACAAATGATTCAACTTGAGTCGTTTGGTGTAACAAGATTCAAAATCTGTTCGAATTTAGCTAGTTATAACTCTTTAAACGAGTCAAACAATTCGCGAACAGTTTGACTCGTTTTAGTAAACGAATCTAATTAAATATTCAAACTCGTTTAGTTTAATTTAAATTGACGAACAAATTCGAATCAAATACAAAGTAAACTCAAACTGTTCGCGAACAGTTCGGTTCACTGAACACCTCTGGTTTCTAATATGTTTCATCTGTCTTTTTACCACTAGAATTATGTATATGTGTTAGGTAACGGTTGACTTTTAGTTAAACTAATATGACTAGTGGTGAAGGAAGAAAATGTATTAAATTGCTTTCTTATATAAAAAGATTTAATTGCAACTATGTCATAGAGTGTAATAAAAGAAACATGGGCAAGTATGGGCTAACGGCCTTTGTTGAAAGGTGCAGATTTCTCCAACAATAACACATAGACAACATATCGTGACGTGAATAGTTAGAAATACACTATAGAGAAATAAATAACACCATGTTCTAAAGGTATTTGGAAAAATGGAAACGAGGTACCAACCATTTATGTTTGCCTAACGATGTCTTACATCCAAAAATTATTACAACAGTGCTAAAATTTATCCATAATTGATACTAACAATAATGTAACAGTGTTTACTAAAACATAATCTATTGAATCACAGTGATGCAATTTAATTAGAGTGACACGGGTGGAGGGCAATATAAGTGGAATCTGATTTGGGGAATTAAAAGAACTTTAAGGAGTAATCTCTTTTTATGGAGATTCATGAATGAGGGAATTCGGACGCAACAATTCCTTTTTCGGCGCCATATCATCTCTCTATGCTTTGTGAGCTGTGTGGAAGGAGTGATATTGGACCTTTACATGAGGTTCGTGATTGCTCTTGGTCAAGAAGGGTTTGGCGTGCGGTGGTGCATCCGGAACAGTGGCAGGCATTTATTGGAGTGCATACACCGGCTGAGTGGGTGGAGCTGAATGTGAGGAATAATTGGGGGGATATTGGCCCGACAGTTGAGTGGTGGTATATGTTTCGTGAGAAATATATGGCATATGGTACCATCGTCAAAAAATCAGGCATAAGGGCGTTCGTCAAGAGATACATCCCAGTCATTTCATCGACACCATGAAACAAAGAGTTTTTGTTTTATTAAATGCTTGTTTCTTTGATGTAGATAATAACGTGGTTCCACGTTTTTTATTGTACATAACTCTTGAATTTGGAATAATATGATCGAACCCACCCACCCACCCCCCCAAAAAAAAAAACACCATCCCAGAAGGATACCGGCAGGGAGTACGATAAAATAGTAGCATCCAAGATTAATATATAGGCAACACATGACTGCCAACCTGATCCTAAATCTAAATGAATTCATATATATGAGTTCCAGTCATCATACTTTGAAACATATGATATCTTTTGAACAAACGCGTGTAAATTTGGCGAGGTCTATAGGTTTGAAAGTATACAATAAACTATAAATATGTTGAGTAATTTTTTATTAACCCTTTCAAAATTTGCTCAGGGTTGATACAACGTGTGACATTACCATGAAACAAAAGAAAAACAAAAAAATAGACACTTGATGCATGATATCTACATCAACTAATAATTTTATTTTACAACATAAAACAAAACTAAGGAACAGCATGAGGGACCAATTCTGTTTCTGGAGCTTCAGTATCCTGGGCTTGAATCTTGGTTTTTTTGCTTTGTTTAAACTCTCCATAAAAGTAGGAAACAAAACCCCAAAGAGAAAGGACCAGAGAAACCCCTTTTTGTGCTTGAAAGCTTTCATGGAAACAAATCACAGCTAAAACTTGCGTCACAGGGAGCAAAACAGCTATCATGATGCCAGAGAACAGCGACGAAGCACAGAAAACGACTCCAATTACCCCCAAGAAGTAGAATTGGAAAAGGATTGCACTCCATATTACTACTGTGTAATACCTAACTTCTCCCAGCCTGTATGCTTGTGCTTCACGCAATATAACCTGCAACGATGTACCATTGATTTATACATGGTATAATACAAGCTACATATAGTGGAAATATATGATATACAACAACAATACTCCATTGCTATGGCGGGGTATGGAGGGTCGGATGTACGCAACCATACTCATGTGTTAGAAACACACAGAGGTTTTTCCCGATGACCCATAATGAAGATTGTGTCAAGCTGTATCGATCAACTACGATTTCACAATATAAGAAGCGCAACCAATTTATATGATATACAAAATATATATACATGGCATGGTTTAATATTAAAGACATGAAATAAATCACCATTTGAATTGACCATCATTTGATCTATTTTCATTGTGTAGGAACAACAACGTTACTTTATTGTCTTAGAGGCTTCCGCATATGGCAGGGTATGAGGGGTCAGATGTATGCAACCATACTTATGTGTTGAAAATATATAGAGGTTATTTCCCAATGGCCTATAATGAAAATTGCGATAAGCTGTGTCGAGCTATATCTGATATATTGTACTAGAGAAAGCACGTCTAGTAGATATGTCCAATTCAACAATTAAGTTAATAGTATTGTCAGCGACCCGTAGGTCCCCCCCCCCCCCGGCTCCTCATCCAACACTCAGCCAACCTTTATAATTTAGTATGTGCGTTGCCTTTATATATAATGCTCCGAAAACACCATATTTCGGAATCTTTATATAAATTCATATCCCTTCATATATATAGTATGTCAAGTTGTGTTTTCACATATGTTAAAATACCAAAGGACGACTACTTAACAATTTGCCTAGCACTTAAGTTACTATTCTAACCTTTAATTTCTGCGTAAAATTTCAATGAACAACTATTCTTTATTTATTAACCAATAAAATAAATTATAATTGACATACGATATCAATAAATATACGTGTACTTATTTTTGTGTTCCTTTTTTTCCGCAGGAATCTGTTTCTGTTAGGACTTAAATAGGAAATCCTTTCATCTTCGAGCAAAAGGACATTCATTAGCTCTGAGGGGCCCACTGTCTTACCCCAAAAAACATTGTATAGTATACAAATTAGGAGTCCAGTGGTGTCTTTGATTTTGTGAAACCTTACGTAGACCCACACAAGGTGTGTTCCGCAAAATAGGCTTTCGGTCTAGCAGCAGTGGAACACGCACACTGTGCGTGTTCCTGGAATCGAACTCTTGACATCTTGAATCAAATCTAGACCTGAGTACTAAATGAGGTATGTCATGGGACATGAATCCTTTCATCTGGTTGTACATTGTGAAGGAAAATTCAGAAGAAGAAAGTAAGGAAGAAGATCCGGTCCGTTACCTGGAAGTCGTTGTTAATGATCATCCCAACTGTACAAAAAACAGTGGCGAAGAAGCACATAACCAGCTGAATTTCCAGCACCAAAGTATACGTAATCTTCTGCTTCCCCTTCAAATACATCAACTCCACCATTGGCAATATCAATCCGTACAAAGCCGCCGCCGCAAGCGTCATGATAAACCCCATAACATACATCTTATTAGACTCCCCTTCCGGCTTATCACCACCCGCATTCAAAGCCAAAATCCCAGCTCCAAGGGTCAACAAAACCACAGCATTTACCGAGTAGGCCGTAAACTTTTGCTTCACTAGAAAAAAGGCGAAAAACGCGGTGAAAGCGAGCTGAGGGGCCATGAGAAGAGCCGACGTGGACACTGGAAGCCGCGCCACGCCGGAGGAGTACAGATAGTTGTCTACTCCGGTTAGGATTCCGATAACCGCGGTTGCGATGAATACCCGATATTTCATTACAATTAACTCGGTGGTCGGACCGTCGGTTTTCTTGCGGGAGAAAAAAAGTATGAGTAGTGGGATGAGAATGATTGGGAATGCAGCGGTCTGAAGCCAGCTTGTAAACCAAATTCTTTTGCCACCTTTAAGGAAATAAAGCCGCATGACTAGTGGGCCCCCGCAGTTGCCCACGGCTAGAATCAAGCAGTTTATAACGAGAAATATTTTCTTCCATTTCTTGCTGAGTTCTGCTTCCATCTTCTTTCTACTGAAATCAAGTTATGAACCTGTTAATTGAATTACTACTGAAATGAACCTATCAAGTAAATATGGAAATGCAAATATCTATATAGTGGACTGGAAGTTGAATGTTTAGACGAATTCTACGTGCAAAACAAACAATCGCAGCAGACGGTTCAGACTTCGAATTATGTTTCATTTCTGATGATGAATTTTAAACGATTTTTTGTCTTTTGTCGTGTTCTTTTCCTATGTTTGTAGTTGTGGTCGATGATAACAATACGTCAATTACTTATATGATATCATAAACTAATATTCTAATTATGGCACTCAAACGTGTACAATCTATGTCATTTTTGGCGTAACGAGTAAGTTATGCACATCTTCGTAGTTAACTTGGTCTTAGTTGCATAAAGAGGATTTGATACCATCTATATGTAAATTGAAGATACATATAGAGTCGTGGTCTCACTGGAAGCAAACTCTATATCTTTTTGGATAGAGGTATTGTTTGTCTACCGCTCGCCTTCTCCAAACTCTAACGATACCTTTTTGATCACGTTGGAATATAATGTGATTGGTTTAATGATGTAAACTGAAAAATATTTTTCAAAATTTAGAGTCTCACGTCAGAGTCCTACTACTTTATCCACTTTAGAGCTGACATGCATCGTACCTTTGTTCACCCACTTTAGAGCTGAAAGGGGTCGTACCTGTCACTCAAACGAACAAAAATCTCTCGTTCATATACAGCAAATATATGACCACTGAGCTTGTTCGGCCACAATGCATAGTCTTATTATTTACAGCATGATACTGAGATTTGTTTTAGCAAACCACACAACAACAACAACAACATTACACTATTGTCTTAGAGACTTCTGTCTATAGTAAAATATGAAAAAGTCATATGTACGCAACTATATCCATGTGTTAAAATACACAAAGGTTTGTTCCATCAAACCATACAAGCTGTGCAACGGTGCTCCCTTACACCTTACGCGTCTTATGGAGATCCGAGATCAGTTGCTGGTTACGGAAGGTTACTGCAGCTCAGCAGAAGAGACAATCACCTCATGGACAGTGGAAGATACTCTCAAATCTCGTTTGGCGTATGAGTATTTCAGAGATAAGGGCAGTAAGGTCAGATGGAGCAGGATTGTTTGGTACTCAGCAATTACCCCTAAACACTTCTTCACACTCTAGCTTGCTGGGTTAAACAAGTTTCCCGCCAAGGATCGTCTTGTTTATCTAGAAAACAGGGAATGTCACCTCTGCTCAGCTGAACAAGAGACGCTGCAGCACCTCCTCTTCTCATGCTCAGCTACCGAACAAATTTGGCTTACTATCTCATCATGACTGGCACTTCTACGGAGATTCCATTCTATAAACAAAATATTAGCCTGGAGATCGAGAAGACTCAAAGGAAAAACGCTGAAAGCCAATGCAACAAAAATTGTCTTGGCCGCGATGGTGTATTTATCTGGCAAGGACGCAACAGATACATTTTTGAAAGAGAAGCATTTGTATCTATGGATGTAGCGCATAGAATATGCACTCATGTATATAGAGTGATGTATAAGTTCTACCAACATATCTTAGACATAGGCGCTGCTCATATGTTTTAAGATTGCTATACATTACTAAATAAAACATGTAAGTCGGTATGTAGACCTACAAATAGGACTATTGTATGGGTCGCATCCTCTTGATGCTGTGATTTTTCTGGTTAATATTATCTTTTTAAAACAAAAGTTTGGCTTTTCAAACGCCTGAATAATGTCACAAAAGCTCATGAAACATTTAAAGGAATGCCACAAATCGCCGATACAAATTATTCTTTATGTCTAATATTTATATAGGAAACACTTCTATCATAGACTCTACAATCCACGTAACTTCTTTTCATATTCTGAGGATGTCCCTGTATGAGTATGTCGTCAATTTCGAGAACGTTAAATCATGCAACTTGTTATAATATAATTGTTGAAAAAGTGAACAAACTAGTCATGATAATCTCTCCGTACATTCTTCACTAGGATACTTGCAAAACAGGAGAAATTGAAAATGGTCGGTCCATCATGAAGTCTTTTTCGATTTTCCTCAAACCATATCACTCCTTCACCCTTTCCTTTTTTTTAAAAAAAAAGTTACAAAAGAAGAAAAAGAAACTCAAGATGTAACCTAGGTTTTTGTAGATTTTTAAAATAGCAGTTGACAAAATGATCGCTATTTTATCTGTTAGTAATTGAATTTTGAAACATGGGGAATAACAAAGCAGTTGAGATCATGAGAGGTTAGAAAGTTAACTAAAATATGAGGTCTCTAATTACACGCTGCCACGTGTACAAAAAGAGAAGATATTTAATTTTTTTTTTAAAAAAAATTGGTTGTACACGTGGCAGCGCGTGATTAAAGGTCTCATATTTTGTCTCACTTTCTGTCTCTTCTGATCTGAACCCATAACAAAGAGTCCCTTTTTCTTTTCTTTTCTTTTTTTTAGGTCAAAGAGTTCCTTTGATATGCACAAAATATGAATTTTTGAATAAGAAATGGACTACCTTTCATCATTATTCAGCTTGATTTAGCCACACATAATTTTGTAGTTAAAAAAAGAAAAGGAAAACACCACAGCTGTTTCTTTCAGGTCTTTATAAATCCTTCATTTCGTCAAATTTATTGGACAGTGATGATGGCCGTATATAGAAGCATTAACAAATGCAAAAACAGGGTTAAGATTTGACATCAATTTTGGCTTGTAGTTTACGTGCGAACGCTGTGTATCATAAAGAATGGGAAACTTAATAATAATAATAATAATAATAATAATAATAATAATAATAATAATAATAATAATAATATTATTATTATTATTATTATAAAGAATGAGAGAAACAATTTTGTTCACTTTATATTACATTTAAAACCCTTTGGTCTCATTTCTGCTATGGCCGCATTGATTCATTTTTCATTTTGATGACTACAAACAAACAATCTTCGAAAAATTAAACAAAAGCATCTGCATTTCTCCTTTTCATATTTCACTTCTCTTCGATCATATTACTAGTAAACAAATAAGGTATATTTTAATATATCAAGAGTGTAAAAATGAAGTTGGTATCGAATGAATAATGGAGAGATGAGATAAAAGTGTAAATAACAAACACACCAATAAGTTATATTATTAATAAATCAAAAGTGTAAAAATGAAGTTGGTATCGAATTAATAATGGAGAATTGAGATAAAAGTGTAAATAACAAACACGGAACCAACAACTGTACACCGTATATCCAACGACAACAAATGATATTGCTAGGATTTAGAAAAGGTGGGAGACAGACAAACAATACCTCCATTTCAAGGGATAGAGAGTTTGCTTCCAGTGAGATCCCCGGTTTTATATTAACTACATATATGACACAATAATAGAAATACGGTATGCTAGTATACTAGTAAAGGGATTTAGTAACACAAACAGAAAGCTTCTGATATTAAAATAGTCATAGTGATGTATATTTACAAATTGATAGCTAGGATTATCAATTTTTTCTAAAATACACATGGGAGGAAAGAGGGGATAGGATCCCCTCACCGCTCTCCCCTCACCGCACACGTGACCGCGCGACACGTGGCAAAAAGGAGGGGTGGTGAGGCTGGGTGAGGGTAACCCTCATCCAGCCTCACCACCCCCTACTGCTGCCACGTGTCACGTCCTGGGCCGCGCGGTGACTCACCGCGCGGTGAGGAGATCTCATCCCAGGAAAGAGGGGGGAAAATTCTAAGTATGGAATGACCACGTGCACTAGATAAGCTTAAGGCTCATCCTAATTAAGGACAAAACTTAGGTTTTTGTTGGTGGTCAACCATCTCCGAAGCGAGTTCAGCAGAATGTTATTAATCTTTGGCCAGTAATTTTGAAGAATGCCTAATTCATAAGGTTGATTAGTGAATGAAGTGGAACTTGATTTGAATCATTTTTATTCATACTTTGAATTTAGGATCCGATCTGTCAAATCAACAAATGTTTGGTAAATTTCACCAAACATTCGATGAAGAATTCAAAATTCGATGACAGAGTTTAGTCAGAATCTGAGACTGGCGGAAGGTTTCACCGAACGTTCAATGAAATTTACTAACGTTTGGTGAGATAGTTTGTAATGAGATCTGAGTTGCAATGTTCATAAATTTCAAATCCAGCGTTCGATAAAAGTTACCAAACATTCGGTTGATGCAGACATCAGAATTTTCTGTTGTCTTTTGATGAAACGATACAACTTTTGCAAATTGGGACACCTCCTTTCAATCTTGAATGATCATAAACTAACTTTAGAAGTTAAATTCTATATAGAGGTGTCAAATTAACATTTTTTTTCTCAATTGAAGTTTATAAATACAAGACTCTTATTGGCCTTAATTGGAAATGGTCGGTCTCAATTGAAGTTTATAAATACAGACAGTGGGTATGGGAAAACTTGGAGGGTTCACGTCATGTTGGGGAACAAGGTTCTTATTGGCCTTATTTATTCCGGGAGACGATATGTGTTATTTGGTATTGGCGTAATCACGTAGTGCATGGACGTGAGCAACAGCTACCTCCATCTTGGCGGGTTCACGGCGAAATCCTCCGACGTGTAGATAGACTTCTAACAGCTTACTCTTACACTAGTCTATAGTTTTAGATTGCTGTAACTATGTCTTTTCTATTCTCAATTTCTCATAGGAAGCACAGTGTATTATTTTGGCAGAACACCATGAAATAAAAGATCCTCTTTTCCAAAAAAAAAAAGTTTATAAATACAAGACTCAAAAAGTTTGAAAATAATGTTTTTAAAAATACTTTAAAATGCTTTTTGAAAAAACTTTTGTGAAAATCTAGAGAATTTCTTTTTTTCCACTATCTTCTTCCTATGGCATTAAACATTTGAAATAGAAAAGTTCAATCTTCTTTTCGTAAGACAAACAGAAAAAAGAACTCGTTACGTCCTAAAAGATTTTTGTCGCATAGTCTACCTTGTTCAATGATGGAAACAATTTTGCAAACAGTAGCATTTGTCCCGTCTCGGCTTTTTTCTCTTCTTTTTTACATCTCTTTTATATTTAATTATCATATCTTTGTGATATTTCCTATTTTTCTCCTTTTTTTTTACATCTATTTTACATTTAATTATCATATCTTTGTGATATTTCCTATTTTCTTGTACTTCCACAAGAAACTGAACCGACTATACGTATTGCCTGAAGAAACTGAACTTATCTTTGTGATATTTCCTATTTTCTTGTACTTCCACAAGAAACTGAACCGACTATACGTATTGCCTGAAGAAACTGAACTGACTATACCTATTGTCTGAAGTCGATATGTTGTCATACGAATGTTCAAAGAAGTTATCTTACAGTAGCATTGGCACAAAGCCAACATAACCATAAATGTGTAAAAGACTTGATATCTCATAATAAAATCTACTTTCAGCAACAAATGTTATTTTATACGTAACACACAGTCCCTTGTGTGTAAAACCTACCAGTAAAGGAACAAGAGTTCCCTGGTTTTGATGGCAGATCGTGTTCGTGTTGAAGGATTATCTAATTATTTAATCTAAGCAAAAAAAATACATATGGCGTCCGTGTTGTCCTAAACAAAATACAGAAGGTAAAAACAAACACACAGGTAGAAGTGGAGGCATTGTTTCTGAACTTCAACAGCATATCTAACTACTTAATTTAACGGAACGGAACGTGACAGTGTATGGATTTGACAGTATATTGGTTTGACGTAAAAGTTATATTTGTTTGGTATTGAGGTAGAAATAGGTAATGATTGACATTGATGATGTTTAGATCGTATCGGAATTGAAAAGGGTATCTAAGGTAGGCGGCCGAAAAAATTTGACCGGCCAGAATAGTGACCAGCCGCAGACGGCGGACCAACAGCGGACAGCAGGTGGCGGACGGCTGCAAACCGGCGGTGGCCGACGACGGACCAATAGGGGGGCCAACAGCGGACAGCAGGTGGCGGACGGCTGCAAACCGGCGGTGGCCGACGACGGACCAATAGGGGCCTTTGACCAGCCTGTTTGACCATTGGGGGTGGGTGGGGCAGCCACATTCATTATCAAATAATACGATAACAAATCTATACCCTAATTTTAACAACCAAACAACGTATATGGGTTTGGAGGCCCTCTATACCCATACCCTTAATGAAAAAACCCCAATCAAACACCCCTAAGCAACAAATATATATGGCGTCCGGGTTGTACAACACAAAACACAGAAGGTAAAGACAAACACACAAGTAGAACTGGATGGCATTGTTTCTGAACTTCAACAGCACATCAAGTGCCACAGAGAACTGCTGCCTTCTGATACGATACAACATCTTCTGTTTATACTTTATACCAAGTCATAATTATCAATGCCTCATACCTTTGCTGAGGCTGTGTTTTTCCACTGTAAGCCCCTTCTAGATAATCAAAAAGGAACAAGGATAGGAGATTTTTTTGGGTTTGGGGGGGGGGGGGGGATGGGTGGGGAGTGAATTGCTCAATTCTTGGAATCTTGCAATCAAAAGCAGACATGATTCAAAGAGATACAGACATGCTTGAATGTGGTGAAACGTAGGCAAGACTTGAGAAATATGTTTCTTCCTCTTGCAAAATTGATCGACCATCCACATGTTACGCTACATGAGCGATGCGAGTGCCTGCGAAACATTCCGAGAGATCCGATCGTGTATTGGCTCCTGCAACAATGCATCCCCACACATGTCAGCAAGATTTTGCATTGGCAAGAATTTCCAAGGTCATGTTGCCTTCTAATGAAAACTGAGCCTACTATAGCAAGCAGAAAAGGTGATTTCCAGTTGCAGTCCACCTCCCTACTTGGAGCTTTAGCTCGTTGGGAGGTGATTTCATTAGCACATTTGTATTTCACTAATCGTAATCAGCAGTAGATGACTTCCATTTGATTTTTGCAATTAATCATACCTTCATTGTTGGTATCTCAAACCTTGATTTTGTGATTGCCTCGTACAAAAATATGTATCTGAAGTTGAAACAAATGTTAGAAAAGTAAATAATACGCGCCCACATACAACAACATTACCCCATTGCCTTAGAGGCTTCCTCATATGGCGGGGTATGGAGGGTCTGATGTACACAATCATACCCATGTGTTAAAAACACGCAGAGGTTATTTCACGATGGCCCATAATAAAAATTGCGTCAATATGTGTCGATCAACTACTACTTCACAATATAAGAAGCGCGGCCAATTTAGTAAGTCATTTAGTTTTATTCCATCATATTCCAAAGTCAAAGAAGAGTGTGTCTTTGACTCCACTGGAAATGAAAACTAATACGCGCCCACATAAATTAAATTTAACTGTCATGAAAGATTGGTAATTTATAGACTGTGAAGACACTATTAGTATCAATGCCAACAACCAGATAGATACAAACACAAACTTGACAAATAATGATATCCATACCGCCAAGCTAGTTCAGAAATCAGTTCTTTCGGTGCATCAGGCAACACCTATCAAAGAATACTCTGCTATTAGTTCACCTGGAAAACAATTCACGAAATTATAATTCACCACTTACCTTGTCTTCATACGGATTGCAGTGATCTTTAAACCAAAGCCTCAGAAACTCCTAAGTAGATCAAATTCCCAGAATCAGCACAGAACATATCGCGGGACCACTTCTACTTCCTGATGCCAGTTAAGCAACGGGAAATTTTCTTTTGTTTTAGCCAAGCAACAGGAAACAAAACATTTGATTACACCAAATTCAAAATAGAAAGTAGTATCATCGCATCATTAACTGTAATATATTTCTTTTTCTCCTCCGGGGTATCACTTTTCCCAAGAATTGCGTTTTTCCCTTCCAAAAGTCTTATATCTAATGCAGGTGATAAATTTAAGACAGATTGTAACGGACCTTATCAACGTTTTCTGGCTCAAGGCCATTCCAAAAGCGTTCTTGGTAAGAATGGGCGATCCAGTATCTGCTAGAGTCAGGTGTGTGCACCTAAATACAAAAGGAAAACCTGATGCTTAGAAATTGCCAATTTGAGGCAGACACAGACAAGTTGGCCAGAAGAACATACCTCATCTATCAGAAGCACAGTACCATCAGCTGCTTTTCCAAATTCATATTTAGTGTCAACCAGAATTAAGCCATGATTTAGAGCCACGCGCTGCATTTGTGAGCATAACTATTACAAAATTTGGAACTAAACAAGGAGAAGATATGATTCTCTAGTACACGCGCTGCATTTGTGAGGAGGATAAGTATTACAAAATTTGGAAGAAAAGATATGATTCTCTGGTACAAATATCACACTGTCATTTCAGCAAGAACCCTGGCCTTAACAAATTCATATATGGTTATAGATCTAATTATTTCATCATTAAAAAAATATACGTGCATCAGAAGAGGAGGTGACATCTACAAACTGAAAATTAATTTTGTTATCTATTCCAGAAGAATTTTAGCTTTTGCTTTCATTGGAATATTACTGTGTATGGTTGTTGGTATTCCAGAAGAATTTGCATCGGTGACCATGTTGTTTGCATGACAAAATGAAAAGAACTCAACCGATAACGTAAAACACTGGGAAAAAAGGTACATTTACGTAAGGAAATCGTCAGAATGAAATTTTGAATCCCCATTTCATCCACTCAAAAGAAATCTCTATTTCATGATGTTTCCTCCTAAAATTTCCAGCAAACCTTATATCCAGCAAACCTTACATCATGCTAGTTTAAAGGAACGCATAAGCACCTAATCTTCACAGAAACAAAGATCAGCATCAAAACAAAGATTAGAACTACGACAAGAAGCTGTCACCTGGCCATACTCAAATAATCTTAGTGCTTTCTCACTAGCTTCATTGTAATCATCTTGAGTCATCAGACCACGTTGTATTATCTGAAATGCAGAATTAGCACCATAAACATCCAATAAAGCCATTAAGTAAAAATTGAAAGATCCTTCAAAATATGGTTACCATCACAAGCAACATTTCAACCTTTATTCTCAAACACTACTTATGTTTTTTTCCTATAGCTATTTTACTTATCTTGTAAAAATATGATAAAGAGCACAGATGAATGTCATCAGTATCTGAGAAAAGGAAAAAAGAAAGAGAGGTGGGGCGGCTGATAGCTTCTTTTTTCTACAGACGGCCTTTCCAACTACCAAAAATCGACAGCTCTACCCACGTATCTTAAAGTTGATTTAGTAGATTCGGTTAAAGCTTCCCTTTCTCATCCTCTTAAACCTACTATCTTGATGTTGATTAAGTAGATTCGGTTAAAGCTTCCTCGTTCGGAGCTTTCTTCTTATGGATGAACTACAGCAGTATGCAGCTCCATTTCTCAATCCTTTGGGGGGGCGGAAGAAACATGGATGGTGGCTCCGGTTGGACAAACTTTGATCTAGGCGTATTAGCCGAAAATAAAAATGTATTGGTCAAACAGCATGTGGAATAGAGGAAGAAATCTAAAGATATTTTTCTTCTCAAACACTTTCAAAGATTGTCTTTCTTGGAAAAGGAAGATCCTGAGTCCCAGTTTCATGGGGGAAGCTGATTTTGAGGACTATTTTCCTTTCTGTAGGACAGTATAGTAAGAAACAAGCATCCAACCAACGAGGATAACTCAGAGTTCATAGGTTTTTGACAATGAACAGAGAGGAAATACAACATCATTCAGTTTCCATAGGTTGTGACGTAGAAGAAGAAAGAAGATTGACACTGCTTAGTCCTAGTACAGGTTGATACTTAAGGAGTTCAGTGAACCTTATAAAAATTTTCCCACATGGGGAGGTCCAGGGCCCACCCTTGTTTCACTTTTAGTAGAACAGGAAGATCCATCCATTTAGCAGATATTCATAGAAGTGCACAACAAGCTCCCAAAGAAGATGAATGGTTTTTCTCAAATGAATAGACTACTACTCAAAGGTCAAGATGGTGGAAAGCAATAGAAGAAAGTAAAACCAATAAGTTGAGGCTAAGCAACACGAGCATCCGCGTGCATAAAAAGTGCAGTAGAAGAAACAATGACCAAAGATTGCACGTCCCGCCTTTTTTCCTGCTGCATTATAGTAACCAAAAACAGAATAGCAAAGTCCACCCCTCAAAACAATAACACCACACTCTCTTAAAAGCATTATAGCTTTCAATCATATAGAACCCTGTGCACTTCACCATATGATTAGCGAAGTATACATATAGTAGCAAAGTTCTCCTAGAAATCCATGACGATTCCCAAATCCCGATGACATTTACATGTTCAACAAGGGCAACTCAAGCACACAAAAATGGGCTACAATATAATTAAGCTTTCGAAAAGAAGAAACCAGTCTTTTAAATTGCGCACCCTAGTCACATCAATACAATTTGCCTTTAATCATGTGAAGTACTTGCAACGTGTTCTTAAGCATCTTCTATATACATACATACATATATGTATTTATGCTCTTCAGTTTATTCCATTATATCTATCTCAGGTAATATAATGTTGGCAAAGGAGTTGCTTCATTACAATTTAAATAGAACTTTAACATTCTGTCTTCAACCTTCTTTTCCAGCTAAAACTGCTGTTCCCTTTATCCACCAAACAAAAGGCTAGTTCATAAGAAACTGAGCATTCAGTTGTATCCACCTTCCAAAATAGTTGCCTCTTTCCTCTTCTTATCTAAATGGATTAGAAGGTCCCTTTAGATGTCTTTTACGCCGTTTTGATACTCAACTCACTGCATCTTAAAGAACCAGACAAATTTGAACATAGAACCACTGCCTAGTACCTACAGGCACTGTAAAGTGTAAGAAGTGGAAATGGACTCCATGCAACAATCATGAGATGGAGGCAATCAGGACTAGGTAAAGTTAAATAGATGAGGAGTTCTTCCAGAATGAATGAGACTCATGATGAACTATTTCCACAATATGCAACCAACTTTTGAAAAAATAAAAGACTATTGATGTATCAAAATTCAACACATAAAGACCAAAGACAAATCACAAACCTCATCTGGTGAAACAGGAACATCATGGTCTGCTGCTTTTGTCGTTGGGGTCAATATATTTGCTGGTAGCTTTTGGTTTTTCACCATGCCTGACATGTTCAGTTATTGCTCAATGATAGTATTTCCTTTTAAAAGAAAACCTCGAGCCAGAAGGTGAAGGATAAGAAACCTACCATCCGGAAGTATATTGCCGCAATAATTTCGCACCCCTTTTCTGTAAACAGTCCACAGTGAAGTATCAGTGCTTCCAGTTACATAACCCCTCACTGCAATAGTGTATCCTTTGTGATAACCATATACTTAAGAGCCATAACAACATGAAAAGCCACAACCAAATTCTTTTGATAGCAAGCATGCAGAGTTTGTGAAAACAAATGGGAAAAACTGACGGCAAGAAAAGGAAATTCAGGCCCCAAAGCTTACCCACAAATTCAATGGGGAAGACAGAACATTTCTTTGCAATTGTAACATTTTTGTCTGGTGCAGACACGACAGCATTTGGAATAATGTGCTGAGTCTTATCAAACCACCACAAACTGGTATCATTTAGCACCTAATGTAAAGTCAGCACATCTTGTCAATGTGCAAAAATATCTTTTCCACCTCTGAAACTACCAAAGGACTTTAAAGCTCACTTTTGAAGCAATTGAAATGATAGTAAAAAGCTGACAGATTCACCTGTCCTTTGAAGGGTATACAAGCAAGAATTCTATCAAATGCACTTTGCCGGTCGGTGGTAACCATAATAAGATAATCCCCTTTATCATATACGTCTCTGACCTTAACAAATCAAAGAACAGGCAAATAACAAAATTATCCAACAATTCAGAAAATGCCAAACCGTTTAAACTTCAAAGCATATCCGACTTTACCAAAATTTTAACACATAAACACTGAGATATTCAGAGGAACGAACGTTAACTGCTACCAGGGTGAAATTAAAATGTCAGGTCCCCCTCGATCAAAGTGATTCGGTCACTGTCATGCTTATCTAAATAAAGAATGAACCTTTTGCAAAAGCCTCTAGCCATAAATACAAAAACTAAACAAAAGAACATAACCAACACACAAGAAAAAGTCGGTTGCTTGATAGGCACAAAATACTTTTCATTTAAAAAAACACCAAAAAAAACAATAAATTACCTTGCCTCTGGCTTTGGAACTGAGACCAGGAACAGTTAAATCTAAATGGGTTTCAGAAATACAATTATCTAGAGAGTTCTTGATGAAGCCCGTAACTTCTTCTCGGCGTTGTGCGCTTGTTGGGGCCTGAAAAGAAAGGGGCTTTCCGTAGTCACTGGATGATGGCATAGTCGAAGCAGAAACGGATAAAGCAATCGGCTTTCTGAATCTTGAGGTAGACGCAATCTTGGGGAAGAAGGTTTTGGGAGGGTTTAGGCCACCACCTATGCAATGGCTTGCCATGAACAATCGCGAGACAGAAGCAGAGAAACAAAGCTTCGTACTTTAGCCAATCTTTTGGGTTGAAAGGTTACCCAAAAACAGCCAAGAACGAAAAATAATAATAATAACAATCTTTAAGAGGAAAGGTAGGCTTCTGTGACCATAGAGCACCAGCGGAATTGACGGCAGTGGGTATCTATTTGATATCAAGAACACTAGAAAAAGCAGCAGAAGGCTGTTGGTTGAAAGAATTGACGCTCAGATTATGGAGGTCCCATGGTATCGCTGGAATTATAAGTTCGCTCACTCTTCAGGGACCACCGGAACACAAGTCACCGGGTCGCTCGCCGGAGGATTGGTAGCTAAGTGGCGCTCCGCGGTCGCCTATATATACCCAGCCCAGTAGCAATTTCACACTGAAGGCCCATCTCCCTTTTTTCTAATTTTTTTTTATCGTCGTGGACCACCGTCCCTAAGAATTTTCTTTGTATTTTCTAACTATATATAATACATCTTCTAACTCTACGGCAAAGGGCCAAAGTCGTGGTGCGAGGAAGCATCATTGTCCCAGTCCTATAAAGCTGCATAGAAAATGTAAATCAAGAGTCTAGCGATCTATTAGAATGGTGAAACTTTTTTAGCAAATCCCACACAATGTTTGTGCTATAAAATAGATTTGCAACCTTCTATTGCCAATTTGCCCGAATACTATTGCTTATGCTGGTACTGGTCTAGACAGCAGTAAAATACTTACATTGCACGTGATGAATGGTTGTTATTTTAATGTAATGTTTCATCTCAAATATCCACTGTAATATGCACTAGAAGCAATACGTTTTCTAACTCACTAATCCGACAAGATCATTTATGGAGCTCTTGTCAACAATGACCAATTTAGAAAAGTCAAAACCTGTAGTTATCTTTGATGTTTCATTGTTTCTAAAAAAATCCTTATTGATTCATAGTCATCTGCTAAAATAAAGACAAATATGATCAGTAAATACTAAATAACGTAATTTGGTCCATTAAGTCAATAAAAATTGAATGGAGTATAAGCGCTATTAGTAATAGGTTATCAATTCTTTGAGTAAAAGGTCAAATTTCGAGCTCTAGGGTCTTCACTGCCCAGTTTCATGGAGCTTTATGGATGATGCAAATCAGAAGCTCAGCGGCATCTAAGATTGGTAAAGTATTGCTAAAAACTATACAAGGAGCCCACTACAAACCGGACATGTAATTCTGCATCCAATTGAGACAGAGTCAGGCTTTTGAGCATTCAGGCTTAGGTAACAGTGTTACTCACCCTCTGCGCGTGTCCCAGTTCAAACCTGTGACTCTTTTCGGATCAATTTTCTAACCCCGAATACCAACTCATCCGTGTACATGCCTCCCCTAGTGATATTATGATTATATCAAAAATAAGTATTAAAAAATAAGTATAGATTTGTGTTTGACTGGTAAAACCCGATTATCTAGTAAAACCCGATTACTATAGATTTGTGTTTGACTGGGGTCAACATAGATGTCTGCGTTTGAATTGGTATCTTGTTTTGCATTTACGACTTATAACATGAAAACAGTGTTTGCCTTTTACCGGATTTAGAACTTCATCAAAAAAAAAAATTCCGTAAACATAAGAGAATTGAGCTTAACATTTTTCACTCTCTTCATTTTCAAGCCCAGTAGGATTGGAATTAGACTTAGTACTAGGATGAATAGGTGGAAGTTGCTCATTCCCACTACGCCCACGACCACGATGCCTACCACGCCAACCACAGCCACAACTACTCGGATCCAGACTTGAATATTCCATAATTGTTTCTTACAGTAATTGTTCTTCGATGTCATTAATATCATTTGGATCAAAATCACCATCGCCGCGAAAAATTCGGATAGTATCCGACATCAATTAAAGTGTATATTCTTCTCTAATTCTGTCGGTAGTGAACAAATTTACAATGTGTACTAGTGTGGAAGTATGCATCCTGAAGGTGATCAAGTTTGAAGGTCTAAGCTTCTTCGAGCAGGTATATGCTAAATGATCCAAACCATATCACTATTTCATAAATGAACGTTGAATATTGATGGACCAAAAATACCACATGTTAGTCAATAACAGTCAACGGTAGGGTATGGACGTAAAAACGTTAAGTCCAGCGGGTCGGCCCAGAACTCGGCAGGACCATATACTGACAAACAATCCATCTCAGCTAGACGGCCACAGCGCCATTTCGGCCTCGACGCCATCTCGGCCTCAGAGTAACTCGGCCAAAAGGTCGAATTTTAGTCTTGGCTCCGTCTCGGCTGATGATCTCAGGCCACAATTGTGACGTCAGCTGCGGACATCATAATAAGCCTCCTCATGCTCTTTGAAGTCGGCCACTTACGTCTCAGCTAGCTGACCCCACATCATAAGTCATCTTGGGCAATTCTGAGTATTTCTGAAAGGTTTGGCCTCGGCTCTAGGAGTTTACCCTGGGTAATTCTACCAGGTGAAACCCTAGCCAGGTGTCCCAAACTAGCTTACTCAGCTCGATACCGAGCCACGTGGCGAGTATGCAAGAGCAAGAGTCATCCTTATGACCTCCTTGCCTGTCACGATTTCCGGTCTCTGCCCATGCATTGGCCCAAGACGCCATATAAAAGGCAGAAAATAGGAGAGAGAATGACAAGTAACAATTCACAAATTACAACTGTGACTCATCTTCTTCACGGTGAAAACTCTCAGGTTTACCAGAAAACCTTCTACTCAAAAACTTTCATCCGTATATAAACCTCTCTATAAATGGCCTCAACTGACTTGACCGTCGGAGGGTATTACCCGGGGTCATAGATCCCGGGTCCTCTGACCTTGTTCCTTTGTGCAGGTCGGCCAACAACCCATTAAAGACAACTGACGGAGAAGAGACGGCGTGACCCCAACACTTTCATTATTACTTGGTGATAAATCTGACATCATCAAATATGTTTCTCTAAAGAGTGTATATCACCATTTCAATAATCAGACTTCAGGCTTGCTCATTCAGCTAAATGCTTTATACTGTAGGATTTGACAACTCAATGATCATCTTTATGTGCAAGTAATGGCAAATACTGACCTAGTCGCATAACCGCATAGGACTCAGCTGGCCAGCATGTTTTTCATGGATCCTGAGAGTAGTATAATGGAATTCTTTCCAAGAGGTTGGCTGGAACATGCAGGACCAGGCCAATATGCTCATAGCTGGCTAGCAAACATGACAGGAAAGCATAGAGGGAAGCGGTGGGAGCCCATTGGTCAAGAAGTGCAATGCTTTCTGTTCCACAAAAACAGTCAGCTTAGTCACAATGCAACCCATTTCTCCAATTTGGGCTAAAGAGGTCCTCCAGCAAGTTAAACAAAAAAAGTTAACGGCAGAAGAATTCTGCACAAGCGGGCTAAATTCAAAGTGCGTGTGCATGCTAGTCACCCCTGGCTTGAGGATGAATTTACACAGAATGCAGATTACAAAACCTCCTTACTTTCCCAACTGTATGAAATTTTGCTTCTAGTACTTTGGCACCACAAGGTTGCATCAAACCAAATTCAAGACAGAGTTTGATAAAAATTTATTTCTCGGATCCTATATTTCGTTTTTTGCATCACGTCCCAAGACAGATTCATCACAGTTAGAAAGCAAATGTATTTAAGAGGGAAAAACAGGTAAAACAGACAACAATATTGTGCTTTCAACTATTTGCATCAAAACCATTCATAAAACTGATATTAGTATTGTACATGACCGGAGCTCCTTCTGAATGGAAGAGTCGAGCTATTACATTCATAAAGGATACCTAAAGACAACCTTTGGACGTAGATCAGTACAGATAACGGTCTTGCAAAGGGCATCAGCTGATCTCTATCAGTTCCATGCATGCTCTGGAATCAGCATATTTCGTATGGAATCTACTGCAACTATCTGTCCTCATCTTCGTGAAAACTTGGCCATCAAATAGATGACAAAGAATACAAGAAGTGCAAAGAGAACAACATGCATGATGTTGTTGGAGCCTTCCTTGATTATACTTCTATTCAATCTTCTCATGTTGTTTTTCACCCCTGCTTGAGCTTTAACGAGGGTCATTTGCTGCATGGACAACGAGAAAGTTGAAAAAGCAGACATCATACCGTTTATTCACTACCTCAGTAAAGCTCTACCCAATTGTCGCTTATGCATGTCAATTAGGATCCACAGAGCAGTTATTCAGATAGCAAGGCACAAAGAACAGCACCATAAAGAAGGGGGGAAAAAGAGGTAAAACTTCGATATCAAGGCATGAGAACGTACCAATTGATTAATAAAATCATTCTGGAACTTTGCTTCGGTTTGAATGTCTTGAGCTACCTGAAGATTCATATATTATTTAGAGCTTGAAGTGAAACAATTTGACCTTAACTTTTTACACACGAAAGAAATGAAGATGATATATTGAAGAAGCCACTGAGATACAAAAATGAAGATCCTACATCAAAAGTATATCATGTCATCAAAAACTTCAGTGAAATCCAGACATTCAAAAGAAAAGATTTGGGCATTCCATAAAGGAGGTACTAACGGGTGGAAAAGATCATCTTGATCAAGATAAGGTATCAGAGAGCAGTGGTCATATTATATTCCACGAATAACCATGATTCCACCAAGCAATGTGCACGCTAAGTTGTTTTAACATATCCTAATTGCTTCATAGAGGAATCAATATTCCTCCACCAGCTAATTTATCCCTAATTTTCTTTTTCTTATTTGTTTAATTTATACCAACAATCAAGAATTTCCATCACCCGCCAACACCAGAGAGATCAATCTGAATCAGCCTGATACGAGATTAATCGATACCTTGCAGAAAAGTAGAGAACTTTCCCGATGAAAAGGAAACTTACGTTTCTAAGCTGTCGAACTTGCTTGCGAAGACCAGATATTTCGTCATCCAAATCTCCATGAATCGGGTCGATCCTCAATTGGATTTCTTCTGATCCACCCACTAGTCTCGTGCTTAAACCCTCCCTGTTGCCAAGTTCGTCAATTTTGACCGATTACAAAACTCACAAAAAAGCTAATTCACGTTCAAATAACTTTAATTACATCAAACGTTTGGGGGAAAATTACCTCGATCTGTAAGAAGCGGCTCCATAAAAATCACCCCCTTTGTGAGAACTCGACGTCATCCAACTAAAAATTCTGTTTTGTCAATTTAATTCTCAAGCAACACAGAAGGAAGGCCCTTCTCAAATGAAAAATCGAAAGAAAGAAATTTTTTTTATTGATTTCCTGTTACGCGGTCTTGATTTTTGAGAATTGTTAATGACGTTGCTGGCTATCGGCAGTCCGAATCTTTTGTTAATCTTCAGTCGGTCAAACTTTTGCTAAAATACAAAAAAAAAAACAAAAAAAAAAAACAGTCGTTTTGAGTTGGCACTTAAAACTACAGGACAATGTCTAAGAACAAGGATAACAGACAATTGAAACTTGCCTCCCCCCGTGAAGCAGATCTTCTGGTGCTGACTGAAGCAGGCCTTCCTCACCCTTCCACCACAGAGGATGTACCTGGTGAAAGCTGACCAGATTTTTCATTCTGCGATTGATCTGTTTGATTCTCTTTAACTGCATTTTATCTCTTCTTATCCTAGTCCATGTCCCTCTGATCCAGAAAATTATCTTCCTGTACATAACAATCACACACTTTCCATTTCTAACGGAATAAAGAACACACGATTTCTTGACTTTGAAATATAATAGAATAAAACAAAATGATTCAGTATATTGACTGCGCTTCTTATATTGCGAAATAGCAGTTGGTCGACACATCTTGATGCAATTTTTGTTATGGTTCAGCGGAAAACAACCTCTGTGTGTTTTTAACACATAAGTATGGTTATGTACATCTGACCTTCCGTACATTGCCATAGGCGGGATCCGAGGTAATGTTTGTGTTGTACATAACAATTCTACAGTTCACTCACTAGCAAATCTTGGACAGGCTTCACTCATACAGAACTGATTCAGCTGTGTATTTTACTTCTTTCCAAAGAAGAATATTTTCAAAGATTAAGGTTGGAAAAAGAAAATCATTGTCCAAATCAGAACGAACACAAATCACCAACTCGGGCTATGATAGTCATCATTTTAGCTGGAACTTGTATGCGCGGTTTACTAACCCCAGACCGTATAACAGCTTAGCTAAAGAAGAAAAATGATTTAATTCTGACATATTTCTATTAGAATCATAATGTGATGAGACAAAATACCAACACGTACTCAGGGAAAAGAAAAAGATTTGAATCCCAATTCTTATACGAAATACAAAACCAAAGAGATAAAATTAAAATCCTGACCAAACTTCAAATATACAGATACATAAATGACTATTTATAGAAAAAGAGTGGTCTCCATGACAAGCATCAAACTTAGAGCAATGATGAGTATTAGGACAAAAAGAGCGGTCTCTATGACAACCATCAAAGTTAGAGTAGCGATAAGTATTAGGACGTAGTTCGCTTGATATATTATATCTAACATCTTCCGTACGTACTTTATTTAGTACTTGGATAGTATATTATATCTAAGGTTATACATTCGAATTATAGCACCTGTCATGTCACGGAATGTGAGCGTTTGTGTCTTGCTATTGGAACACCAAGTCATTTTTCTCCCACCTACAAAGTCGTTAAATGATCATGATTTGCATTCTAGACAAAACTAATAGGGTTGGATACCATAAGTCTTCAAAACTGAGATAGTATTCGAAGCTGATATACAACCTTTTCCATTCAAAATAGAACATGTATGGTAGATCTCGACTCAAGACACATTTAGAGAATGTGCACTATTGATTAATATGATTATGACTTCAGTTAATGGATCTTAGTAAAAATGTGTTATTTGATAGGTAGTATTTGAATTGTTTGTAGTGATAAAAGTTATTGTATTTTGTGATATCAATCACGGTAAAATCTTATTTCATTAATGTATGTTTAGTAAAAAAAAGAAAGAAAAAACTATTGCGACTTTATATTTCACCTAGATTTTATATATAATAAAACGTGACATCGGGTCAATCAAAAATTAGAGAGCGGTAATCTCGTTGTCATGATAGTACAGATTCACTTTAACTGCATTTTGTTGACATATATATCGGTTTAATGTTGAAACTTTATAATTTCAATAAATAATTATTGTAAGTATAATAATGAACACCACAGATTCTGTCATATCTTTTTTATCACCGAATTTTATATAAAAAATAGCTTTCAAACTCATGGAAATTTGTTTTTTAAAAAAATCTTGAAAATTTCAATGGGATTCTGTAGGCCTATAAATGAACCGAGTCATTTGGTACGTTCGACTCATTCGGTTCGAGCTTGGTTCGGCTAAAGGGTTAATGAACCGAGTTTGAACCATCTTTTTCTGTTCGAACTCTGTAAGTGACACCGTTCCTGTAAGGTGTTCGGTTCGTTAATGTTCTTCGTGAGTTAAACAAACTAAGCTTGAACAATTAAACATGTTCGTTTAAATAAACGAGCAAGCTCGGCTCGTTTGCTAAGTTAAATGAATCGAGCTTCAACAACGTCATGCTCGGCTCGTTCGGCTCGTTTACACCCTAGATTCTGACAGCAATCTACAAAATATAAATATAGAACGGTAGCCAGCATATTTTACAAGTAATAATCATTTCCGTTATATGTAATATAAATGTGACCAAAACCTTCATGATCTCCCATAAGTAGTAGGCTTTCTACTTACTCTTACAACTACATTTTTCACTTTCTTGAGTTTAAAAGGAAATCTTTCGAGCTTTGACACAAATCTCAAAGAAAACTCTTTTAAAACTACACAAAGACCATTTGATACATTCAGATGCAAATCAATAAATATGCTATAAAAGATCAAAGTTTTGGACACCCACAACTAGGGCTGTAAATGAACCAAGCCGTTCGGTTGTTCGGCTCGTTTGGTTCAGGCTCGAGCTCGAGCTCGGCTCGGATAAAATGTTAAAGAACAGAGCTTGAACACTTTTTTCTGTTCGAGCTCGGTAAGTGGCACCGTTTGTTTAAGGTGTTCGGCTCGTTAATGTTGTTCGTTGAGTTAAACGAACCAAGCTTGAACAAGTAAATATGTTCGTTTAAATAAACGAACAAGCTCGACTCGTTCACTAAGTTAAATGAACAGAGCTTGAACAACACAATACTCGGCTCGTTTGGTTTGTTTACCGCCCTACCCACAACACGTTAGAATTATATTCATACTCTGTTCACATCGAATGAAACACTCTGAATTTAAATTTTATTAGTCAAAAAAAAAATTTAAGCTAATAAAGACGGAACCCTCAACACTAAAACAGAAAAGGATAGGTTTAGCATTTTCAATTTTTTATGCTTTGATATAAAACGTCAAATCCAATACATGGAAAAAAGGACATCTTACTTAGGTCAATTGAACTCAAGAAATTACTAAGTAACTCAAGTTAAAACATACTATCAATTGATACAATTTAAATCGGGTAAATCTTTGTTAACTCCAACAAAGCAAAATGACTCACTAAATTAAATGAAGTAGCAGTTGATCGACATATCTTGACGCAATTTTTATTATGGGTCATCGAGAAACAATCTCTGTGTGTGTCTAACACATGTGTATGGTTGCATACATCTGATCCAACATACATATGTATGGTTGCATACATTCCACTCTCTATACCTCGCTATAGCACGTGGGTAATGTTGTTGTTTGTTAACTCGAACATCGTTGATCTCAACTTTATCGAAACGCTATATTTAGGCATCTTCTGGGAAACAAAAGCCATCGACTTTTCTGAGGAGAGAAGCCATCGATTTAGACGGACCATATTCTTGGCTTCTCATAAATTCAGCCACCTCCCTTTTCTCCAAGCGAACATAAGCGGTCTCTCTCTTTATCTCTCCAAGTTTTAGGGAAGAAACTTCAACTCAGAAATAATGGGCAGCGAAGGAAAGCATGAAGAGATCAAGAAGCTGAGAGTTCTGTGCCTCCATGGGTTCAGAACAAGTGGAGAAATTCTCAAGAAACAAATTACCACCAAATGGCCACAATCAGTTCTTGATAAACTTGATCTTGTTTATGTTGATGCCCCTTTTCCTGCCCAAGGAAAATCTGAAGTTGAAGGCCTTTTTGATCCTCCTTATTATGAATGGTTTCAATTCAATAAGGTAATCTCCTTCCCCACTTGCCTTTCCCTTTTTCTCGCTTCAATTTCCCGTGCAGTTTTGTATCTTCTATTACAACCTCTCTTCTATTCTACATCACGCGACCGCGATTAGAGTCGTCATATTTTGCCTAATCTTCAGTCTCCTTAGATCTGAACTCCACTCAACCTTTGAGCTGTGACCATGGAAATCTTTGAATGTGTTTTCTTGCAGGAATTTACGGAGTACCAAAATTTTGACGAGTGTCTTTCTTATATTGAGGAGTGCATGATCAAACATGGCCCTTTTGATGGTCTTCTTGGTTTCTCGCAGGTATGTCCTCTTTGCCTCATGCCTTAAAATTCATAGATTGCCGTTAGTCTTTTGCAGTTTAAAATGATTGACATGCTTATTAATACGAATGCTTTACGTATATCGTGGATTGATTTACAAGTTATTAATTGGAATGATTGACAAATATATTTTACCCAAGACTAGTAAGAAATATATATATGAATATGTATGTATACTCACAAAGGGTTAAATGAGGACTGGGTAGATGTTATATAACTTAGAATATAAGATCTAATGTGGTATTACTAGTTTTTCAATCTTGACAATGTGCAAGTTAGTCAATATATGGTTACCGTGGAAAACAAAATGAAGATGGTTGCAACTAGTAAGGTTTGGCTGAAAATACCTGCTTTAAGGTTGTAATTCTTTGCTATAATATACACACATATATATATATGTGCCCGCGCGCGTATTGTGTTTGTAGAACTGATTGTGATGTTTGATGTTAAAAATTCCAGGGTGCAATATTATCTGCAGCATTGCCTGGATTACAAGACAAGGTAACTAAGTTGTCTGTCGTTTGGTGCAGGATGTACGCTTTCTCCTTTTCCATTCGTTATATACGGGTTTAGATCTGGGTAGGCTAAAGTTGAGGCAAAATATGAGGCATCCAATCACACGCCGCTTTACGATGTATGATTAGAGGCCTCATATTTTGCCACACCTTTAGCCTCTCCAAATCTGAACCGGTTATATACGGTTATCCCAATAGAATAGGGATTTCTCATATTATTCATTTATTTGGACAAGTTTTTGAGTTCTGCCGGCTTAATTATGCAAAGTAAACGATGAGAGTCCAAAGTAACTGAACAGACACACACACCAAAGATGACATATACACACACATGTATGTATGTGTTGCCTTAAATAATGTAAAGCAAATTAATTAATAAACAAAAGAACTTGTCGGCGAAGTCCCTTTTTTCCCGTTTCAAATGCATGTGCTGATATTTTTAAATAACGTAAACAGGAAGTGGCACTTAGAAAGGTGCCCAAACCAAAGTTTCTTATAATTATTCATGGAACAAGGCTACAAAATCTCTCCATTGCTGAGAAGGCTTATTCCTCGCCGATACAATGCCCGTCCGTTCACTTTATCGGTATTCTCCGATCTCAATATTGTTTTTCCTCTTCTTCTGGCACCTTTTTTCATTCGTTTTCCGTTCACTTTATCGGTATTCTCCGATCTCAATATTGTTTTTCCTCTTCTTCTGGCACCTTTTTTCATTCGTTTGTTGGGTGCAAAATCAACGATAGTAAATCATTATGGTCAACCTCCGTTGAGATAAATGTATGATATAAAATTTGTAACATGAAATACTATAATTTGTTCTTGTTAGAATTTTGTTGGGCGCTCTATGACATAGCTCAATTGGTACTCAGGTTGAGATTTGCTCCAAGATGTCAAGAGTTCGAATCTAAGGACACGCACAGTGTGTGTTCCACTGTTGCTAGACTGAATGCCTGGTTTGTGGAGGGACACCTTGTGTGGGTCACTGTGTTATCGCTCACCCAACCTAGGAAGACGCTGAGCTTCTGATTTGTATCCTTCACAATGTTCTTTGGAGCTGGGGCGGGTATGTTAGAATTTTGTTGGGGGATGTAAGATGCATTTAAAGTCTATGCACGTGATTTTTTATTAGTTATTCAAGTCAAAAATGACACACCACCATTGCGAGGTTTTATCTATTGGTTAGTCAACAGAAGCAACCTAACACAGGCGCCTAAATAATGCTCTAAAAGATGCAATGGTAGTACAAGTATAGTCTAGTCAACTTTTGAAAGCATGAAGCCCTTTAGTTTGTAAGTCACAATTAAACACGTGGACACATACACAAATGTGGGTGCGTGCAAAAGAGAGTAGATAATGGAGACTAAACAAATTTCTTAGCGTAGCATTAGCGTATTCATGTGTGTATATACACCTGTGTACACAGTGTGTATATATATGTATGTATGTATATTTTTGTGATCAATTATGGCAATGTTGGTTGAACGCAACATTCGTTCATACATGGAAATTTTGGCAGGCGAGCAAGATTATTTGAAGCCATATGCAGAAAAACTGGTTGAGTCATTTCAAGAGCCTCTAATAATTCATCATCCGAGGGGCCACACGATACCAAGATTCGGTGAGAACCTAACGTTGTTTTATCACTTTACACACACACACACACACACACACACACACACACATATATATATATTGCTTGAAAAGATTCTAAAGAATTGCTTTCTTGTATGTGCCTCATATGGTTTGGTAAAATAATTTCCTGATGTCATTTTCAGATGACAAGGGAGTGGCGATGATGCATGATTTCCTTGAGAAACTGCAAAAGGAGATCACAACTCAAAAGTAGTACGAAGAGGGAATTATCCTCATAGTAATTTCCAGTTTAAAAAAAGAGAGAGAGAGAAGCTTTCTCTCGTTCCTGTATCTAAAATGCAGGACCTCTTGTAGCGTTTTAAAATCATAAACTTCACTTTAGTTATATAGACTTTGCTACTCAAATAATATTTGCCACAATTTGTGACTTTTAGTTTTGTCAAAATTAGCGAGAGCAAGAACAACAAGCAATCTAAGCAACCGCAGTCAACACATTCATCGTTGCTCAGAGAAATAAGGAAGAAGATGAAAGCAGAATTGTATAGAGAGAATTGTAAAAACGCACAATCGAAAGATTTTATTCCAAAAAACTGAAAACTTCTGTACACCTCTACTCCTTTTATACTAACAACACGCGCTAACTAACTGAAGAAGAAGGAAAAATGCGAAATTACAAATACACCCCTATAACTAACTCTTGTAACCGTCAATTCGAGGGCACTTTCGTCTTTTCACACTTATTTTAAAACTTCCCTCCATTCTCCTGCACTCCTTTCTCTACCTTCCTCTACGGTTGGCTCCTTCATTCTTTCACCCGCAAATCACGCTGCCTCTTCCGTGCCAACTGAACACTTCAATCCCTCACGTAACTGCTTCCTTGACCAATTGAGCATCATCATCATTCATCACTTCCAATTTAGCTTTCTCCCGCTTCAACCGTCTGTTCTGCACCCCTTTGAAATCTTGCCCAGTTCCTTGACTGTCAACACCCCCCCGCAAATCTGACTTGTGGTAAATGTTGCACATCCCCATAGCAGAAGTCAGATTCTGTATTCTCTGGGCATCCAAAGCTTTTGTAAAAATGTCAGCCAATTGATGATGAGTCCGTATTGGCATAGGCTTAATCACACCCTCATGATATTTCTGCCGCACTATGTGACAGTCAATTTCAATGTGTTTCGTTCTTTCATGAAACACATTGTTCTCAACAATGTACAACGCACTTTTGTTATCACAGAAGATTTCAACTGGCCCTGCTTGCTTCATCCCCATATTAAGCATCATGAAGACCAACCATTGCACCTCACACGTAACTGCAGCCAATGCCCTGTATTCTGCCTCAGAGGACGACTTTGAGATGGTCGTTTGTTTCTTAGCCTTCCAAGAAATCAAGGCATCACCTAGGAAAACACAGAAACCAGTCGTGGATTTCCTTGTCTCCGAACATCCTGCCCAGTCCGAATCTGAGAAGGCCTTTAACTTCATATCTCCACCCTTTGGATAGAAAAGTCCTTGGCCTGTAGTCCCCTTCAGGTACCTAAGTAATCTATGTGCTGCCTTTAGATGAAGCTGCGTGGGGCAATCCAGAAATTGCGAGAGCTGCTGCACAGTATATGTAATATCCGGTCTAGTGATGGTGAGGTAAAGTAATTTGCCAATCAAACTTCTGTAGGCAGAAACATCTCCGACAGATGGTGAATCATTGTGTGCCAATTTCAGGTTCTTCTCCATAGGGGTTGCCGCAGGTTTACTGCCCAAGAATCCAGTTTGATCCAATAGTTCTAGCGCATATTTTCTTTGACAAATAACGAGGCCCCCCTGGGACCTAGCTACTTCCAACCCAAGGAAGTACTTTAGGTCACCAATGTCTTTAATTTGAAACGTCTGGTGCAAGTACCTTTTCAAGGATTTAATAGAATCAAGGTTGCTGCTTGTGACCACTATGTCGTCAACGTAGACTAGAGCTATGGTGAGGCCACATGAACTGCTATGGATAAATAGCGTAGGATCATGGGGAGACTGAGCATATCCTTGACTGTTAAGAGCCTTAGTGAGTTTGTCATTCCATTGGCGACTGGCTTGCCTAAGACCGTATAAAGATTTATTCAACTTACAAACTAGCGTAGGATCAGGAGATGCATACCCTTGTGGCAAGTCCATGTATATCTCCTCCGATAAATCACCATGTAAAAAGGCATTATTTATGTCTAGTTGGTGAATAAACCATCCCATATGAGCTGCAATGGCAAGGACTAATCTCACCGTTGTCATCTTAGCTACGGGTGAGAAAGTATCAATGTAATCCACCCCTAATTGTTGCGTATACCCCTTGGCAACCAGCCTGGCCTTATGCCTTTCAATGGTCCCATCTGGGTTAAATTTGGTCTTATATACCCATTTACAACCTATGGGAACTTTGCCTTTAGGAAGTGGCATGACAGTCCATGTGTTGTTGGCCTGCAGTGCATCTAGCTCTAACTTCATAGCATGCTGCCATGCTGGAAGTTTAGAGGCCTCTAAATAAGATGCAGGTTCTTTGTCTAAGCTGATGTTAAGTGCATAGCTTCTATATTCTGGAGATAGCGCAGAGAAGGATAGATAGTGATGTATAGGATAAGGAGTGGATGTAGACGTGCTGGGTGTAGATGAAGTGCTGATTTGATTGCAGTAGTAATCATTAAGATAGGAAGGAGGCTGTCTGGCACGAGTTGGCCTTTGATACACTTCAGACAGTTGTTGTTGATTAGAAGGAATAGTGTTATTTGAGGCAGAAGATTGAGGCTCAGAGTGAGAAGCGGCATCTGAGGTATAAGGATAGAATGAGGAGGGTGGTGAAAGCTGGAGAGCTGAGGCTGTTTCTTGGTCTGAGTGAATGTCATTCGAATAAAGATCATTTGAAGGTGCTGTGATCAATGAGTGTTGGTTCGAGTCATCAGTACTAGAACTAGGAGAACGAAAGTGAGAACAATCTTGGTTATCAAGATGATGAGAATTAATATTCATTCGAAAGGGGAACTTGTGTTCATAGAAAATAACATCTCTGGTCACAAAGACATCTTTTGACATTAGATCTTGCACTATATATCCTTTTGTGGCATGGGGAATGCCCAGGAATAGACATTCCCTGTTTCTGGAATCAAATTTAGCTTTGGCAGGAAACTGATTGTAAGCAGAAACCATACATCCAAAAGTTTTCAAGTGTGAGTATGTGGGCTGTTTGTGATAAAGAAGTTCAAAAGGTGTTTTCTGATGCAATAAAGGAGTAGGAGTCAAGTTGATGAGATATGCAGCGTGCTGAACACAGAATCCCCAGTATGAAATAGGAACATTTGATTGGAATTTTAACGCTCTAGCTACTGTCAAAATGTGTTGCTGTTTTCGTTCTACAAGGCCATTTTGTTGGGGAGTATATGGGCAACTGGTTTGATGGAGGATGCCTTTTTCTGAATAGAATTGATTGAGCTTGAACTCAAGAGCATTATCTGATCGGATGACTTTTACCCCTTTCTCAAATTGATTCAGAACGTAGTGATAGAAGCTAGGAATAACAGTTTTGGCATCTGATTTTGTTTTCAACATGTAAACCCAACAAAATCGACTAAAATCATCAACAAACGTAAGGAAATATTTCTGGCCATAACAAGTAGGATGTTTATATGGACCCCATATATCCATGTGAATCAACTGAAAAATAGCAGAAGACGAAGATACAGAGGTAGGAAACGAAAGTCTTTTCTGTTTTGCCATAGGACACACACTACATTCAACACCAGTTTCACAATACTTCACTATTGGATCAATTTTGCTAATTTCCTTGGCTCTTGGATTTGAAGGGTGTCCAAGCCTCAGATGCCAAAGCCAAGCATCTGATGGAGTAGAAGTGGAAGAGTGACATACTAGAGATGGAGAGCTGGAACAAGCCGTAGGCTGAGGTAGTTGCTTTTCGTATCCAAGAAGGTAGTATAAGCCATTTGAAAGCTTAGCTGAACCAATCTTCTTGTGAGAGATTTGGTCCTGAATTTCACAGATATCAGAACGAAATGAGGCTATATAAGTAGATGACTGAATGAGTTTGCTGAGGGAGATAAGATTGTATGAAAAAGAAGGTACGAATAGAACATCTGAGATTGTTAGGGACGGACTAATACTGACAGTGCCTATGTGAGTGGCCCTTGCAACTACATTATTTGGCATTTTAACGGAAATATGATTGATGATACTATACGAATCAAAGAGAGACAAAGAACAGGAAATGTGATCGGTTGCTCCAGAATCTAGAATCCAAACATTTAACTTATCATTTAAACAAATGCCTGAACCATTACCAGATTTCTCTAACGCTTGCGCAGACATGACAGCATGTGATGAAGCATTGCTGGAAGCAGCAGCAAGCCCTTCCTTCTCATTTAACATCCCAATCAACTTCTGGTATTGCTCCATGGTGAAGACTGGTGCATTCTGCGGAATAACAGCACCCATATCCTGCTGCACTTTCTCCACTCCTGCTTCACTGTGCACACAAGAATCATCTTGAAATGAATTCACATAGTTTACCTGCGGCCTGCTCTTGTATCCAGGAGGGAATCCATGCTTTCTATAGCACCTTTCCACTGTGTGTCCTGACATGCCACAGTGTGTACAAACTGGCCTTTGCGATCCACTGTGATAACCTCTGCCAGTGCCTCTCCTGTATCCACCAGATCCTGATTTTGCATTATACGTATTTGCAACAAAACCTCCAGCCTCAGCCACATTATTCATAAGAACAGTAGGATTATTACTAAACAAAGGTGCAGAATTACTGTTTGTGACTTTTCTCTCAAATTGTAGTGCCATAGAGAAGGCATTACTCATGCTAGGCAAAGGCGTGGTGACAAACACTTGTGACTTCACCGGATCATAATCATTATTTAAGCCTTTCACAAACTTAATAACGTAATCTCCTTCTACAAACTTCTTCATCTGGCCACTCACATCACACGTACATCTAATACAAGTGCATTTAGGAATAGGTCTAAGTGCAAGCATTTCCTCCCAAACGGATTTCAATTTTGTGTAATATTCATTAACGGACATACCTTCCTGTCTTATAGTGTAGAATTCCTCGATTAGTTCGGATAACCTGAAAGGATCACCGTTTGCAAACCTTAGCGTGAGATCTCTCCATACCTCATAAGCACTTTCGTACCACATAACGCTCTGAGCGATTGACGGATCCACGCAATTCTGGATCCAAGCCTGTACCATCGAATTCGCTTGGTTCCACGATTGAAACGTTGCATCATTAGCATTCGGTCTTCGTAAGCTTCCATCAATGAATGCTAACTTGTTTTTGATTGTTAAGGCCATTTTGAACGTTCTGCTCCAGGAATGAAAGTTGTGGCCCGTCAATGGTGGTTGCACTAGTACCGCAGCGGGTGATTCATTCGGATGAACATACAGTGGATTCATAGCTGGACTTTCAGCCGTTGTATTCGAAGTTGAGGCCATAGGCGAAGAAATTCAATACTCAAATTTCGTAACTCACAGGGAATTAATTCGCTCTGATACCATGTCAAAATTAGCGAGAGCAAGAACAACAAGCAATCGAAGCAACCGCAGTCAACACATTCATCGTTGCTCAGAGAAATAAGGAAGAAGATGAAAGCAGAATTGTATAGAGAGAATTGTAAAAACGCACAATCGAAAGATTTTATTCCAAAAAACTGAAAACTTCTGTACACCTCTACTCCTTTTATACTAACAACACGCGCTAACTAACTGAAGAAGAAGGAAAAATGCGAAATTACAAATACACCCCTATAACTAACTCTTGTAACCGTCAATTCGAGGGCACTTTCGTCTTTTCACACTTATTTTAAAACTTCCCTCCATTCTCCTGCACTCCTTTCTCTACCTTCCTCTACGGTTGGCTCCTTCATTCTTTCACCCGCAAATCACGCTGCCTCTTCCGTGCCAACTGAACACTTCAATCCCTCACGTAACTGCTTCCTTGACCAATTGAGCATCATCATCATTCATCACTTCCAATTTAGCTTTCTCCCGCTTCAACCGTCTGTTCTGCACCCCTTTGAAATCTTGCCCAGTTCCTTGACTGTCAACAAGTTTTCTATAAATATTTGTAGAAGAACAAAAATGCTAGCGTATGTGTTTTAAAAAAAACAGCCTTGCTTGCTGCTCAAGTTGTATATTTTTGTGACTCCGGCACTTTTCTTTCGTTCCTGAATGCGAGCTGAAATCCTATGAGTTCTTGTTTACATTGGAATGATCATGTTGCATAAGTCGTGATCTTACCCCTATTATAAAAATTGCGTGTCGATCAACTGTTACTTCACAATATAAGAAGCATAGCCAATTTAATGAGTCATTTTGTTTTATTCTATCATATTCCAAAGTCAAGTAAGATTGTGTCATTGACTCGCATATACACAGTAAAATCCATTTCATATTTGCAATACAATTTTACTCGATATGTGAAGAACAGCTATTTTTGGTGAATACCAGATACAAGTTGGCTTCTGCTGGAGTTAGGGCTGTAAATGATCCAAACCGTTCGGTTGTTTGGTTCTTCGAGCTTGAGCTCGGATAATAGGTTAATGAACAGAGCTTGAACACCTTTTTCTGTTCGAACTTGGTAAGTGGCACCGTTCGTTTTAGGTGTTCGGCTCGTTAATGTTGCTCGTGACTTAAACGAACCAAGCTTGAACAATTAAATATGTTCGTTTAAATAAACGAACAAGCTCGGCTCGTTCGCTAAGTTAAATGAACCGAGCTTGAACAACGCAATGTTCAGCTCGTTTACAGCGCTATGCTGGACCTAATTTGTATCTAAAGATGAAGTTGCCTTCAAACCAATTTATTTCTCAACGCAAAAAAGGTTGAATAAGCCTTCTCATAATCCTAATAATTCACTGTGCGTTACATCTTTCCAGTCAAATTTATGTAGGACGATCAGACAAATGCACCAACCGTTTCTACTCGATTCTATTTGAATGAGTAATTAATATTGGTATTAGACTAAAATGAAATTGCTCAATTTATCATTGTAGACGTCAACATTACTAAACCCTCTACTTTGGCGTGTTTTGATCTTACGAAATGAACACGCACGTTTCCATTTTCAATGGAGTCAAATATACATTTTTCTTTGATTTTAGAATATGATGAAATAAAACAAAAATGATTTACCAAATTGGATGTACTTCTTATATTGTGAAGCAGCAATTGATCGACACAGCTTAACGTAATTGTTATTATGGGTCATCGGAAAACAACTTTTGTGTGTTCCCAACACATGAGTATGGTTGCATGCATCCGAACCCTTCTATACTCCGTCATAGACGCAAACCTCTAAAGCAATAGGGCAATGTTGTTGAAATGAATACGTATGTCTAAGGCAAACACGTAAACGTTCTAAGTAACATGATGCATCAATACTACAAACACACAACCCGTACAACCCCCCCCCCCCCCACACACACACAATCCGGGGTGAGAAGAAGGGAAAGGGTAAGGTTTGCATATACATCTACTGCAAAAACGTGAAACCCCAGAAGAACATTTAAAAAATATAGCACACTATAATTTGAAGTAATTTAGATTCTTTTCTTTATCAACCTATAAAAATTATCATTTATAGTTTTGCATTGCATTTTATTAGTGCAGTAAATTATTCATAACTGTGCTACGCCTGAATATGTTAGGCTTATGCTATTTTTAGCTCTCTTTGGAAAAACACCAAAGGTTTTTTTTTTTCCTTTTTTTGGGGTAAGATTTGTGCTTCAGGTATATATATTCGAAGACATTGACAATGTGATTAAACCTCTGATGTTTCACCCATCTATTCTCGTCTAAGTGCTCTAAGTTTAAACGCAAACATCTATTCTCGTGTACGACCTAGATGCGTGCTGACCCGAGGGCGAGGGGGATTTAGTCTGGCTAATGCCGGGATACCTCCTAAGAGGCAACCCTTTGAAAAAAAAGATGCGTGGCAAGTGAAAGCATAAATAAAATGTGAAACAGTTCATTTTTTAAGAAATCATTATTTACTACAGCAACAACACATACATAATATATCTCAACGACACCAAAAGCTATCGTTATTTTCTGAAAATTGTAAGATACATATAAACAATATCTGCATCCTAAAAGATATAGAGTTTTCATTAAATGAAAACTCTAACTCTATATTTTAGAAATCATTATTTAGGCAGTCTAAATACTCACGATTTGTTCGTATATTTTTCTCGAAATTAGTTACTGCAAGGAAAGAAGTCCCCGCACACACATATGTACACACACTCCTAGGAGACTTTGCCATTACATACTTACGACATCATCATGTTTGATGAACACAATAATACAAACTTTGTTAAACTGATACTGTAGGTTCATTACTCCAATCAAATACATGTGGTTGTAATCATTGGTTGAACATGGATGTTGTCGAAGGTTAAGTGTAAGGAGAAGAAGAAAAATTATCAGGTAGATCTTTAGAAATATAAATATCAGGAAAAATGAGTTGGAAGTTGTTAGGTCAACATTACAACTCCTACAAAACCTTAAATATTTCAAAGTAGATCTGAATGTGTTTTTCTTTGCCCTTTTCTTATTTTTCGTCTCACAAATAACTTTTGGTCACGGTCAATACTTATTTCGGTAGGTCCAAAAACAGCGGCCAAAGTTGGATTTGATTAAATGTTGTTCACGCACTTTTGATATGTGACTTGTTTGTTGATTTCTCAAAATCTTGACATATATGTTATTATGTATGTGTTGAGAATATTGTCCCACATCGGATACTTTGAGATAAAATACATGGGTTATATGAGGATGAGGTACTATACCCATTGCCTTAAGGTTTTGAGTAGACGTGAGCCTCATTTCATGTAAGCCCAAGTTTCAACATGGTATCAAAACCGGTTTAAAATGTGGACTCACACCTTCCCAGTCCCATGATTGGTCATTTATTGTCTTCAAGTCCAGAAGTTCATGTCATGGTGAGCCTCATTTCATGTAAGCCCAAGTTTCAACATGGTATCAAAACCAGTTTAAAATGTGGACTCACAACTTCCCAGTCCCATGATTGGCCATTTATTGTCCTCAAGTCCAGAAGTTCATGCATGACTTGTGGTTTGTAATTGAAGGCGGGTTCTAATGATTGGCCATTTATTCTCTCCCCTCACCCAAATCTATAAGCTCATATTTGGCTTGTGGTGTGTGATTGAGGGCGGGTTCTAATGCGCAGTTTGTGATTGAGGGCAGGTTCTAATGATTGACCATTTATTGTCTTCCCTCATCCAAGTCTAGAAATTCATGTCTGGCTTGTGGTTTGTGATTGAGGGAGAGTTCTAAGGCACTTGTGTATGTGAAGTCACCTTGCCACGTGAGGGTGGGTGTTAAGAATATTGTCCCACATCAGACACTTTGAGATAAAATACATGAGTTCTATTAGGATGAGGTACCACCACTTATTACCTTAATGTTTTGAGTGTGTATTAGTTTCACCTTATGTGAGCCCAAGTTTCAACAGTATGGAACAAAGAATGACATGTTTACATATACTAGCTCCATTCTCTCTAGACTCGTTCCAGCGAATGGAATACCTGAAACAAACAATGAGGTATGTAACTCGCTTGGTAGCAAATAAAAAAGAAATCTCCTCTAACAGAAGGCGAAAGCAATAAGACATTTCAATAGATTGAATCGATATCTGGTCGAGGCCAAATTATTTTTCCCGACCCTTGATGTTGAAGTTTGCTTTTATAGTGAGACATTCAATTATTGGGGTAATAATCAGTGCCTTGCAATCAAAGGATATATGTGAAGGCTGTCCTTTACCATCGAAAAAGTATGTCAACATCTTTTCTGGGAAGATGAAAGAAGAAGTCTCAACATCGAACATGGGATATTTTGAGAGAGGCACTTTCAGAACTGACATTTGATGTGATCTATGTATACATACATACTCATATATAGATACATACACGCACTAAGACATATGTATATAAATATACGCATACATATTTAAGTACTTACAAAGTATATACATACATGCATACATACATAAGTTACATACAATACATACATATTTAAGTACTTACAAAGTATACAAACATGCATACATACATAAGTTACATACATGTATATGTATATCTCTCTGGGTGCGTGTGCGCATGTATATATGTATGTATTTGACAAACAGCTTGATTTTCGACGTTTAATTTGGTTAAAAATGTTTCATAATTTATAATGAAGAGTGAGTGAATGACTATTATACAAGTGTGTCTATAAATAGATATGTTAATCACAATACAATCATGTTCCGCTATATATTAGCTAGGTGATTTTTAAATGTTGATCAACTGTTAGGAAAAATCGCAGATAAAAAAAAAAAAAAAGCAAAAACAAGTAAAGAACACATATTTGTGTAGTTTGGTTGATATGACATACTCTATGGAAGAAAGATATTTTTTTTTCGCTTTTGAAAGGCGACATAAAACGTGTTATAAGAACCATTACCAATTATACAATCAATGTGATTTAAAATCTAGCCTTCATGGCATAGTCCAATTGGTATTCTGATTAGGATTTGTTCCAAGAGGTCAAGAGTTCGAATCCAGGAACACGCATGTGGCTGTTCCTCTGCTGTTAGGTCAAATGTCTGGTTTGTGAAGGACACTTTGTATAGATAACTGCATAAGATCTCACCCAATCTAAGATACCACTCCACGCTTAATATGATTCAAAATCTAACCAAATCGACTGAAAGCCAAAGGCCCGTGCCTTTCGCTACCACCATAAACCTCAGAAAAACTTCCATTTAGGTCGTGCTCCCAAATATATGGATCGAGCTTCAATTCGAGTCGTTCAATAAATCATAAGTCCATTAACACTACATGAAATCAACATGCTTCATTATTTTATTAATGATATCATATAATGTCATCAAGTCCCTTAATAAAGCTGTTACACATTAAATTTATCCTATTTATACCATCACTTTGTCACTTTATGTTCATTTGGTTAGAATATATTGTTAAAAAAATGAAATAAACTTATACTTTAAAACATAGATACTACAATATTTAGAAAACCTATACATAAAAAAGACACTGCCCATATCTCGTGGTACAGAGATAATAATTTCCCGTAAATCTCATATCAGCATAATGCAATTAAAATGCACTTAAAATGGCGATGGTGGAGGGGAGAGAATATAATTAATAATGACATTTAACACAAAACAGTATTGTTTGCCTACCTCTCACATTTCATATCCTAACTATAGCTTATTAATGTCATTGAATATAATGTGCTTATATTTAACACAAAGACGATTCTAACCTTTGATAGAGGCTACCACTCAAAACAACACGACTTAACCTTCGACAAATTTTATCAAAATCTATGGGTCTATTACAAGAAATCCCCAAGAAATTATAATGTATCATAAGAATTTCTTTTTCCCCTGCATTTTTGACTAACAAGAAACTTCATCCAAGAGTTTATATCTTCTAACCTTATTTCTAAATGTTTGCCTTCTCACGATCCCTCTATTTGATACGTCCTCCGATTTAGTCCTCCTCAAGTTCTCTTCCGTATTTCCACCGCCAACACCACCATCTTTTGTGGTGGTTATCCTCTTTCTAGGCGTCAACACCGGCGACCTCTCCGGCGACGCTTTTTTCTTGATCATTATCTGATTAGCCTGAACTTTAAGAGGCTTTTTATAACTCTTCAAACCTCCATTTGTCCCGTTGATCTTTTTCTTGTGCCGAACATCTTCTCCACTCGTGATACTCTTATTTAAGGATGAGGAATTGATCGAATTCTGGGTTTTCTCCCCGGAATCATCTTTTGCACTCAGGCACCAATTGCAAGTCTTGTAAACATCAGCCTTTGGATACTCATTACTGCAATATCTGCAAAAAGTTCAATACAAAAATATAAAAACTTATGAACAAAATAAACAGAGCAACAATAGTCCCACATCCTAATGGACTTCCCACTAAGTCCTGACCGTTGAATCAAACACCATGTTCAGAGATAAAATCCTGCAATTGATTCAACCGTCGAACACATGAGATGTTCGACCCTTGGATCAATACATGATTTCAAACGATGAATCGTGTGCAATTGATTCAAGGGTCGAACATGTCAGATACTGGTTCTTGTTCTGATCATGTGACTTTTTGATCAAGAACAAGTATCTACAATCTGAAAAAAGAAAGAATTTACAAAGAATATAAAGAAATATTTATTCGTCAAGGAACATACTTGTGTTGAAATCTGAATTTACAACTTTTACATCTGAAAAGCTCAGAAAGAAGGCCCAAGTCACCACACATGCAGCACTCTTTGGTGGGCTCTGATGGTGCCGGTGCTGCTTTACTTGCATTCATCTTGCCTTCAGGCACCAAAATGAGAGAGAGAGAGCTGGTGTAGATGGAATTTGTAGGAACTGGGAGGGAGTTGTGGTATTCCACAAAGATTAAAAACATAAAAATTCACTCGTAGATGTTGAGACTTATATGGGTGATAAGGCGTCGCACAATTGTGTATATAAATATTGCGAGTGTTGTCTCTAGGAAATATGCTAGTGGTTTCATGTAGGGGGTTTTCAAAAGAACGTCAGGGGTTCGAATTTTGACAAAGTCAAGAATGTTTGAACTCTCACAGGCTAGCTGCATAGTGTGGGAGCACTATTGGCCCGTGGAATGACCTGATAGGCTGATAGGTCAGCCCGTCGATTGTTCCATCGGTGCCAATGGCCTCTTTTTGCTGTCATTGTGTTATGACAAACTTCTACTGGTGGGCTTTGAGAACCTGATTTACACCTCTTGCCGAAGTTAAGGATGTTTGAACCCCCTCCAGGCTAGTTGCATAGTGTGGGAGCACTATTGGCCCGTGGAATGACCTGATAGGTTGATAAGCCAGCCCGTCGGTTGTTCCTTCGGTGCCAATGGGCTTCTTGTGTTGTCCTTGTGCTATGACAAACTTCTACTAGTGGACCCTGAGAACCTGATTTACACCCCTTGGCGAAGGCAATGATGTTTGAACTCACTCCAGGCTAGCTGCATAGTCTGGAAACACTATTGGCCCGTGGAATGACCTGATAGGACGACAGACCAGCCCGTTGTTTGTTCCTTCAGTGCCAATGAGCTCCTTGTGCTGTCCTTGTGCTATGACAAACTTCTACTAGTAGATCTTGAGAACTTAATTTACATCTCTACACACTATGTGAGATGGGGTATCAGAAACTCTTACTAAATATTGCTTGTGTTTATATAATATCATATTCGTGTGTCCCTGTGGCCGTGTCTGACAAGTACCTAATATACTATTAAACTACATAATTGGACAGCTTCTGACCGATTGGCAAAAGCTTGATGGGCCCCGCTGGGGGTGGAGGTTGAGGAGGTGGGGGTGCTCATGACATAGTCTTTATTAGTTGTAATTTGGATGATTATTATTGTTTGTGCTCTGCCAACAAGGAAATGTATTTAAAATTAAAGAGTGATTAGACCATGTAAAGATGATTACCGAAAGCTATTAAGGGGTTTGTTGAAATCTCAGCTTTAGACTCATGGTTTGGAAAATATGCAGAAGGTCGTTCTCATTATAAGACGCGACAAAAGAAAAATGTTTAAGGGTCTTTTTCTTTTACATAATTAGTTATACACCACCTTCAACTTCTACTTTGTATTTCTAACCAGAATGAGTACATGTCATTGTAGATAAATATGCATTATTCATGTCATTTTTAGATTTTTTATGCTATTAAGATTGCATGAGCAAGATTTTAACTTTATTGAGCTTAAATGCTATTTCTTACAAATTGGTTGTGTTTTCGTACTTTTTGATGTGTTTATCTTCGGTAAGATCGGTGTTTTTTTGGAGTTGGATTGAGAAGGTGAGGAAAAATTTGAAGTATGAGCTTAGAAGTCAGAGAGCGCTATTTGAATCATTGGAAAGCGCTTTCAATAGTATTCTCTAGCGTCAAACAGAGCTCTTTAATCAGTCAGAAAACGAGTTTCAGAAGAAATCATAGAGTGCTCTTCAGTAACTAGACATTGTTTTCTTATATACTTTGATGGTATGGAGGCTCCCATTGACCGGATGAGATCTGAGGAGGTAAAATATGAAGCAAAATATGAGGCCTCCAATCACGCGACGCCACGTGTACAAAAGGGCCCACTATTTACTTTTTTTCTTTTTTAGGAAAAAGCTCTTTTGTACACGTGGCGTCGCGTGATTGGAGGCTTCATATTTTGCCTCATATTTTACCTCCTCAGATCTCATCCGCCCATTGACTACGCCAAAGAGGGCTTCATTAGAGGTATATATAACAATTTGGCGAGTATTTGATTAGTTTAGTTTTAGTCTACCAATAATTTTAGATATATAACCTCTTTTTTCTTCTCTGCTTTCTCTATCTAGATTGTAACTAATTTTCTTCTTTGATTTTGTCAAGACCTTAGTTATTAACTGCAATAAAATATTATTGACCACTTAAATAGTCTTGTCTTAGTTTTTTTCCTTTTATTTTTGCAATATGGATGCTTGTATGAATGTTGCACATAAGTTGTTTGTGAAAATGCTTAAGTGGTGATCACTTGCTTTTTTGCTTGAAATTTTGGTATTCTTCTTGTCCGTGCACTTTAGCTTAGTTAAATCCAAGTTAGTGAACATGTTAAGTAGAAAACTTTACCTAGTTTTAGTTCATTAGTTTGTTGCACTTTCATTTAAGTTATTTAACTCTAGTTAATTTTAATTAACCTATGTTTGAGAGATCACAAGTTAAAAGTTCGTACATAATAGTTACTGAAAAATATCAGTTTAAGTGGGACCAATTGACTTGTTAACTACAAATGAGACCCTTGTGAATTGGGGTTAGGCTAATTAAATTTAAATTAGGTAGAGCCTCCTCTTAATACACAACCAGAAAAATATTCAAGCTAGAAAAAAAAAATGAGAAAAATATAAGGTGAATAAGTCAAAAGGAAAAAAAGGAAGACAGGATACGATACGCCATTGGAAAATCAAATCTGATAGAACTATTTTTGGGGCTTTTTTTAAGTGGAAGAAGGATTATGCATATATTCTTACGCCAACACTTCGAAATTCTTTTGTGAAATTCACCACAAAAATTTGTACTTTTATGAACTATTGAATGTGGCGTTCTCGGTGTATTAGTCTTATATGTTTACGTAGAGTCTGAGAAAGGATCAAATCATTTCGCGATGTGATGCACGTAGTATTAACTTACACTTTGTGTAAAAGGCTGTTTCTGCGGCTTGAACCCGTGATTTTAAAATCACAAAACATCAACCTTATCGGCTATTTGTAAGGCGGACCTCACTTTTGTGAATGACGATGAAAGAAAGCAACTGCTACTAACTTGATGAGCAAACATCCTTTAAGGCGTGACTTTTTGTGTCTCTATTTTCTTTCCTTAATTTTGGAAAAAAGCTATAAGTATTTTCCCCTTGAGAAGGTCCACTCCCCATTATTCTCGTCCTTTTTCTTGAAATTAAGTCATTTCTTTGTGGTCCAAAGTACACGCAAATTATTACTCAATCCTGTTACCTAAGGATTAAAATCGTTTCCCTCGTATGACTCAAAACAGATTTAAAAAGAAAAAAGAAAAGGAGGAAAATAAATTAGTTTACCAACACATGAAATTTGTTCCAAAAAAAAGCAGAAGAAATTTGAATTTTTCCCTATTTGTTATTAAGTTGCTGTCACGGTCATCTTTCTCTATACTTATAGACAATTATTTTATTTTTTGTCCCAATTTTCCTTTCTTTCGGTTTAAACAACATTCAGATACTTATAAAGGTTCTTTATTTTTTGTTTTGTGGATAAAATTTATATATAAAGGTTCAAGACCTTCGCCTTGACCACACATTATGAATAGATATTTATAAGAGGTGAAATTGACGTTTCACAACTTGTTTTCTTCACGACAAAATTCCTCTTATGGAGAATTTAATCGCCCTCTAAGGTTTTATTTATTTTTATTTTAAAAGACATAGAGAACTACTAAATAAAAGACATAGAGAACATCTTGGTCTTCCTTATCACTTGATCTGTACGCATGTGGTGAATTTTTAAAAAGAAAATGTAGAACTTTCATGTCTTTATAACTGTAATCACGCCGCAAGTAAAAGGCGTTTCCGCGTTTTTACAGGTTCCGAGGAGGGGCCGGATTGTTTCGCGATCTGATGTATGCAGTCTTACTCTACATTTTATGTAATAGGTTGTTTCCGCAGCTCGAACCCATAAACTCAAGAATACAAAACATCAACTTTATTGGTTAGTGTAAGTGCTGCACTCTAATCACGCCACAAATACGGACATTAATTTCCTTAAATGACAAGAGGAATAATTCAATTAGGCTTCATCCTCACGCAACCCTCTGCATGGTTGCGTCCAGATCTTTGCTTTATTTTCATTGCTTTTCCATCAAGACTTACGCACTATTATTTTCTTTTTCTTTTTGTTGTTGTCAAAGATTACGCATATATCGTTGAGTGTTGATACTTGATAGTCTTTTTCCCTTTCGGGAATGAAGCAATAACGGATTCAAAGAACACAACACGTATAAAGCACAACTCACTTTATTATTATTCGGAAAATAACTCAAAACCGAACAACTATTCTTGGCACCTTCGTCAATGACCCTACACGGCATTGACTCACCAATCACCCTATCTGGAATTGGTATTTTGCACTCTTGGCCTTGGCACTCTTGACGTTTGGCACTCTTGGCGCACCATCTACTATGGCCGGCCCCTTTAATTTATAGACCAACTAGTCTAAACAAAACCAAACCCTACTAGGACTAGATAAACATCATTAAAACAAATCCTAACTAGAATAGATAAAAGCAACTAAGGAATCTTAAGATAATAACTCTATCTTTAGTTCCTACTATTTAGGAATCCTAATCCAATGAGGAAATTATCCAACAGGGAATTCATAGGACCAACATGCTTTATGATACCTAAAAAATCTAAAGAAAAAGGCTTTTCTTATTTTTTTCTTTTTTCAAAATGATTTTCCCCAACGTATCAAAAATATGCCTAGTCTAACCTGCTCGGGCATATCTTTATTTCTGTGGTGAAATTTTGTTACTTCCATACGTGGAGAGGGTCCTCTACATTCTACTACAAGGCCTCTATATCCAAGTTCCCACTATGGTTGTAAATAATCTGATAGGAGTCGAATATTATTTATCGAGTCAAATAATTTTAAGATTATTAAAAAGTAATAAAAAGAAAAAATGAAAAGGAATAAGAAATCTACATTGGAACTCCAGCACGAAGCATGAAGGAACCAAGTCGCTGTACTTACCAGACGTTGAACATGCATACAACAAAATTAATTAACTATGCAAATGCAAATAATTTTATGGTATAAATGTTATAACAGAATGCTTGTTTACAAAAATAAGGCACGACATGCACACAACTAGAAAAAGGATTAATTCATCGTTCATATATGACATTTGTATTATGGGACTGATTTTCATATTATCTGATGTCTCTTAAAAAATACAACAGAAATCCATATCTAATATATTCCAACGACATTAAAAAATGTGGAAATCCATATCTAATATATTCCAACGACATTAAAAAATGTGGAGAAAAAATAGATCGAAGAGGAAAAAAGGGGGCATGTTGGGATTCCAATGATAAAAGCAAGTTTCACATAGTTTCTATTTGGAATATAATAGAAAATTACAACTAGAAGATTACATGTTTGAATTAAGACACACGCAATGTAGATGCAATAGTGCTATCTGAGTCAATAATAATTTAGGCCAGTATATCCGGTCCAATTGAGTCAGGTTTCTGACCTAGTTTACAGTAGGTATTTTATGTGTTTTTAATCATGTCTTATCAATCTAAAAGGTCGTTGAATTCTTAATTTATATTATTTACATAGTTTGTTGAATTTCTAATTTACATTATTTGCATAGTTTTATGAGACCGAAACGATAAAAATCCTAAAACAAAAGATTTGAACTTTTCCAATTAGAAGTTTTACATAGTTCCCACTAAACTACAGCTACATTTCTCTTTGAATCAGTCACTGCACGTGTGACGTGTTGCCACACTTGTTGTTGTTATTATAGTATTTTTTTATATTTTAATAATAAGTCAACGGCACGGTCGCGTGAATCCACTGTGTCATGACATCATTCTGGAAGACCAATAATGTTTAATTTATTATTCCTATATTTTACGTTACCTCAAATCAAAATAGGAAAGTTTGTGATGCTTTCGTGGAGTTTTCCTATGAATTAGGGCAACCAATGCCATGTGTATCCCCACCGTTTAATTGTTCAAACTTAAGCCTTAACTAAAAAAAAAAAAAAAAACTTAAGCCTTAACTAAGTTGCATCTTCATGAGAAATTATGTTGCTATTAAATTTTGTCAACGCATAACGGTGTCAAGGAATCCGGATTTTCTCATTGTGAGTAGAGAGGGTGACGCGTGATCTGACGATATGTGTCAGCAAAAGAGAATGATGAGACTGGATAAAAGATGATCTATATAAAAAGAATAAGACTAGACGAAGACGGTAGATTTTACTAAACACTAAGAAGATCTCATCCGAATGTCAAGACATAATCAAGATATACATGTATGCAAAAATCTTTTAGGTCGATACAATAATGTGATGTGATCTAAGTATATACCTATAGAATGCATAACTAGGGTTGTAGAGTATTTCCTCTAATATTTATAATTGCAGTGCAACCTTTTCCCTACTGGATTCATCAGTCTTGCGGAATTTTTTAGCTTACTATTAAAATCACTATTTTGCTTTTTGAGTTATATAAAAAACTAATGAAATCTAAGTACATATCTACATAATGCATAATTAGGTTTCTAAAGTATTTGCCTTCCCCTAATATAATTAAGTAATAGCATATATTTTGCAATCAGAATTTTTCTTTTCACATTTTCAAGAAACCAAAACGTTACACATTCAATGATAAGCACGAACCAATGTTTATATACTATAACATCGGCATTAAACTGCATTCTTTTGAAAGCCAATACCATAATGTATGCTTTGATATCATATACTCCATCATTTTCAGAAATATTATCATTGTTTATTTTTTTAAACTATGTTAAAAAAGCAACTATTAAAACGGAAAGAGTAATGTTTTCCGATACCATAAACTTTTACCATCCAAAATTATAATGCCGACCATGCTCGGAAGTTTCCTTCTTTTCCTTTCGTTTCCAATCTGCTTCCTTTGGTTTTATTTTTTTATTTTTTTGAAAAAAAAAGTATGAAATGATGGTATTGAATCAAGGAGAGGCTGTATATATATGGCATACTATATACAACTGATAAGCCAAAAATATTCATCTGGTTGTCAACAAACAGTCAACGGTAAATCCAAGCTTAGCACAACCAACTCCTGCAGCTCGGCATGATGTACTTCTGCTCAGCCAACATGCACTTCAGCTCGGCAAGACATTACTTTACTAAGGCATCCGCTTCATCTCAGAAACAGTTAGTAAATCATTAAGGGTTTCACCTCGGTTCCAGGCCCCAGCCTCGGCCTTTACCTGAAAGAGGCGTACTCCTAATCACTTCAGCTAGATCAGAGCAGGACTCTGGTCAGGGCATCATCCAGACCCATCTTTGCACCTCGGCAAACCCTTGCCATGGGTCAAGCGCAACTCAGCTTCATTAAGTATAGGGCCACTTGACAGATGTACAGTATAAAGGAGGGATACACATCAGATTTTTCAACCTACATACGTCAAGGTTACATCAGCAGACCTACTGGTCCCACCAGCACACCTATAACGTCATAGCCTCACTGTCCAAGCAAGGGTCCCATCCGCCGTCAAAGACAAGAGACGAAAGGAAAGCAACAAAAGCAAGGCAGTGGACACTTGAAAAAGGATTCGAAACATTTTCTCCTCTCAAAGAGCTAACTCACAGAAATCTCCATACACAAAAACTGTGAGATCTTCTCAACTCTTCAAACATAAACACATCTCATTGAGAATGGCACAAACTGACTTGAGCGTCAGAGGGTTTTACCCGGGTCAGACCCCCGGGACCTCTGATCTTTGCTTCCCTGTGCAGGTCATCAAGGAAGTACTGTGAATTTTCAAGTCCAAGCAAGTTAACGACGTTTATTTCGGATCATCTCTGATCCTTGGTGAAGATCCGACTTCATCAACAACAGACCCTACTATTCTTATCATTTTTTGAGTAGGTCAACCGTTTGAAAAGTATTTGCTTTCAGATTTCTTAAAATAACCAATACGCTCATTAAGACCAACAAAAAAGAGAGAGAGAAAACTTGGATTTAGTATTTTGGAAGTTAAACTAAGAATAGAAAAAGGACATAAAATACACTTGCTTTGGACGCTAAGGAACAAGTGCTTATTTGAGGAGGACTTCGATCTACCACATGGGAGTACTATAGTGCGTACAATTTATGAGAGAGTGAGAAATATTCGTCTTGCATGGTCACATACGAATAGTGATGACATAGAATAGACAGCGAGTTAGATTGCATTATTTTTGCATTGGATGTAACAGTATGTACATATTGACAGTTGATATGAATAAAATGATCCCATTCCAAAAAAAAAAAGGACATAAAAAGACACAACACATTCCCCTCTCTCCCTTAGGAAGTAATTGAAAAGGACATGTTTATTTTCTATGTAAAGTCTTACATGTGGGTTGAAGATTAGATTGTACAGTGATACATTGACAAATAAAAATGCTCAACCAAATGGAATAGTGACTTTCCTCGGGGAAAAAGAATTGGAATAGTGAGTACAAAAATAGAGTAGTCATGCACTTTTAAAAGGGTAATTAGACTCCAAGACGTAGTCCAGTTGGTACGGGTTGAGTATTGCTCTCAAGACGGTAAGAGTTTGAATCCGAAGACACTGGCAATGTGAGTGTTATACTTCTGCTAGTCTGTAAAGGACAATTGCTCTACTTCTCCTAGTTTGTAGAGGACACCTTGCGTGAGTCTTCATGTGCATCCTGACAATCTAGAAGGCCGCTGGACACATGATTTATATCATGCACAAACTTAATGAGGCTGGGGCAATAGAGGCTAGAGCGAGAGATTTCGCCTTTTTTTTTTCTTGCTCCCAAGTTTTAAAAGGGTAACTAAATTCAAAGGCTCAAAGGTTTGGTCGGCTGTAAATGCCATCACGTACGATTTACGAATAGGGAAAGTAAACGCTTAACGACAGTCAAGTCAATGCCCTTCACAACAGACTATGACTAATCTCAGAAAAAGCATTGAACGCAAAAGAAGACGACGACGACATTATCCCAGAATTATGTTTATTAAGGAGTATAAGAGTCTTATGTACGCAACTGTATTAATGTGTTAGAAATATACGGAGATTGTTTTCCGATGAAATATAATGAAAATTACGTTAAGTTGTACTGCTACGTCACAATATAAAAAGTGCAGCCAATTTAGTAAGTCATTTTGCTTTATTCCATCATATTCCAAAGTTAAAGAAATGTGTGTCGTTGGCTCCATTGTAAATAAGTCTAATCCCATTTTCACCCTGACCAGAATTTTTTAGTACCTAAAGAACCCGTAGGAGTGTGCAAATCTTTTACAAACCAAACCAATGGACCGAATCAAATTGATCCAAATAAAGAAAAATTGAACCTTGATTCGACAGTAGATTTGTAAGTAAGAAAAAAATTCATCATCATCATACTCAGTATATCACAACGACATCAAAAGCTATCGTTAGGGTCTGGGGACGGTGAGCGGCAGGCAAACAATACCTCTATCCTTAGGAATATAGAGTTTGATTCCAGTGAGACCCCCGGTTCTGGCTGTACATGCATAAATGACACAATAATAGGAATATGACGTGCTAGTGTGTTAGTGAGAAAACTCAATAAATACAAATACGAAGCTCCAAATATGAAAATGTCATAAACGTGTATATGCACATATAATGCAATACAAAGATAAAAAACAACAACAACAACAATCATACCCAGTAAGAAAAAAATTAGACTGGTTAATTTAGTTTGGTTTTAGTTTTGAAAAGATAAAACCAGTAAAACCCAAACAGACTGATATAATTATAATATATATATATATGTATTGGTATTTACATAAATAAATTTTAATTTTTTGTTCCTATTTTCTTCCTGTGACATTAAAAACACGCCAGCGCTCATCATTGTAAGTCCTTTTGTATACTTTAAATCTTTTTTATTGAAAAACTTGATCACATAAAGTTAATATGAACCTGTTTAATTTTTTTATTGATACTTGTATGAGTAGTATGTATTAGTAGCTTGCCATGTTCTCATCACTTCATTTGCCAAGTCTAGCGGGGGCCTTTATATGTTGCTTCATTTAAGGATTCGAGTTTCGAAATATTTTTATTTCCCGTCTAATAACCAAATAAGTTTATATATTTGAGTCGAATTAACTAAAAGGTCGTTCAAAATTTAGTGTTGGATAAGAAATTTCGTGATTATCGAAAAGAGTAAACATAAAAGGTGGCTACGGAGGGAAGAAAACTTGAGCTTTGTTGTGTTTGTTCTTATATTATATTTATTCCGATGGCTTCAAACGAATAGATATAAATATTTATTAAGTTTAATTATTGAAATGGTGATCGTCTTCCAAACAAACACAACTTAAATTTCTGTTTTGCACGCCTACACTAGCTAAACGTCCTGGTTTGGATTTCCTTTTGATATCAAGCAATACAATAGGTTCCCGATACATTAACTTCCTGCGTTTGCGCAAGATTCGGGAGGAACCGGATCGCTTTGCAATCTGATATACGCAACTTTACCTTACACTTTTGTGCAATAGACTGTTTCCGCGACTTAACCATGATTTCAAAGTCACAAAGCAACAACCTTACAAGTTGGTGCAAGCTACGTTCTTATATCAAACAATACAATGAATTTGTCAAAAAGAAAATGACAGTTTCAAAAACAAATCTAATAAAATCTCAAGCAACACTGTTCAAAGATATTTAAGCCTTCAGATTTATTAAACAAAAAGATTTGGTACCCCAGTTTTTGGTCTTCTTTTTGGCCTTATTTATCATCTAACAGCTAAGATTAAAATGGTTATTATCACTAACTACTCGAAAACTAATGGTGCCTTAAATTGTAATTTTTGAAAGTTATCGTTGATAGAATCTCCGACAGACATTTACAGATTGACAGCATAATAAGTTAACAATTTTTTCATCTCTTTATCCCTCCCATAAATTCTTTTTTTTCACCAAATGTTGAGAACTTGGCTCATTTAGGGCTGTAAATGAACCAAGCCGTTCGGTTGTCCGGCTTGTTTGGCTCGAGCTCGAGCTCGAACTCGAGCTTGGCTCAGATAAAAGGTTAATGAACAGAGCTTGAACACATTTTTTCTGTTCGAACTCGGTAAGTGACACCGTTCGTTAAAAGTGTTCGGCTCGTTAATGTTGTTCGTGAGTTAAACGAGCCAAGCTTGAATAATTAAATATGTTCGTTTAAATAAACGAACAAACTCGGCTCGTTCGTTAAGTTAAATGAACCGAGCTTGAACAACGCAATGTTCGGCTCGTTCGGCTCGTTTACAACCCTTCCCACATTAGTTGATTTTTAAAAAAAAATATTAGGTAATGTAAAAATAAGGTTTCATCACCAAATCACTTAAAGTTAGGTTTTGAATAGACATGTATTCGATTTTATGTAAGCTCACTATCAATTATTTCGATGGGCATCATAACTGATTTTATTCCATATGGGCTTAAACCTTAACATATTGTGGCCATTTTTATATGTCTCACACCTGAGTATGAATATTTACACTGATAAACCATATTTAAATCGTTTGTTAGTCAACAACAATCAACGGATCAACTCTAGTAGCTCAGCACTCAAAGTATTGCAGTTCAGCAGTTCAGCCTCGGCTGCACCTTAACGGGGCATCATGATGCCCTTATAACATTGAAGAATATGCCAAGGTTTTCACCCCGGCACCAACTTCAGTTTATGTCCCAGTGCCGCACTTCAGACCACTTCAGCTGGGCAAGGCCTAGTCATGCACTTCGGCAAGACTTGATTTTGCACTCCGGCAGAATACTTCAGCAAAGGAACCAAGCACGATATTACCTCGTGGGACCCTCAGACAGAGATGCAATTCGAATATGATAACTACATCTAATTATTCTTTCTGAACACGCCAAGGTCACAACAGCCGGCCTATTGGTCACATCAGCCAGGCCAGCCTATTAGTCACATCAGTCAGGCTACTGGTCACATCAGCAGACCTACAGCATCCTAGGCTTTCTGCCCCAAGCAAACGTCTTATCCACTATCAGAAGCTAAAGACGGGAACAGGTCTATAAAAGCAAGCCAACCAAGACAAAGAAGGGGATCCGGAATTAACACTCAGATCCTAAAGCAAGTTCATACACGTTGCTCTTCGGCCCATACTGTGAGACACTCTTAACTCATCATCTAAATTATAATCTCAGTGAGATATGACACAAACTAACTTGAGCGTCGGAGGGTTTTTTCCGGGGCCAACCCCCCGGGACCTCTGACCTGTGCTTTCTTGTGCAGGATATTTTAGAGGTTATTTCAACCACAATTTTCAATCCATTTAACTCTTCAAGTTAACTGACGGAACTAATTTGATGTCGTCTAGACCCTTGGTGAAGATCCGGCTTCATCAACACCTGACACGAGGTTTATCATTGAAAACGAGTTCTAGACATATGTATCAATACATGTCGTCAAGTAAAGTTGAATATTCGAAATTTGTCAAACATTGATTGATTTAAAGAAAATAGATGAGTTTTGTTAGCGTTCTTTAACTTAAATCCAGATGGTCATATGTTGGTTGATTTAAAAAAAAAAAAATAGACATCACTTAACACCTTACAATTTTGAAACGCGAAAATATTGCCGAACGCCAAACAAGTAATTAATTATTCAGAGTAATGTAAAACACATAGGCCCTTCTGTTATTTTATAAGTTAATTAAAAAAACCTACAAAATAATAGGATAATCCTAACGGAATCTTTTACACAACACAATACGTTCAATAAATTTTCAAAAAGAAGTTCCAACACATTATAATGGTTACAGGTTGGGAGTTTCGAAAGGAACGCTAGGGGTTCAAACCTTGCAGAATGCAAAAATGTTTGAACTCTCTCCAGACTAGCTGCATAGTGTGGGAGCATTATTGGCCCGTAGAATGACCTGATAGGCTGACAGGCCAGCCCGTCGGTTGTTCCTTCGGTGCCAATGGACTCCTTGTGATGTACTTGTGCTATGACAAACTTATACTAGTGGGCCTTGGGAACCTGATTTACATCCATACGCACCCTGTGAGACCAGAAGTAGCAGAGATCCTTAATGGTTGGGATTCAATCTCAATAACTTCTCAACAAGAACCTACAATGTGAAAGTAGGGTGAGATAGAAAAGCATGCCTCATGACCTCTTTTTCTCTGACTTTTAAGCGGAAACAACGATAGAGGCCGGCTACAAATTGGATTGGGATCTCCTCACCCTAACTTTCCTCACCCCTTTTATGACCACGTGACACGTGACAATAAGGAGGGGTGATGAGGCTAGATGAGAGTCTAGCCTCACCACCCCTTGCTGCCACGTGTCGCTCGGTCACGCATCACTGCAACTCTCTTGCGGTGAGTTGATCCTATCCCCTACAAATTTAGGTTGATTCAACACACAAACCCGTCCATGTGATTTGGACATTTTCACACATACACACACACGTGTAGAATGCTACGCCACAACGTCCACAAGGACTGCACGAACACAGACATGACACCAAGATCATTATTTCCACAAAAGAAACAAACGACAATGAGAGGCAATATGCCCACAACAATAACAATCATTTTATACCATTGACTTAGATGCTCTTGGCTATGGCGGTGTACGAAAGACCGGATGTACGCAACCATATCCATGTATTAGAAACACATAAAGGTTGTTTCCCGATGACACATAATGAAAATTGCGTTAAACTGTGTTGATAAACTACTACTTCACAATATGAGAAGCGCAATCAATTTAGTAAGTTATTTTGCTTTATTCCGTCATATTCCACGTTGTCTTCATATGATCCAAAGTAGTAATTCAGTGCAAAGGCCAGAAAAATATCTTTCACCCACTATAATCATTGCAGAATTTGAGAAGATGCACGAGAACGCAAAGGCTTCCTTTCTAGGTTCCGGGATGCACCGGATGCCCACAAAATAGAGTCTCTGTTCGTTACACATGCTTCTTCCCCGGGATTTAGGTTGATTTCTTCCACATCATTTCTATGAATAAGCGACTCAAGTTCATTTATTGGTCGGCGAGTAATGACGCTTTTCTGTGTGCTACATGACTCAATTAGTGGCAAACAAGTAACGGAGCAGCAAGTAGGAGACTTGTATTTTAAACCCAGAAAAAATTCTCTTCCCTTCCTGGGGAAAAATGGCAACAAACAGAAATTGCAACAGGGTTCCGGACAACTAGAGCAGCAACCTCTACAGGCGGTATAGAAAGAGGGTGGGGGGGAGGACACCGCTACAATAAATAAAACTATGTTCCTGTTTATTGCTGCCGAAAAGGAAAAAAAGAAAAAGAAGAAACATACAAAGCAAACTCAATACTCTCTGACTACTTCTACAGGATGGGCAGCTCGTCTTTGGCCCCTAAAAACTGTTGTACTCTATGCAAAAAAGTTTACATGCCATCATCTCTAATCAAAACATGATGAGCAAATGAGAATAAGACCCTACGATTCCTGGTCTTGAACACCAAGAGAACCCAAAAGCAACTTTACATATTTACAGTTGTATCGCATACCAATAAGCTCATTCAATCTCTAAACATGGAACATGAAACTATAGTCCCTTTTTTAAGTTTGTACCAGGATGAACATAAATTATGCTTGTTCCCATGTGCTTTTGTAGGAAGGTCTTAGCTCTGTGTACATTCAAATGGATGCAGACTTCCTTCAGCAAATTCATGCATTCGGAACCGTTCTAAAACTTCAAAAGGCCTGAAAAGTACAGCACAGTAATATAAATCTTTCAGCCACCGGTATGAATCGAGCTACAAAGCAAGCATAATAAACATTAAAGAACAGAAACTAAAGAATGGATGTGCTACAGATGCACATAAGCAGACTTTCAGCATCAAAACCCACTACCAATAACCAGTTTAATAACCGCGTGTTTCCATGATAAACTGAGTGCGGTGTTTTCTCCTGGAATTTCGTTTTCATGGAAACTAATTACAAAGAGAAGGCGATGAGCTTACAGTATTGCTTCACGAGTACGCCTTAATCGTCTCTGGTTGGCTTCCATTGCATCTACCACGTTTGAAGTTTCTGGTCCAGCAGCTCCACCAGCTACAATAGATGGCTCAGCAGCAATAGGTGTCCAAATCTGGAAATTAATACGAAATTACAGATTTGACAATGCCATTAATGTGCAATTTCTGCTTTTAAAATTCCCACCTTTATGGTCGTATCGATTCCACTTGTAGCCACAGCACTATCGAAAGGATGGCACTGGATGCAATTCACAACTGTATAAAACTCAAACTTAATTTATCTAAAAATTAAAATTTAAGAAAGAAAAAAATCAAAAAGGAAAAGAAAAAAAGAATGAGAGCACTTGATCCCAGAATAACAAAAACTTACCAGCTTCGTCTCCATGAAGCATATTCACTAATCTACCCGTCCTTTTCTCCCAAATGAACCATCTCCCATCATCACTTCCACTGGCCACATAATCACCTGATAAAGAAGAAACATATGCATTGTTGAAATTAACCAACTGGAAGCATGACCCATTCCTTTCTATAAGATAGGCAGAAAGCCAGAGTGTGTAACCTCAGTTATAACACAATTCACCAGACCTTTCCCCCTCGGCCCTCCCCTCAAACACCACACAACAAATGCCCAAAAAAATAGAAGGGCAGAAATATGAGGAGGAATAGAAAAGAGAAGGATTGACGGAATGCAAAATATGGTCTAAGATTACTAAATAGACTGGGCATTTGCTCCTTAGCTAAGCCACTCAAACAGACCCAAGCACCAGCAAGCCAAATCAAAGCGTTAGTTCGACCTTTATGGTTAAAAGAATATAAATATAACACAAGCCCCACAGACAAAAGATCTACTAAAACAGGAGAATCAAACTTTGAAGCTTTGGAGTCTAAATCTGATCAAACGCACAACACTTAGCACGTTAAAGATACTGATCCTATCGCCTGTTTGTCGGGCCAAGTAGTAGAACAAAATGCTGAGCTTCTGAAAGTCAACAGTCTAAACTCCAATTACCCTTCTGTCCGAGAAAATTGGCTTGTTTTATGTCAGTACCCACATTGCAGTGACCAAGATACCGTTGTTTCATGTCTACCACAGTCTGCGCCTGCAAAAGAAACAAAACAAGTAAAAGGGAAAGAAACTTTATTTTTATCTAGAGAAAATTAATCATCAATCAACTAATTGTCTGCAAAGCTCAACCAAAATCTGGGTAGTCATATCATGAGGCATTTTGTCATGTTGCAGTACACAATTCAAACTTATTGGCTGCCAATGATAAGAGGCAAAATCATGGAGAAAAAGCAGTCAATTGGAACTATACAATCTTAAGAATCTCAATGCTAGAGGAGGAAAATATATCTAAAAGAACAGGTCATCTAGCCAAGATTAGAGGGAGGTCCAAAAGGGTAACAGTGAAAGGAATTTATTCACGATGAAATCCTAGAAGTCACCAATGGTGAAAAGATGACAGAAAGGCTCCAAATAGGCAATAAGTTATCTACACAGTAGGCATCAAAAAAAAAAAAAAAATCAAACT
>AP025065.1:31841361-31881082 GCA_036186865.1 Eustoma russellianum
AAAAAAAAAAAAAAAAAAAAAAAAAAAAAAAAAACTACAGCAAAAAATAATAACAGACACCATACTGACATAGTCAGAAAGATGCATTGGGCAGAAATAGGCAACACAAGGAGGTGGTGACAGTTTATTCTGACTGGAAGACATGGGCGGCAGCATCCTTCTATCGTACAGCCTAGCAAACGCATCACTGTAGGATTTCCAAGAACGGATCAGTTTAGAACTACAATGTAAAATATTTTTCAATTTACAAACAGTCATCGCAAGTACCTTCCACCAACAAGAAGCAAATGAGGCCTGCTGGAACTGATATCACAAGACTTCAAAGCAAGAGATTGCTTAGGAGGTTCAGACAATGATCTCTTTGCTCCACAACGCAAATCAAGCTGTGTATGCAGAAAATTTACAGCGACTCAAGACATATTAAGTGGGAGAAAACAGAAGAAACTAATGGAAGAGCAGAAATATGAAATCCAACCAAGACTCCATATGGGAGAATTAGTACATCAAACACAAAAGTAAACTACGATATGCCTAATAAAAGGAATCTTAAATAAATCGAAGTAAACTTAAAGCTTTTCGTATATAGTTTCCCTTCTTCAGAAGATATTAGTAATTGTCCCCTAGGGACAGTCATTTACAACGCACCTAAAGAGGTTATGAAAATGCTTTTAAATCCACACACACCCCCCAGACTCACAACCAAAAAGATGAAAGACAAAGATAAAGAGAATAACAAGAACAAGAGAGCAAGATAAGCGTATAAAAATTGCTTTTAGGATCAAGAAACAGAATCCTGGAGGAGAAAATCCAAAAGTGATAAGGAACATGTTTGATTGGATTAAGAGAATTGGACCTATGGATTCAGAACTAACTAGAATATTTCGACACTCTTGGTGAGAAGATCCTGCTGGGGGACATGAAGCACTTTCCCGAATGTCATGCTGCCTCAAGGTTCCATCTTCACTGGCACTCCAGACAACATTTGGGTTTCCAACTTCAACCTATGAAGGAAAATAAATAGTAGTAGTAACAACAACAACAACAACAACAATAATAATAATAACAACAACAACATGAAAAATGACGGCAACGACTGCAAAAACAACAATAATGATAATTACTGCTTTATTTTCGACATGACTTAAGCAAGACCCAGAAATCCAGTTCATTTGAGGAATAGTATGTCATAATTAACCGATTAAACATCGAAACCATCTCTCGAGAAGAAAATTCATATGATAATGGTGGTGGTGGTGGTAATCATAATAACAACAACAATAAGGAAACATACACTAAAGTAAGGCCACATGAGATCTTACAGCCAATTTTTTGACCCGCCTGGTATGACATTGAAAAAGTCCTGATGGTTGAATAACATTATCGTCATGTCCACCTTTTGAACGAGAAATATTAAACAGGCGAACCTGCCAGAATGTAGAAGTTACAAACCCTTAGCCCACTGTGTTTTTATGAGACAAAAACGAGATACCCATATTCAAAACCAAGTACTTTACTTCAGCATCTCCAGCCCCAGAAACGACAAGCTCATCTGAAGTTTCAGGAACAAACTTAGTACAAAAGATGTTGGCAGAGTGCCCAGTCTCAATAGAATGCACTAGATTGTGGTCAGGATAGCTCCAGATGTTAATCTGCAAACAGGGAAAAGGAGATGAAAAAGTATATATGCATTCAAACCCGTAGACAAAAAATTTCACAAGGAAAGAAGCATAGAGGCTGACAAAAGCTAAGATCATGAGAAGTTAGGTTTTCTAATTTAGTAGACAGAAACACTACAATAACAATACGGGCTGCTACCATGCTAAATCATTCTTTGAAAGAACTAAAAGGTACTTAAAAAAGAGATAAAACTATATCTCCTAAATTTTCGGGAGGGAACAATTAATGCTTATGAAGTCTATAATTTCCAACAGGACCGGATAGTGAGAGCATTTAGATGCCTTCACAAAAAGATGAGCTCGTCAGGTGGCAAGATTTTCATATAAAAATCTAAGGTTGAAGTACGGTGATAGTAAATAAGGGAAGAAGCATATGGTGGATATGATTTTTGGGTAAAGACATAAGAAAGGGATTGTATTTTCCATGCATAGGAGCTCATGCAAGGAAATGCCTTCTTTAAGAGAGAGGACAACTTGTTGTCACCTTCAAAGTGAAACAGATAGGCTAATATTTGACTTGTTTCAAAGCTAAAATGGGAGAAATGACTTCGAAACGCTTCTAAGGTGATCCAAGGATCTGATAACTTTACAGTATCAAACTCGTTGAGGGCAAAAGGACGTCCTTCATTAAATACAGAACATTGGGGACAAAAAGAGAAAAAGAAAAAGTATGACCTGAGAGATTCTACTGTACTGCAATTTATGTTTGTAGCAATGGATAAAAAGAGTAGAAACATATATATTCTCCATGAAAGCAACTATAAAGACTGTAACTGAAGCAAAACGACAGTTAACTAAAGGGTCGAGACCTAAAAGTTGGAGGCAAACCAAATAAAGTTGCTACAACTAGGGAAAGCAGGAACAAAGTTAAACGCATTAATTTACCCCAAAAAAAAACTAAACGCATTAAGGACAAAGAGGGTGAGGTCATGGTGCATGATCAGACAATAGAGATAGAAAATGTATTTTTAGAAAATCTTCATGCTGTGAAATCGTACATGCTCATATTGTAAGACATACACTAATTCAAGAAAAACAGAAAAGCTTATAAAAAACAAAAAGATAAAAAAAAAAAATTGAAGTGCCAGGCTAGAAGATACTCTGAAGAAAGGGACAATGAAAAGACAATAGGAACTAAGCTTGTATGCATTGTGAGGCCAAGAGACACCTCACCATAGATGGAAGGGGATAATTTAAAAAAAAAAAGAATGTCTCAAGGACCGTGAGGGGAAAGAAAGGGACATTCTTGGACATTGAGAGGATATAGTAAATACAACGACTACAAAGATCCACATGACTTATCCAAATGGTGGGAATAAAGCATACACTCTGTCATTCTTCCTAAGATGTTCCCTAAACAGCCAAGCATTTCACTATTTGTATAGTTAAGTCAATTTTATGCCATATCTTAAGAGAAGAATAACCAAAAACATGAACAGAAGATGTTTGTATACTTATACACATGTACTTATCTGATGTGATAACTTTGAATAATGAACTAACATAAGTAGAGCTTGTAAACTTTCAGAATTAATTCCAAAACACTTCAGCAGGTCTATTCAGATAAGATATAATCAATGATAATGGATTATCTAAAGTCTTAAAGGCTGAGCAAGTACGTTTCCTCCTTAATTCCAAGAAATCCCATGTCACGCTTAAAATGTCGTGTTGAACATTGCAAAGATATCACAAAGGAAATTTGAATTTTTAAATATGAGAATTGCTGACTTACATTCATAGAAGATTTCAACTGCCGATCAATGGTTTCTTACATAAAACAGTAATATGCATTTAGATTAAAACTGTCCTTATACAATCATGTTTTTAGCCAATACTACTGCATCACCGCATCGACTTCTCAAAATAATCATATGGCAAATTTACATGAAACATAAATATACAAACTGGAATACATGCTGAACCACCAAAAGCACTATACAATTCTTCAAAGACGAATCCATGGCACGCAAAACTCCAAAAAACAAAATTCACGATTAGCTAAAACATACTTGTGTATCATCTGATCCAGACACCAAAAGAGACCCTTTAGAGTTCCATGCTATAGCATTTACACAACCTTGATGCCCCTGTGACACAACAAAGATTTAAGAGTGACTAAATCTCTAAGAACAATGTACTGAGAGTAAATATTGGAGAGTAACTATCACTAGAGGGAAAAAAACACTACACTCTTTCACATCAAAAGGTTGCACATGAAAGGAATAATCTTATTTTCATTCGCCTTTGACAACCCACCCACCGAAAAGAAGAAAAGAAAATAGCAATTTCAATTTTGATTGCAAAATAGGCATTCAAGTGCCAAACAGTGAAATAGCACAATATAGTTCAGAATAGCAGCAACAAGAAATACAAATTGGATTTAGAGCACATTCTTGAAAATGAGAATCGTGTTTCATGTTATACGTACCTCCAATTCTTTCTCCAAGGAAAGCCTACGAATTAATGCAGAGTGCATATGCAATCTCTGATTAATGTCCTGAAATAGATCGACTGACATGAGTAAACACAACCCCAAACCACATAAACAAAATTAAAATACGAAAATGATACATATTCGCTGAAGGCAGGATTTTTCGTTTACGAATAAAATAATCAATAATGCACAATATATGTTAACAGATTCCAAGTAAATTTAACAAAAAAAGGAAATCCACTAATTGATAAGCTGCCACTGCTAACATGACTGGTCTTTCTGCTCATGCTAGTAAAAACAAGGAGATACAAACTTAAATGAGCCCTTCCCACAAGTAGCATGATAAAACCATATGCCTTAAAATCTTGCACTTGCTCTCCACACTGCCACTCCTCGTGAAAATTCAATTCTCAAATTATGTGGAAGAGAAGAGTCAATTTAAGATGCAAAAAGGGAGGCATGATCAGACAATATGATATATCTAAAAAAAAATACAAGTCATACTAAATAAGAAAACCGAGAAAGTTCTAATACATAGAAGAAAAAAACTAAATGAAAAATCCACAAAAAAATGAAGCAAAATAAAAAATGGGAAAAAGAAGATAGATTGACGTACAAAACGGGGATTGATAGTTCGGTTATCGATGAACTGGGAGACGTTGCCATCGTGAAAAGAAATCGAGTCCATTATCCCGAGGCTTCAGGAAGAGAGAAATCCCTAGTTAAATAAATCGGTGAGGAAATTGATGCGATGAGGATGAAGGTGTTCTATAGCAGCATTTGAAGGCGTTGCAGAGACTTACCAAGTTGGAGTGCTGTGCCATCCAGAGAGTCGGTTGGAGCAACGCCGATACGACGCCGCTTCCACGACTTTAAATTTGTATCTTATTCCTTACTTTTCCTTTAGTATAATTTCTTGTAGAATGGAACAGGTATGTCTATCTTCTTTATGCCTCTAAGATACACTAGACTTGATGAGACGTATAACCACAACAATATTACCCATTATTTTATAGGCTTGCGTCTATGTCGCGTATGAGAGTCATATGTAGGTAATTATATCAATATGTTAGAAACATACAAATTGTTTTTTGATGATCCATAATGAAAATTACGTCAAGTTGTATCGATCAACTGTTACTTCACAATATAAAAAGTGCGGCTAATTTAGTGAGTCATTTTGCTTTATTCCAACATATTCCAAAGTCAATAAAGATTGCGTCTTTGACTCCATTAGAAATGAAAAGGTTAATGATACGGAGAAAGAAAATAAAAAAATGACAATTTTGAAGAAAAAAAAACATTATTGTAGTTTTAAAAATTATTTTATTGATATTATATACGATGCACTGTTTTGATATCTGAATATAGTTCTATGAAAAAGATTTTACATCTATTTTGACTAAAAAGACACCAAGTTGTAAAAAAAAAAGAAAAAAAGGTTGTACCCCAACCAGTTCTGATGACCCATACTTAAAATTGCGTCAAGTTGTATCGATCAACTGTTAATTTACAATATAAAAAGTGCAGTCAATTTAGTGAGTCATTTTACTTTATTTCATCATATTCTAAAGTCAATGAAGATTGTGTCTTTGACTCCATTAGAAGTGAAAAGGTTGATGATACGGAGAAAGAAAAGAAAAAAACATGAAAATTTAAAAAAACATAATTATTATAGTTTTAAAAATTATTTTATTGATATTATATATGATTTTACGCGATTTTGTCAAAACTGTTTTAATATCTGAATATACTTCTATGGAAAAGTTTTTACATCAAGTTGTAGAAGAAGAAAGGAAAAAAGTTGTATTCCAACCAGTTAAAGGTCATGCCACCCTCGGTCTCACAGAGAGTGCATGGATGTAAATCAGGTACCTGATAGATTAAGACAAAAGAGTGCAGGGATGTAAATCAGGTACCTGATAGGTTAAAACAAAAGACAGGCTATATACACGAGTACAATATGATTACTCGTTACCTCTTTCCATCAAGCTATGTCCTGTATACGACACCAAGTTGTAGCAACACCGTCACGGTGATTATGCCTATTCCTATTTTTGGCTTTTGGTTTTGACAGAACCGTTGTTATACTTTGGTCAAAATCCTTTACATATCCAAAATCAGCCTTTTCCCCACAAGGAATAGCCCCACCTTGCCTTCCTCAACTGGGCCTTTTTATTTGCCTCTGTTTTTTTTAATATCGTTGCAGCTCTCTTTGGCTCTGCAATGCAAACCCTTCTTATCGTTGGAGGTAACATTGGGTTGTGAAGGTTGCGGCTTGGTGGCGTTGCCGATGGTGGCCTTCCGCCGGTTGCGGTGGTCAAATATATTTTTTAATGGGTTGCCCCGAGGTATCCTCTCAGCCGAAAGCCAGAAGACTAATCTCCGTCCCTGCGGTCAGCTAACGAAATGGTAAGAGACTGATCAAATGGTTTGCTCTATTCACATGAGTGGTCAAATATATTTGTGTTGCTGTTTGAACCACTGATTTTTATGCTTCAAAAACAAACACCCACGTCGTAAAAATCCTACTTTTTTTTTTTAATTATACTTGAGAAATGAGCTAGAAAACTCAGAGATAATAATTTGGAAGGTGTTCTATAGCAGCATTAAAGAAAAACTAAGAATGAACACACACAAAATAAACATATTTCTGTCACGCAGATAAAGTAGTTTAAATCAAAATTCCAACTTTATAAAATTTTACTTTTAATTTTTTTTCTCATAGGAAATTCTTGAACATTCACAAGTTTGACTAAATGTCGCGTCATAATCCATACGTGGGAGGTGATACTTGTCTCTCACGTAATAATGTTTGAACTATGACACATACAGCATGGACCAATAATAGTATCTAGGTCAGTACTGGTTTAGGTTACAGTATCTTATTCAATTAGGTTTAAGGATTTTCGTACCAGTTTGTAGTGTATATCTTGTGTGAGTTATCTGATAGAATCCTTAATAATCTAGAAAGACGCAGAGTTTCTGATTTACATCCTCTATGAAATTCTTTGAGGCTAAGACAGTGAAGCATTTCGGAGTCAGATTATGATCTTTTCCAAGTAGAGCGCGATAGCTAGATCTTACTTAAGACTTAGGAGTTAGGAGACTAGATTTTAATATTTTCCTTAGGCCAGAAAAATGTTGTATTGGTCTTGTGTATTTTAATCAAACAATTTGAACTGCAAGCAATAACAAATTGTTATACTGGTGTACCATATGAAGTTATAAACAAATAGGGGAAAATCCCATTGCATATTATAAACGTTTTAAATCTCATTTGCATCTCCATATTCACAAAGGTTGTCTAAACAGGTAGCAACTCCTGTTTAATTATCACTATTTACATAATTATAAACCATTTATAAAAATTTATAAATCTTGGCTAATTCGCTCTCTTTCTTTTTCAAGAATTCAAATTATGTTTCTTTTTTTTTTTTAATCATTGAGGTAGAAACACGAGAACAAATGTTTCTCTCCAAAAGAACATAAAGGGGAAGCGAAGTGTGAATTGGACGGGGTGGGATCCTCTCACCGCCCCTATGTCACCCCCATGTGACCGCCCGCCACGTGGCAGGGGAGGAGGATGGTGAGGCTGGGTAGGGGTCATCTGCACTCAGCCTCACCACCCCCCTCCTCTGCCACGTGGCAGGGGGTCATTTGTTACCCCCCATTTTTTGGGGTGAGGAGATCCGGGCTCGAATTGGACATCATTCTCAATTAGTGAGGAATTTGCTCACTTTGATTTTCTCATAACTCATTTGGCACCTCCTTAACGAGGAACATGGGCATCCCACACTAACACATACCCAAAGCATTTTCTTCACTCTCACTAAAAAGTTCCTTTTGCGCTTGCATTTTATGTAATGCTCACGCGCTTATATAACACTTTCTTCTGTTTTGAACACATTGTGTACATTTGACTTCTTATGTCTGTCATAATTAGAAGCCTCTAAGACAATAGAGTAATGTTGTTGTTGTGTTGTATGGGAGCACAATCAATGTAAAAATATTTCAAATGTTCATATGCATGTACTCAGTTACAAAGTTTATTTTACGATATAACATCAGTGCTGTATGGCATATTTAGTGGAAACCCTTAATTATTCTTTTAATTTCATATATGTATTGGTTCATTGATTTACAGTAACAAATTAAGGCCAATTTCACACGTTTGCACGTGGAACGCAAAAGTTTTAACATAACATATGCAACATATTACTCCTTCCATCTCAGTTGACTTTTAAACATAATATAAATGATATTATTACATTATGTTAAAAGATCAACATAATGTTGAAAAGTCACCTGTACTAATATTTTTAAAATAAAAAAAGTACGTAATAGTTACTCTACAACATAAAATTTTCTCAGTTTGTTTTGTGACCCATAGAAGAATTTCAAGTATTTTCAGTTTTCAATGTCAGAAGTGATCCAACGGAACTAACAAGAAGAAGAGAATTAGGAATATACGTCAGCCACATGACAAAGAGCTCGGTATAAATAATGGCTCCCAAAATAATGCAAACACAAATGCACTAGGAAAACTATCATCATCATCCGGACCCAGTATATCCCAACGACATCAAAAGCTATCGTTAGGGTCTGGGGAGGGTAAGTGGTAGGCCGACAATACCTCTATCTCAAGGGATAGAAAGTCTGCTTCCAGTGAGACCCTCGGCTCTACCTGCACAAATGACATGATAATAGAGATATGTTGTGATAGGAAAACTATACGCTCAACAAAACTCCTACACATCACTTTCTTGCAAAATAAATGTGTGCATGCCACGTAACAACATAGACAAAACGACAATAATAGCACCCAGACATATTTAATATACATTTATCTAAAAAGCAAAAGATCAAATCCCAGTCCCGCAAAAGGTAAAATCTTTATCCATGAGACCTCTACTGTCTCAGTCTTATGAAGTTGTATAGAGAAGACAAATCAGAATCATTCAACGAGAGTGAGAAGACATGGATCCAGATTTCCAACGAGGTGCTAGCCAAAATCCAAAAGCATAATACAAACCACCCATACTGCGGTTATCTAAATTCAAACATGCGCCATTTGGATAGTAATCTAACACTTGAGTATCAAGTGAGATTGTGTATGTACATGTATAGATATATTAAAGGCAAACATCAGAAGCCAACAAGGCTGGAATTAAACAACAAACATGGAAACAAAACCCCCAGCATGAAATCTTGAAAAGGCACACGTCACGAAGTTTTTACACAAACATGTCACAAAGTCAACCATTCCACTCTTACAACAAATTACAATGCATGTGAAATCATGCGTACCAAACCCACCAGTAGTGAAAAGGGTACCATTTTGTGCCATTACACGTGATTTACCAAACTCCAATTCCTTTAACCGACTGTTCGATGAGTCTTTGCATACGCAAAAAACTCGTGAGCTAAGGACTCACGAGAACAAGCAAAGGCAGCGTCCAAAACCCTTGCATCATCGGTTAACCTGCCTCGTAAAATAAGGTGCAACGCTGTTACTGTTACTTCATAGTGATCACATCAAGAGACCTGCTAGCCAGGTGCAAACAACTGCTGATCCAATCAAAGAGGCAAACAAGAAGGGAAGGAAATACTGCCCAAACATATCCTTACTGCTTTCCATCTTGCCAACTAGGTCCATTGATCTACAAGTTGAGGTCACATACATGAGAGAGTCAAGGATACATAGAAAACTCGGTAACACGGTTCCTCAATTGAGTAAGCTACTGATAATGAAGGTGGTCTTCTTTGTTATCTGTCATCACCAATTGAATAGAAAGTAATTAACATATACAGCAGCAGAGCAATTCCCTCCAGTTGGGGCAAGAAAACCATTAGTATATTTATTGCCTGGCCCACCTGAAAAGCCAAGAAAAGTGAATGCTGGGACCCAATTTACCCACCAGGCGTGCCCCTCTCATTTTCATCGGTTGAGATCGGAGGAGGTAAAAAGGTAGGCAAAATATGAGGTCTCCAATCACACGCTGACACGTGTACAAACTACTTTTTTTTAAAACAAAAATAATTTAAACATTTGTCCTTTTTGTACACGTGGCGGCGTATGATTGGAGACTTCATATTTTGCCTACCTTTTTACCTCCTCTGATCTCAACCGCATTTTCATTGGGTCCTAGGTCAGGAAGCCAAGTCTTCTTCCCAATCAAACAAGCTTGTTCCCATGAGACAAATGCAATTTTCCAAGGAGCCATTTTCATGTTACTTTCTCTTCAGCGTCAAGATATGAAATCATGATTCTTCAACCTTGAACGCAGTGTGGCACACATAAAGCTCCTTTCTTTTCTATCCATTTTCGTAGACAGAGACATGAACACAAACTGCGAACAACCAAGAGTGCGTGTATATTGAAGCAAGACTTGAACAATGGCGGTAAGGCGTCTTTAAGCATCTTGTTAAGACGTCACGTTCCACTAATGACAATATCAAACATATTTTCTTGCTCGAAAGCCCCAACAACCGCTTCATGTACATCAACAGAACGCATACTTTATATAAAAAACATACTAAAACAAAATAATATAAGAATGCCTAGTATTATCCATAAATGTGAAGGATTCCTAGAGTGCTTCGAGTCCTACAGACTGGACTTTAACTTTCAGCAATTTCAAATAGTGGATTGTTTCATCAATAACAACCAGCGGATCCTTTCCCTTAACACCAGGAATTATATTCCTTAGAATGCTTACTGTCTCACGTACTTTGTCATTCCTTGACCTTTTTTTCCCAGCAAGAACTTTCCCTTCAATTTCATTATCAAAATTTCCGCAAGCAGATTCAGCATCATCCTCAAACTCGGATGAATTTGAGGGCTTATCAAAAGCCCCAGCAGTAGCAAAATTACATTCCCCATCTAAAAGCTTTTGCCTTTTAAAGGGACTAGCAGAACTGGCAACTTCTTCAAGGCCTTCCTCAGGCCACTGCTGTATGCCATGATCGGTCATGGTACTAGGAGATTGACCAGTACTTCTCACATCATCATCATCAGAAAAGGCATCCTCATCATCTGAGTAGAGCAAAGCATTGATCTCTTCAGTGTCTTCATGCATCTCATTGAGCAAGTCATCCTCAAGGTTTTCTTCATTATGATCAATATTCAACAAAGTAGAGTACTGAGGAATTGTATCCCTCTTGAAATTTAGCTCTTCCTTAACCGAACCACAAGCTGCAGAAGGCTGGGGATTCCAAGCAGTTTGGTAGCGCACGGGAGTATCAATAGCCGTACTGTAAATTAAGGTTGTTTGGTCACCAGATTGATCAAACATAAGAAATCTCTTCTGTCCAGTAACGGGTTCAGCCTTTGGGATTATATTTACACTGTTATATCCAACTTGCTCTGAAGCATGTTTGTTCTTCGGGGAGCTCAGAGGAGAAGCAAAAGCCTGCTTATAGTGAGGCAGAGAGTGAAACCAATTAAATGGTGTATTTGGCTGGCTTGCCTTGAACTGTGGCAGACCAGAGTTTGCAGACAAGGGAAAAGTCCCATTAGCAAACATGCAAGGATTCAAATGAGCAGGTACAGAATTCTGTCCTGTTACATTGACTGCATCACTCAAGATGTTCAAATAGGACGATTGCCAATCAGGATGCTGATAATAAAATCCGGAACTGAGTTCCTTCTCCATTCAGCCACGATAACCTGTGAGGAAAAAAAACAAGAACCAATAAGCAGGAAAAGGTCATTCATATCTAGATAATATTTGAGCTTAACTTTACTTTCACATACCGGTGACAATAGCTACAGCACTAAAACCACTTGCTCACTGTCTGTATCTTTGGGAATGATTAAAAACTATCAAACAAATGCTGCTACGCTTGGAAGTAGAATCAAATTACGTTACAGGCTTCAATAAATGACGAAAATATTCAGCCTGAAATACATATGTAAGAAAAGAATTAGCACGCGTAAAGTGAAAAAGGAATGAGTTAAGGATCAAATAAGTGAACATAAACATTTCATTAATCAATTAAAACTTTCACTGACCTGGCAATCTTGAAGAGGTTGAAAGCATGCTATAACTCTAACTATTATGGTGGCAGACCCATCAACTCCATGCTCATGTTTCAATGCTCGGAATCGTGTCTGGCTAGCTGCTTGGCACACCATAACTACTTGAAGCTCGCCTTTTCACCCAAACAACACCACAATCTTCAAGCACAAAACTCAGTCACTTACAAAGTACAAACTGGACTTGTTCACTTCAGTCAGACCGAAAATTAGGGATCTTCCAACCAAATTTCAGAAAGAATGCAACAAGCGAGAATCTCACGAGAATAGAATAGCAAACTGCTGGCCCAAACTCACAGGAAAACGATATAAGAGGGGGAAAGTTGATGAAGAAATGGTTCAGAATTAGTTATGAGACTAAAGACTGAAAAAGGTTCAGCTAATCAAGCGGACATAACAAGGAATGACAACAAAACGAGTAGATCCCATTGGAAAAGAAGGTGGATAATTTGTTTAAGATAATGAGATAACGGGTAAATGAAGGAAAAATGGGTATCTTCTACAGAATAACACGGCAGTACAAGTTCAAAGAGATTGCTTTCCTAAACACTTCAATAGAGAGACTATACCACCGCATACTGTTTCTTCTTCACAATACTTGATTCAGTCACTTCCTCAATAATCCTGTCAGACAATAAAGATGTATCAAACACATTGAATTTCCAAATCACCAACAGCGGATGCATTTATGAAACATTTTCAGGACTTCATATTTGAAAAAAATTAATCTTTTGATCTCTTCCAGCAGAAATTCATAAAGAAGAATCTAAAATAAGAGAAAGGTCCCAATTGGCATGGTTTGATAATTCCTATCTTGCGTACAGTTGTACGGGAAAAAAAGAAGGGTAAGGCTAACTCAAGCAGCAAAATATCCAAGTCCATTGAAAACTACAACCAAATACCCAAATCTTCACATCGAAACAATACTGAAAACAGACCCATTCAAGTACAGGGAATAAAAAACATGGATCTGGAGCTAAACAATCTATCAAACAGCATAAGGGCCATATTTTCACAACAAAAAATAAAAGGCAAACAAAAGTCGAAAACACCAACAGAAAACGCTCCCGCATTAAAGTTCCAATTGTCAACATGTAACCTATCAAAATAGGTTTTAGAAGAAGGATCTTCAAACAATGTTGGCAACCAGAAAAGTAAAGAAAAGAAGGCCCAATCTTTGAAACTTACAGTGGGAAAACACAAAGCCCATATATCAAAATTGACTATCCAAAGAGAACCCAGAGAGCAAGACCTCAACTTGAAGCGTAGGGATGCAATGGAAGCAGAGAAATGAAGCTGAAGGAAAAAGAGAGAGAGAATACAGTCAAATGGGAGGTGTTCACAAAGACGGAGAATAAATAGACAAAATAATTGGCGAATTGCTTCTTTCATACGTGACCCGCACGCTCGGGTAGTGCTATGTTGTTAACTTACAATCGTTTATGATTAGTCTAACTCTTTAGAGCACAAAAGGGAAAGAAAAATACATTTCAAACCAAATGGGTTAGTTTAAGTTCATAATGACTATTGGCATGCTAAGATACATAGCTCGTTAAGATCTATTTGATTTTTATTTTAATGCATATGCACAGGTGAAAGACCTCGTGTACATATAGATAGTCACGTTCAACAGACTGTAAATGATACAGATCAAATGATGCCATCACTACGGATTTATGTTTATGTTTTTATGATTCTGTCATAGAAAAGACAGTTATTATTTAGACAGTTAAGTACGGATTTATATTTATGTTCCTTATAGTTATGTTGGATAAGACAAGTTTCAGAAAAGACTGTTTTCAATACACATACGACTTTTTATAGTTGACCAATGTGTAATGAAATGAATTGATACGTGAAGTACGGGTAGCAGTGAATTATATAACCATACTAAGTAGTAGGCTATTTTATAAGAGGGAAAAAAGACCATCAAAAGCGAATTGAAATTAATGCATATTAAAATTCAACTCTTTGTAGATATAGTCCTTCTTACATGTTTTTGTCACGTTCCATATAAATATATGTATTTCGGCTTCATTGAGTTCACCACCATGGTCATTTTCGTTTCAAATCTTGTGCTTTAAGTCATATACTGCCATTAAAGGGTATTACTTGTACAAACAATAATCATATGGTGTCAGGAGTCTCACTGGAAGCAAACTCTCTATCTTTTGAGATAGAGGTATTGTTTGTATGTCTCTCACCCTCTCCAGACCCTAACAAAAGCTTTTGATATCATTGGGATATACTTGGTATGTGTTGTTGTTGTACTTGTACAAACAATGATCACATTTATTATCATTGTTACCATTATTATATGAAAGAGCATCTCTTACCATTAGCTATATGAAATAGATAAGGAATTACAGGTCCTCCTTATACAAAGTGGTTGTATTGTATGATACATTCTGATAATTAGTGTGGTAATAAATTTTGTTGCCACATTTAAATGTGTGCTTACACATGTATCATACCATGTCTCAAGAGATTTAACAGGAGGGAAATTGGTGTTTTTGTTTTGCTTGCAATATTCTTCTGCTACTGGGGAGGTGGTGGCTTCTGGGTAAAGAGATGCAGCAATATTACTCGATTGAAAAAATCGATGATGGGTAAATATCAAGAGTGAAGCCGTATTTTTGTTTTTTTTTTTTTTAAAAAAAGAAAGATTATTTTGATTAAAGACCCAAATACATGTATTTTATCTGCACTGATCTATCTTTGCGGACCTTGGAGCAACTGATAAGGTTGATGTTTTGTAAATTTGAAATTATCGGTTCGAGTCAAGAAACATCATCTTATACAAAGTGTAAAATAAGACTATATACACAAACATGTGAAAACGTGGAAGTTGGGAACATCGTTTTTATCTATCCTCCGATCTTCATAATTGTAGATTACAAAGCCACGGAAAATAATTGTTCTACCATATGTGCTTTCTAATCCTGTGCTATTCACTAAACATTGAAAATGACAGAATTGATCGCTTTTTTTTTATGTAGAACAAATTTTATGGACTACTATTCTAACTTTTTTCTTAGTTTGTTAGTTAAGGTATAAATATAAATCATGTAAGTGTTAATGAGTTAAGGTAAAATAGACATAAATCATGTAAGTTTTAATTGAATAAGGTAATATGGAAACTTTTACTATTACCATTTTCTATTTTTAGAAAATAGATAATATTTTAGTACAAATCAAAATAAAAAGAATGACAATATTTTTAAAACAAAAAAGTGTAATATAAAAAAGACTCAAAAGTAAGTCTTATTATAAAAATGATAATCAACCAATAACCTAAAGTATTATTTGCAGCGTTTTCAGGACATAGTTCAATTGTTACTCGGGTTAGGGATTATCAACAAGAGATCATGAGTTTGAATCCAGGGATGTGCACAGTGTGGATGTTTCTCTGCTGCCATGTTAAAGGCCTGGTTTGTGGGGGAGCACCTTGTGTGAGTAACTGTGTAAGATCTCACCCAATCTAAAAGGCCGCTAGACTCCTGATTTACATCCTCCACGCAGCTCCTTGGAGCTGAGACAGTAGGAGCCTTTTGGGTTATGGTTCAGCCTTTGCCAACAAGTATTATTTGCAGCCGTTGGGTGTTGCCTGGGTTAAGATTTCAGTGAGCTTTATCTTCTTCTCCCATTGTCCTTGTCTATTTACATGCAAAAATCAGTCTGTCTCCCTACTAGTGTTTATTGCACTCTATTACCCAACTAGTCTCTTATTATTTCAATTTGTCGCAAATTGAAAAGACTTTATGAAACATATCATTTGATTTATATACGGAGGAACATTAGAAACCCTTAAAATTAGAGGTTCAAACTTTTTCTTATAAGAACGTGATTAAGTATATAAATGACTCTTTATTGGAAAAACAAGTGTATGGAACATATAACATATATTTCCAACGGAGTCCCCAGGACATAACCTGATGGAAACAGGCATGGGTAATCACTTTATAAAAAAAAGGAGGTTGGGAGTTCGAATCCCTCCGGAGGCATTTGTGGAGAATTCTATTACTTGGGTACCCGTGTATATAACATGTCCTTTGTCTGAATCTATCAGGTTCCTGATTTACATCTGCCCTTTGTCTGAATCTCTCAGGTTCCTGATTTACATCTGCCCTTTGTCTGAATCTATCAGGTTCCTTATTTACATCCCTACACTTCCTACGAGATCTGCCCTTTGTCTGAATCTATCAGGTTCCTTATTTACATCCATACATTTCCTGCATATTCAGATTCCTGATTTACATCTGCCCTTTGTCTGAATCTATCAGGTTCCTTATTTACATCCCTACACTTCCTACGAGATCTGCCCTTTGTCTGAATCTATCAGGTTCCTTATTTACATCCCTACACTTCCTGCGAGATCGGAGATGGCAGAGACCCTTTATGATTGAGATACAACCTTTTATACTTCCAACGGAAACTTGAAGAGATAACTTTTTGTATTGCTTCACTTGTTCTTTTTTTTTTGGAGAACGGATCAGTAAATCTCATTGCCAAAAACATCATGAAGTGTGTACATCTCCTACCTACAATCACCTATACAATTCAAGGAAACTGAGGACTAGACATCATAGTTAAATTACAATCTTATGAGCGAGGAATAAAACAACCAAACGATGAAGAATCGTTTTCACGAACTGTGCTGGAGGGATATCTCTTGCATCTGCATCATGCTTCCTTCGATTCCAAAAATGCCAAATCCCATAAGAAACTTCTCGAAACACATACCTCCAGTAATTTTTATCGCCTGTTGACCCAAAATTTGAATATAAATTGAGATCGACCCACTCCTCCAGATTATCAACGTGAGCGAACTGTTGCCAATTTTCTTCTTTTACTAATATTCTCCAGACGGTCCGGGACCAACGGCAATCCCGCAATTCATGTAAATCAGTCAAGATTTGGTCACCACATACCGGACATGAATCCTCCACCGGAAGATGACGTCGTTTGAGGAAGGCCATGGTTGGTAGAATAGAGTTTCGCATCTTCCAGAGGAATAGATTGTAGCGTACCGGCCCCTTTAGCTTCCAAATAATATTCCAAGTATCACACCCTTGTCCAGCATCCGTGTTGTGTTGCGCAGCATAGGCTTCACTAACTGTGATGTGGTGCGGCTCACAGGGGATCTCATTCACAGTTTGTACCTCGAGCCTAGCGTTTGTCAATGACGGCCAAATGCAGTTACCAAGTATTGACATTGCTTTGGTAATTCCGCGCCAAGTTCTGGAAGCATTAGCACAACGCCGCGGCTCCATAGGGGAGCCATACTTCGCCGTGAGAACCTTCACCCACAGTTTATCCTTATCCACCATCAGTTGCCACCCAAGCTTAACAAGAAAAGCCATGTTCATTTTACGCAAGTTTTTGAAGCCCAGACCCCCAACTGTTTTCGGTTTGCAGAGCGTCTGCCAGGCCACCAAATGCATTCGCTTTACTCCATCAATTTCATTCCAGAAAAATTTACGGATGTGTTGATCTAACTTGTCGATAACTGATGCCGGGATTTCCACAGTTTGCATTGTATAATAGGGGAGGGAAGCTAACACCGATTGTATCAAGACCCCTCTTGCAGCCTGCGACAGGATTCTTGCTTTCCAAGAATTCAACTTGTTCGTAATATTTTCCACCAAATAATCATACGTAGATGCATTAACTCTTTTGTGTAGAATGGGAACACCCAAATATCTACCAAGATCATCCGTGTGTTGGATACCAAAGCATCGGCTGATATCCTGTTTCACATCCCGTGGAGTGTTCTTGGAGGCGAAAAAAACACTCTTCATAAGACTCACTTTTTGACCCGATATTCGGCAAAAATCCTGTAAAACTTTCTCCATCACACGCGCTTGGCTTACAGAAGCCTCACCAAAAAGCAGGAGGTCATCTGCAAAGAAAACGTGTGAAAGCTCCGGTCCATTACGTGAGGCCTTAAGCGGTTTCCAGCATCCGGAGGACACAGCCTTCCTGATCATTTGGCTTAAGACATCCATACTCAGCAGGAAGAGATAGGGTGCCAAAGGATCCCCCTGTCGAATTCCACGACTCGGCTGAAAAGATGGCAGGGGCTGGTTATTCCACAAAATTGATAATCTGGGGGATCTCACACCAAACATAATTAGCTCAGTGAGGTTTCTACTAAACCCCGCAGCCACAAGCACTTGATGCAGGAATGACCAGGATAACCTATCGTAAGCCTTCTCCAAGTCAACCTTTACCACCATTAATCTCCTATTCCCTTTCTTATTACGCATAGTATGAATAACCTCCTGGGCAATGATGATGTTCTCCGTAGACTGTCGGCCAGTAGTAAATGCACATTGTGTATTATTGACTAGGGATGGAATCACTGTCTTCACCCTATTAGCAATAACCTTGGATATCAACTTAACAGTAACATTGGATAGAGCAATGGGTCTGAATTTTGTGATGGAAGTAGGATTCAGTGTTTTTGGGATGAGCGTGATAAGAGTGTCGCTCATATGGGCTGGAAATTTTTTATCCCTGAAGGCCTGTAGGACAAATAGTGTAACGGCCTTCCCAACCGTCGACCAATACTTTTGATAGAAACCGGGTGGGATCCCGTCCGGTCCCGGTGATTTGTTCGCACCCATCTCAAATAGCGCATTCTCCACTTCCTTTGCCCCAACATCACGGTTAAGAAAGCTCTTCTCTACTTTAGTCAAGGTTGGGAAATTTGCGGTCCAAGGCTCGGTGATCTTATCCATGTCCTCCTGATAAAGCTTCATGTAGTAAGTACGTGCAAGGTTACCAAGCTCAGCCTCATCCGTAAGCCACTCCCCATCCTCATTGCGCAAGCTTAGGCATCGGGTTTTCCGTTTGAGGGGTTTGAAGGACTTGTGAAAGAAATTGGAGTTCCTCTCACCATCAATTAACCAGCTAAGGTGTGACTTCTGCTGCCAAAAAATATTTTCTTGATTAAGGATGTCACCATACTCAGTGATCAGTTGGCTCTCCAAGGTGGAAAGGAACCGAGATGGTCGCTCAGCCAACGCACGCTGGACCCCATTTAATCTCGCCTCGCACCGTCGTTTTGTTTGGAAGATATTTCCATAAACATCCCTACTCCACCTAGCCAGCTTACTCCAGAATATTTTGATGGCTTCGTCAAGAGTGATTGAGGACGAAGGCCATGATGTCTCAACAAACGGTGCGAAGTCTCTGTGTTCCATCCAGTTTGCCTGAAATCTGATTGTATCCGCCTTGCTCATGGAATCAGCTAACCCACAAACGTCCAGAAGAATAGGATGGTGATCCGAGTGCACACGAGGGAGATGAGTAAGTGCTGCCCGAGGGAAGAGCCGATGCCACTCTAGATTTCCCCAACATTGATCTAGACGTTGCTTTATATTACGGCGACCAATGCAGCCATTTGTCCATGTAAAACGAGGGCCCCTAAACGCAACATCCCGAAAATTACAGATATCCTTGGTTCTTTGCATTCTCCTAGCCGAAGAACCACCAACCCGCTTACCTCCTTGTTTATCAGCAGAGCAAGTAATCTGATTAAGATCACCGATAACAGCCCAGGGCAAGACAAGCACATTATTTAAATGTTCCAGATATTCACAAAGAGTTTCCCGTATAGCAGCGATGGGGGAGGCGTAAACGAGAGAGAGTAACCATTGGGTTTTCTGCTGGTAGGTAATCCCCAAAACCAGCATCTGTGCCGTATACCCCCAATTTCGGACATCCACCCTAGCATTATTCCAGAAACACCACAGGCCTCCAGCATATCCCCGCGCCTCAACAACTGCCGCGTTAGTAAAACAATCAAGGTTTAGAATCCATTTACCCTTCTCACTTGGAACTCTGGTTTCCATGAGAAACAGTATATCGGGACGATGAGTTCGCACAAGATCCTTCAACACAAGTCGAAACGCAGGGGAGCCCGCCCCTCTACAGTTCCATGCTAGAACTTTAACCATGGGAATGGGTTTAACTTTGGTTGATGGACTCCTCCATCATTTGCTGGGCTCCTCCCAAATGCTCCACATCCGTAACTTCCATGGCCGTGTGTGATTCAACCGACCCTCCCAGAATCACGTCAACACTCCGGGTCAATTCAGGTTCTTTTACCATGTCCGGTGGTTGCTGCTTCAAATTACATCCGACAGGGCCGTGTTTTGGTAGAACGTTTCTAGGTACCAAAGCAGGCCACTCCTCATGGAAGTTGGCAGGATCTGATTTTGTTTGGGCGTCAGATGGTAAGGAATTTGTGATGTCGCGAAGGGATGCGGTCACACCCCCAAATCCGCCCCGAGTGCTGCGGAGGCCACCACGTCGAGACAAGCCACCACGTCCAACCAGAGAACTGCGGTCTGCAGCGGACCCCTGAGCCTTCATCACTCCTTGAAGGCTCGGTTTCATGTTCAAGCGAGCCTTTGCATTCTCCTTCACTAAGATCCCCTTCTTCTTCTTATCCCCACTCTTATTGTTGGCTTTAGCCAGGGATTGGAAAATCGCTGGTGGTCCTTTATCCTTTATCGTCTGAGTGTTGGCCAGCATGACCTCATCAGTCACATCCAGCTCCTGCTCTACTTCAATGTTAGTCAAGATATTGAACCTCGAACCTTCCCCTGAACCCCGCTGGTTATTCACGGGTTCCTTACGCACACCACCGTCTATCTCTTCATGTCCCCTATTACGGCCTTGACCAACACTGTCAGGGGTTATCCCTACCCGCCTTCTCCTGCTTGTAGACGCCACCATCCAAGGACCGAATGGCTCACTCCTAGACATGCCCACTGACTGCCCATGTATACTCGGATGCTGTTGCTCCTCAGAACCTACAACCCCACATTCCCCCGTGTCGTGCCCATAAAGACCACATTTGAAGCAAATCAATGAGAGGCCCTCATATTCGACGTCAAAAAAGGTCCCATTCACATTAACTTGAGAAGCTAATGGTTTTTCCAAATCTATCTCAACACAAACTCGCGCATAGCGACCCCTCTGGTTTTGCAAAGTAGTTGTGTCAACCTTTACTGCTCTGCCTAACTTACTTCCCAGTCGGAAAAGAAAGTCTTCCCGAAAAAATTCCAGAGGTAGATATGGGACTCTAATCCAAACAAGAGTAGTGCGAATCTTATCTTTGTTTGGCATAAAAAATGGCTTCCATTTCCTAACAGTGATATAGTGGCCTTGCACAATCCAAGGCCCATTGTAGAGTGCGTTCAAGTAATGGGCAGCAGAGAAAAATCGAACCACAAAGTAACCCTCATTCAAATCAATGATGTCTAGTCTCCCACCAAACGCCCATAAATCAGTAAGCCTTTTTTCTAATAATCTGTAGGAAGGAGATTTACCTAGTACCTTGATTATCAATGCCCGACGCCACGGTTTCCAGAACTTCTGACATTCGTCGGCAGAAACCTCCACCGAAACCCGACCACGACATTCATCAGCGGGCTCATCTGCATGTGCCAGGACACTATCATACAGTTCCAGAAATTCCTCAATGGTATCATCCTCTTCGTCTTCTCCACAATAAATCGATTGGTGCTCCACGAGGTGGGGTTGGAGCAAGTCCGCCCATTTGCTGTTGTTTCGCGGCCCCTCATCAGCCGAGGGAGAATCCGGGTCTCCAATAGCCTGCCGTTTGTGTTTGTTGATACTCCGGAGGAGTTGGTCTGATTCCTCCACCGAACAACCACCATCGGGGTTGTTGCCGTCATCGTCGTTCATTTTCGCCCTAAGGTTCGCCTGTGGCTGTGGGTTAGGTTATTCAAATGTTGCATAGACGCCAATTCACTTGTTCTTTTAATTATAACTGCATCTGACAATAGTTATGAAATTTGCATTTTTATTTTTGAGCTAAAATAACTCTTGTAGTGCAGGAATATGTTCCTTTGACACTAATGCTTCTTCCACTCATAAGCCACCTTAAAGCCACCTTAAAGCAAACGCACAACAAAGACAATGAGCAGTCTTCCCCCATTTCTTGGGTCCATTCTTCCTTTTCCTTTTCTCTTTCATTTATTCCTTCAGAAAATGATTTAGGTGAAGCAACCATTACGCTATAGGATATAGCAGTTTTTTTTACTTACGCATTCATGGCAAACCCCTTACGGGGATGGAGCCTAACAAACCTACGTCAGGATAGCAGGATATGCACACATTGTTATTGAGATGGGCCTTACGACTCATGATATCATGGGAAACCGTACATGTCATCGGGGCTAGTGGAGTGGATATGTGCGACCCCCTAGCAGAAGATGCACATGACTTGTAGGTTGAGTAGTGGTCGCGAACCTTGATGTTTCTGCATATCGAATTGTTATGTTATTCTGCTAGTAGTCGGGCATAGTTGGTATATTTATTTATCTTTCATGACTTCGAGGGGGCGACGAGGTATTCATAAGGTAGCGTTGTGCTTACGTGTCTGTATCACAACGTCTACGATGTAACTATTCAGAGTGATACCCACGTGTTGAATGTATCGTTAGATCTCCTTCAGTACTGCATCTGGAAGAGATTTCTCGCATTGCATCTTGCCATACTACCAGACGTAGTTACTACTCCTAGAACTCGCCGTGTGACCTGGTGGCTCATTAGACATACTTTTCAACAGGTCATCAGATACCCAGTTAATGCAGTTTGTGATCAGATGGACAGTATGGCAGAGGGTGATTTTATATAGCAGCCCTACACTAGCGACATTATTATGGCCCTGCTAAGTATTTGACGAGAGAGACCAGAGTTGTGACACGTTCGGCTGCCAATTATATTGTCGGAGATATTTGAGCTGTATTTACCTGACAGGATAATGATGCAGTTTGGTTTGACACAGGGAGTGTATGCTTCTGTTGATGCAGGTAGCTCATTTCATCAACATGAGAGATGGAATGCAGGGATTTATTATGCGGCTCGGATCCACCAGTATGTAGTTTAGTGGATGCGACGATACGATAGGTTGCTCGGGGAGCACTTCACATGCAACATGGCAGATGACTCGTTGTACATGGCGTGGTACAGACCCTGCACTCTCATTGTATTTAGTCAGCAACGTGTTCAACGCGTTAGTGATGCTAGATTTCGTGTTTTTTCGACGGATGTTTGTCGCATGGTATATTTGTTGTTATTTTAACATACAAAATTGTGTTATTTGATATATAAAATTTTGCCAAATTTTGTAGGCGGGCCAACTATCGCATGTGTTGCATGTAATTCGGGCAGAAGATTCTACCACCGTTTTGCTTATCGGTACTAATTGTCTTTGGGCTGAGGGTTTTAAAGAATACGTAGACCGTCCACCGATTGATGCAGCAGCGCAGCGTACCACAAACAACTATATTCCACAGTATGAGTTCACCCAAACTCAGTCCCTGACACATGCACATACATCGCCTTCAGGAGAGGACTACTTTTGCAAGCCATCTGTACATGGTAGACATACGTTCAACAAGGAGGCTATATCCACTAAAGGTTTAGTAACACTATTCTTTGATTACTTTCACATACACAATGAATTACTAATATTTGTCAATTGTAGGTTCAATTTTTAAGTGGATGATATTTTGGATTCACAAGGTATTGGACCTTGTCACCAGGATGATGCAGAGTTGTTCAGATCATTTGAGATGATAAGTGTGACATCACCTCATCCTCAAGATGACGAGGTAGGTCTGTCACATTATCAGTCACAATCAATGTCTATGCCGACGCCCCTATCACCTAGATCGATCGGACTTAGACATGGAGAACGATCTAGGCGTAGGAGGCGGTATAGGCAGACATATTGGCGGCAATAGTTAGTTAGTTCATATTTATTGTAATGATTTTGATATTTTTGTACACTAAATGTACCTGATTGGATGGAAATCATTTGTTGGTTCATTTATTGTAATGATTTTTGCATTTTTGGTATGTTATATGTGTATGCTTAGCGTTCATTAGTAACAATTTTTCTGATTACGACATTCGTAATGTGTACCTCTTTGTTTGAATTTTGATAGAGTCTATATAAATCCAAAATGGATTTCACAACAGTGCACCATAGTTACATTTAAATCATTTTGTGAACAACATTTTGACATTTCTTTTTACAGTGTAAAGATTGTAAAATAAAATTCAAGATAATTATTTCATACGTTACTAACGGAAACCGCTATGCCTAAGGGGCAATTCATAAATGCGCCTTAGGCGAAAAGTGGTTTTGGCCTAAGGCATGCACTTTATATACTTGAGACACAATTCTCAGTTGCGTCTTAGGTCCAAAAGCAGTTTTGGCATAAGAGGCAATTCAGAATTGTACCTTAGCCAGTTGGAGAATTTGTCTTATTTGTATGACATTTGTGTTTTTCTTTATTAAAAGTACATTATATTTTGAAATTTCCCTCTAATTTCCTGATTCCATTTTACCGATTTGTAACCCTTAGTTTGACTGCTATTAAATTTCAAATATCGTTGAATACATTGACCAATGAGATCTATGGTTTCATTTTTATTATGGAAATAATTGGGTATTAGGTCTCACCAAATCGTGTAGACCAGATTCTCATGAACCAACTAGAGAAGACTGATCAGTTACATGTTCCCTTTCGTGCAGGTTTTTCTTTTGTGCAATTATTATGCTTTCATATTAATTAAAGTACACAAATATTTGGTAACCTAATTATTTGTCACTAGGTTCTTCTTCCTCTATTCACCAAACGCTGATGTCATAGTTCTGTCCGTGTAATATTATTTAATGATCCACAAATTTTCAGTATTGGTGACAGTGATGAAAGTGTATCAGGTCTAATGCAAGTTTGAATGGGTGGGATTGTTCAAAAGTAAAAAAAGAAAAAGAAAAATTAAAGTTAAAAGGGCTGGAATCCAATGTTTATTAGTATGAACATAAATCATATGAAATTTGACCATTCAAACTGAGAATCATGGAACCATAGTGTGTCCCCACAGAATGCAAGGTAACATAATGATCGTTAAATAAGTGTCGCCAAGACATAGCCCAACTGGTTCCGGACAGATGTTCTCGAAAAGGAGGTCAGGGGTCTAATTCTTGCCAAAGGCAAGAGGGCCCCTTTCCAGCAAGTGCATAGTGTGGGAGCTTTCTTGGTCTGTAGGCTTGACTGCAGTGCTGGGAGGCTCCTTATGCAGACTACTGTGTATATGACCAAGCTCCTACACTATCTTTGGAACTGGGTGTGGCAGCGACCCTTACTTGTTGGGGTTCAACCTTTTAAATAAGTTCTTTTTTTTCCAGATACATGACCTTTCATAAAAGAAACTCATACTCATATTGAAAATTGCTTTGGGTGCGACGATGTATTTTATTTGGTAAGATCGAAACATATATATTTATGAAGGAGAAGCTTTTGTATATAAGGATGTAACATATAGAATATTGACTTATGTATATAGAATGATTTATAAGCTCTACCCCACATATCTTAGACATAGGCGTTACTCATATGGTTTAAGATTGCTATACATTACTAAATAGAACATGTAAGTCGGCATGTGGACCTACAAGTAGGGCTATTGTATGGATCGCATCCCTTTGATGTTTTGATTTCTCTGGTTAATATTAGTATTTTAACAAAAAAAACTCATACTCATATTGTTGTTTAACCTTATATAAGTGTTTTAATTAATTTAAACCAATAAAGATTGTTGAATGAATGGCATTTTAGTTATATCTTTACGTCTAGCAAAATTCTATTTTTTCACGATAGACAGACTCGAACCTGTGCAACACTAAAAGCTTTTCGCTCTATTCTCTTTGATGAGGGAGTGGGTTCTCCCCCATCTGTATCAGAGGCCTCTTAGCCAGGTGGGATGTAAATCGAGGGATGTGTTCCACCAGCAGCCCTGCAAAGGAAGAGGACACACGAGACTCAGCCAGCCCAGAGACAACTCTTGTAATATTTCAACAGTCTCCACACGGACTCGAACTCGGGACGTCGGGATTCTAGTTAACATGAAGAACTCCTAAACTCATAACAAGTATCACCTAAATTGAAACCCCACATGACCTGATCATCAAAGCATCTTCACCATGATGAGATTGTAGAACGTGGATTAAAAAGGCCAAAGCAAATTGCTCATTGTTGACTACCCTACAAAAAGAGTACAAAGAACAATTTTCATCTAGTTGATCTTTAAATTTTTCTGAGAGCAGAAAAGCTAATATCCGTAGCCCTTGAGCTTCTGCCGTCGCAGTCTCAATTAGTTTCATAGAAGATATAAATCAAAAGTTCAACGGTCTTTTTAAATTGGTATGACACTGCCATGGTATGACCAGCAAGGCTCTAATCCAATTAGGTCAGATACAATGACATAACCATTATTGGCTCACACGTCACTAAAACACCCATACAGCGTGTGTCCTAATTCGAACATGCGTCTTTCTGGTAGCAATTTCTCAATACGATTACCAAATAAACTATGACATTGGGGTTGATCGGTAAATTTTTGTGTAGCTTCATGTTGGAGCCATTAAGCCATGAATGACTGCCCTGAAGATGGGGAGAGAAAAAGTAACGAATTGGCTAATCTTTATGGCTGCCAAAAAAAACGCATGCAGCAACTTTTGAAGTAATATTTAACTCAAAATCACCCTTTATGCTTTATAAATTGCGTCCATTTGTTTCTTCTCTCCTCTTGTCGTGGAAACTTAAAAAGAAAAAAACATTGTTCCCATGACATAGCCAACTGGTTCCGGGTAGGGTTCTAAAAATGGAGGTCAGGGGTTCAATTCTTGTCAAAGGCAAGAAAACCCCTTCCCAACAAATGCATAGTGTGGGAGCTTCTTGACCTGTAGCCTTGTCTGCAGTGTTTGGAGGCTCCTTAAGCCTTGCCTGCAGTGTTTGGAGGCTCCTTATGCAGACTACTGTGTAAATGACCAAACTCCTGCTAGCGGGCCGTTGGGTACTTGATTTACCTTCCTACACTACCTTTAGGACTGGATGTGGCAGAGAACCTTACTGGTTGGGGTTCAACTTTTTTAAAAAGAAAAAAACGTTCATCTGTTTTCACTTCATGCACCAAAATAGATGCATGTGTACCTTTATTTGTTTTACGAGCATAAAATATTAAAAACTATTTCTTAGTTTTGTGCATTATTACATAAATTAAAATATTGTATCGGTGACAACTGTAACAGAATACAAATTAATCATGTCATTACATACTTATCTAGCATACAAAAGTAATATTTTGATGTTGTAAGTTGTACTGTACTTGAAAGTACTTGTCGCTATCGATTCAATTAACTTTTAAGTATTTTGATGTTGTAAGTTGTACTGTGCTTAAAAGTATTTGTCAATATTGATTCAAGTACTTGTTCTTCACGAAGTTTCTTAAGACTGAGGTAAAGATATACGGGTCAAGAATATTGGTCTTTTGCTACAGAAGTAACTTTTAAGGTTTTTTCTTAAAAAAATTTTTGTAACTAATATACGTGTATCTAACCATCAATCCCCCTCACCCCCACCCCCAAATCCCATGTACAATTTGGATTCAATAGTCTTCCAGCTGTTACCAACCTTAGGCTATATAAGACGGGTTTGGATCATCTCACCTTAAAATCCCTCACTCTTTTTCCACTGCACGACACGTGTCAACAGAGAGAGGTTGGTGAGGCTAGATGAGTGTCACCCGAATCTAGTCTCACCACCTTTTCATGCTGTCACGTGTCGTACGGTGGGAAGAGGGATGAGTGATTTTAGGTAAGGAGATCTCATCACATATAATACTCGCTCACGTACCGAGAAATTAGAAACATCGACATCTCTCACCCCAAAATAGTGAGGAATAATTCAACTTGACGTATGTTCTTGCGTGGATTGCTCCTAAACTAATCCTAACTAACACATTTGTAAAAGAGAATAGATTCCATCAGTTTGCATCTGATCTTGATTATGATCTTTAAATGAATTTATCATGATGTAGTAGGTTTTTTGGGAAAATGATAGTCAAATTTCAAATCTTGCTGTTTCTTTGACTATCCGCCTCCCCTCTTTCAGGCTCTGATTACATCTATACCTGATATCTTAATATATATGTTGCACAGATGTGTGGTAGATGCTGTACTCTATAAATTTCTTATGAACAATCTGGATCAAATAGCTATAAGATATAGATAAGTTTTTTTTGTTTCTCAATGAATAATTAACTTTGTGTTTCGACGTAATTACTCTTAGACCCCTTTAGTTTAAAATTCGATATTTATCTTATTATGTTTTTGGACTAAAAAGGAAACCAAAATTTTCGATCAAAGTTAATAAAAATTATATTTTTAATCTAAAACAACAAAGGTGTACAAGTAAAACATTTTAAAGATAGTAGGAGAAATTGGCTTTAGTGCAATTACCTATAAGTACAACTTTATAAAAGGACGTTTCTGATGTACTAGGCTCTCGCATTTACGCAGAGTCTGAGAAGGTGGCGGATCGCTTCACGATCTGATGTACGCAGTCTTACTTTATACTTTATGCAATAGACTGTTTTCATGGTTCGAACTCGTAACCTTAAAGTCATAAAGCAACATTATTAGTTGCTTAAAGATCCGCTCTTATAATAACAACTTTATAAGCTAAGTAGAAAAAACACACAGCAAAAAGAGAGGGAAACACACAGCAGTGGTGTCCAAGGAGGCATGATTAAGAAAACAATTAAATAAGAGATGACCATGATTTAATCACCTGAAAGAGATCTTTGGGCAGAGATTATGAAGATGGAAGCCATGATGATTGTTTATTATAAGGTACAGGACATCCTTAATAACAATAATACGACTATACTTTGATGCTACACAATTGTCTGGACTAGAGGGAACACTAATCCAGAATACCCTTATTTTAAATCCCATCTATTCCTGCCTTTGGGTAGCCATTATATCACTTACTACTTTTCTTCGAGCCAAAGACAATTCCCTGGTCATGGACCTTCATCGTCTCAATTCCAAAGAGCATTGTGGAGGATGCAAATCAGGAGCCTAACGGCCTCCTAGATTATGTGATGACTTACGCAGTGGCTCACACAAGATGTCTACCCGCAAACTAGGCCTTTGACCTAGCAGCAGTAGAACGTCCAACGTGTCTCTAGATTTGAACTCTTGACCTCTTTTAACAAATCCTAACTCAAGTACCAACTGAGATATATCATGAGGTTCTAGGACTTTTCTTTATGAGATGTAAAGTGAGACGGCTTCTTCACATATACATGTAGTTAAGTTTAATCAACATTGGTTAAACTAAGAGTTTTTAAAGTTATCTTTTTATAAAGTGTCAGATGCCTAAACTTTAAACTTATTAACAATGTATAGTTTGAATTGAATATGACAATGTTATCATAATATTAATAACATTTACTCCCTCCATGATAGAAATATTGTTTTGTTTGATTTGAACGGTTAAAAAATGAACTATGCTGAACTCAAATATTAATTATATTTTCACGATAGAAGGAACAATTTCTTGAGTTTCCTTCTTATTTATCTAAAAATGAAATTCAAGCTATCTATAAATACTTATATTATTCTTGTACACCGTCTAATTGTGTTTCATTTATCTATTTCCCATTTCGAATGAGTGGAAACTCATTTCATTATCCGAGTGAGTGTTCTCAAGACCTAATTGAGAAATGAGATCCTTTCATATGATTTTAGATGTGAACATTACCACATATTATTTTTTTAATAAATTAATGCTAGACAAAAGAACACCCCTAGTTTTTCTATAATTGTATTTTATAATTAACATAAAATGGGGTGTCTTGATTTAAGAAAAAGCAAAAAGAGAGCCACACAAGTATGATGGAACACACATGCGGGCATCAAAGCTCAATCTTTACGTCATGATCAATGGTCAATTCATTGTAAATGTTTTGCACTTACATCCTATGTGGATGCTATTGCTAGGTTTCACTTTTGTTGTTTGCAAAGGTTCAACCCCAATCCAAAGAACCCCACTATTCCAGTCCCAATGAGTTGCGTAGAGTATGTAAATCAGGAGTCCAGCGGCCTCCTAGATTGGGTGAGATCTTAGACAGTTACCCACACAAGGTGTCTCCCCACAAACCAGGCCTTTGGCCTGGCAGCAGAGGAACACCCACACTGTGCGCGTCCCTGGATTCGAACTAATGATCTCTTGTTGGCAATCCTCAACACGAGTATCAACTGGACAATGTCCTGGAGGCAAAGAATAAATAATATGTAAATAGGTTTCACTTTTTGTTAGGCTGAAACTGGATCTGTCGTATTTATTTTATAGCAAAAGGTTGTTTCCCCAACCCCAAGGGCTCGTCACACTCTAGCCCGATGAGACACCTAAGAGGATGTAAATCAGTTACTCAACGGTCTGTTAAGGAGAGACACAATGTCCACAGACCTACAAGGAGTCCACTCTAAAGGCCCGCCATTAGAGTTTGAAGATGTTGCCCCCACACTGCATACTGCGGGGCTCGAACCTTGCACCTTGTAGCAAATATGTCCTTCGGAACCAACTGAGCTGTCTTGTGGGCCTGTCGTATTTATTTATCCACTCTTTATTTATTCCGAGGATTAATAATTTTTTATTATTTGTAAATATATGCAAGTGTGGATGTTTTTTCATTTTATAGTAGTTTGTTATCGTACTATATTAGCCCAATCTAGGACCTGTAAATTATTTTAGAGACTTTTTTAGTTGTTTGTAAAGATAATTTTGTAACTAAATGTAATTTAAAATATTTTTATTATAGAAATGAGACATTATTTTAGAATATCTGAAAAAGTAATACCATAATAACAAAGTTGATGAAGTCACATGTATGAATGCGTACATATATTGCGTATTTGTGACGAATGATATTTGGGAGCAAAAGGTTTCAACTAATTGTGCTCTTATTGCTATTATTGTGCTATCAATGTAAGTATACATAGAGACGAAGGTTTCACTGGAAACAAACTCTCTATCTCTTAAGATGTGGGTATTGTTTGTCTACTTCTCACTCTTCACAGACTCTAGCGATAACTTTTGATTTCGTTGGAATATACTAACTATGATTGTTGTTGTTTTATATTTGGAAGCAAAAGGTTTCAAGTAATGGGCATATAAAACGGTAGTTAAGTTAAAGAAGGAGAAGTGGGACATGAGACAAAGGAGCCATAAGAATGTGGAATCTCAAACAAAACCAAAAAAAACACCCACGCTTGTAAAGCTAAACACAACACCTTCTCCACCCAAAGCCCGCAATAAACGGGTCTTCTCTCTATTGCACTTGTAAAAGGAGAAAACAAAAATATACCAACAAATCCATTCGGTTTTGTTGTACCAACTCTCTATCTCTCACTCACTCATGTCTTATATATGAAAAACGTCATTTGAAATAATTTTCTTAAATAGATTTCTGGTTTATATGATACTCTCTATATTTTAGGTTGATTTTATACTTTTTTTTTTGTTTTTGTCTTTGTATTTCATTATTTGTGCATATACACAGTTATAACAATTTTAATATCGGAAGCTTTCTATTTTTGCTTACTAAATCCTTTTAGTAATATACTAGCACATCATATTTCTAGTATTATGTCATCTATGCAGGTACATATAATTTTCTTAAATAGATTTATTGTTTATATTATACTCTCTACATTTTACGGTTTTTTGAACCACTCTACATTTTAGGTTGACTTTGCACTTTTTTGTTTTTGCCTTCATCTTTCATTATTTATGCATATACACAGTTCTGACAATTTTAATATCAAAAGCTTTCTATTTGCGTTTTCTGAATCCCTTCACTAATACATTCCTAGTATTGTGTCATCTATGCAGGTACATATAAAGTCGGGGTCTCACTGGAATCGAACTCTCTATCCCTTGGGATGGAGGTGTTATTTGTCTAGCTCTTACCTTCTCTATATCCTAGCGATAGTTTTTGTTGACGTTGTGATATACCGTGTATGGTTTTTGTTTTTGTACATTTCTTGTTTATATACATTTAATAGGTAAATGATATAGGAAATTAGACACAGTATGGCTTAACCCTCCCCCACCACCAACGTAAAGTAGCAGCGCAGAAGCGGGATAGGATCACCATCTCCCTTTGCTGCCACGTGTCGCGTGGTCACAAAGAGGGTGAGGAAAGTTGGGGTGAGGAGATCCCAACCCCGCAGAAGGGGGAATCCTTGCGCACTACTCACTTATTTATAGTATTTTATCTCGTCTTAAACCCACCTCCTTAGACTTTTCCATCTCATTACTACTCCCATTAATAATCTTTTAATGCACGCATCCAAATTAAGCTGAAACATGACGGATTTTGGACTGCGTCAAACGCCTTCGCCCAAGGTTTTGATTTTGGAACATGAAAAATAGAACTATATAAACAAGTAGTTGTAAACTTGAAAATTTTTAAAATGTCGATTCAAGTGACAGAACGAAAGATTCTAAGCATGGGTGACACCTCATCTAAATGAACACTTATTCAACACTTCATATGATTTGACATCTTTATATGTTTGTAAATTTTAAGTCTAAAAATAAAGACATGTATGCTTTTAATTTTATGTCACGTAAATGTGTATATAAAACAGCCAGCGTAATATATGCATACATCCATTGCTTTGGGAAGATTAAATTATGAAGTGTCTTTAGCTTATACTAAGGATTAGGGGGTTGAATTTAGGTTTGGAAATCCATCATCAAACACGTGTGGTGAACAAGGTTATGACGATAGCACCCGCAATTTAAGTGTTGTTGCTCTTCTGGGCCATAAATTTTTCTGTGGAAGTGGGATTCTTTTTTCTCTTTGAAATGTGTTGTTAGTAAAGGGAGTTGAAACATCATTTTCGTGCTTGATGCAATATTGCTTCGGTGCAGTCCCTTGGATATCAAGAAAACTCAAATCATGAATATGTAGTATAAGACAATCATACAAAAGCGCGTTCCTAGAATACTAGGCTCTCACATTTGTACGTAGTCTACGAAAGAGATGAATCGGTTCGCAACCTGATGTACGTAGCATTATCATACACTTTGTACACGAAGTTGTTTCCGCAGTTCGCATTCAAGACCTCAAAATCATAAAACAAAACATCAACTTTATCAATTGCTTTAAGGTTCATCCTCACCCTCAATATATATAAGACAATCATATGAGAGAATAAATTGTTATGAATGGAAAAGGAACGTTAAAAAGGCGCGTGAATACTTAAACGTTCATTTGTCAAATACATTTCTTTTAAGATATTGTCAACAGTAACTTGTTGGATTCAGCACTTGTGGGTGGCATTTGCAAGAACATTGCACTTTGGGACTATACAAAATTAAAAATGTGATTTTACCATAACCCCACCACCAAAACCACGTCCCCCACCCCAGCTCAGACACCCTTTCCCCAGGCGAAAGATCAAAAGAAGAGGGCCAAACTAGACATCAATTAATTACCATCACAATAAATTTGCTTCATCACCAAGTTCGCAATCTTGTCCAAGTTGTGAATACAGTAAAATACACACGCATGTACATTTAAATGTGTGTCTATGTAGAGAGAACATGTCCAATATAGCTGACGGTTAAAATGACTAAGCATATCAGATCGCGAAGCGATTCAGTTTTTTTTCAGACTGTGCAAAAACGTGGTAGCTTAGGACATCAAAAACATCTTTTTTATGGTTGGCAATCATCATCATCGACAACGTATTGAATTTTCCTTTTTTTTGTCTATTCAATTTCTCTCCTGAAAATGTTGCAATACTCTAAACTCTAAATGCCACTCCACTCAACTAAATATACATTTCTGATTACCCATACCTAATGTTTCATAAGGTCACACAGCTTAATTATTGAATTTCAGTCTACAACGGGTTTTTTACTTTTTAGCAACTCTAGAAAGCATACCTTTGCGGATCCTTCTTTTCTCCTATGTGGGATGTTTTGTCGTGTGCGTAGGTGGGCTTGGGTTGGGATGGTGTTTCTTTGGGATGATTGTATCTTGTAATAGAACTAACGTTGTCTCATGCGGATTTTGGAGCAAAAGATCATATCATGTCCTTGAGGCTGGATACATCTTTTTAGGTTGGGGGATGTAATACACAAGGAGCTCACGGAGGATGTTCACTAAAAACTGGGCATTTTGACAAGACAACAATGAAACACTTACACTGCGTGTGTCCTTAGAATCGAAACAGGTAGTTCTTGGAGCAACTCTCAATCCGAATATCAAATAAATTATGTCCTGGAGGTAGTCTCATGCGGATTTTACGGGTATGTAATCGTGTGTTTCGTGTAATAATGAAGGTTATAGTAAAAAGTAAGACCCGTATTTTTCGCTGCTCGTGCTCTCTTTTTCTTTCCAAGTTATGGAAAGTTTCGACGAGACATCATTAGGATTCAAAGTGTTGTTTTACCAAACTCCATTACGTGTTGAATGATGCATCTTAAACTCATTCATCAGCAGTTTCCACGAACTACGATCTTCTAAAAGTCAAATTAGAACATCCATTAGCGTTGTTATAATCTGCTTTTTGTCGTAAGACAATAAAGATTCATCTTTTTTTCGTATGCAAAATCATGGGGTTTGTCCCTGTTAATGCTGTCCGTACTTAAATTTAAGTGATTACAGTAACTTGGTCCTTCAAAGTTCGAAACGAATTCATAGTAATAAGCGAAATGTATTCAACCGATACAATTGAATATGTCGTCTCTAACTAAAACATTACTCATTATTTTTTTACTTTTATCTTTAATACATTCCATGCTCTTCTATCTGTTCAAACAAGTGATTTCAAAAGTTATAAAACGATAAAAAGCTTTGTAAAATACTAATGATATTTAGTACTTTTAATTAGAAGTGCTTAATTATATTCAGTGATAACCCTACATACTTGGTTTTCTATACTTTGGTATTTCTTTTCTACTATCTAATGTATTTACAAAAGAAATTTCTTCTTTAGTGAATTTCTCCTTTGATGTTCTCTCCCTTGTAATTCTACTTTATGTTAATGGTTTCTTTGTTGGTTTATGATCGCCCACGTCTCAAAGAATAAATTTCCAACAAGAAGACACTACTCGATAAAAATAGTGTTCCAGATGTATTAAGCTTTAATGTTTGTGTATACTTTGGGGAGGGTCCAGATTGCTTTGCAATACAATGCATTACTCCATACTTTGTGTAAGAAACTATTTTCATAGGTCGAACTCGTAACGTGAAGTCAAGCTTCAATTTCTTTCAACTTCAAAAGGCAGAGAAAGTGCCTGCAACAGTCCCCTATTCCATGTGGATGATTCGACATTTAAAAGGTCACTCACTTTACCATCGGGAAGGATATCACGCCATGGAACCACCGGCTTAAAAGAAGAGGGAGAAGGCATCAATGTGTCGTCCCAAATACGCATTGCTTCTCCATCAACAATTCGCCAACGAACCCATTGCACAACATCTCCCGACCATACAATATACTCCTCCATACATAGGAAGCAAGGTGCCATACCCTGGCATGCATGAAATCCCTAGTAGCAAAATATTTAGCTCGCGTGATAGAGTACGCCTAGGGATGTTAAGAGAACCGAACAGTCGCAAACTGTTCAAGTTTGATTCGTATTTGGTTTGAGTCATTCGTTAATTTTACTTAAACGAGCCGAATTCAAACACCTAATTAGGTTTGTTTACTAAAACGAGTCGAACTGTTCATGAACTATTTGACTCGTTTAAACAGTTATAGTATTATCGAGCCGAACTCAAATAAAATTTAAAATTCGTTACAGTAAACGAACCGAGCCGAACAGTTTGTTTAACTAAATAAATTCGAATTCGAAAACATGATATTTGGCTCGACTCGGTTTGTTAACACCCCTAAGGATGCTTAGGGTCTGAGTCAAATGTCTGTTGGATATTAGGGGTACTAAGCGTGACTAACCTTACATGAATTTGTGTGTATTTTAATTCACATAAAAGCGCGTTCCCGGTACATCAAAGAGGATAGGCCGAATCACTTCGTGATTTAATCTTAAGTTTGTTTGTTTTTAAAAGAAAAATTACTGAATTTGAATCACCTTGTAAAATTATAAACCAAGTAATATATATTTCGGTGGAGTAATAATAATTTTTTGGAGTCATGAGATATAAGAGTAAGCTTGAAAATAGATGTATAGAACTTTCTCATTCTCCTAAACACATACTCCATCACAATTGAAATAAAAAAGCTACAATCTCGACGACGAATACAACAACAACAACCATTATATCCATTATATCCCAACGATATCAAAAGCTATCGCTAGGGTCTAAGGAGGGTAGGTGGCATGTAAACAATACCTCCATCCCGTCTAGGGAGGGTGAGTGGCATGCACACAATACCGTCATCCCACGGGATAGAGAGTTTGCTTCCAGTGAGACTCCCGGCTCTGTATGTACATGCAGAGATAGCATAATAATATAAATATGTACTAGTGGAAAATCTCGACAACAATAAAAAATTAAATAAAGTTACTTACTAATATTAACAATAACCCTAAAGTCATTGTCCACAACAGCCTTTGACATTTTCCAAAACACCACAAAAATTTTCAAAGTTCTCCGACCTGTCAAGGTTGGCATATGAAAGTGTAGAAGAACCAAATCAAATACCAACACAATAAAGGTCCTTGTGGATTTGGCCCAATTGAGTATTTAACTAGTCATTTGATAGGGACTAAGAAAAGGGAGGAAAGAAAGAAAAAAAAAAACTCAATTCATCTGTTCCAAAATATAAATCAACTTTTTCATATAGAGTAATTTACGTTATACTTAAAAATTTAAAACAGTCTTATGTTTTTAAAATAATTGAAAACACTAAAGAAATTCATTACCAACTTCCATAATAAATCTCGGGTATGATTGAATTGTAAATTGCCGGAGTTCAGCCGACACCAGAAAGGCAAAAGGTGTCGCCCACGGGATAAGATCCCCTCACCGCAAGGAGGTGCGGTGATGCGTGACCGCACGACACGTGACAGTAAGGGGTGGTGAGGCTAAATGCAGGTGACCCTAGTCTCACCATCTTCCCTTGCTGCCACATGTCGCATGGTCACAAAAGAAGTGAGGAAAATGGAGGTGAAGAGATTCCAACGCGTCGCCGACAACCTGAATTACTGCTGGCGGTTGCGTTCCCAAATTTGATTGATCGACAAAGATTATTCGGCCTAAAGACTTGTTTACCCAAATTCTATAACTCTAGTTTAATTCTGAATACTGTTAACTCACAAAGTTTAAAGCAACAACCTCCGAGTAGTGTTAAAACAAAACTTATTGTATCTCTTGTATGGTAAAGTAACAGTTAGATCGACACAGTATAACGCAATTTTCATTATAAATCGTCGAAAAACAACATATGTGTGTTTCTAACATATTGTTATAGTTACGTACATCCGACTTCTCATATCTTGCTATAGGCGAGAGCTTTTAAGGCAATATGGTAAAGTTGTTGTTAACTCACAAAGTTGATGACAAAGTTCCTTATTTTTAAAATCAAGTTGTCTAGCAAGCAAATAAGGCAAAATTTAATAGACTTCAAAGCTATGTAATTAATCAACAACATGTGCCGACAGGAGGGGTGTTAACGAACCGAACTGAGTCGAGTATCAGCTTTTCGAATACGGATTCATTTAGTGAAACGAACTATTCGGCTGTGTTTGTTTATTGTAACGAACTTTAAATTTTGTTCGAGTTCGGCTCGATAACACTATAACTGTTTAAAGGAGCCAAATAGTTCGTGAACAATTTGGCTCGTTTTAGTAAACGAACCTAATTAGGTGTTCGAATTCGGCTCATTTAAGTAAAATTAACTAACAAACTCGAATTAAAATACGAATCGAGTTCGAATAGTTCGTGAACAATTTTGCTCTTCTTAGTAAACAAACCTAATTAGGTGTTCGAATTCGTCTCGTTTAAATAAAATTAACTAACAAACTCGAATCAAATACGAATCGAGTTCGAACATTTCTTAAACTATTCGGTTCGCTTAACCCCTAACCAGGAGTGGTAGATGTTTGGTTTTTCAATCGAAATGTTTTGGATCAAAACCATACATTTCAAATAAACATATTTTTTTCAAGAGTATGTAAATGTCTATCAGCTTTATGTTAATAGTACTCAGGAAATAACTTATGCCTTATACATCCCATTTTAGCTTGTTTCCATCACTATGAGTTTAGTACTGTGCATGCTAACAGAGGAAAAGTTTTGTGCAAGTTAACGTTTAGCAAAAATAATTAATTTCCAAACTTCAACAGTTCAAAAATTACATCCATACTTTGTCTTGAATAAATAAAGGGATAAAAAAAGAGTCAAGACAAAGAGAACAATTCATGTTTCCAAAATCAAACAATTAAAAAAAACACTGCCCAAAAAATAAAAAGGAAAAAATAGAAAAGCAGTGGATTAAAGAAATAGACTGAAAATCTGGGAAATCCGACAAGCAAATCTGAGAAAAAGTAAGCTTATGGTGTGTGTGTGTGTATTTTTATTATCAAATTTATTAAGTGATTATTTGAACGAATTTAATCCAAACATATTTCATGATTAATGGTTCAACTAAGTTAAATAGCCACCAAATCAACCACTGTTACTAGTACGCCTGTCTTGTATATTTCCCATTTAAGGTTTTTGCATTTGGATGAAAGCAACCCTTAGATAGAGAAAAGCTAAACAGTGCAATGACTTAATTTGGTGATATTGATTCTTAAATGAAATGTAAGGTTAGTATTGGGTGAAAAGTAACAAATGATTTTTAAGTTTGCTATAATGTAAAAGACGTATAACCTAATGCATTTTTCCCCCCTCCCCTCCCCTTGGTGTCTGTTACCTTTTTCCTCCACAATTCCATAATTTCTCCAGATAACATGATCAGAAATCACTAGCAATTCTGATAGTCACAAAAACGTTTGCCATAAAACCATGGGCGTTTCCGATACATTAAGATTTCGCATTTCTACAGGATTCGGAGAGGGACCGGATCGCGAAAGAGAATGTTTCCGCATATCAAACCCGTGACCTCAAGATCACAAAGCATCAACCTTATCGATTGTTCCAAGGTCCGTCCTCCAACAAAACCATAGAATAAGGAATCTAAAAGAAGCCACCGAGATAAAATGATCCAAGAAATTAGCACAACAAAATACAGAACATAAAAAAAAAATTCCATTTTCCAAGTCGCTCTCTATTACATCCCATCATTTTCTTTTTCTTTCCCAATCTTTTCACCCTCTTTTTCTTATTCATTTTCTTTCTTGAAGCTCCTTTTGGAAGCAAAATAACAACAGCCAACTTCAAGCATAAAAGAAGGCTGTTTAAAGCACCAAAAAAAAAATGCAGCTCATATTCAGCAAACCATTCCTCATCTCTAGCTGTTAAAGAGTATACCAAAATCAACAGCTGAGAACTTCTGATTTCCAACAAAACTTCAGAATCCCAAATCCCTTTCCCAAGCACACCACAGGACTATGTCTTCATATCCCAATGCATTACATCAACTCATAGGCAAGCTGTTTTCACGCATATCGAACCGGCTGAATCCATGAAAGTCATTTTATGGATTCAGGCCAATCACATCTAAAGCTGCAGAACCTT
>AP025065.1:31887263-31920985 GCA_036186865.1 Eustoma russellianum
TCTACAAGCTCGAAATTTTATTTAATAATAAATTTTCAAATAAGTTTTCCGTTCTTTAAAATGAGACTGGAGCAAAAAGAAGGATGTAACGTTGCTTTGTGGTATTGAAGCATATTTACCTATTTGTATCAAGACTATATCAACATATAATTTATATGATGTTCCCGTTTAGATAGGTATCAAAGTTTGGAATATTTATCCATGAACTAAGCGAAGGTGAATGGTGGAATGACGTTTACACTTTTGTCGTCTAGATGGGTGTCAAAGTTTGGAATATTTATCCGTGAAGTAAGCAAAAATGAATGTTGTAATGACGTTTACACTTTCTTCAAATAGACATATACAAAATCTTGCTTGTCGACCTGTAGCGCCCCGCTCCCGAGCCCTAACATCGGGAACAGTGCACCCGCCGTATCTCACTAAGGAGAATACAAAGCGTCGAATCAATCTCTTACTTGTCAAAATGACGTAGAAATTTTTCGCGGAAACGTAAACCATAACATATATTAAACTCCAATAATCGTCATTACATTGCTAATTAAAACTCTGGAAATAAAATAGTAAAGTAGTGTGTGGAAATCCTCTAAATACAAATAAGAACAAAACAACTGCAGCGTCCCCTCATATCCTAGCCGCAGCTCTCCACCAGCCCACTCTGCTATGTCCGTCCCGTCCTCAATGAAGATATGCTCGTAGTCCTCATCCGGCTCACCTGGGAAGTAGGGGTGAGTGACAGAAATCACCCAGTAGATGCCCGCCTCAAACAAATACAAAACGTACATACCAAAATGATATAGCCACATAGCACATAAACATGATATAACACATAGCACATAAATATAAGATAACATGCATAAGATAAAGTAAATGCGGTAAGTAAGTCACTCCACATAAAAATGCGCAAGTACGTGATGCATGCTCAATTAACGTGTCACACGCAACAAGAATCATGTCATGCAATATGCCCTAGACCTATATGCAATGCATGATCCCGGGATTGACTGGATGCCTGTAGCCCGTGCACTACAATCCACCCTTACGGATGCCCGTGGCCCGTACACCACGATCCACCCCAACCGATGCCCGTGGCCCGTGCACCACGATCCACCGTAACCAAGTATCCATGGCCCGTACACCATGATCCTCTTCACTCGAGCGTCTGAGACCCGTACATCTCAGCCCACTCCCAATGCAATGCACGTGCCATGAATGCAACAACAAAATCGCCTGGGGCCCGTACGCCCATCCTCACCAACTCCGGCTCTCAACACTAGTCGTCTGGGGCCCGTACGCCCATCCTCACCATCTCCGGCACACAATATTTAGTTTAGTAAATTTTAAGAACATTGAAAAGTTGTTATTTAGCATCCCCTCATTTTTCCTTAACTTGTATTAATTTTCTAGAATTTTCTACTAATTTTCCCTTATTTAATTCTATTTATTACTAATTATTTTTAATTACTTACATTTACCAAAATTCATAAATTAAGTGGAAATAATTTAATTTTAACATTTTATATTTTCTGTAATTTATTTAGAATTTTCTAATAATTAAATATATTTTTCTAGAATTTTAAACTAATTTTAATTAATTATTTATTTTTAATCATTTCAGAAATTAATTTCAGATTTTTTTTTTAATTTTCGGCCTGGGCCGGCCTGCTGCCTGGTCCGGTCCGCTGGCCATCCGGTCCGGTCCGGCAGCCTGGCCGGTCCAACAGTATTTTCTTTTTTTTTATTTTTTTTCTATTTTCTTCTAACCTCCATAAAATCTTCGTTTTAACTCCGATTGACCTCAAACCAGTTGCGTTGGACTCGTTATAACGAGACGCAACTTTTGAAGGTGGACACGTCATCACGTGTCCGGACGCGCCGTCAGGGGCCGCGCGTGGGCCCCACGCGCCACCCCTCTGAAACGCGTCCGTCAGACCCTTTTTTTCAATTTTCAACCAATCCTAACCTATTCCAGGCTAGATGAAGTTATTCTAAGGTCAAAACGAAATTTTTAAACCCCCTAAGTATGTAAATCCCTAATCTTTTGAGTTGTTTAAAGCGTATTCTCACCCTAATCCAATCATACCATCAAATTCACATTCATACACATACGTAGCAGCAAGTAAACAGTTACCTCATGCTTTTCAATTATAAACAAATACACATCTATAATATAAATAATTAAAACAAGTAAATCACATAAAATATATCATCAAGGAATGCATGTATTATACCCGTTTGAGGGGGGAAGAGGCACCTACCTCGATTGACGATAACACCAATAAATTCAACGGACTAAAACTTGGGTTCGGGGTCTCGCCTTCCTTCTTCTTCTCTCTTTTCTTCTTCTCTTTTTTTTTCTCCTCTCCCTAGCCGTGCGTGTGTGTGTATGCGTGTGTGGCCACTTGATGATGTGCGTGTATGTGTATATGTGGTGGGGGAATTAGGATAGATTTTTAGGTTTCCCATTTGATTTTGGTTTAGGTTTCCTAATGTGACTCTAATCACTATTAGTTTATAATTATCTTTGTTATCATTATCACCTTTTTCATTATTATCATTATTATTATCCTATTTGGTAAGATTTATGTATACATATATCTACTACATATATATATCTATATTATATATATATATATATATCGATATATATATATATATATATATCTTTATTTTCTTTTTTTTTCTTCGGCCATAACAACCTACCCACCTTACAAGAAGTTTCGTCCTCGAAACTTGACGTACCTTATTCGAAAAGCTGTGGATATCTCTCTCGCATTTGCTCCTCAAGCTCCCAAGTCGCCTCGCGCTCGGTGTGATTGGTCCACTGCACTTTGACATAAGGGATGACTCGGTGTCTCAACACTTGGTCCTTGCGATCCACTATCCTGATAGGAGTCTCCTCATATGTAATGTCCGGTCGGATCCTCAACGGTGGCGCATCCAAAACATGGCTCGGGTCCGGAACATATTTCCTCAACTGAGAAACGTGAAATATGTTGTGAACCTGAGCCAAGGTAGGGGGTAATGCCAGTCGGTAGGCCAAGGTACCGACCTTCTCGAGCACCTCGTATCGACCAATGTAGCGAGGCTTCAGTTTACCCTTTATACCAAATCGCGAAACCCCCTTCATAGGTGACACTCTCAAGTAAACCTTCTCGCCCATGTCGAACTCCAGTGGACGTCGTTTCGAATCGGCCCAGCTTTTGCTTCTGTCTTGAGCAACCTTTAGTCTATCTCGTATCAATTTTACTTTCTCTCTAGTCTGCTCAACCAACTCAGGGCCGGTAATAACACGCTCGCCAACCTCGTCCCAATGAACAGGAGACCTGCACTTACGTCCATAGAGCGCCTCAAAGGGTGCCATGCCGATGGCACTATGGTGACTGTTGTTGTAGGAAAACTCAATTAGCTTGATCATACCGTCCCAGTTCCCCTTGAAGTCCAATGCACACGCTCTCAACATGTCTTCTAATGTCCGAATGGTCCTTTCAGACTGCCCGTCTGTCTGTGGATGAAAAGCGGTACTGAGTCGCAGCTCCGCCCCCAACCTTTTCTGGCAAGCTGACCAGAATCGAGAGGTGAATTTCGAATCACGGTCTGAGACGATACTGACTGGGACTCCGTGTAGGCTAACAACATCATCAATATATAATGTCACCAGTCTTTGCACGGTCACATCACTAGGCACGGGTAGGAAGTGAGCAGTCTTCGTCAATCGATCAACGATCTCCCAGATCATATCGTTACCGTTTCTTGTTTTAGGAAGTCATGCTATAAAGTCCATCGTCACATGCTCCCACTTCCATTCCGGTATCTCTAATGGCAACATCAAACCTCCCGGCCTCTGATGCTCTGCCTTAACCTGCTGACAAACGAGACATCTCTCAATGAACTCAGCAATGTGTCTTTTCATCCCACTCCACCAGTAGTGTTTCTTTAGATCGTTATACATCTTCGTAGCACCGGGGTGGATCGACAACTTCGAATTGTATGCCTCCTTCAGCAATTCCCTCCTTAGCTCCTCATCGTCAGGCACGCACAACCTTCCTTGGTACCAAATACTTCCATCATCATGAATCTGGAAGCCCTCAATTAAATTGGTTAACATCCTCTCTCGGATATCACTAAGCGTCACATCTTCCTTTTGCGCCTCCTTGATCCGCTCAACCAGAGATGGTGTAATTTCTAAGGCTGCCAGAATATTAGCAGTGGAATCAACAATGTCGAGATCAAACTCTGCCATCTCTTTCTCTAATGGTGTCTGTCCAGCGTGATTAGACTTTCTGCTCAAGGCATCTGCAACTCGGTTTGCCTTCCCGGATGATAACTAATGGTCAGGTCATAATCCTACAATAGCTTAAGCCATCTCCTCTGATGCATATTCAACTCCTTCTGTGTGAATAGATACTTCAAGATCATACGATCTGTGAAGAATTTGCACTTTACACCGTATAGATAATGACGCCAACTCTTTAATACAAACATCACCGCTGCCAGCTCCAGATCATGAGTCGGGAAATTTTGTTCATATTGCTTCAACTGTCTCGAAGCGTATGCAATAACTCTATCTCCCTGCCTTAACACGCATTCTAGCCCATTCTTTGAGGCGTCGCTATAGATGACAAATCCTTCAGTGCCAGAGGGTTATGCTAACACTAGTGCAGTCGTCAATTTCTGCTTCAACTCTGCAAAGCTTTTCTCACACTCGGAGGTCCATACAAACTTAGTCTTTTTCTGAGTCAGTCGACTCAGTGGTGCTTCAATCCTCGAAAATCCCTTCACAAACTTGCGATAATAACCGGCAAGGCCAAGAACTGCGGTACCTCAGTGACGTTAGTAGGTCGTGGCCATTCCGTGATCGCCTCTATCTTCTTTCTAAGAGTCTCCAATACCTCCCGCAAGTGTTCAGCATGAGCCTCCTCATTAGACGAGTACACCAAGATGTCGTCGATGAACACCACCATAAAATGGTCCAACTGCTCCCTGAATACTGTGTTCATCAGATCCAGGAAAGCCGCAGGTGCATTCGTCAGTCCAAAGGGCATTACAAGAAACTCGTAGTGGCCATATCGAGCACAGAACGCAGTCTTTGCTATGCCTTCTGCCTTAATCCTTAACTGATGGTAGCATGATCGAAGATCAATCTTCGACAATACCATGGCACTCTTCAACTGATCATTTAACTCATTGATCATCAGTAGTGGGTATTATTCTTTATCGCGATCTTATTAAGCTTACGATAGTCGATGCATAGTCTCAGACTACCGTCCTTTTTCTTCACAAATGATACCGGGGTCCCCAGGGCGAAACACTAGGTCTGATGAACTTTCGGTCCAGCAACCCCTATAACTGTTCCTTGAGCTCTTTTAACTATGTTGTTGCCATCCTGTATGGCGCCTTCGAGATCGGTTTACCTTCGGGTATAAGATCAATCTTGAACTCTGCTTCCCTGCTCGGTGGTGAAAATGATAGCTCATCAGAGAAGCCGTCCTTAATTTCTCATACCACTGGAATGTCCTCCCCTTTGCTTTCTGCTATCTGACCCTGTGGTGGAGGGGCTTGTGCCGGTGTAGGACACTCTCTAGCATAATGTCCCTGTTTGCCACAGTTGCAGCAAACCTTTTTGAGCTCTCTAGCAATGATCTATGTGCGAATAACCACAATGTGTACCTACTGGGGGTGGCGGTACAACTGCCTTGAGTGGCTGTGCCGCTGTCGCTGCGGGACCCTCAATCATCAATGGTCGAGACGCTGATCCCTGTCCCTACTGTGGTGATCTGAAAGATTGCCCGGTCAGATGGCAGCATGAGATCTTTAACCATCTCTCCTATCTCCTAAGACGGAACTCCTCTCGCGGTCTCTTAGCCCTGTCGACCGCTCCAACCCTCTCGAGATCACCCTCAACCTCAAGACACACTTCCAGCAACTCTTCAAAAGTGGAGGCTGATTGCAGATGATCAATGACTGAAGGCGAGAGCTCAAGCTGGTCTTGAACTCCAGCATCTTCGCTTTCTCGTTATCCATGATGACGGGCATGTAACTCGCAAGTGCATGGAACCTCTCAAACTACTGGTTCCCAGTCATGGACCCCTACGTCAGAAGCTGAAACACCATCATCCTCCTCTAAATGACACTTTTAGGAACATAGTGCTTTTGGTACTCCTCCCTGAACCAGGTCCATATCGGTGATGGAGTCAATCTGCGTGTCATGCCCTGCGCCATTGCTCGGCATTACCCTCGGAGAATGGTACAACCGCATCAACCTTCAGGCCATCCGTAACTTGCATCAATCTCAACTGCTCAGACACATTCTTGAGCCAGATCTCTGCTCCTCTGGTCGTGTGGTACCTCTGAACATAGGTACCCGGCAGTTCTGCATCTCCCGGTAGAAAAATCGAAGCCCCCTGGGGTGGTGGTGCTGGAGGTGGCTGCTGCTGCTGCTGTTGCTGCTGTAGGTGAGCCATCTGTATCTGCTGCTGGGCTATCAATGCAGTCAGCCTGGCCAGGGTATCTACAAGGACCTAAGGAATGGTCCCCTGACCCTGCTGATCATCGCCATCGTGTCCTCCGTTTCCAGCTGGCGGCTCGCGTCGTGGAGGCATTATCCGGAATTTGAGTTCATGAAACGAATACAGATTTGTCGATAATAAGTTGAAAGGTGGAACGCGGATAAATTGATAATTAGACAAGAAAAGCTCACCATCGGCACACACCTCCCATAACCCGATCATAACTTAGGTCTAAAATCATCTCTTAAGTCTACTTTGTTTATTAGGGGTAAAATCGTCATTTTACAAAAGATCGTAACTTACGTCTAGTGATCTAGTTAATCCTGTGTTTCCGAGGCGGATCTGAAGCCTCGGCTCTGATACCACCTGTAGCGCCCCGCTCCCGAGCCCTAACATCGGGAACAGTGCACCCGCCGTATCTCACTAAGGAGAATACAAAGCGTCGAATCAATCTCTTACTTGTCAAAATGACGTAGAAATTTTTCGCGGAAACGTAAACCATAACATATATTAAACTCCAATAATCGTCATTACATTGCTAATTAAAACTCTGGAAATAAAATAGTAAAGTGTGTGGAAATCCTCAAAATATAAATAAGAACAAAACAACTGCAGCGTCCCCTCATATCCTAGCCGCAGCTCTCAACCAGCCCACTCTGCTATGTCCGTCCCGTCCTCAATGAAGATATGCTCGTAGTCCTCATCCGGCTCACCTGGGAAGTAGGGGTGAGTGACAGAAATCACCCAGTAGATGCCCGCCTCAAACAAATACAAAACGTACATACCAAAATGATATAGCCACATAGCACATAAACATGATATAACACATAGCACATAAATATAAGATAACATGCATAAGATAAAGTAAATGCGGTAAGTAAGTCACTCCACATAAAAATGCGCAAGTACGTGATGCATGCTCAATTAACGTGTCACACGCAACAAGAATCATGTCATGCAATATGCCCTAGACCTATATGCAATGCATGATCCCGGGATTGACTGGATGCCTGTAGCCCGTGCACTACAATCCACCCTTGCGGATGCCCGTGGCCCGTGCACCACGATCCACCCCAACCGATGCCCGTGGCCCGTGCACCACGATCCACCGTAACCAAGTATCCATGGCCCGTACACCATGATCCTCTTCACTCGAGCGTCTGAGACCCGTACATCTCAGCCCACTCCCAATGCAATGCACGTGCCATGAATGCAACAACAAAATCGCCTGGGGCCCGTACGCCCATCCTCACCAACTCCGGCTCTCAACACTAGTCGTCTGGGGCCCGTACGCCCATCCTCACCATCTCCGGCACACAATATTTAGTTTAGTAAATTTTAAGAACATTGAAAAGTTGTTATTTAGCATCCCCTTTTTCCTTAACTTGTATTAATTTTCTAGAATTTTCTACTAATTTTCCCTTATTTAATTCTATTTATTACTAATTATTTTTAATTACTTACATTTACCAAAATTCATAAATTAAGTGGAAATAATTTAATTTTAACATTTTATATTTTCTGTAATTTATTTAGAATTTTCTAATAATTAAATATATTTTTCTAGAATTTTAAACTAATTTTAATTAATTATTTATGTTTAATCATTTCAGAAATTAATTTCAGATTTTTTTTTAATTTTCGGCCTGGGCCGGCCTGCTGCCTGGTCCGGTCCGCTGGCCATCCGGTCCGGTCCGGCAGCCTGGCCGGTCCAACAGTATTTTCTTTTTTTTTATTTTTTTTCTATTTTCTTCTAACCTCCATAAAATCTTCGTTTTAACTCCGATTGACCTCAAACCAGTTGCGTTGGACTCGTTATAACGAGACGCAACTTTTGAAGGTGGACACGTCATCACGTGTCCGGACGCGCCGTCAGGGGCCGCGCGTGGGCCCCACGCGCCACCCCTCTGAAACGCGTCCGTCAGACCCTTTTTTTCAATTTTCAACCAATCCTAACCTATTCCAGGCTAGATGAAGTTATTCTAAGGTCAAAACGAAATTTTTAAACCCCCTAAGTATGTAAATCCCTAATCTTTTGAGTTTTTAAAGCGTATTCTCACCCTAATCCAATCATACCATCAAATTCACATTCATACACATACGTAGCAGCAAGTAAACAGTTACCTCATGCTTTTCAATTATAAACAAATACACATCTATAATATAAATAATTAAAACAAGTAAATCACATAAAATATATCATCAAGGAATGCATGTATTATACCCGTTTGGGGGGAAGAGGCACCTACCTCGATTGACGATAACACCAATAAATTCAACGGACTAAAACTTGGGTTCGGGGTCTCGCCTTCCTTCTTCTCTCTCTTTTCTTCTTCTCTTTTTTTTCTCCTCTCCCTAGCCGTGCGTGTGTGTGTATGCGTGTGTGGCCACTTGATGATGTGCGTGTATGTGTATATGTGGTGGGGGAATTAGGATAGATTTTTAGGTTTCCCATTTGATTTTGGTTTAGGTTTCCTAATGTGACTCTAATCACTATTAGTTTATAATTATCTTTGTTATCATTATCACCTTTTTCATTATTATCATTATTATTATCCTATTTGGTAAGATTTATGTATACATATATCTACTACATATATCTATATTATATATATATATATATATATATATATATATCTTTTATTTTTTTTTTTCTTCGGGCCAAACACGACCATTGAGCAAAACTTTTATCAAGACCTGTGTGGTTCTAATAGTTGATTCAGAAGTGAAATTAATGTAATTGGGACCTCGTTCCTAGTAAAACCTTGGATTGCTTAATGCTGTCACGTTACATATTCTCTAAGACATGCTTAAAATCGATTTTCCGAAAGTGTAAAGAAACTTTGAACAAATTCCCGATACCCTTTTCTTTTTTCTTTTCTTTTGATGCTTAATGCTGTCACGTTACATTCTCTAAAATATGCTTAAAAGCCAATTTCCAAAAGTGTAAATAATATCTTTGATACAAGTTCCTATACCCCTTTTTTCCCCCTCTTTTGGCTCAGGCAATGCAAGCTTTCTATCTTTTATTAGCTTTTCTATTCACCTTTTCACATTTCTTTTACAGTTCTCTCTTTAGAAATTCTCTTTTGACCAGCCAACGTTTACGCCATTTGGGTCATGTCTTTTTTTTTACCGGTCATTTGGGTCATGTCTGCTTTGTTATTTGATATACCTTGTAGTGGCTGCCAATGTTTGGTCTGGGTCTCATCATCGGATTAGGATCTCCATAACCCAAATTCCTCACCCTACACGTCACGCGCGGCACGTGACAGCAGGGGTGGGTGGTGAGGCTAGATGTGGGTCACCCGCATCTAATCTCACCACCCACCTCTGCGGCCACATGCGCGCGGGGTGAGAAATTAGGTGTGTGGTGATCTCATCCCTCATGACCTATCAAACATATCCTTGTTCAATCATAACGTGCAGTGGAAAATGCAGGAGATGGGATTTTTTTGAAGAAAAGGACAATACCTCTGGTTCCATGGACCTTCACCGCCTCATCTCTAAGGAGTTTCGTAAAGGATGTAAATTAGGAGTTCAACATCCATTTAGGTTGACAAGGCATTGTCAGAATCCCACACAAGGTGTCTAATGTAGACTGGGTCAGCAACCTCTAACTCAATTGGGCCGAATACAATTGTATAGTCATTCCTGGTCCAGACAGTAGTAAAACATCTACGCTGCACGTGTTCTGGTTCGAACCTACGACTTTCTGGAGCAATGTCTCAACTCGAGTAACAATTAATTTATACCCTGGGGGAATGGGATTTTTGTATGTGCAAAAGGTTGTTCTAGGAAATTCGATGGTACCCGGCGGCACAAGTTTCTTATGTCGTTAATGTTATAATATATAAGTTTGGAGAGAATAATATAGGTTCACAAGCATCGTGATATTTGTGAATGAAATCGTTTAGGTTCTTACTACTGATTATGTAGGTTTGATTTAAATTAGGCAAATTTATATAGAATGAGTCCCATAAGGAACCAAATAAGAATTTCGTTCTATCTTTATTAAACTGAATCAATAAAGTCACAACATGTGCAACGAAAGGAATCGAGTACTAAAAGTTATTGCATATATGTGAACCAGAATCCGAATCTCTTCTCTATTTCTTTTCTCTATTTGTTGTTCTATTGTTGGAGAAAAGTTAGTTGTGGGAGTCGGAAAATTTTGGATGGAAGTGGATTTTGTCAAACACCATACTTTGGGCTTAATTACGATTAGTATTCGTTAATCAAAAACGAAAACTAAAAAATTCCTAAATTATCTATGTAACGCGTAGATGAATTTAGGTTGTTGAATCACTCAATTCTGATACCGGGTGAATGGAAAATTAATGCTCAAAGTTGGAGTAACATTGGAAGTTATTGGCGGTTTCTTCCACTACCAATAACTACTCGGTGGTTATTGCAGTAGTGGGGCGGTTTCTTCCACTACCAATAACTACTCGGTGGTTTGCAGTAGTGGGGGGCGGTTTCTTCCAATCTAACGGTACAGATCAAAAACTGATTGATCTAACGGTACGCATCCAATCATCTGATAACTTCCAGTAACTTCTCCTCTCTATAAATTCCTTTCATGTTGAAACGTTTTAGATAGAGATTTCGAAAATCTAAAGGCGTACGCACTAGCTTCTTTTCTACTACTTCTGGTTTTATAAACGTTTTCTTGCATTCATTGCGTTCAAGAAATCAGAGCACCTTACAGGTTCGTCGAGTTCTTACGTTGGTGTGCCACTTCGTAGAACTGTAGCCGTTGTATCTGGGAGACGTTTGCTGGTGTATTTGGTGGGCACTTTGTACCGGAGCAAATCGTCTTAAGGACAGAGTCGTTAGACTCGCCCGGTTTTGCTTACATTTCGTCAGTTTACACAAACGCACACTGTACACTCTTTGATTACAGTTTCTAACATTCTTAAGAGATTTGATTTATATACTGTAATCTGTTTCGTTTTGCGATCGCAGTTTCTATTGTACGAAACTAATCGGCTCTGTTTGTTTGTTTCTGTATTGGGTTTTAAAAAATCTGAAATGGAGAACGAAAGTTCGAACTCCTTCAATGGCGTGCACCTTGGTCCGTCCGAGGAAGTGAACACTGCTGTTCCAGTTGCACCCACTGCCATTCCTGCTCCTGTTCCGGTTGTTGGACAAGTTGAGAAACCGGAGAAGTTCAGTGGGAGCTTCTTCAAGCGCTTGGCAGCAGAAGATGCTGTTCTTCTTGACTGCTATGGGGTTGGCTACTTTCCTGACTGAGGACCCGCCTATAGTGGATCCGCTGGAGGACCAAACCCAGAATATGCAAAACCAACATTTTGTTGAAACTTGGAATTTCAACAATTATGTTGTTGAGCCATATTCTGAGTTGTTTGGACAACTCCTTGTATGGTTTGTACTGTATTACAAGACCGCAAAGTCTTTGTGGCAGGTTTGGAAAAGAAATATCGTACGCAAGATGCCGGCACTAAGAAATTTATGTCGGCAAATTCCTGGATTTCAAAATGTCTGATTCTCGCACTGTTGTTTCTCAGGTTGAGGAACTTCAGACGTTGGTTGCCGAGATGGAAGAGGAGGGCATGTTGCTCAGTGAATCTTTCGTCGTGGGCAGCAGTGATTGAGAAGCTACCTCTTTCGTGGAGGGAATTCAGAAGCTATCTCAAACAAGAGAAAGGAGATGACATTGGAAGATCTAATTGTCGACTCCGCATTGAGGAGGACAATCGTAGATCTGAAAGAGCGCCACAATCTAGCTCTGGTCAGGCTAAGGCCCATGTTGCAGAGGCCAAGAAAAAGAAAGGCCAACTCGGGGTGATCAAGAAAGGCAAGCAGATCGCCAAGAAGTTCACCGGGAAATGTTTACAACTGTGGCATTCAGGGGCATGTCAGCAATGAGTGCAGAGAAAGCCCAAGAAGAAGCAATCCAAGGCAAAGGCGAACATAGTCGATGCATTGGATGATCTGAATCTCTGTGCGGTGGTCTCAGAGTGCAATGCTGTGGGGAACGTACGCGAGTGGTGGCTTGATACTGGCGCCACTAGACATGTGCTCCAGCAGAGAGATGTTCACAGAGTACCAGCCCGGGAACAATGAGCAACTTTACATGGGAAACTCGGTCTCCTCGAAGATCGAGGCGAGAGCAAAGTTGTTCTGAAGCTCACATCAGGGAAACATCTGATTTGCAGAATGTGCTGCACGTCCCTGATATTCGAAAGAATTTAGTATCTGGATCTCTTCTAGTCATGCATGGTTTTAGACTAGTGTTAGAATCCAATAAAGTTATTCTTTCGAAAAATGGCATGTATTTGGGGAAAGGGTACTTGTCGAATAGGATGTTTAAATTGAATGTCATCACTATTGTACCCAAAAGAGATTTGCCCGCAGAGGCTAATAAAATTGCTTCCTCTTCTGCTACATGCTTGAGTCTTCTTGTTTATGGCATTTTCGTTTGGGACATGTTAATTACAAGTCAATACAACGTATGAGTAATCTTGACTTATTGCCCAAACTGGACTTTAATAATAAAGGAAAATGTCAAATATGTGTTGAAGCGAAGATGGCAAAGGCGCCATTTCCTTCAATAGAAAGGAGCACTGAACCTTTGAATTTAATTCATACCGATGTGTGTGATTTAAAATTTGTGCAAACGAGAGGTGGTAAAAAGTATTTTGTAACTTTTATCGACGATTGCACACGATACTGTTATGTATATGTGCTAAGCAGCAAAGACGAGGCCCTTGATGCTTTCAAGGATTATAAAAATGAAGTTGAGAATCAACTTAGCAAACGAATTAAAACAATTCGTAGTGATAGAGGTGGCGAATATGATACACCGTTTAATGAATTCTGTTCGGAACATGGCATTATTCATCAAACGACTGCACCATATTCACCTCAATCGAATGGTATTGCTGAACGCAAGAACCGTACTCTTAAAGAGATGATGAATGCTATGTTGATAAGTTCGGGTTTACCTCAGAACTTGTGGGGGAAGCAGTTCTCTCAGCCAACGTCATTTTAAACGAATTCCATCTAAGAAATGGATGTAACCCCATACGAGCTTTGGAAAGGCCACAAGCCTAGTTACAAATATTTGAAAGTGTGAGGGTGTCTGGCAAAGGTTGCTGTGCCTAAACCAAGACAGGTGAAAATTGGGCCTAAAACAGTTGATTGCATATTTATTGGTTATGCAACTAACGTAGTGCATATCGATTCTTGGTGCACAAGTCGGATATTCCTGACATACATGAAAACGTTGTCATGGAGTCAAGGAATGCAGGTTCTTTGAAGATGTCTTTCCGAAGAAAGACAAAATCAAGAAGAAACAAGATTTGGTAAGCGAATGCGTGAGGCGACTCCTCAAGGAGATGAGGAGCTTCGTCAAAGCAAGCGTGCAGAATGCCAACTTCGTTTGGACCGGATTTTCTAACCTATATGGTAAGAAAATGAGCCGAGGAATTTTTCCGAGGCTATGTCAACTCCAGAAGCTCCATTCTGGAAAGAGGCAATTAACAGTGAGATAGACTCATCTTCAAAACCACACTTGGGAGTTGGTTGATCTTCCACCTGGAAGTAAACCACTTGGTTGTAAGTGGGTTTTCAAGAAGAAACTGAAAGAGGATGGGTCTATTGAAAAGTATAAAGCCAGGTTGGTAGCTAAAGGCTATCGACAAAAGGAAGGATTGCCTTTTTGACACCTACTCACCAGTAACTAGGATCACCTCTATAAGGGTGCTAGTTGCAATTGCTGCAGTCTATAACTTGGAAATCCATCAGATGGATGTGAAGACTGCTTTTCTGAATGGTGGAGTTGGATGAAGAAATTTATATGGAACAACCCGAAGGGTTGTGGTTCCAGGACAAGAGTCTAAGGTTTGTAGACTCGTTAAGTCCTTGTACGGACTTAAACAAGCGCCTAAGCAGTGGCACTTGAAGTTTGATCAAGCTATGTTAGCTAATGGTTTCAAGATCAACGAGTGTGACAAGTGTGTCTACATTAAGAGCACACAGAATGCTTATGTGATAGTGTCTCTATGTAGATGACATGCTAATCATGGGAAGTACTCGGGACATAATCTTAAACACAAAGAAGATGTTGACGAGGAATCGATATGAAGGACATGGGAATTGCCAATGTTATTCTATGAATTAAGATTTCTAGGGTGACTGAGGGACTCATACTGTCACAAACACCATATTGAATCAGTCCTGAAACGGTTCAATATGGATGATGTGAAACCGGTAAAGACCCCGCTTGACTTAAGTATACACTTAAGGAAGAATCGAGGCAAACCTGTAGCTCAGTTGAAATACTCTCAGGTGATCGGGAGTTGATGTACATAACGAATTGTACAAGACCAGACTTAGCTTGTTCGGTAAACAAGTTGAGCAGGTTTACCAGTAATCCAAGTGATGATCATTGGAAAGCTCTTAACAGAGTGATGAGGTATCTGAAATACACAATGTATCTTGGATACATTATACGAGATATCCAACAGTGTTGGAAGGTATGTGATGCGAATTGGATATCAGATAGTAAGGACTCGAAGTCCACCAGTGGGTACGTGTTCACTATTGGTGGTGCTGCTGTGTCGTGGAAGTCCACGAAACAAACCTGTATAGCTCGGTCCACTATGGAAGCTGAGTTCATAGCATTGGACAAAGCTGGGGAAGAGGCTGAGTGGCTTCGAATTTTCTGGAAGATATTCTGTTATACCCCGTGGAATAAGGGGTCCAAAAGAAAAGTAATACAAATGAAAACAACAAAATATAAGCTATCCTAATTAGACTAGGAAAAGAAACAAAAAGATAAACCTAAAAAAAAAATAAAGTCCTAAGTAAAATAGGAGAAGAAACAAGCTAGGCTTCTATACACTACAAAGTCCTAAGTATACTAGAATAACATTAACCTATCTATAAAACAACCAAACCCTCTAACTGTAACCTCGGCAGCCACAACCCTAGCAACTAAATTTCTCTCTTCCTCACAAACAAAACTCGCCAGCACCAAGAAAAAAAAAAAGAGGAGAATGCAATATTTTTGTATGAAATATATGTATATATTATATACATCATGTAGCGCACAAAAAAAAAATAACTTCTTACCCATCTACATTCTTCAAGAACGGCAGCCACCCTCCCATTATTGTCCCAACCAGCCGCCATCCATATAGAGGAAGAACCACCAATTTTCGGTCCGTTTCAACCCCGATTCTTTGTATATGGCGTATAATCGAGACACGAGGCAAGTATCCTTACTATATTTACTATGCTTTTATAAAGTTATTATACTATTTTCATATCAAATTGGATCATGCATTCGTAATTGTGGTTTGCATAGATCGATGTATATACATATGTATTGTTGTAGGGGCTGTACTTGCAATAAATTTTTATGTGTTGTGTTTATACAAAGTTTTAGAAATTATATATATACACATGGATATTATTTATGAGAATCCCAATATATGTATACAAAATATTTAGACTGTTTTTAAATTAGTTCTATATAATTCTGTTTTATACTTATAATGCTGTTTTTTATTTATAAATTATTAAGTATTATTCTCTTTTTATAATTAGTATAATTCTGTTTTATTATAAATCTGGTTTTATAATTCTGTTTGTAATTTCTGTTTTATAATTCTGTAGTATAATTCTGGTTTTATAATTTCTGTTTTTTTTATTTCTCGTTTTTATAAATTTGTAATCTAATCTGTTTAATAACTTCTGTTTTATTTTGAAATTATATAATATACACACACACCACATCTTATATATATATACATTTATGTCCTTTCAAAATTATAAATATATATATTAAAATATATCGGAAATTATTCATATATATACACAATCTGTTTTTGATTATATATATATGTAAGCATATAAAAATTATTTCGAGATTTATACATATATATATATATATAAACGATTTTTATATAAATTTTACAATTTTATATTTATAATATCTAATTTAATTATATAATAATATGGAAAACTGTTTAATATTTTATTTTCGGATTAAATATTTAATTATTGTTAATAAAACAGTTTTTTTTTAAGAATTATAGATATATATTATATAATTTTCGTTTTAAATATATGTTAATTATATAAATTGTTTTTCAATAAAATTAAATATTTAGTTATTTTAATTTCGAATATAGAACATAAACAATTATAAAAAAAAAAACTGTTTTCGAATGGAGTTATATATTATATATTTTCAAGATTTAAAACTATATAGAATGATATATAAACTATTTTTATACGTAATTATATGATTACCTATGTTATTTTTCAGATTTAAAAATTATATATTAAGTAAGCCAAATTAACCTTTATTGTTAGGTATTGATGTTTATACTACAATGGTTTAGATTCGAGCCTAGAGGAGAAGGAAGTTGATTCATCAAAAGGTAGGTGCCTCTTCCCCCCTCAAATGGATATGATTCATGCATGCTTTTGATGGTATACTAATGTGCTTCGTTGTTTATATTGTTTAAGTTGTAAATTTGTTTCGTTGTTTATATTTGTTTAAGTTTGTAAATTTTGCTATATGTTGGAAAGCATGAGATATATTGTTCATGGTATGCTGTGCGATTTGCTTGTATGCTGTGTGTAATTGGTGGTATGATTGAATCGAAAATAAAATATCCTTAAAAATGGGGAAAAGGGGGAACTTTCACATTAGGAGCCTTTAAAAGTTGTGTTTTGGCCTTAGAATAGGTTTCTATAGACTGGAAATAGGAGAAAATAGGGGTTGGTCGAAAAACAAATCACAGCGCGGGTTGTCTACTGGTGGAAGCAGCCATTAAACAAATAATCAAATAATTAAAGTAAGACGGAGAGTAAGCCAGCCAACGGACCGGGTCGACTGGCCAGCGGGGTCGGACCGAAGGCGGCCTATTAATCTCTCAAAAAAAAATGTATCGGGTCTGGCAGATCAGACCAGGAAAATAGAATTAAATATCAATAAGAATTAAATTATTTTCACTTAATTTCTAAAGTTTTGTAAATTTAAGCAATTAAAAATTAATAATAATAAATAGGATTAAGTAATGGAAACATAAGGGAAATTAGTAGAAAATTCTAGTAAATTAATACAAGCTAAGGAAAAATAAGGGGATGCTAAATAACAACTTTTCAATATTCGTAAAATTTATGAAACCAAATATTGAGTGCCGGAGATTGTGAGGATGGGCGTACGGGCCCCAGACGACTAATGTTGAGTGCCGGAGTTGGTGAGGATGGGCGTACGGGCCCCAGGCGATTTTGTTGTTGCATTCATGGCACGTGCATTGCATTGGGAGTGGGCTGAGATGTACGGGTCTCAGACGCTCGAGTGGAGAGGACCATGGTGTACGGGCCATGAGTATGTGATTATGATGGATCATGGTGTACGGGCCATGGATACTTGGTTATGGTGGATCGTGGTGCACGGGCCACGAGCATCGGTTGGGGTGGATCGTGGTGTACGGGCCACGGGCATCCGCAAGGGTGGATTGTAGTGCACGGGCTACAGGCATCCAGTCAATCCCGGGATCATGCATTGCATATAGGTCTAGGGCATATTGCATGACATGATTGTTGTTGCGTGTGACACGTTATTTGAGCATGCATCACGTACTTGCGCATTTTTATGTGGAATGCTTTACTTACCGCATTTACTTTATCTTATGCATGTTCTCTTATATTTATGTGTATGTGTTATATCATGTTTATGTGCTATGTGGCTATATCATTTCGGCATGTACGTTTTGTATTTGTTTGAGGCGGGCATCTACTGGGTGATTTCTGTCACTCACCCCTACTTCCCAGGTGAGCCGATGAGGGACTACGAGTATATCTTCGTTGAGGACGGGACAGACGTAGCAGAGTGGGCTGGTTGATAGCTGCATTCAGGTTACGAGGGGGCTCTGCAGCTGTTTGTGTTTACTTATACTTTGGGGATTTTTCACAGACTTCTTAGTACTTTTATTATTAGAATTTTTATTTAGTAATGTAATGACGATTATTGGAGTTTAATTTAAATTATGATTTATGTTTCCGCGAGAAAAAAATTTCTACGTCATTTCGGACATGTAAGAGATTGATTCGACGCCTTGTATTCTCCTCAGCGAGATACGGCGGGTGCACTGTTCCCGATGTTAGGGCTCGGGAGCGGGGCGCTACAGGTGGTATCAGAGCCCAGGCTTCAGATCCGCCTCGAAAACGCAGGCTTAATTAGATCACTTAGACATAAGTTACGATCTTTTATAAAATTTCGATTTTACCCCTAATAAACAAAGTAGACTTAAGATATGATCTTAGACCTAAGTTACGATCGGGTTATGGGAGGTGTGTGCCGATGGTGAGCTTTCTCTCTCTAATTACCGTTTTACCCCGTGTCCAACCCTTTTAACTTGCTATTGACTAATCTGATTTCTTTTCATGAACTAGAATTACAAAAATGCCTCCACGACGTGAACCAGCTGGAAGTGGTGGTGAGAACCACCAGAATCAGAGGATCATCCCCAAGCACTTGAAGATGCCATAGTCACCATGACCAACATATTAGCACAGTAACACCAGCTGCTGAACTAGCATGCACCGCCTCCACCACCATCGCAGTCGGACCTGAGATTCTTCGACAAGAAGATACAGAGGAGTGATGGCGCAACACAAGTGACACCGCCGACCACTTGGATCTAATTTCGGAATAAGTTTAAAATGTACTACGTGTTAGGTAGTGCGATCTTCCAGAGCATGGTTCTAGATCAACGGCGGAAGCATAGGTTTAGGTTACAATCTTAGAAATTAAGTTACAATTTTGCCCCTAAGTCACGATCTTAGACTTAAGTATCGATTTTTAGTCGTAAGCAATGATTATATATTGAGCATGTTATTGAGAATAAAACATGACCTTAGAAATTAAGTGATGATCCTACTCGTAAGTCACGATTTTAGACCATAAGCGACGATATTTATTAAGAGTTAATCTTCGACTTAAGGATTGATTTTAGTCATAAACACTGATTTATATAGTAGGTATGATTTTGGAAATGAGAATGATCTTAGAAATTAAGTGATCTAAACATTCGGTGATGTTTTGAACATAAGCAGTGATATTAGTCGTAAGGTGTGATTATATTCTAAGCATGAAGCTTAGAAATAAGTAATGATTTTAGACGTAAGGAAGGATGATACCGAGTATCGATTCTAGAAATAAGTCATGATATTAGACCTAAGTGATGATCGAATAAGGGATCTGCCCACGTATACCTAGGGCACTCCGTACAACTCTGAATTATTACTTTACCTAAGTGCTGATCATAATCATTTGAATAATTCTTTAGATCTAACCATTGCGAACCCGTTACCATTATGATAAATGAAGCAGGTTCATGCCCCTACATTTGACACTACTGTCAGAAGGTGTCTAGGTCTAAGCTGTGATCGTAGTTCCTAAGACATGATCTGTGGTGAAAGGAATTACTAAGAAGGGATTTATTAGTGTTATGATCAGTGGAGTTTAGCAAAGAATATCATAAAAATGGGTTTATAGTTGTGACTAAGATGTTGAATTGTAGAGTATCAAATAAGCGGAAGATATTAGTTCGATAGGGATATTGATTGATAGTGATAAGCGAACAATACTAGAACAAGTACAGTGGAATAACAAAGAACTATGAATTTGAGTTAAGTGTTGATTCATAGAAGTACGCCAGGATTGATGCCTCGAGTAGGCTTGAACTGAAATAGGGTAAGTATGAACATGTACTGATTGCTTTCAGGTGAGATCCAATTAAATTAAAGTTAACGGTTGAAATTACCAAGTGAAAGAAGTACAGTGGATCAGTGTGGCGCGCGGAAGCATGGTGAATTAGAATGCTCTAAGTCGATCAAGTTTAGGGTGCCATACTAGGATTGGACAATTTAAGTTGAATATTGTTATAGTATACCAAAGAACTGATTGTAAAAGGCTGCTATGACTGCAGATATAAGTACGATAGCGACTGATGAGGATTGGGTTACAGAACCCCCGGTAAGATTACAATACCTCTAAGTTTGATATTAAAAGTTTTAAGAAGATAGATTATGATCTTAGAAATTATCTTGTTATTATACCAGGAATGATTTGAAGGCCTTAGCAATGATAAGGAAGTATAGTAGTTAGCATATCGGAATACGCAAGGAATATTTAACGTAGTCATTATCTAAGTGAATGATTAAGTAGAACCATACTAAGTCATTGATCGCTACATACGCAAGTTTCGGGGACGAAACTTATTGTAAGGGAGGAGGTCTGTTATACCCCGTGGAATAAGGGGTCAAAAGAAAAGTAATACAAATGAAACAACAAAAATATAAGCTATCCTAATTAGACTAGGAAAGAAACAAAAAGATAAACCTAAAAAAAAATAAAGTCCTAAGTAAAATAGAGAAGAAACAAGCTAGGCTTCTATACACTACAAAGTCCTAAGTATACTAGAATAACATTAACCTATATCTATAAACAACCAAACCCTCTAACTGTAACCTCGGCAGCCACAACCCTAGCAACTAAATTTCTCTCTCTCCTCACAAACAAAACTCGCCAGCACCAAGAAAAAAAAAAGAGGAGAATGCAATATTTTTGTATGAAATATATGTATATATATTATATACATCATGTAGCGCACAAAAAAAAAATAACTTCTTACCCATCTACATTCTTCAAGAACGGCAGCCACCCTCCCATTATTGTCCCAACCAGCCGCCATCCATATAGAGGAAGAACCACCAATTTTCGGTCCGTTCAACCCCGATTCTTTGTATATGGCGTATAATCGAGACACGAGGCAAGTATCCTTACTATATTTACTATGCTTTTATAAAGTTATTATACTATTTTTCATATCAAATTGGATCATGCATTCGTAATTGTGGTTTGCATAGATCGATGTATATACATATGTATTTGTTGTAGGGGCTGTACTTGCAATAAATTTTTATGTGTTGTGTTTATACAAAGTTTTAGAAATTATATATATACACATGGATATTATTTATGAGAATCCAAATATATGTATAAAAATATTTAGACTGTTTTTATAAATTAGTTATATATAATTCTGTTTTTATACTTATAATGCTGTTTTTTTTATAAATTATTTAAGTATTTATTCTCTTTTATAAATTAGTTATAATTCTGTTTTATTATAAATCTGTTTTTATAATTCTGTTTGTAATTTCTGTTTTATAATTCTGTAGTATAATTCTGGTTTTATAATTTCTGTTTTTTTTTATTTCTGTTTTTATAAATTTGTAATATAATCTGTTTTAATAAATTCTGTTTTTATTTTGAAATTATATAATATACACACACACATATATATATATACATTTAATGTTCCTTTCAAAATTATAAATATTATATATTAAAATATATCGGAAATTATTCATATATATACACAATTCTGTTTTTGAATTATATATATATGTAAGCATATAAAAATTATTTTCGAGATTTATACATATATATATATAATATAAACGATTTTTATATAAATTTTACAATTTTATATTTATAATATCTAATTTAATTATATAATAATATGGAAAACTGTTTTAATATTTTATTTTCGGATTAAATATTTAATTATTGTAATAAACAGTTTTTTTTAAGAATTATAGATATATATTATATAATTTTCGTTTTTAAATATATGTTAATTATATAAATTGTTTTTCAATAAAATTAAATATTTAGTTATTTTAATTTCGAATATAGAAACATAAACAATTATAAAAAAAAAAAACTGTTTTCGAATGGAGTTATATATTTATATTATTTTCAAGATTTAAAACTATATAGAATTATATATAAACTATTTTTATACGTAATTATATGATTACCTATGTTATTTTTCAGATTTAAAATTATATATTAAGTAAGCCAAATTAACCTTTATTGTTAGGTATTGATGTTTATACTACAATGGTTTAGATTCGAGCCTAGAGGAGAAGGAAGTTGATTCATCAAAAAGGTAGGTGCCTCTTCCCCCCTCAAATGGATATGATTCATGCATGCTTTGATGGTATACTAATGTGCTTCGTTGTTTTATTTGTTTAAGTTGTAAATTTGTTTCGTTGTTTATATTTGTTTAAGTTGTAAATTTTGTATATGTTGGAAAGCATGAGATATATTGTTCATGGCTGCTATGTGCGTGTATGCTTGTGTAATTGGTGGTATGATTGAATCGAAAATAAAATATCCTTAAAAATGGGGAAAAGGGGGAACTTTCACATTAGGAGCCTTTAAAAAGTTGTGTTTTGGCCTTAGAATAGGTTTCTATAGACTGGAAATAGGAGAAAATAGGGGTTGGGATCTAAAAACAAATCACAGCGCGGGTTGTCACTGGTGGAGCAGCCATTAAACAAATAATCAAATAATTAAAGTAAGACGGAGAGTAAGCCAGCCAACGGACCGGGTCGACTGGCCAGCGGGTCGGACCGAAGGCGGCCTATTAATCTCTCAAAAAAAAATGTATCGGGTCTGGCAGATCAGACCAGGAAAATAGAATTAAATATCAATAAGAATTAAATTATTTTCACTTAATTTCTAAAGTTTTGTAAATTTAAGCAATTAAAAATTAATAATAATAAATAGGATTAAGTAATGGAAACATAAGGGAAATTAGTAGAAAATTCTAGTAAATTAATACAAGCTAAGGAAAAATAAGGGGATGCTAAATAACAACTTTTCAATATTCGTAAAATTTATGAAACCAAATATTGAGTGCCGGAGATTGTGAGGATGGGCGTACGGGCCCCAGACGACTAATGTTGAGTGCCGGAGTTGGTGAGGATGGGCGTACGGGCCCCAGGCGATTTTGTTGTTGCATTCATGGCACGTGCATTGCATTGGGAGTGGGCTGAGATGTACGGGTCTCAGACGCTCGAGTGGAGAGGACCATGGTGTACGGGCCATGAGTATGTGATTATGATGGATCATGGTGTACGGGCCATGGATACTTGGTTATGGTGGATCGTGGTGCACGGGCCACGAGCATCGGTTGGGGTGGATCGTGGTGTACGGGCCACGGGCATCCGCAAGGGTGGATTGTAGTGCACGGGCTACAGGCATCCAGTCAATCCCGGGATCATGCATTGCATATAGGTCTAGGGCATATTGCATGACATGATTGTTGTTGCGTGTGACACGTTATTTGAGCATGCATCACGTACTTGCGCATTTTTATGTGGAATGCTTTACTTACCGCATTTACTTTATCTTATGCATGTTCTCTTATATTTATGTGTTATGTGTTATATCATGTTTATGTGCTATGTGGCTATATCATTTCGGCATGTACGTTTTGTATTTGTTTGAGGCGGGCATCTACTGGGTGATTTCTGTCACTCACCCCTACTTCCCAGGTGAGCCGGATGAGGACTACGAGTATATCTTCGTTGAGGACGGGACAGACGTAGCAGAGTGGGCTGGTTGATAGCTGCATTCAGGTTACGAGGGGGCTCTGCAGCTGTTTGTGTTTACTTATACTTTGGGGATTTTTCACAGACTTCTTAGTACTTTTATTATTAGAATTTTTATTTAGTAATGTAATGACGATTATTGGAGTTTAATTTAAATTATGATTTATGTTTCCGCGAGAAAAAAATTTCTACGTCATTTCGGACATGTAAGAGATTGATTCGACGCCTTGTATTCTCCTCAGCGAGATACGGCGGGTGCACTGTTCCCGATGTTAGGGCTCGGGAGCGGGGCGCTACATATTCCGTGCTGGCCTAAGCCGATCGCTCCTATTAGCATACACTGTGATAGTCAGTCAGCTATAGGACGTGCTCAAAGCAGCATCTATAATGGTAAGTCACGACACATACGTCGGAGACATAATACCATTAAACAGTTGATCTCTAATGGCGTGATTTCCATAGATTATATAAAATCAATGGAGAATCTTGCGGATCCGCTTACAAAAGGCTTGCCTAGAGATCAGATGTCAAGATTGACAAACGGAATGGGACTGAAGCCCATAATGCATGAGTCTTTATAATGGTAACCCAACCTTGTTGACTGGAGATCCCAGAATCTTGGTTCAATGGGACAACTAAGTTATGAAGGTTCAGTTAGCACTTACTCATTCCGTCTAATAAAAGTGCTGTCTGCAGAGATTTCAGGGTAAGCTAAGGCTTTTAATGATGTCCTATATCTTGATACGTCAAGTGGAGTATGGCAGAATACTCTTGATAGGAATCACCTATGTAAGTGTGAAGTGGGGCCGCTTCTATGAGAATTCTGAGAGGCAAGAATTCTCTAATACACTTTCTGAAACCAGGTTGTTCATGGCCAAAATGAACACAACCATGAGAACCAAAAAGGGGTGTTAGAGGAAATGTTGTGTGAGTATCATTGTCTAGGTTCACACTAAAGGCTGATAGTTCAAGACATTAGTTCACTACCCAGCCGAGTGGATCCGATGGTACATCACTAAGAAAGGTTCAAAGCCAGAAGCTACCTCTTCTGAGGCAACATATCCTTATCTGATTTCTCGATAGAGTCTGCATTCACATTTGCATTAATTTCCATTCATGTGGGGGATTGTTGGAGAAAAGTTAGTTGTGGGAATCGGAAAATTTTGAATGGCAAGTGGATTTTGTCAAACACCATACTTTGGGATTAATTACGATTAGTATTCGTTAATCAAAAACGAAAACTAAAAAATTCCTAAATTATCTATGTAACGCGTAGATGAATTTAGGTTGTTGAATCACTCGATTCTGATACCGGGTGAATGGAAAATTAATGCTCAAAGTTGGAGTAACATTGGAAGTTATTTGGCGGTTTCTTCCACTACCAATAACTACTCGGTGGTTATTGCAGTAGTGGGGCGGTTTCTTCCACTACCAATAACTACTCGGTGGTTATTGCAGTAGTGGGGCGGTTTCTTCCAATCTAACGGTACAGATCAAAACTGATTGATCTAACGGTACGCATCCAATCATCTGATAACTTCCAGTAACTTCTTCCTCTCTATAAATTCCTTTCATGTTGAAACGTTTTAGATAGAGATTTCGAAAATCTAAAGGCGTACGCAGCTTCTTCTTCTTCTACTTCTGGTTTTCATAAAACGTTTTCTTGCATTCATTGCGTTCAAGAAATCAGAGCACCTTACAGGTTCGTCGAGTTCTTTACGTTGGTGTGCCACTTCGTATGAACTGTAGCCGTTGTATCCTGGGAGACGTTTGCTGTGTATTCTGGTTGGGCACTTTGTACCGGAGCAAATCGTCTTAAGGACAGAGTCGTTAGACTCGCCTCGGTTTTGCTTACATTTCGTCAGTTTACACAAACGCACACTGTACACTCTTATGATTACAGTTTCTAACATATAAAAACAATGTGCAAAAAATAAAAATAAGACCCACCCTCACACACGTGTATATAAACATACACGTAGGCATTATACTTTTATCAATGAGTCGGTAATACGTGATGAGAATTTATACTATTATGTTGAAGTTAGTATTTTGAGTGAAACATTACATTATACCGCTTAGTAATTAGAACTTGTATACTTCAATTGATTAATATTGCAACGCAAATATAAACAAATTATTATGTTTTTGAAGTGCAACTATAGTGTGCACATCAACGATAGCCAAGCGGTATAATGTATTTTTGTACCCTCTTTTCCCAAAAAAAAAAATTCACATCAGTTTTTTTTATCGCATTTTCTATCATACTGAATTATATTATACCATATATATTAGTTTGATAAAACTTCAATACACATAGCATAATTACATTGAATGAAATAGAAAACAAGAGAGAGAGAGAACAGGGTAAAAAAAATCTTTTACCAGCTCTTTTTTTTGTTTACTCCTTTCTAGAGCTGTAAAGAAATCAAACCGTTCAGTTGTTCGGCTCGTTTGTCTCGAGCTCGAGCTCGAGCTCGGCTCAGATAAAAGGTTAATGAACAGAGTTTGAACACCTTTTTATGTTCTAACTAGGTAAGTGGTACCGTTCGTTTAAGGTGTTCGGCTCGTTAATGTTGTTCGTGAGTTAAACGAACCAAGCTTGAACAATTAAATATGTTCGTTTAAATAAACGAACAAGCTCGGCTCGTTCGCTAATTTAAATGAACCGAGCTTGAACAACGCAATTCTCGGCTCGTCCGACTCGTTTACGGCCCTACTCCTTTCGTATATTTTACTTTCACACTATAATTTTACAACGAATTCGCAGTGTTTATGAACCAATATTATTAGTATCATATGCAAAAGTACAACATACCCGCAAATCCTTCTTCATCGTTTTGACGAAAGGAATGACAAACAACACGTACTCAGTATAACCAAACGAATGAGATAAATCTCCGTCTTTTATTGTGTTCTTATTTATTGCTATACATTTTTATATAAGACAATGGACATTTATTAATTACGAATTAAAGAACCAATCGTCGTTAAGGGAATGGATCTGTGTTATGAGGATACATCGTGCAAATTTTAAAAGTTTGGTCTAAACAGCAGAAACTGCTTGAGATCCGAGCTATCATTCAAACCCTAATCCATAATTTTTTTAATCCATCTATGTGCAGTTAAAATACTTTCTCCTAATTATTTTATTTTTACTAATGCAATCCCCAATGTATTCACATATTCTGCCTTTTTCTATTGTATTATTCATGCGGTGTTGGAGGAGGGATGGGGTCGGTGGAGCTGTTCTACTTTTTGTTGGTATAATCTTTAGATGCAAAATGTCATTTCTTTGTTTACTTTTCCATTTTCTCTTGGATCAAAATTCATTTTTATAGTGAATTTGGAATCTAGTTTTTTATAAAAAAAAATAAGAAGAAGATATGTGGTAAGAATAAATACATCAGATCGTGAAGCAATTTATCTCCTCACAGACTCTGCGCAAACACGAGAGCCTAATGTACTGGAGACGCTTTTTTGATCCGTGTAGTTTCAAAGACATGCTAATACTAGCAGATGTCCTTCCTTGCTATTGAAAGTTTTGTAGCTTGATATTTTCTCAAGGTTAATTTATAAATAAATCGATTACCTATGTCAACGTGAAATTAACCTTTAAAACAAATCCAGATTTGAAATACAAAGGAGAATATTTAAACATTTCAAGAGGGATTTCTTAAATTCTCAACTACCCTGTATAAAAGGAGTTAGATCTTGATTGGCATCTAATCTTGTTTAAGTTAAGCAAATCTTGGTTATTATTAAAATTTGGCACGTTAAATGAGTACTTAAAAGACTAATGATACTTCCTAATAACCTCCTGACGAATTAACCTTTTTTTAAGTATCCGTACCGTAAATTGTCAGATGGAGCCGTTTTACCTTAATTAATTAAGGTAAACTGATGGCACCAAGGTGATTTGTCTCATTCCTTGTATGTCCAAAGGATACAACTCCCCGCCCAAAATATATATATATATATATAAAAGAATAACTACGAATTTGAAGTGAGCAAATTCAGAAATTAAAGCAATCACAATTGATAAACTTTTCTAAATTATGGGGAAAATTTTATAGGGTGGCAGAGCGTCCGGTAATGTTATATGAAACAAATTGCTGGGCTATCAAGAGGACACATGAGCAGAAGATAGAAGTGGCAGAGATAAGGATGCTGAGGTGGATGTGTAGGCACACAAGTCTAGACCGGATAGGAAATGAGGTATTTAGGAAAATGTTAGGGTGACTAGTATAGCAGATAAGATAAGGGGGAGACTGAGATAGTTTAGGCATGCCAAAAGGAGACAGACAACGACGTTATCAGAACAGTTGAAAGCATCATTGTAGAAGGAAAGAGAAGTAAAGGCAGGTCCAAACTGACTTGGGAAGAGCGGATTAGGCTTGACCTACTAGATTTCCACCTCTCTTAAGACATGGTCCAGAATAGGAGTTCAAGAAGGGAGCAGATTAAGGTTAAGGATGTTTAGGCATGATATAGGGGTATCTAGAATATACTTAGGCGCTTAAATACTCTCTAGACTTTAGGTTGACTTTACACTTTGTTGCACTTTTTTGTTTCTGTTTTGGTCTTTCATTATGTGTGTATATGCATCGTTATGTATTTTAATAACATTCTATTTATGTTTAATAAATTCCTTCAATAGTACACTAACATACCATATGCATATTATTATGTCATCTATGCAGATACATATTGAGATGGATGTCTCACTGGAAGTAAACTCTCTATTTCTTGGGATGGAGGTATCGTTTGCCAGTCCCTCACCAGGGACGGAGGGAAGGGGGGCCTGGGGGGGCACGTGCCCCCCTAACATTGGTGGAAAAATCCTATAGATAGGTAGGTGTATTTGTATTTTTGGTCATTCAGTTCAAAGTGTGCGCTTGCTTGACAGAACACTAACCCTCTGTTACGTGGTCGCATAATGTTTAGCGTTCGGCAATTCTCTGCTAAGTGACTAAAATGTGTCTAAAACTTATCGGAAGTTTGGTCTCTTAAATATATTAAAAAAATTCAAGATTTGGAAAACTAGTAGTCTTTTTTGCATGCAAGGTAATCGTTGAAAACTAGTAGACTTTTTTGCATTAGTTTGATTATGAAAATGAAAGCTTCTTTTTTTAATTGGTTGCTGATCTTACGAATTCTGTGAGGGCTGATGCTCGATAGTTGATATATATTAATTTAAAAACGGCATACGGTTGTGCCACTCTGTTGGGGAAGATGCTACAATTACACAGCTTTTGTGATTTTATTTGGTTGCTCTAAAGTCATTTCAAAGTTGAGAGCTACACATACCTTTAGGTTGCATTTAAAGCTTTAGTGTTGGTTGTTGCTGGTGTGAAAACTATTTTACAATTTCTAACAACTATGTAAACAGTATATAATTGGTTCATTGATTCAGCATTCAGACAGTAAACTGTAAAAGTTAATATGCTTTTCCAAATGCCCATTGTTAAACACTAGCTTTTGTGATAGTTGTTTGTTTCTAATTTTTCTGCGATGAATATCGTCAAGACTGATCTATGCAACCGGTTGGGGGTGACGTACTATCAGATTGTTTATTGTGTTACTTTGAGCATGAAATTTTTAGCACCATTGAAGATGAAGATATTATGCAACGATTTCAATCAATGCCATCTCGAAGAACCTTTTTGCATCCCTTGGCAAATCCTTCTCGTTCTGCAATAGGCAAATAAAAGGTATGTATTGATGTATATTACTATATTCATTTAATAATTATGATCCGCATATTATTTGTTGTGTATTGTTTATTTTTTTGTACATTGGTTGGTAGATGTGTTTTCTTTCACGTATTTTATGTTATGATATAAAAATATGTCTAGAAGATTTTGTCGGTTTTCTCGTCCGAAACGGTGACCGGTGATATTTCTATTGTGAAGCCTGTCAGTGCCCCTCCAAGAAGGGACTCCTGGCTCCGTCACTGTCTCTCACTCTCCTCAAATTCTAGCGACAGCTATTGCTGTTGTTGGGATATGCTGACTTGCTGAATATGATTGCTGTTGTTATATTTGACGCCTTCCGATTGATATTTTTATTTATACCATATTCGAGACCAAAACTACAAAGGACAGTAACTACTAAAATTATAACTACGAATTAACTTTGTGCTACTCTCGTATACACAAATGTTTATTTGGACAATTTGTGCTTTTTCTAATTCCGTCTCTCGAAACTATAACTTAGGACGAATTTGAAATAAAAGGTCCAAAGCGACACGTAGCTTCTAAATGAAAAATACCTGGGATTTTATATACACCGTTGGCTGATTTGCAATATTAACTAGTATTAGTCCTTCAATATTAAAATGTCACGAGTTATATATATATATATATATATATATATATATATATATATATATATTGTGAACAGAAGGACTTGCACTACCTATTAAGTCGGAATATTGATAATACAATCACGTATAGCATGTCAATTTGAAATGTTATTAATTAATAATGTCAAAGACCGAATTTGTGTGACATTTAAATTTCGGCCTTTTGACACCCATCTTAGGTCAACCTTTTCTGACTCTTTCAAGATAGCCTCTAGCACATATATCATATCTAAGATGTTAACCATCTATTATAGATATTGCTGATATTGAAAAACACGCTATGGACAAGTTTAAGATCGAACTAATCACTCGTTCTGCATTAAAAATGTTAATTTAGTTGATCTTTTGTTTTTTCGGGATAGCTAAGTTGGTATTCGGGACAGAAATATGCTTTGAGAGGTCAAGAGTTTCAATCCATGGACACGTACAGTATGGATGTTCCATTGCTGCTAGGCTGAAGACCTGTTTGTAGGGAGACACCTTATCTGGGTCACTGTGTAAGTCCTCATCCAATTTAAGAGACAGTCGGACTACTAATTTGCATCCTTCACAATACTCTTTTAGGACTGGAGGAACGGGCTCCTAATTTGCATCCTCTATAATTGGGTCTGAGTTTCATTCTCCAATGCTTCTTTGGAGCTGTATAACCTACATCCTCTACGATATTTATTTGGTGCGGGAGCGGTGGGCTCTCGGAGCCACCCAAAAAATGTTCTTTTGGTCTAAAAGTATGTATTCGTAGGCACGTGCAGTCGGTCAAGCCTATGGTCTACCACCGCAATGAGATAGGATCCCCTCACCGTTACTCCCTCACCAGTCACCGCGTGTGTGACCGCGCGACACGTGGCAAAAAGGGGGATGAGGCTGGGTGAGGGTAACCCTCATCCAGCCTCACCACCCCCTACTGCTGCCACGTGTCGCGTCCTGGGCCGCGCGGTGAGGAGATATCATCCCCACCGCAATTATCCCGTACATCCGCCGTATCTTCTGTTTGTATGAAATCAAAAGTAGAAACAAATAGCAAGCAGACCATATTTATCGTAGATTACATTCATGTATCCACTAAAGTAATTGTCTTGAGTTGGCAATAATTAAGGATTTTGTCTTTTGCTGAAACCATTATTTTGAGGTCTCCAACTTGCAAACTCTAGACTGTGCAAAACTGATAAAATTGACATTCAAATAAGAAACATGAAATAAATGTTTGCATAAATAGGGAATGCTAACTATTAGAACAATGTATTGAAATTTATATGTTGTCTCGGATTGAATGACATGATGATCATCACATTTTTACCAGTTATCTTTCTGTCTTTTAAAAATTGTGAGGAAGTGAAATTATTATATACACATGGAAGAAGAAAAATTAAAGGTAATAGTAGGAAATTATTAAAGAAAAATAGCTCGGTATGTTTAGAGTTCGGATCAGTAATCTTTATTTAAAAAAACACGTCATCTTAAAACTGTGAGGTGAAATCAATAAGTATTATTTAGAGTACTCTGTATAAACAGTTCATCTTTAATTAACAAGTATAGGTCAGTCACTCAAATTCAATTACATGAATCAAGAAATATGTCAAGTTATTTTAGGTTAGTTTTAGCTTATTAACGTATAAAGAAACGATTTGGTTGTATTTAATGAAGGGAGTTCGACTGAAGTTATTTTCTATTACGTGGACAACGCAATTCTGAACATGTACACTTAGTTATTTGTTGGCAACTGCACAAATGTATTAACTTAAACAGAAGGCCACATAATACTTGGCATAAATTGTATACAAATGATTACAGTATCGGATATAAAAACATTCCATTGATAGAAATTTAGGGTATATTTTTCATAATTAATAATTCACAAACACTTACAAAGAAATACGTTTTTATTAATTTCATAAACATAGAAAATCATTCATGCTGACAAATCCGATTTCTCAAATTGCATTATAAAATGTACAAGAAACAAATCGTTTCAGAATAGACAAATGGACTCTCATTATCAAGAACTCATAAGTTTATTAATTCCTTTTTTGAATGGAGGGGGTTTGACAGCAAGTCTTTATCTATTGGGCAAGGGGTTAGGGTGTGTGTGCACGTGAGATCAGGATCTTTAGATTTTAAAAAAAAGGTTATAACTCCAACCAATAAGGGTCCCTGACACACTCAATCCCAAAGATAGTATAGGGATGTAAATTAAGTATCCAACGGCCCGCTAGCAGGAGCTTGGTCAGGGTCCCTGGCACACCCAATCCCAAAGATAGTGTAGGGATTTAAATTAGGTATACAACGGCTCGCTAGCAGGAGCTTAGTCATATATACAGTAAACTGCATAAGGAGGTCTAACACTGCAGGCATGCCTACAGGCCAAGGAAGCTCCCACACTATGCACTTGCTGGAAAGGGACTCTCTTGACTTTGTCAAGAATTGAACCACTGACCTTCCTTTCGAGAACTCTTACCCGAAATCAGTTGGGCTATTTTCTGGGGACATGATCTTTAGATTCTAACATGGCCGTCCATCTTGCTGTATTTTCCTTTAATTTTTCTCCTCGGGAAAGGGAAATGAAAATAGGCGATATGGAAATGGCCTCATCCACGAAATAATGTGCTTCTTTTATTACTAGTTAAGGGCATTACTTTCAATTAAATATGTGTACAAATATTACTTTATTCTTTTTAAACAACAACAATATATACCTAGTATATTCTAGGAACATCAAAAGATATCGTTAGGATCTAGGGAGAGTAAGAGTCAGGCAAACAATATCTACATCCAAAAGATAGAGATTTCGCTTCCAACAAGACTTCCGGCTTTATATGTACTTGTATAGACACATAATGAGCGATAAATAAGGCAAGACAAAGACAAACATAGAAAATGTGTAAAATATTTGGATCATTTGATCTAAATAGTGTTTAACTAATTACATGCTTCAGTAGATATAATAATACTTTTAACGGAGGAGGAATATGTTCCCACTATCTTTGTATTTGGGTTTGTTGGATTTCTGTTTTAATATTAACAAAACATGCACGGTTCAACCACTAACCTTGTAATCTTCTGTCTTTAGCAGTTTGAGTCAAGTTTAAGATCTTTTATAGCTCAAAACTGTATGTGTATCTATATGTATGAGTGTATGTATAATCATTTGTATTTTCAACATAGTATTACATGTGTCTATACACACTTGCAGACACACACACATACACACACACACACACACACACATATATATATATACACACACACACACACATATACATACAGATATACATATAGAGCCGGGAGTCTCAGTGAAAGCAAACTCTCCACCCCTTGGGATAAAGGTATTGTTTGCCTGTCGCTTACCATCCTCAGACCTTAGCGATATCTTTTGCTGTCGTTGGGATATA
>AP025065.1:31920995-31933287 GCA_036186865.1 Eustoma russellianum
TTTTTGTGTGTGTGTATATATGTATATATGTATGTATATATATATATATGCATATACGTACACACATACACACACAGTAATAATGTGAGTCGGTCTGAATATTTGCAACGAGTTGAAGTATTTGACAGAGGATCACATTCCTTCGGTAGCAATTTCTTTTTTTACAGGCAATAATTAAACTCCACTTTAAGTTTTTAATGAAGTTAGTGGTATGTTATGGCAGTAGAAAAACTTTCTCTCACCTAAGAAACAACAACGACAATCAAGTATATTCCAACGACATTAAAAGTTATTCTCTCACCTAAACTTTTTCATTAATAAAAAACAGAAAAGAAAATATACATAAATGGTTGAAAATTTCAGAAAATGGGCTCAAACTACCAAGTGAAGAATCTACACGTTCTTGATAAGCAGCCCAATGACTAGTTCCACATGTCCATAAACTGGGCCGAAAAATAGCAGTCTGTCATGTACGTTTAATGTATTCTTACATTCTCTAACGATTCCCAGACAGAAAGTACCATGTCCCGAAGACACACAGAGCTACATAAAAGTACATTCCCTCGTCCTAAAAGCCTCCACCACTCTGGTCTCAAAGAGTATTATAGAGGATGCAAATTAAAAGTTTAACGGTCTCCTAGATTGGGTAAGGATTTATGCAGTGACCCACACAAAGTGTACACTACAAAATAGGCATTCGGTCTAGCAGCAATAGAACATACATATTGTACGTGTCTCTGGAATCGAACTATTAACTTATTGAAGCAAATTTCAATCCGATTATAAATTGAGTTATGTCCTGAAAGCCAGTGATACATACTTTGATTGCCTATAAGACAATGAGGATCTGTTAGAAGAATTATAGAAAAGGCAGCATCATGGGCTGAATTCGGAGAGAAGCCCTGCAGATAAAAGTTCATTCTCCTCAAAATAAAAGTTTGTAGAATTCTATTTATGCAATTACATTGGCCAAGCTAAAGAACTAGAAAAAAGGAAGTTAATATATTAGTATAAAATTCACTGTTATCCAAGAAGCTCAAATCTATACACCAATATTTTGTCAAAATCGTATTGTGTTGTACACCGAGGTTTTGACAGAACAGTGGTGTGTCATTTTGACTTTCGCCACATTGTGGTGCACAAGACGGTTTTAACAAAACTATCTTGCACAGCACGATTAACCGTGTTGTGCCACCCTTATTCTCCACATTACGCTTTTCACAAACATCCATTGTCACACTACGATTTCACGACTCTATAAAATCCAATGAAAGCTAATCAATTATATAAAAAACTTCATTCTACCAATACCAATTGAATTTCCATCTATTTAATAGGCTTGGATAACATCTTTTCCATCTATTTAATAGGCTTGGATAACATCTTATGCTCGGCAAATGACGGTTCACTTGTATTGCATGTTTAGAAAGGAATCTAATGAGATTAGTTTGACTGTTTCAACTGACATTATGTTGAAAGAATTCAACTATAAATTCATTATAAGATCTTCATCGTCTTAGTTTTAAAAGAGCATTTTCATATCGTTTTAAAAGAGCATTTTGCATTATGTGAATCATGTATTCAAAATTTATATATTTCTTTCTTTAGGAATATAATAGTCTATGTGTTTTAAAAATGTTATTTTTGTTTGACTAGAATATAATTTAAAGAAGTCAAATTATTTTACTCACTATTTTCATTTTATCATTAGTTGGTTAATTAATGTATTAAAAGAGTAGTGTATAAACTTTGACTAGTAATATATTTCTGTACTTGAAAAGCGAACAATATTTTTAAATCAGACCAAAATAAAAACTTAGAAAATATTTTTGAAATAAAAATAAAAAATTATTTGTTAAAACTAATATAATATTTTTGAGCCGGATTATATTACATGACCCGGTGTAATAATAATCCATCACTATGTATAAAGAGCTTACAAAATTCACATGGCATTAAAGCTATCGGCGATTGTATCATCCACGGCGGCCCGTCGCCGCTTACCTCTAGTTGGTGCCTTCTGCGTCCTGAGTTTTGGTCTCTCCAATTTCTGCCCTCCCCTCTCTCTTTCTCTATCCACACTCTCCTGCAAAGCGGGTTCTGCTCAATCACTTTTCTTCTCTAATATTTTGAGGTATATTTTCTTCCACCCCTGTGTTCTGAGTTCATCCCATAATCTGAATTTCTTGGCAAGCTAAAAGAATTAATTTTATCGAATGATACTCCCTAGTGGAAATTAAAATCTGGGTGGTTATTGTTATGATTAATTGTGTCTTTGCAGGTCGAAATCCCGTGAGCAAAAACAGGGTCGGAGTGCTATTCACAGTTCTGTAAGAATGGATGCTGAAAAGAAAACTGTTCCAAGCATTGTTGTTTATGTTACTGTTCCTAATAAAGAAGCCGGTAATTATTGGAGTAGAGATGAGAAAGGGTTTGTTTAGATATACCTAGATTATATGTCAGTGCTGTTATCTAGCAGAAAACCTGGTTTAAATGGCATAGAAGTTTTTTGTATTGAAATGATATTGTATCTTTAGCTGGTGAACTGGGCTAGAGATTTGCAGAATACTTGGTGTATTGTCCATATATCTTACGAAGAATCTGAAATAGTTTTTAGAAAGGGAAAAGGAATGGGTTAGACTAACTCTGTTTACTGATATGCCATTCGACATATAGCTTGCTACTCCAAGTTCCTGACGCGTTTGTTTTTCTTGCCTTCAAAATGTGATGCTTAGCTTTGCTTTCTACCTTAGCAACTAATTGGATTTTCCCAGTAATATTCTTTCCTTTTTGTATTTTCTCTAAATTAGTCTATACTTTTCTTTTCTTGTAGCATTTTCGTGCTATTCTCAAAAATTTTCATATCCTTGAAAACACTGGCAATCACTAACCTTTCTGGTTCTTGTTTTCCACATGTATGGGTGGTCTTCTTGTACTTCCTTTGATGTGTGTATTTTATCTTCTTTGCTAGCTGCCTCCAAAAGTAATATCAGAATTCTCTGATGCTATGCAGGTAAGAAATTAGCAGCAAGCATCATACATGGAAAGCTTGCAGCGTGTGTAAACCGAGTGCCAGGCATGTGCTTTAATCTCTTGGAACGTGCCCCCAGATTTTTTGTCTAGTTGGTCTTTTGTTTTTCCATAATATGTTTAGTTAGTTACATTGGCCAAATTATTAGGTGGATTGTTTATACAGTAGCCACTAGAATTGAGTTTCAAAAAATCAATTGATCTCTTCAATTATGGCTTATACTTTGGTGAGTGTTATAGTAACTGGTACTTCTTGTAGAAATCTAACTATGGAAGTATCAAGAATGAAAAGCAAGCTGTAACCATTTCTGTTTTTGAACTGATCCTAGTTTTTAATGTTGATATAGGAATGTGACATCTTGACAAAGCTAGTACCATCTACAATAGATGGTTGTTGGATTTATCATGTTTCCTTTGATTAATGCCTTAAATTTACTTTAATGCTTTGAGATTTCAGCTTCTTGGGTGCCTATGCTGTTGGTGTTATAGCTTGTCAGCATGACGTGCGTCTCCCCAAGTAGGCATTTTACTTCACTAGGTTTCAGCTTGATAATTAAGATTCGGACTGCAAACTGTACCATCTAGAGCTCCTTTTAGTTGATGCAGTTGGTATGATATATTTCCGTTGTTTATCTAGGAAAAATAACCAAAGATCTCACCTGTAATAAAGCATTAAACAGACTAATGTAACTGGTGAACAAGTGGCTGAGACCTTCTTTATTTGTGCCTTGCAGGGGTGGAATCTGTTTACGAGTGGAAAGGAGAGGTAGGAGTGCTGGTACCCATTATTTAGTCTGGTGATGAAATTTCTGTTCCATGGCATGCTTATTGTTGGTTTGAGGGAATCCTATTTTCTGTTACTTGTTACAGATACAGACTGATTCTGAGGAGCTGCTTATCATCAAGACTCGGGAATCTCTCTTGGAAGCTCTTACTGAGCATGTGAAAGCAAACCATGAATACGAGTAAGCAGTCTCTCCTGGCATATTTTACTCCATGTAGTAATTTGTAGCTATGTCCCTATCCAATACTTTTGAATGATGAGAGCAGCCAGTATGATTTACTATGAATAATCAGATACATAACATGGAATAGATCATGAATGGAAAAAGCTGGAGTGTTAGGGCTACGAATCACCCTGAGGAGAATAAACGAACTTTGTTTATAAAGTAACTCATGAGAAACTGTACACACAGGGAATTTCAGAAATTATCAAGTCTGCTGGAATTGTAGTAACAAATTTCATGTCTCAATCTTGGCATTCAAAAAGAGAATAAAGGAGGGGGGGAAATAACTGAGGTGGAGAAAAGGAACTGAATGAAGAACTTGAGATTGTATTTCTTTTTCTCCATTGGACCTTGCAGCGAGTTGAGGTAGTTTTGTTTGTTTTCATGATTATTATCATGGTGTTTGACTTGACATGGCTTCCATTAAAGTTTTAAGTAACTTGTTCCTTTGTCAAACTTTTTGACTGGTTGAAATAACTATTGGCATAATATAATATCACTTTTTATAAAAACTATTGTAGGTTAAAAAGCACGTTATTGTTAATATTTTGTATCAAATGTATAAAGTCAGATGATTTTCATGATTTCAATCTAAGTAAAATAATCATGATGTTATCATGGTTCCAGATGGTACCTAATTGTTATTGCTGTTTTGTTGTCTTTGACTGTTAGTTATGTATGCACCGTCATAGAATCTATAATCTGTCCCCACTCTCCTCACCTCTAACAAGAACTGCAAGGGGATTGTGAATACGAGTGATCTGATGTTTAAACTATCTTTATAACAAACACTGGAACTGAATAATTTGGTGATTTAAAGACCACGTCCTTATAGTTTGCCGCCTCCTTTTTCGCTTGAAGGGTGCCTGAAGTCATCGCCATGCCTATCATTGGTGGGAATCTCCCCTATCTTGAGTGGATCAAGAACACCACAAGGGATTGAGTGCTTGAGCTTGTTCGGAGCTGTGGTGTTCTGGCCATGCAAAATGCCTGCCAGATGAAACTTCTTGTTTTGTTGACATTTTGATTCTTTAGACTTGTTACATCTTAGTGCAGAACTGATGGGAGATAGTTATGCCCTCTGTGGAGTTTATGTACGAAATAGTTGTCTTATATGTGGACTTCATGTACATTTGGTTGAGCGGTTGCAGTGGCTATGGTGTCCACCGGTGATCAAAGTTGCATAATTCTGTTTTCTCTTAAAGCATATTGAAACATTAATGAACGATCTACCGCAACACTCTTTCCAGCACTGTAGTCGTACCAAGTACAGCATCTATTTGCAGCCCCCCCCCCACCCCCCACCCTCTTCTCTTTTGTTGACATTGTAGTGGCCACATTTGTTGGACATTTCGATCACCCCGGCGAGGTCGGGGAAGTGGGTGTTGTCAGGAAAGGCGGAGGGTGGGGGTTAAGGGCAGAGAGAGATAGATTGCTTTGGAGTAATAAATTGTCGTGCTACACCGAAACATATTCTATAGCAATAAATCATGGCCTGCAACGGTGTGGAAAGATCTGACAGAAATGATCTTGCATGATTCAAAGAAGCAAAACTAGATTACTGAGGATTTGCAAGTTCTCCACTTCCATTAGTACCACTAGGATCACCTTACGGTCCGAAATTGTCACTAGTCTAAAAAATATATTCCTTAATCGATACAATCATTAGTCAGCACAAAAATGACTTCTGGAGTCTGGAGCGCAACTCCTTCAGGAGACTAAAAGATTGGGTCTAAGATCAAGGCTCATCCAACTGATCCTGCACAAAGTCAGATCACACTTTTAACCTTCTTGGAACTATCCGGAATATTAGCAAGTCAGAATGAGTAATGAATGGCATACCTGAGCATCTGAAGTCCAGAGAGTGAGATTATCCCTCAACAGTTGCATGATGAGGGTGCTGTCCTTGTAAGATTCTTCACCCAAAGTGTCCAGCTCAGCTATGGCTTCCTCAAATGCCTGCATATGACGTGCAAAATGTCAAAGTAATACAGTTGTGCCCTACACCTTCTTCACAAATAACATGCCCCTCACTGGCGATCTAAGGTACAGGGTTCCACCAAACCAGAACATAGACGAGTAGGCGAAAATCCAAACGGCCAAGGCATCCAAGAGACCAAAGAAATAATGTTTCAAGGCATAATAGCTCCCAAAACACGATTTTCTATCCCGCACAACAAATTACCACAAATATGGTGAATGCACCCGAATGTTAAGTAATAATGCTATTCTACAGAACACAGAAAAAAAAAATAAGGAAGTCTGCATATGTTCTAATTTTGAGACACGAGCATGAGAAGAAAGGGAAACAAGTTCTCACACTCGCAAGAATCCCGAGAAGTTATAGTCATCAGCATCCATGATAGTTTTAATAGCAATTTTTGCATCCAAGCCACGAAGTAAAACAACTAAAGGAGAGTATGTTGAACTGTACCAGAGCATGAAAGTTCCATTATATTTCAAACGAGTCACATGAACAACAAAGTTCTACAGCCTAATTTTTTTCCCCTTTGGGTATTTACCCAAGCGATTGAATAAATTTCATATGCATTCTTTCACTAAATTGTAGAAAACCTTTCCATAAGTGAGCACATCTTGGATAATGCCCGTAGTCACTGTTGATGTTGTTGCAGAAGCAAAACTCACGTGACAGGATACTTAAATGGGAAACAGCGGATTTGATACAGAACTTCATCTGGAACAGGAGACTTCAAGTTGCAGGAGAGCCAGAGATAATTAAAGTTACACCAGAAAAGGCATAGAACAAGAGGTGATTTAAGAACCATCACAATCAGCACCAGAACCGTGTCTAAAAAACAAAGTTGCTGGTGAATAAACCCTAAGTTGAAATTAGCTCGGGATATGAGAATACCACGAATATGTCACCTGCTGAACGGCTTCTGACTCTGTAGGGGCCTATGAATGATACCCAGAGAACTTGGGCTTTAGACTAAAGTTGAACCGGTTTAATGTTAACTCACAAGTCCATTCATATCTGACACGGAGGACCATGTTCCTTTCCAATCAAAACGTGGAATACTACAAGGCTCTCTCTAAACTTGGAACCTGATGTCCCTCATGGGTAGCCAAATCCAATCTAATACCAAACTAGGTCATGATTCTAGAGGCCAAGTACAGGTTTCAGAAGTGCCTTTTACTACGCGGTCAGCCTCATGGGTGTTGAAGATTACTCCTGAAGCATAACACTTATTGTTGCACATTCAAACATTGAATCTAACTTTAGCATTTAGTTTCATACAGCACTGGGCTACCACACTTACATTATTGTTGTTGACACTCATCATAAAGCATCAAATAGCTAAGATTGTTTGGACAATCTTCAATAATAAAAAGCTTGGGAAGTATTTGGATAAGTTCAAATTGTTCGCCAGATTGAATTCTTCAGCAAAAAAGAAGGAATTTTGGAAGAACATGAAGAGCAAATAATGATATTAAAAGTTAAGATGCAGTAACTGGAGAGAGCAATGACAAGGAAATTTAAAGGAATATTCTAACATAGAACAGTGGCAGCTGAAGAAAGACAAGCGATACCTGTTTTGCCATATCACAAGCCTTATCTGATGAGTTAAGAATCTCGAAGTAGAACACAGAGAAGTTGAGTGCCAGTCCTAGCCTTATAGGATGAGTAGGAGGAAGATCTTTCAATGCTATCTCCTTCAGTAATAAAAGTGTGACAACAAAGGTAGATGTATCAAAACAATGCAGCACTCTTTTCACGAAAACACAATCCGGGGGCAAAAATAGATTAACCTCACGGCTGAGCATTATAAAGAATTTTCCTCTCTTTTTCTGTTACATTCGTTCACAATTCAAGTTTGCAATGCATCTAGCATTGGTAAATCTTGTGCGCACAATGTTTTTATTCCAAATGTAGCAGTCGCATTAAGAAAAAGAAAGGAAGATAAGAGACTTAACGTCTTCTGTACATGAATCAATATGAATTATTTAAGACGACAACGAGACTCAATCCTTATTCCTATCGGGCAAAGTCAACTACGTGTATTTTCTGTTTCTATTCTGGTCTCCCATGTATCACACCTTTCCTTTGCCCCCATATACCACCTCCCAACCAAGAATATTAAGAAATTAAAGAATGAACATCTAGTTTAAAACTGATAGATCTATATAAAAAAAGAGAGGGACCTCTTTTCCTCAACAAAGTTACAAGGGAACAAATGATAACTACAATGAAAACATACCAAATGAAGGTTTCTAGTGAGTATCTACGCACTGCTTACAAGGCACTGACTATACAACCATGACAACAGATTCTCCAGTGTGCTTTTCTAATACTTCAAGTATAAGCATATGCAACATTTTTCATATATCTTTCTACCAAAGAACTTTTGTTATGTACACGCCCCCTTACCATTCGCCCTTCTTCTTCTCTTACTTTTCCTCTCTACGTACTCCTTTCCTTTCCATCGATTAAAACAGAGTCTAGCATGCGATGCCATGACATTACAAACGCTGGCTTAAAAACAGTGAAACAAACTCAGCCTCAAATCGCAGTCACAAAACAATGAAGCTACATCTCTGGAAGCACATATACCTGAGCAGCGTTGTACGAACTCATAGTAGAATCAGCAGCCTCCTTGCGCTCATCCCCAACCAAAAACTCGGCCAAGTACCTATGGTAATCCCCCTTCATCTTCAAATAAAACACCTTCGACTCACCTGTAACAGCCGAAGGCACCAAATTCGAATCGATAAGCTTCAGAATTCCACCGCAGACTTGAGTAAGCTCAGTCTCAACCTTAGATCTGTAGCCCTTGACTAGCACAACGTGGTCGTCGTTCTTCCTCGATTCCTCCTTCTGCTCAATAGAAGAAACAATCCTCCACGCTGCACGTAGTGATCCAATCACGTTCTTATAAGCAACGGAGAGAAGGTTGCGCTCCTCCACAGTGAGCTCAGCGGTTGGGCTAGCGATGAGAACGAGCTTGTCCATGAACTGCACCATCTCTTCGTAGCGCTCGGCTTGCTCCGCTAGCTTCGCCATGTACACGTATTGCTCACGCGAGAGATCGGCCGGAACGACGGCGACCGGAATATCCATTGCTATTGTATCGTGGAAAGAGAGTGGAATTTGCAAGATGAGAGAGAAGTGATGAATCGACTGACGATGATGTGTTATTTGGCGGTTTCGCGGAAATGATTTGTAACGTGGAAGTTATGATCTTTTCTGTTTTCCTTTTCCTTTTTCTTTTTTCCAGGAAATGAAATTATGATCTTTTATTATCCCAAAAAAAGTTTTCATTTCATGAATTACGCAATCTTCCTTGATTTTACTCACTAAATTAATTGTGTTTTTTATATTACGAAATAACACTTGATTGACACAGCTTGACATAATTTTTATTATGGTTCATCGAAAAATAAACTCTGTATGTTTCTAATACATAGGTATAGTTGCGTCCGACTCCTCAGACCCTCCATTGGCGGGAGCATGTAAGACTATATGATAATGTTGTTGTTTTATTATCCAAAAAAAAGAATTTATGATATTTTGTTTTTCCTTCTTTTTGATGACATAAAATTATGTTCTTGAGTGTAATTTGGCTTATATAGAAGCTTTAGAATTAAATTTTCAATCTAATGTACAAAGTAAAATATTTACATTGGATAATATAAAATTGATTAATTCAAACAATATTCTTATAGATTTGTTTCATTTTAAAGGTAAATATTTAAGCCATGTAAATGCATACTTGAGTTTTATAAACGATGGGTGAGTAAATAGATGTGCTTATCTGCTCTTGTAATTTGTTTAGAATTCAATTATAGTGCTTCAATTTCATGATTCACTTGTTTTTGAAATTAAAAATCATTCCAATTTATCTTTCCAATTCTACTATTTCTTTTGTTATTATCACGGTTCCAAAATTATGACTTTAGTTGATTTGATTACATAAACATCTTCATTTAATACAATGTTGTCAAAATGTTATATGATAATATTCATGTTCTATATTTGTTGTAAAAATAATTTTTAATTCTTCAAGGTTATTAAGGTACATCAGTTTTGCAAAGTGGCTATCTTTTATGAATGAGTAATGTTTTAGAGCATGAACATTCTCTTCCTAATTCTATTAAAATATAAGATCACTTTGATTTTTAAATATAATGTAATTTAAATTATGTTAAAAAATTAAAATAGATTTATATTTTGAGACAAAGAGATTATTTATTATGACACAAACGAATAAAAAAGGAGAGAGGCTAACGCAAAAAAAAAAAAAAGATATAAAAAAGTGTGATTTTACACATTACTTCCCTTCTTATTTGTGAAGTGTTTAGAGAGATATACCAAAAATAAGTGTTCGATTTGTGAGAGTACATCAACAACACATACCAAGCATATCTCAACAACAGCAAAAGCTATCACTAGGGTCTGAGAATGATGAGAGGCAGACAAACAATATTTTTCATCCCAAAGAATAGAAAGTTCGCTTCCAGCAACACCTCCAACTTTATATGTACCTACATAAATACATAATGAACGTGACAGACAAAAATAAACACAAAAAGTGCAAATTTCAATTTGTGAGAGTAATAAACCAAAATAAGAATTCAAATTGTGATGGAATTTTGTTTAATTTTTGGCTGTCTAGTGATGAAATTATTCCGCTTGGTTAAATAACATACAACAAACACATGTTATTTATCATATACAATAACAACAACAATCATACCCAGTATATCCCAACGACAGTAAAAGCTATCGCTAGGGTCTGGGGAGGGTAAGAGATAGGCAAACAATACCTTCATCCCGATGGATAGAGAGTTTGCTTCCAATGAAACCTCTGGCTCTATGTTATTTGTCATATGTTTTAAGTAAACAAGGCAGGTTTATCGCTAAACAAGAGTTGTTATACCAAAAACTGGATGACATACCTCTCATAAATAATAGATTATTTACGTTTTTGCTGAACATCAAAGATAATTTAGACAAATTTGAATCAAAATTAATTGAATGTATTTTTGTTTGATATTTAATCAACTCAAAAACATATAGATGTTATAATTCTACATATGAAAGATTATAAAATGTATTCCTATAAAATTTGATAAAAACATTTATGTTGAAACAAATGTTAAACCTCCTCTCGTCCAAATGTAGCACAGAATCCTTGCAAAGAATAGCACAATTTTTTTTTGTAGTATTCCTAATTTTCTCTTATTAATTACTCCTACTCTTTTTAGCTTTTTTATATATCTTTAGTTATTTGGAGCATTAATTCCCAATCAAATATTTCACCGGCCACAATACCATCCTTCCTGACACAGGATAATACCGGCTTACGTGGGTTCCCCTCAGTTTCATATTCCGGCAACCTTTTTTTTCAAGTAAAAATAATACTAAACCTGAACAACAATTTTCAGCGGCTGATAGTCGCGTCTGGGGAGTTTCATCTTTGCTTTTTCTGGGGTGAGAAGGCAGAAAGAATGATGTGGGACGAGTGGGGCAATTATGTGGAAGAACAACAGCGGCCCAAAGAAGAATCAGGACAATCCTATCTCGATTTTGATTTCTCTACCTTGTTATCTAAGCCCAAGGCATGTGCCCCTTTTTTCTTGCTTGCTTTTCTTGAGGGTGTTTTGTTTTTGTTTAATATCATCTAAGGGCTGTCATTTTATGGGTTTCGAAACGGTGGGTTTTCGCAATTTGCAGGATTATTATCGTATATTAGAAGTGGAGTATGATGCTTCGGAGGATGACATTCGGTCCAATTACATTCGTCTAGCTCTGGTTAGCATGAAATCCTTTTGGTATCGAAGTTTTTATATGTAGAGGACTGAAAGTTATCCCAAAAATTATGTCTTACTTTTTGTGTTCTAGCAATTATGTGGAATTTTGATTTGGGATTTGCTTATTTTGGTTGATGATCACAGAAATGGCATCCGGATAAGCAAAAAGACCAGGACAGTGCAACCTCCAGATTTCAGGAGATCAATGAGGCCTATCAAGGTTAAAAAGATGTCTTCTAGTCTTTCTTTTTCTTTGGGCCTTTAACTGTCCCTTTTGCTATTTGGCTTATTTTTAGAACATGTAAGTTTTTACCCTTTGTTTGAAGAGTGGAGGTTTAGTTTCCCCAGTGGATTTTTTTGCCTTTTCTTTTGCAAAATTATATATCTCTTGATTGTAAGCAGGTTTTGTGGTTGAGTTGAACGATCCATTGTAGTAATCTCAAACTAAAGATTTTTTTTTTTGGGGGGGGGGGGGGGGGGGG
>AP025065.1:31933297-31961521 GCA_036186865.1 Eustoma russellianum
GGGGGGTGGGGTGGGGTAAGTGAACTAGGTTCTAGAATTAAATGACTTTAGGTTTTAAGTTGACTTCTGAATTTAGTTTCACTTATTATGCCATAGAGGTTACATACGTGATCCATTGTCTGGTTTCATCGGTGATAGTTTATGTACTTCAATTTTCTTTTGCTGCAACCTTAATGTGATTATATTGGATTCAATGTGACAAAAAGTTGAGGAAATAAAATAACACCGAAATCTTGCCTTCTATTCCTCTTGAGGAAGTAAGGTTTTTCTGATGGCCCTGGTGATTAAACGGAAAATTGAGGTGGTAGGTCAAGAGTTACAGTGTGAGGACATCCATAGTTCTATGTCAGTTATGTAAAGTATATTTCAAAAAGATTGCTGTTAAAGGTCCTAAAATTTCACATAAGTTCCATTGTAATCGTCATCAATGGCTAAATCAGGAAACCTTGGTGTTAGATGCTCAAGGAAATAACTTGTGATTTTATCTCAAGAACTTTTTAATCAACTAGACATTGCAAAACAAATTCCAACAGAGTGAAGCTAGTAATCATTCTGTATCATGTTATTCCCTCTTGGCCTCATTATGTACCTCAATTCAATTGCCACCCGTCAGTGAGGAGTCCTGAGAGAGGAGGAATAACAAGTATAATTTGATTTTCTCTCGTCAGATGGCTCTCCAAATTAAGTGACGTGCCCAGTTACCAACTGTTTGGATGTTCCTTCTGGGGGTTTATGAAAGCTTTAAGGATTATTGCGTTAAATGCATGTTACTTCTGACATTTTCCTTTAGAGAGATTTAAAGACCTAAGATCCATCTACATTCTATGTAGATAGTAATTACTAGAACAAAAGGTCTCGAGCTTCAAAAGGAAAATATCTGCAAGATTCATGAATATTCATGAACCTTGGTGCTGAAAGGAGCTGGAGGTGGTGCTTTAACTTAGTGGCTCCCCCCCCCCCCCAAAAAAAAAAAAACAAAAAAACTATAGGTTAGCTTTAGATATTATGGGTGAGTTCTATTCACACAGTGTTTAGCTGTTGTTCTTTTTTTTTTTTTGCTAGGAAGAATAAGAAATTGGATAAAGAAATCTTCAATGTGACAATGTTTTGGAGAGGCAGGTAAGAGATGGTTGCTATTGTCTTTTGGGTCCTTGCATACACTCGGCGCCAAAATTACAAGGATGCTATCCCATGGATTCTTGATCTTTAAGAACCTCTAAGCATTCAAACCATGGGTTTACATGTTTGAATGTGCAACTTTTTTCTCCATCTACTCTGAAGAATACTTGTTTGCTAGATCCAGAGGTTCAAGGCGAATTGGCCCCTGGAGCCGTAATTCTTATGTGTGTGTGAGACGACATGACTGGCTTTGAATTGCATTTGATGCGAGACAAGTTTGTCAGAAAGAGTCTCAGTGAGAAGACAGGCTAGTATGATGATTTGACTAATATATATTGAGGTCTTATTAGATGACCTGCCATGAGAATTCGGAAATCTCACTAAGTGGGTGGAGAAATTATAGAAGTTGGGACAATATGCCCCTCTTTCCAGTTTGGGTTGGGTGGAAGGTAGTAAGTAAGAGGCAAGATTACTCCTAAAACTGAAGGGAAATTAGTGGAAGAGCTTGTGAAATGCAGAAACAAAATTTACTCTGGAATTCCTTAAAAATTTGATAAATATCATGGGGTGATTAATTCTGGCATTGCATGTTGTTGTGACTTCACACTTTGAAAGTGATTGTCTTAGTTCAGTATTTCGTTACTATTAAAATTGTTGCTTTTGACATGTCCTGTGAATTTAACAACCTGTGGTACAATAAAGATGAAAGCATTGGATTGAGCTGACTTCAAACTTTGCAATCATCTTAAACAGTTCTGAGTGATCCTTTGAGAAGAGAAGAGTATGACAGAAAGGGGATGCTGCGGGCTAATGATTACAACATAGTTGTAAGAGTCCGACCTTTATTTATCCAGTCTTTTTTTTTTTGCATATTTAACTTGTTTGACTCTTTTGTCTGGATTTCGTATTGCACTTAATACACATACGGTTGCAGGATTACCTAAAACGTTACAAGGGCCTGATACTGACATGCAATGGTCTGGGCATGAAGCATTCGATCTGGTAAAGTTATTGTTGCAAGTTCTCAAGATCCTTCATCATTGTGATCCTTCTTCCCTGCAGCATGATGTTGAGGAAGTTGCCAGCTACAGCTGGTTGTAACAATACCATGTAATTCCATTTGCTAATGTACAAAATAACAGTGCTCAAGTCACTTTCATTGGGTACCTCTGTAAAAAGATTCCAACTTTATGTCTTATTCTCTTTTGAGAAGCTGGAGAGCCTTGTCTCACAGCCTAGGTTTAGTATATACTGCTATCACCATCTTTTCATGAGATTAAAATGAAGATGGGGCATGCATGATATCATTTTATGGTCAAAGAGAGAGATATATTTCGCCTTTCGGTATAGTATTTCCTTCGTCCTAAAATATAAGTCTACTTGAATTTTTAACCGAGTGGACGTATATTTTGGAGAGATGATGTACATTTTAGTTCTTCAAAAGAATCACTCCTTTTGTTCAGGCTGATGGCTATAGGGTTAATAGTTCTGTTGATGTTGCAACTTGCTACTAGGGGTGTTAACGAACCGAGTCGAGCCGAATATTAGGTTTTCGAATTCGTTAAGCTAAAACAAACTCGAAAATTGGCTCGAGTTCGGCTCGTTAACCCTATAACTGTTTAAACGAGTCGAACTGTTCGCGAACTGTTTAAACAACCCTCTGATCTTTATCTGCACTCTTTTTATCCTCACTTTGGTATGGCACATTTGCTCGGTACTCTTCTACTTCTGCCTTCAGCTAAGCATCTCAACTCGGCTAGTCACTGATTGTTTCTGCTCACTTCATCTAGACACATCAGCTCGGCTAGTTTGATTATTTCTGCCGACGATTCTTCAACAAAAAGAAACCTAAAGAAACGCCAACAATATGATCCACGAATTTCAATCAAACGGCAGAATTATAGATCCTAAAAGGTCTCTACGCACAAAGAAAATGAAGGCCAATTTTTGTGGACATTCTGGCACATATTTGGAAACCCGTCTTCATTTATGACCCTTTTGCCTTTGGTTTCTTTTCTTTGCCATCTTGTAAGAGAACCTAACAACTAACCAACATCCCAAAGAAATGTAAAGCTTATGACTTCTCCATTTCTATATATATAACCAAACATCAATCCCTTTTGACAAGCCACTCTGCTTTGCTCTCAAAAAACAACAATCATGGATAAACCAAATCTTCTAAAAATAGCATTCACATTTGCAGTCCTCTTATTCCATCAGCCCAAGATAACTGGGCAATGGATCCCCGGTCGACCCGTGACTCCACGCCCTCTTTGTGCTTCCCAATATGCACTAGCCAATCATGCATGCTCCTTGCTCCCATACGCCAATCCATCACCCCCTTCACCTTCCTCAGACGACAGTCAAGAGGATGGACACGGCCGCAGAAGGGGGAGGCACCACCACCATCACCACGCGAGCTCGGCGGAGAAGGATTGTTGTAGGTGGTTGGTTGAGCTTGATGGGGAATGCGTGTGTGATCTTTTAGTTCATTTGCCAGTTTTTCTCTCCAGGCCAGTTCACCTTTTCACGGTTCAAGTTGGTGAAGCATGCAATGTAACTTACAGCTGTGGGTCTCGGATCATTGGAATGCAACCTAAGAATATTACTAATTCGGATTAACTCTTCAGGCGTTCCTTAATTTGGGATTCAGAGCAAATTTTACTATTAGTAGGTGATCTATCGCTTTGTTCTCTTATTTGTAACACTTAAATTGTTTTATCATCTTTATATATGTTGTTTCTTTATATTATGTCTTTGTATTTCTTGATACTATTTTCTACAGGTTATTCCCGGAGAAAATGATGTATAACGAAGACAAAATAAATGAAATATTGTTGGGTCTTTGTAATTGATCTTTTTGAAGTTGATATACTTTTATTGTAGCAATATTTGAAGTTGATATACTTTGACTGGATGGATCGAAGATGAAACGTATGTCTTTTATGTCGCAGATTATATACTGCAATATGTTGTTAAGTAACCATCTCCAAATTTATTTACTCTCCTCATTTATAATAGCATAAGTGAAAATATATATATAGTTAGCCGTATCAACGTGAATAGCAATCAATAATTTCTCGTTATGTTTGTCATATAAATACGTACCGTCAATTGATATCAGAGGACTAGAATGTTAAAAACTAATAATCAATGGCATGAACATCTTCGTATCAACAATGCTCAATTCGTGATCGCACCTTCATTGGAGAGTGGTTCCTTTGTTTGATGCTTCAAGGACAACCATATAACGGGACAACTCACAGAAAGATATGAGTCAATCATCATACACCATTGCCATTGCGTTCTTTTTTTCTCCTTAATGCTTTCTTATAGTTAATTTCTACATTCGAAATCTCATTTACAATTTCTTGAACATCTTATGTTTTGAAGTTCACATGCTGACTAATGATTCTCTAATCATTCTCTCAACCATGTGTGAAACAGCGTTCCTCTGATCCACTGTGATGTTTGTGTTCGTGCAGCTATGACGGTTGTAGAATATGCTAATCTTCCAGTAATTATGCATTTATCTTAAACTTGCACGAAGATGTCATTAACAATGTCGTGTCTCCTCGTTTATGCACCTAACATACCAAAATTCTTGGCGAATAGACACCATTTATAGAACAGCTTTGGTTTCATAGACCATAATTGCACGGTATGTTCCACAACATATTTGGTTTTGAACAACATATTCAGCTTTAATTTATCCGGTATTCTTATTCCATAGCCATTCTTTAATCCCACCCCTTCCATGAACTACAGTGTCTTCTAGCGCGCCACAATCTTCAAGAAACATAACGTTTCTATGAAGATGTGGGACTGCTGACTCATACTTATATGGTTCGTCTTCCTCCTCTTCAAGGTCTTTTAAAATACGCTTCTTCATCGTCATCATCGTCCTCATCGTCTTCATCACAGTCTTCGTCAACATTGTCATCATTGTTTTCTACTTCCACCTGAATTTCTACCAGCACCTGTGACGAGTTGCATCCTCCTCGTTACTCGAAGTTTTACTTCTAGGCGTCCCGGCAATATCAACGTACTAGCATGTGTTACTGCTCATGTTTGATGGATTTATTGCGAGGACACCACAAACATTCACATCAATCTTTACAGCAGAATAGTTACACAATACATTAGAATTTCCAAGGGGGACTCGAGATCTTCGTCATAGGAAATACGAGTATCAATGTAAAGTATTCGGCAGTATCTAGCGATGAAGGCACACGGCAAACCAGAAACGATGCCACATTTATATCCAATCCGAGCCTTGTTTTGACTCGTTAGAGACAATCTGAGTATGACATTGTACGCGAAACCCACATCATTTTGGTTGGATTTATATTAGAACCAACTCCGTTGTGTTCTGATGGCAAAAATTTACCTCCGAAATACAACAATACATAAATAATTGGAGATGATGGAGATGAAATTTTTGTTCGATTGGATAGGCTACAAACGTTATTTTTTGACAATAATATAAAACATTTATTTTAGATTTGAGCAATTGAGATGATTTTATCGAAGTTGAAAAAATTAAAGTGGAGATTTGTGAAAACAATAAATTTGCATGTCTTTTATGTTTATATCTAATACAATTAAAGTGGAGAGTTGTGAAAACAATAATGAACTTATAACTTAGTCTTCATGTCTTAGCTTTTGATAGTCAGACCAAGTCTGACATCACGTGTTTAAATTTAATTTCCATGTCTTTTAGTTTTTAATCGAGCTTTTACATTATATCTTATCTTTTACGATATCTCGTTAGTTTAATTGGCGCTCGTGTTGTGATTTGCTCAAAAAGGTCAATAGTTCGATTTCAGAGATACGTACATTGTGGGTGTTCCACTGCTGCTAGGACGAGGGCCTAGTTTGCAGGAAACACCTTGTGTGTGTCACTGCATAAGTTCTCACTCAACCTAAAAGACTGCTGGACTTCTGATTTACATCTTCTACCATACTCCTTCTAGACGGGGCTGTAAGAACTCTTAGGACAAGAGATTTCCCAAGATTTGGTATTTTGGTACATAAACTATGGTTTCCTAGTTTTGTCCGATCTTAGCAAGTCATGGATTACATGTCCGTTAGGTTGCGCAAACAATTCTCTTTCAGCCTAATCATATGGGATCGGGATCCTCTGACCCTCGTGTCCCTCACCCCCTTTTGGACCGCCCGCCATGTGGTACACAGGGGGATAGTGAGGCTAGGTGAGGGTCATCCGCATCCAGTCTCACCATCTCTCTGTGTGTCACATGTCATCGGGTCATTTAATACCCCTTAAAGGGGGTCAGGAGATCTGTTCCCAATCATATGTATTCCGGATTTCATTGTCCTTTCCTTTTGTTCTGACTTCTGAATATGGTGAGGAGATCCTACTTCCTACCTTCACATTTACGCGTGTTTTGACAATTTCCTCAAGATTTATACTGGTTTATTTACTTATCCTAACCAATTTTATCATCCTTTACTTTGGAAAAGAATAAATAGAAAGAAAATAAATATTCCATTCAACATGCGATATCCCAAAAGAAACAATCATTGTGTCATTAATAGCGGTGAATTACCATATTTGTTTACGTGCATAGTAAAACTGCATGGTTAATATACTTGACATTTAAAGGGAGAAAAAAAAAAACAAAAATAGTGCATTTTTCTTAAAGCAAATGCACTTTCAATGTATATGTTACATCTATTTACATAGATAAGTTAATCATCTATCTAAGAACACTTTAGGCGCTATGAGGATCAATCAATCATACCCACCATATCCTAACGACATCAAAATCTACCGTTATAGTCTGACAAGTGTGAGCAACGGACAAATAATACCTCTTTTCCAATGGATATAGAATTTGATTCCTGTGAGACATGCTTTGGCGCTTAACTCTTAGGCAGATGATGATCATTTATCTAACTACAATATTCTGATTTTTCAATTTATCTATCGGTATTTAAATCTATACCTTAAACGATCCATATGATTTTATACACAATCATTCAAAAAAATATCATTCAACAAATTACTTACTCGTTTAATTAGTTGCCTTCAATACTCAAATTGGCAGTTGAAAAAATTCAACTCACGTCGTATTACGAAAGGTAATACTACCATTGATTGGTTATGGTTCTAACCTTACAAAATTATTTAGAGTAACAAACGATATATTCTATAAATAGACGGTCAAAACCATTGTCACAAGACTCAGATTGATGGTATATTTTAAAGTAAATGATCTAATGTATCGTTATCTTGTTTCTACTAATACGACTATATTAATTTATTTTCCAGTTCGAATATCACATATGAAGTTTTGGAATCGACCCGATTCAACGAACAGTTCTTAAAAAAAAGGGTGATTTAAGTACAGCTCGCCATTGCAGCTTTCAAACTTATGTCAAGTTTTAAAAGGCGATAGTGGAGAAGGGGTCATATTTTGTCAAGAGCGATGGGGTTAATATTCATCTTCACCTAACCTCGACTTTATTACTTTATCCTATTAACAATTTGAAAGCTACATACTAAAAGCAAACTGTCGATTCTTTGGATTGGACGTATGTGTACGGATATTGTTCCACATTGGACAATTTGAGATAAAATATATGCGTTATATGAGAATGAGGTAATATTTATTGTCTCCCCTTACCCAAGTACAGAAGCTGGCTTGTGGTTTGTGATTGAGAGCGGATTCTAAAAGCGCTTGTGTATGTTAAGCCATGTTGCCATTGTGATTGAGGGCGGGTTAATGTGAAATCACACCTTCCCTGCCCAATGATTGGTCATTTATTGTTTACCCTCACCCAAGTACAGAAGTTGACTCGTGGTTTGCGATTGAGAACGGGTTCTAAGAACGCGTGTGTATGTCAAGCCACATTGCCACGTGAGAGTATTGTCTCATATCGGACAATTTGAGATAAAATACATGAGTTGTATGAGTATGAGGTAGCACCACCCATTGCCTTAAGGTTTTGAGTGGATATGAGCTTCACAACGCAAGTTTCAATAAGGTATTGTTTGCATGTTTTTCACCTTTTACTTACTTTAGCCGTAGCTTTTGTTGTCGTTGAAATATATTGAGTATATTTGTTGCTGTTGTATTAACAATTTGAAAGGCCTTAATTTAACTCTTTTGAACAAACAAATTAACTTTCACAATCCATAATGATGTCAACGAGTAACTTTTAATATTTTTATTAATGACATTCGCATTTGTAAGGCTTTTTTATATTATGATATTTAATGTCAATTATAGGCACACTAATTTAGAATACGAAAGGTATTTATTCCGACAAAATAGCCCCTGCTGGTTTTTTTTTTTGGTCGCCAAATATCTGATACGAATATATTGAGAAAGCTAATCACCAGCAAGAAGCATATTATGTTTTATTTTTTCGTTATTACTCCATTTTTTTTAAAAGAGCAAGAATATTATGTCAATTTAGCTTGAAGGTTATATTAATTTTGAATCCTAACTAGAGAAAAACAAACGAACGTATCGTGGAAGCAAATGTTGAATTGTCAGTCAACTTAAATAATTCGTACTTCTAAACTATACTTAATAGTATTTGAAATCCACGAAAAAATAAATACAGAAATTCTTTTTTAAAGAATTTTTATTTTTGTAGCTAATATTTTGAGACGAGTAGTTCTATGCTTATATTTTACGAGTAGTGCTTCGGTATTGTTTACCTTGGACATTAAAATATTTTAAACGTTATTCATTCTAAAAGAGTACCTTACCACACAAAACTAACAGCAAAAAATAAAAATAAATCAGTATTTATAATATTTTAAAAATAATACAATTTATCATACTATTCGTTTCCACTCATTGGTAGGTGAGTTTCCGTGGGTAACGAGAACTCCATTATTTTTACACATATACAAGGCAAATCGTGTATAACTTGGAGCAAAAGACTATTTTCTGGCCCTGGATCCTATAGCGGCTCAGCCTTAAAAAATATTTTGAAGGATGTAAATCAAGAACCCAGCGGTCTCTTTGGTTGGGTGAGGACTTATACAATGACCCATACAAAATGCCCTACAACTATGTCACAAATAGTTAAATGTATTTCAAATAGTCAAAGGTCTAAGATAGAGACTAAATTGGATTGCAAATTACTAGAAGTTATTTCTCATGATATATGGAAGGTTGAAAATGTCAAAATAGTGAGAATAACAAAGCCATCTTATTTATAGATTATGTTTAAAACATCTACGTGTCTTTAAATTTAGAGGATTATTCTATAGTAGTCATCCCTCTCTAAATTCATATTCAATCACATAAAAAAAATATTACAAAATACTAGAACGACAACCATACCATCAGTATATCGCAACGAGAGCTTGAATTATTACAAAATACAATTAGTACAAAATGTACTGGGAAGCATTTTCCCTCCATCCCCCAGGGGCATAGTCCAGTGGTAAGTGGCAAAGGTGATTGGAGCTAGAATTCCGACGTCCCGAGTTCGAGTCCGTGTGGATACAATCCTTGTTGAAATATTACAAGGATTGCCTCTGGGCTGGCTGAGTCTCGTGTGTCCTGCAAAGAAGGATTGCCTCTGGGCTGGCTGAGTCTCGTGTGTCCTCTCCCTTTGCAGGGCTGCCGGTAGAGCACATCCCTCGATTTACATCCCACCTAGCTAAAGAGCCTCTGGTACAGGTGGGAGTAGAACCAACTCCCTCATCAAACCATTTTCCCTCCAACATAAACGGTATACGTGTAAGCAGAGCAATGGTGTTGGATTCCAAAAATATTTTTTTGCCTTCGCTTTGCCTTCTTCAGTTGAAAAGATCTTTCCGTTAAAACTCTACAGTTGAAAAGTCTCCTTCACAACTCACTCTTTCTCTCTCGTCTCTACCGCCTTTTCAGTTTTCACTCTCCTCAACTTTTTCTTTTCCTTTTCTTTTTTCATCAGATGAACAAATCAAATCCACGGCCAAATTTTTTCAAGATTTGTTTAATATACATTTCTTTATTCTACATTCGTTGTGTCTCTCATAAATCATCCTAATTTTCCACAATTTGTATTTTATAAGTAGCATTCATTCTCTTTTCTATTCTCGGAAAGTACGGAAAAGAAAAGGTAAAAATAATGTGTTGCTATCTTTCCGGTGATCCACTATTTCCAACCGTATTCTAAGTTGCTAACCCTAATCTGTTCCTGGTTTTGAATCTGATGCAATGTGGTAATGCATGATGCAGGTTTTGATAGTCGCTACTTTTTTCCATTAATTCTGATGATCAATTAGATTTTGATCCCGAAATGACTAATCCTACGGATTCTGCCAAGGTATGAGTTGATTTTTGATCAATTTTTGCGTGTTTTAGACATGCACATATGGCGGTTATTGGAGATGATTTTTACATTGGATTTGTTATTTCTGTGTATATGTATAGGTAGAGGGAGGAGATGCTCTGGCATTGCCTCCGCCATCTGGTGCCAATGATAACTTGCATTCTAGAACAAATAACAAGGTAAAATAATTTTGCCGTTATTCGTTTCGTTTCATGGGAATTTGCACTTAATTTATGGTTTCCTTTTCTGTTGGCAGCAGTTTAATTGATGTCTCGTATATAGTTATTTCTTTCTTTTGCTTTTGATTTGTCCTTAAAGTTTGGTGTGGGATAGTTTAGTAGTGATTTGAGGGGATAAGAGTTCTGCAGTTCTCAAGGTAGGGGAAAACTTGGCTCAGATGAATAGTAGGAGTTGTGCTTAGATTTTGATTAAAGAAGAATTAAGTTTCCCTTAAGTTAGTCCACTGGTTGCAGTGTAAAATATTCTAGACTAGGTGGGGATGTACTACGAGATTGCTGATTCTCAAATGCATATGCGGCATAAGAAAATTCTGGACTTTTCTTTTGATCCTATTTACTTTTCAGTCTTCTTTCTTGGAAATCTGATGCTATCTCGCTCTTCCGGTTGATTGTTGGCTGAAACACATTGCTTTACCATTTAGTTGCATTCTTAGTTGCTTCTTAGGTCTATACTGCCAGTACTTGAGCTACTATCATGCAATTTAACTGTTCACATCCCTTGCAGGTTTACAAAAGTGGTCCCCTATTCTTGTCATCTAAAGGTGCCCAATTTATTTTTCTTTCTGTTTCTTGTTTCGTTCATGCAACTTGTTGGATCAAAATATGTTCTTACTCACAAAATCACACTCTTGTTCTCTTTGTTCGCAACTTGTTCAAATACCTTCAAACTTTGTTGTTCACTATGGCCTTTATATTTTGTAATGATTTCCTGCCTGATATAACACACACACACACGCGGGTACTGTTATTAAGCTTACTGAAGTAAAGATTTAATTGCAAAATCACTGCAACAATTATAATGCTGAATAAAGCTGCTACTTTGAAGATGTTTCTTATATATACCATGCCTCTTTTGAGGGAATATGATACTAATAACATATGAATCTTCATATCGTGTTATTTATAACATATGATGGACATTGGAAAGATCTTGTTTTACTGAAGAGTGTACAGGGCGGTACAAAATTATTGATTTAGTTGGAAAGGATAACCTATTAAAGGGAAATGATTATTGTCAATGAGTTAATGTCTCTCTACCTAAGGGAAATTATAAGCCTCTTTAGTGCTGATAGTTTGCTTGGGCCAATAAAACATGGACTGATAATGTCAATTTGGATCTTTGTTGTGGTGGCATCGGTATGTACTGTTGATGCTTTGGTACCAAACTGATATCTCACTTGTGACTAATTATATCCATTAGAGGTGCATGTGTAATGCATAATCTGCTCTCTGAAGCGTATAATGTATTTTGTAATTTGTAATCAGGAATAGGATGGACATCATGGAAGAAGAGATGGTTTATATTAACCCGTACATCATTGGTATTCTTCAGAAGTGACCCTGTAAGTATTAGTAATTTGTAGATATTGATTAATTTAATGAGTAAATGTTTTGCGGGGGGGGGGGGGGGGGGTTTCTTTCAAATTATCCACTAAGTTCAGTAATTACTCTTTATCTTTTGATTTTTTTTCCACTCATCACTTTGAGGAATCTAAGATCTCTTCAAACCTTACAATGTGAAATTTGTTGCTTTTTCAAATTGTTCCAAGGATCCACTTGCCTATTCCACCTAGTGATCATAAGGCTCATGTCTTGCTTTGTGCCTTACACGATAGACTTCCATTTGCATATGCATTTGCTTGAAAATTTTTTATACTCTTCCCAATATGCTTTATACATTTAGCAAAATTTGACGCCTCTTCTACTTATCTTTCCGTCCCCGTCCTTGTTGCCTCTGTACTTGCTTTGTCCTGAAGCAAGTTGCTGTGCAAAATCTGGTTACTTTAATATGTTATTAACATTAGTGAGGTGTCTGTGAATGGCAGAAATGAAGTTGGCCTTTCTAGCTCTCTGCTTACTGCTCTAATACTACTCTTTTGCCTACCAACCTGTGACGTGAGTAGTTCATCTTTACCCAAATGCAAGGAGAAAAAGTGCGTCTGTTCCTGTGTAAAATACTGCCCGAACTGTTACGGAACTGCATTGTGCATGTTGCCCCCTTACAAAGTTTCTACTTCTTTCCTCTCAGCATGAGCACTTGGCTCTGTTCTTCTCCCAGAATCTTGAAAATTTGCTCAGTTGTATCATCAAGTTCCTGAATGTTCACTTGGCATTGGGCTAGAGCATCTCCAGCTTTGTTTCATCATTCTCTTGGTTTGTGTGTGACTACCACATTCCAACTGCGACTCGGTAAATATCTGCAGTCCTCTATAATCTGTTCTTCATGGGAAAGATCTTCCTGTTGACTATTGCCTTGATAACTCATAACGAGTCTGATCCCAGTGTTACTTGGCAATTGCCTTGCTTCCAAGCTGTCACAAGTCCTTCTCTTATTGCTCTCAACTTAGCACTGAAGATTGATGTGGTGTCACTGTTGTCAATGAAGCCCTTCATCCATCTTTCTATGTCATCTTTGCTAAGCCCTCCAATTTTTGTGAATCCTGTTGCTGAATCTCTTGCATCAGTATTCTGCTTAAACCATCTTGGAATTGCCAGAAAAGCCATTTCTTAGGATCAGTTTGATCATTCTGAGGCATGATTCAGCTCCATAATAGTTTCACATTCCTGTGCTCATGCTGTGAGGATTGAGGGGCTTGCGTGCAATTGCCAATGTGTGCTACTCTCATTGGATGATTTCCAAGGCGCATGCTACAAGCTTGAGAAACTTCCCGCATTATTTTTTTGGAGGGTAGCATGAAGTACGCTATTAGTGGACCAAATTTGCATTGTGTTTTGTATAATTGGAACAATTAACGTAACAGGTCACGAGACTGTTTGCAAGTGTTTATTTTATTTTTTATTTTCTTTTTGGTGAATTAGAAGTTGAATTACACAACTGAGTATAACATAATCTATTTGCAAGTTCAAGCTAGCTATCATTCAGGTCATCTGGTAAAATAGAACTTTATCAATGATGCTTAGTTAAAGGCATACACGTTTATCTAATTTAAGTTTTTCTTTTTCCGGAAAATTCGAAGAATGCCATTCCTCTGAAGGGTAGCGAAGTGAACTTGACTCTTGGTGGTATTGATCTCAACAGTTCAGGCAGGTTGGCTGATTGTATGTATAAATTCATTTCATTGCTGCATCTTCACATATGTATGTCAATCATTACTATACTTGGTTCTGAGTCTTCCCACACTCATGCTGAAATTAACTTCAGTGTTGTGGTCAAAGAGGATAAAAAGCTCTTGACAGTGCTCTTTGCTGATGGTCGAGATGGCCGTACCTTCACACTCAAGGTACAGTTGTCAGTTGGTCATTCACTTGCAGACTTGTTTCTTTGTGTTCTGATGTTTGTTGGTATTACAGGCAGAAACATTAGAAGATTTATATGAGTGGAAATCTGCCCTTGAGGAAGCTTTATCTAATGCTCCCAGTGCTGCTCTGGTTATGGGACAAAATGGCATATTCAAGAATGACCAGACTAATGCATCTGATGTTTCCTCGGAACAAAGTGGGTTTACAATGCTTATGCTTGAGCACTTTCTGATGAAGCACATGTGTCTCAATTTATATAAAGTATTGTGCTGGACTACTGTAGTATACTACCATACAATTTGCAGAAAGTTGATCGTTTGTCTTCAAATTGGAAGTTTGATTAGGCAATTCCATAATACTGATATGGTTGTCTTTAAGTGCTTTAGTGCTCAACATTACAAATTTAGAGCCTGAACAGCCTTCAGTATTTGGGTATGAAGACATTGATGTTGGCTCATTAGACGTGGTTCAAATTCATAATTGGATTTTCTTTGTTGTAGTTCAAGTATATGTATATGAATGTCGATGTGCAATGCTCGTTAATAATTTTCCGGTAATTGCTGCGGGAGGTTCCTAGGTGATCAATGCTGGTGATTGGTTGAGCTCCCCCCACCCCACCCCCTTTTTTCCCCCCTTTGGTTTCTTGTTATCATTCTCTGGAACTAATCCTCCTTGTGCTTTTGTTTTGAACCCTTAGCAAAGGAGAGACCGCCTGTGAAATCTTTGGTCATTGGGCGGCCCATTTTACTTGCTCTGGATGAGATAGATGGAAGTCCATCCTTTTTGGAGAAAGCCCTACGTTTTGTGGAGGAACATGGTGAGGGTCATTTTCTTCTGCCTGTTTTGAAATAAGCTTCACGATCCTTGTTTATTGTTGCATTGCGCTTCTACGCATGAATAAATATAGTAAATTTACACAATAGACCGAAGTCTATCTTCAAATGGTAAATGTTCATCTAGTTGACCATTCTTTCTTCAAAAGTTCAGCTGGAAGACCGTAGCTTATTATGTTTTATGGAAATCACTAATGGTGTTCAAGCTAGTGATTTTCAACCTTCTTGTCTTTTTGGGGGGAGGTTTAGTAGCGGTAACTAGACCAGAAATGCACTTCGCCTCTCTAGAGTCCATAAGGTACTATATATATCCTCTTGAGACTGTGATCTGTATGACTTCAGGATTTGCTGGAAGAATGAAAAGAAACAATGTAGCAGATTTACTTACAAAGCTTGAAATCCATTCAACGTGATAAATGTAAACATGTTAAAATTGACAGACACTTCATAAGAGAAAGGATTTAAGATCAAGTCATCACGATTGAACATCTGTCCTCAAGAGATACATCATCATCATCATCATCCGAACCCAGTATATCCCAACGACAGCAAAAGCTATCGTTAAGGTCTGGGGAGGGTAAGTGGTAGGCAGACAATACCTCTATCCCAAGGGACAGAGAGTCTGCTTCCAGTGAGACCCCCGACTCTACCTGCATAAATGACAGAATTATAGAGATATGTTGTGCTAGTGTGTTAGTGAGTAGATTCAAGAAATATAAATAAAGGCCTTTTGATATTAAAATACACCGCACTTGTATATATACATGTAATGTAAAACAACGGTATAACATACTCAACCAAGTGTAAAGTTAATCTAAAGTGTAGATAGTGTCTACGCCTATTTATGTCCCTAAATATACTCTAAAGTGTTCCTATATATGACCTATACCTCGTTAACCTTAATCTTATATCTCCATGAACTCCTATCCTGGACCATGTCATCAGAGAGGTGCAAATCTAGTAAGTCGTGCCTTATTTGTTCATCCCAAGTCAGTTTGTGCCTGCTTTTACTCCTGTTTCCCTCTACAATGAGGCTTTCAATTGCTCTGACCGACGCCGTTGTCTGTCTCCGCTTGACATGCCCAAACCATCTCAATCTTTCCTGCCTTATCTTATCTGCTATACTAGCCACGCCTAACCTTTCTCGAAACACCTCGTTTCTGATCCGGTCTAGCCTTGTATGTCCACACATCCATCTTAAAATTTTCATCTCTGCCACTTCCATCTTCTGTAATTGTGACCTCTTGATGGCCCAGCAGTCTGTCCCATATAGCATTGCCGGTCGCACTGCCACCCTATAAAATTTTCCCTTTAGTTTAGTTGGGAAATTTTTGTCACACAGCACCCCTGAGGCCGCCCTCCATCTACACCAGCCTGCTTGAACTCGATGTGCTACATCATTAGCTATGTCGTCATTCTGCTGCACAAATGATCCTAGGTACTTAAACTTACTTACCTGTGGTACCACTTGACCATCGATGGTGAGCTGGCTATCCTCACTGTCTGCTATGCCGTTGAAGTCGCAGTGCAGATACTCAGTCTTAGAACGGCTAATCTTTAAGCCTTTTCTCTCTAAAACACTTCTCCACTGCTTTACTTACTAAGCCAATAACTACACAAGTGTTCCAAACATTGATTGTCAAGCTTGGTTGTATAAATATGTATACCAAGTTTAAAGGAGATTGTAGAAATGTACAACAAAATACACTGTATAGATACATATACATATACAATACACATACAGGCCACACACATTTAAACATAGAGAAATCACACTTGTATAGCTAATTAACCCTTGTTTATATCACTTGTTTAGGGACTTAGTCATTGTATCCGTTACTAGAGAAATACAGCCGTTAGGAATGTATCCGTTGGCTGCCTGAGCCACTTGAGGCTCTCCTATCAACCCTTTATTAAGGGATCCATCTTGTACATTTGAAGACCAAGCGAATGAATTATATTCTTTCAACTTTCTATACAGAGGTCAGTAACTGATAAGATACCTGAAAATACTATAATGCTACAATACTCTTTGACCACAGTTCTATTTCCTCATCATGTACAACTACTGTAGTAACGCGGTTTATTTCTTCACATGTAAAAGACCCGCAAATGAAATAAATGTGTCTGTTCTGACCTGCCAATTCCATAAATATATGCTGAAATTTGATGTACCCAATATTGGGCCTTCTGCTTTCATCTCTTCTAGAGTCTTTTTGAATCTACATCGTGTCCCTTCTTATCTGTAATTTGTTCTGACTATATGTTAATTCGGCTTGGATGAAAGGGCCCTTTGGACTTTGACGTGTGCTTATGAAGCACAACACTGACTGGTTCTCCTTTCCTCTTTTAGTACATGCCGCTTCATGTACTGTCTGTATGTGTGCATGCACAAGCACATATGTATACGGGCACATGAGCATACTAAATATACGTGCTTCTGGGATGTGGTATTGTAACTCGCCTTGAAAATATTTTCTCAATCAATATCTGCTTAAATAAGAAAAAATCTTTTAGAATACAGTACATGATACTGTCATTATTTTAACTACAAAGAAAAAGATACTGTCTTTATTAGTTGTGCAATTCTTCTCCCAGGAGTTGAAGTAGAAGGCATTTTACGGCAAGCTGCAGATGTTGATGATGTTGAACGCCGGATACGTGAATATGAGCAGGGTTTGTAAGCTTAAGCGCGCTTACTTTTTCTTCTGTTGGTGCTTTTTTTTTTTCCCCTACCGTGGACATGATTTCAGGTTATAAAACATAAATGCCTACATTGCATGTGTGTTCTTTCATGAAGAATCCTTGTTAGGAACTTTCTGACTCTCATTTATTATTTTCTTCCAGTTTTATCCTGATTCATTTTTGAATAGCTAGTTACCCTGTAGTTCGTTTTTAACCCAATAACTCTGGATCTCATTTACCACTTTATTCCAATTTTACCCTTCTTCCTGTTTGAATAGATAATTATCCTGTGCTTTGCCCCACCCCCCACCCCCCCCCCCCCAAAAAAAAAAAAGTAATGACCACTGATAGTCTGTTTAATCAATGTACCAAAACCTTAAACCACACGTACCATCGGGAGGGGGTAATCAACTATTTATATTTCATTTTTCTGGGTTTCCATCTGAAACTGGCTGTAAAGGAAATGCTCCTATGAATTACACTAGGTCTTTTTTACGTTCTTCTAAATTCTGAAGCATAGCAAATGCAGTCTACGTAGGATGATCTAATTTATATGTCTATGGTGTCCATTTTAGGAAAAACTGAGTTTTCTCCAGGGGAAGATGCACATATTATTGCTGACTGTGTCAAGGTAACTACTTTTGGTTGGAGCAAACTTTGAGGCTCACTAGTGAAGGTCTCTCATTTATCTCTTTTTTGTTCCATGGTTATTCTACCCTTTCCAGTACTTTCTCCGGGAGTTGCCATCGTCTCCGGTTCCTGCATCTTGCTGCAACGCTTTGCTAGAAGCATATAGTATGTAGCCGCCTTGAGCATGATCTAGTTGGTTTCCTTCAGTTGCTTTATTTTCGATATTTGTTTCCCTGACAAATGTATTCAAATACTTTATCCATATAATATTTTACTCTATCACCTTTCTGTACGAAATATAACCACAATTATTAACTGCATTAAAGTGTCCTAGAATTGGTCAATGCAGTATTTGTCCCCATCAATCCAGAGAAACAATCATCTCTATTCCCCTGCATAATAAAGTCTGACAGCCTGGAGTTGTTTTCTTCCATTCATTTATTTCTGGAAGTAGTCTGTAATAGTTTAGCTTCTAAAATAAGTACTTTATTGTTATCATAAATTTCTTTCCTGACATGAGTTCTCATAATTATCATGTTATTGCTTTAAAGAACGGGAAGGATGACCGCCGAATTACTTCCATGCTAACATAATGTGGCGACTGAAAGTATGAAATTACTGCATTGTCTAAAACCTTAAGTCATAAGGGAGGTATGTAATACTTTTAAAAAGCTCTTCGATACCTTCCCTCCTGTCTGCACCTTCTAGAGAGGCCTAGTACTTGCACTGTTTCTCAATCTCCTCCAAAATTTTAGTTGTGAGACCTAGCAGATGATTTGGTGTCTATTATAACTTTGAATTACGTCATTTCTGAAATCACTAAATGTTAGAGAGTGAACAACCTTGAGAAAAGCATCCGAAAGGCACCTGCTGACATGATACACACACACACACACGTGTGTGTGTGTGTGTATTAGAAGTGTTGCTGTACACATTTGTCATTTAAAGGTTATTGTAATTTATAAATATCCCAATTACTCATGAATTGTCTCCGTTCTTAATGTTGATGATCTAACCAAATCATGATCTTACTTTTCAAGGCAATTCTGTTTGGAAGAAAAGAATTCTAAAGTCATGAATTGTTTAGATGCAATACTTCTTTACGTCCCTCTAGTTTATGTTAACTTAATCAATAGTTTGTTAACATCTGGAGAGGATTATCATTTTTCTCCTCATAGGGTAGGTCAGTTTTTAGCTCAAGGAGGTATTCTTTTACCTGCTTATTCATCAAATAAATATTTCCACTTGCCTAATTTTTAGCTTCTGAGTTTGGCTTCATTGATATATCTTCTTCATTACATACCCAATAACCTCATCTTTGTGCTTTTGTGCAATGATTAGGAACTGAACGTAGCATGAGAGTCTCCGCAATGCGAAATGCTATATGTGAGACATTCCCGGAGCCGAATCGCAAACTATTACAGAGGTAATTGATCGTTCTGAAATGAGTATTTCTAACGATTGTTGTAAAATATTTGGATGTGCATATATGTTTTTTTTTGTCTGTTTGAGAGATTAAATATGCTTCGATAAACTTATTTGTTAGAATTTTCCGACTTCAGATTATGCATTTGGATAAGGTCGAATGTGATCAATGAATTGGAAACTTGTCTCTTGAACAAGTTTCTTATTTCTTTTACTCTCTTTTCTTCTCAACTTGCCACGATCCAAAAAAAAAAAGAGATGATTTGATGGGATGTTATTTGAAATTTTTCTGTAAAAGGAAATAATTTCTACATAAATAGCTCCAATCATTTTACTAGTTATTGCCTTCTGTAGAAAAATATATATTTTGGAAATATTGTTGTTTCCCTTTCCTGGCTTAGTAAGGATTGGATTTTCTATATTTCCTTGGAAGGAAATAAATAAGCCTGGAATCCCATTTCTTTTCTCTCCTTTCCAGGGTACCAAATATGTGCTTATAGAGAATCTTGTTCAATTAAGAAGCAACTGGCTGAAAGATTATGGTAATACAAGTTTCAGAATGCGGTTAACATTTTCTTTCTCAGGATAGTAGAAGAGAGCAGCATATCAATACAAGGAGCTGTTAGAGTTCCCAGATACCAGACTATCTGACTCATGAACCTACTCATAGGCACTTGAGTTGTAGTTCTCCAACAAGCTCGTAACTGTATCTCTTAGTATCTTCTAACTGATGGTTTTTTGACCTTTGTAAGGAACCATTTGGCTTGTTTTCCGTCCAGTTGTTTGACCATGTCACATCAATGTGTTCTTGCGATCTAAAAAACTGTCTTTTTTTTTTTTTGCATTTTGAATGACAATTTTAATCTAATTTACTTCTCAGAGTTCTTTTGATGATGCAATCTGTGGCTTCTCATAAGACCAAAAATCGGATGAGCACTTCAGCTGTTGCAGCTTGCATGGCACCTTTACTCCTTCGACCTCTTCTTGCCGGTGATTGTGAACTTGAACATAACTTCGACATGGGTGGTGATGGTTCTCTCCAACTTATGCAGGCTGCTGCTGCAGCGAACCTTGCTCAAGCAATTGTTATTACCTTACTTGAGGAGTATGATAACATATTTGGGGTAAGCTTTTGCTTATATGATTTAAATGTTACCATTCCTTGTACGATAATCTTTTAAATGCCAGGCCCACGCCAGTGTTCCTGTGATTAAAGATTGTTTACTTGTAGCCTGCTGTGCCTTGCAACAAGGAGTTCCTTTTTTTTTTTCTCTGTTTGGGGAGTGAGGGATGGGTGTGAGTGTGGTTCAGGGGTTGTTTTCTTTTCCACCGTGTTTATGGTCTCTTTATGGTTTCCTTTATGCGGGGTTTAGGGGAGGAGTGGAGAGAGTCCTCTCTCTTTGGAGGCTTTAATGGTATTATTTTGCTTCTGCAAAGCCGTCTGTTCAGTCATTAGAGTTTCTGGCATGTATAGTTCAAGAATATCAGGAAAAATGTCTTAGATCTTATAAGCGTAAGTCATATGAGGTTCATGAACGGAAAAGGTGACAATCTTGGTAGGCAGGTCAAAAGGGATTGATATGGACACGTAACTGACCGTAGAAATATCTAAACCGGTGGTCCTTCTTTCCCTCACCCTTGTGTCCAATTTTCAGCCTGGTTCTGGTTGTTCATGTATTTGTAATTTTTTTTCCACAAAACAATGAGGTTCTATATGGTTGTGTCTGTCGTGGTTTTAGTCTTTTTTTCAGTAGATGAGTATTTTGAATGATGGAGCTGCTGCTTCTGTATCGCTTCATAAGTTCTTTATCAAGGTACCCCTTGATATGGACACGTAACTGACCGTAGAAATATCTAAACCGGTGGTCCTTCTTTCGCTCACCCTTGTGTCCAATTTTCCGCCTGGTTCTGGTTGTTCATGTATTTGTAATTTTTTTCCACAAAACAGTGAGGTTCTATATGGTTGTGTCTATCGTGGTTTTAGTCTTTTTTCAGTAGATGAGTATTCTGAATGATGAAGCTGCTGCTTCTGTATCGCTTCATAAGTTCTTTATTAAGGTACCTCTTTTACAAAATGAAAGAAAAGGTACCTCTTTTGCTTTAAAAGAGAAACACTATGTTGCCAAGTGTTCTAGGATAAAGGCAATATTTCGTATTGACGTCATAACGTTTATAACCTTGAACAAAGCTATGATCCTTGATTTGGTCTGCGATATATAGAAGCTATGCTTTTTTCGTCAATGGCCTATGGTTTAAACATTCTCCACCCTTTGAAATTCTGATGTACTTTATTAATCTTGAACAGTACCATTTTCCTTGCAACTCTCCGTTGATTACACTTAATTAGCCTTTTTGCTGTTCTTTCATTTGAAATAAGCAGTTTACAAATTGCAGGAAGGTTCTATGTCTGCTGAGCTATACTCTGAATCGGAGGGTAGTGGAAGTGAGGGTGAAGAAGTTACAGACGATGATGAACCTTATGACGAAGAAGATTATACAACAGAAGGCTCTGAAGTTGACGAAGATGATGAAATTGAAGATGCATCTAATCCCACTAGCTGCGAATCGGATGAAGATATTTCTAGAGTGAGTTTCTTAATCTCTCTCTGGCATAATTTTTCAAATGCGCATGTTCTAGCACGGCTGAATTTTATGCGGGAATGCAATTTGATCGTCTTTTTCTCATTTATCCCCCTATTGCCCACCCGTCTCCTTTCTTCTGCTCATTTCATTAGTTTTTTGCTATTCTGCTTCAGTAACTTCTCTTGTCCCTGCAGATCGGTTTGTATATGAATTTTTTAGGGGTTGCACCAAATGTTTAACTTTCATTTGTTGGATCTTTAGAATTCAATGATATTTTAATCATCTTTGCTGATCTACGTTATATAGGATGCTTATTTTACTCTTCAATCTCAAGCTGCAGGGAGCTCAACAGTCAAATTCAGGATATGAGCGTCCTCAAAACTATCTTGATCAAGCTATTCAGACAGTGTCAGAGAGTCCACTTCAGAAAGTTGGGCTTCATCAGAGTTCCCGGAAAGGGGGTTTAGATGTTCCTAATTCAAGGGATCAAGATGTACCAGAATCTAATACCTTTGATGCCATTTCTGTAGCTGAAAACTTGGAAGCATCTACTTCTAGTAAGTCTGATATGCCAAAAGGACCGATTCGTGGCGATAGGCGTGCAACGGCCTGGGGCCGTACCACTGTGAGTTCAAGGAAAACCTATATTTTACGTGTTAATTATAACATTTCAGCTTATTTTATTTGGCTTTCTTTCAGTAATCTGTGAATAATTTTCAAAATAGTTGGTTTTCTAGAAAATGTTGCTCTTTGTCTCAGTTCTATTAAATGTTACTGTTATTTATGTTAGGGTAAGAAGAACCTCTCCATGGAGTCCATTGACCTTCCTCTTGAAGAAGAGTAAGTCATGCATCTACAACTCTTTTTCTAAAAGATATTCACAATTATGAAGAGTAAAATGTTGGGGGGGTGGGGGGGGGGCTTGTTAGCATTTTTATGCATGGCTAACATTTTCATCTTCTAAGTTCACCTCTCACACATTCTTTCCTTTTTATTATAATGTGATATTTCTCAATGATTCATCTGTCTTCTGCAAAATGTCAGTTATTTCTTTTGATGTATCTGCTTTTTCAGTGTGCCTACTCCTTTTGATATTCCTGTGTTCACTATGCCTATATATGTTAACCTGCATTTGCGCTGTCTGTATAGAGGTCAGTGGTAGTCTGGATTGTCCTATTTTTTCTTTTTGTCTTGTCTACATACATTTTGGTGTCGCACCTTGAACGGAAGCTTCATTAAATTCTCCTCTGATTCGTTGCACTGAGTTACAGTTTATGCGATTAACCTATTTGCGACAGCCAGATATGTATTTTGTCAAATGATCGAAGCTGTGGTAAAAGTTCTACATTAATCATTCCGGACAAATCGGTTATGTTGTCACTATAATATTGTGTTCATGTAACTGTTTCCCCATGGGCTAACATCCACTATGCTATGATGTTCTATTACAATGTCATTAAGTGCAGATGGTGAGAGTCTGTTTTCTTGTTTTCACAACCAAAAAAACAACCTTACCCCACCATGGTGGTGTTTAAATGATCAAATCAGCTTTTTTGGTGGTTTGGATTTCTTTGTGGACCTACCTATGTATTTGCAAGGCACCAATATCCATTCAACTTCTATTTTAGATGGACTAAGACATAGAGAATTTTCTGCCAGTTCGATATGAAGCAGTTTCTGAGAAAATTCTGTGTAATGGGTGCTGTTGATGGCTTCATATATGTAGCTTCAGTCTTTGATTGAGATGAATGTTATTGGGAGTCTTTTACCCTTTACCCTGATGGAGATTTTTTGAATTAGATTGATTAGATTCTCAATAGTGTTTTCTTATAGTTCTTTGCCTATACTTATCTTTAATCTAACATATGTTAGTGAGCTTCTTTTTTGATATCGATTAGGAATCAGATCGAAAGGCTTGAGGCCACCAAAACTGACTTGCAAAATAGAATTGCACAAGAGGTAACTTTCCTTTTTTTCCCTTCTTGTCCTTAGTGTATGTTCCAGTCCTAGATAACCAGTGTTCAGTGGGTTGATTTCATCTAGTTGTCTGTTTATTCTTAAACAGTCTAAAGAGAATGCTTGTTTACAAGATAGCTTAGAGAAGCGAAAGAAGGCCTTGCAGCAGAGGCGTCTTGATCTAGAGAATGAAGTAAGTGCCCAGATAAATATTTCTTCTCTCAATGGTATTTATTGTAGTACATGAGCTTCTTTTTGTCTAGTGTATAGGTGTATTGTAGGTCAAATGCATTAAAAACGAAGATAACAAGATCTTAGTAGAGGAAATGACAATACAAAATAGATGGATGAGATACTTTGAGAAACTTTTAATGAACCACTGAGAAATGAATCCGTATTGCATGAGTTAAAGATGATAGAAACTTAACATATAGTAAGAGAATTCGATAGATGTTTTGAAAATGATGAAAAAGGTCAAAATGATTTGACCCGATGGTATTCCTTTGTGGCTTAGAATGCCTAGGGAAAGAAGATATTGTGTGGCTCATAGATCTTTTTAACAAGATTGTGAAGACCGGTAACATGTCTGACCAATGGAGAAAAAACACTTTACTATCTTTATATTAAAAACAAAGAAGATATACAAGATTGTGTAAATTATAGAGGAATTAAGTTCAAGAGCCACACAATGAAACTCTACGAGTGAGTGATTAAGAAAAGACCTCGCAAAAAGAAGGTAGGATTTAGCCTCTGACTCAAAAAAAAAAAAGAATAAAAAATAAAGCTCAAGAGAAATTATTCATCCATATAGTCATCCACATAGTAGAGGAAAGGCTTGAATGTTGTTGTATATGTGTATTCTAGGTTGAGAGGAACTTAGGATCTCTTATTTACTGTTTCTAGAAATTTCCTTTAGAACTAATATTGGGGCGTAAAATGTGATCAAGTGGTCTTTTGAGATGGTTTTACCCAGTGCGGCTTAATGATTAATTCCGTTGTTAATTAGATATGACAACTCTTGAAAGGGTTCAATCCTTGCTTAACGTGGGTCCTACACCTTAGATCATTTACGTCTCGCCTGTATGAGCTGACAAAATTCCTGATATATCCATGATTTCCAGAGCTTTAGCTCTTGGGCCCTTGCTCACTTTTTGGTACATTCTTGGGTTCCTCTCTTGCCATACCCCATAGACAGCTGTACCCAAGTTTTGCATCACTAAACCTCTGAAATTTAGAAACTCATAGATCTCCACTTAACCCAACACGGATCTGGTGCCAGGTAGGTCGTTTTTGCAGTCCCAGAGCACAACTGTCGTGCAGCATAGACAATATATCCTCTCTCTTGGGTGACTCTCTAATCAGCTGATCTTTCCCCTACTTGGTTTCCATCATAAGGCTTCTATTGTTGTCTTTGACGACTTCTGCCCCCATGATAGTCTGAAATAATTGTGATCTTTACAATCTCTATCCTTCCTGAACTTTTCATAGTACAGCTATGCCTTCACTCATGTAAGATGGAAAATTTAGCATAAGGGTGTGCCTATTTCAGGTAAAAAGACTCCAAGAACAGTTGGAGAAGGAAAAGGAGCTAAGGACAGCACTTGAGGCTGGACTTGGAGCATCCCATGGAGAGTTAGTGGTTTCATCCACTATGGATAAGAAGGTCGTTATGCTTCTTTCACTTTGAAAGTGTTTTTTATTATGAATTAAATGAATGATTTGTGAATGTGCAACAGACGAAGGCCAATCTCAAAGAAATTGCTGTTGCAGAGGCTGATATTGCATGTTTAAAGCAGAAAGCTGATGATCTGGGACTGCAGCTTAATCAACAGCGTGAACAGAACTCTAGGTTTCGGAATGATGTTGATCAACAGCATTTCAGTTCAAATGATAACTCAAAACTGTAATTAGCTCCTGGTGCTAGATATAAGAATTTTCACTTGTTTTTTGTACTGAAGTGCCAATGGTGCTTAGAAATTGATTACCCTCGTTATATTGAAACATTTTGCGCTTTTCTTGTACACAGGAATGATAACCCTAAGAATGCTGACACCGCATCTACTCTACATGCTCAAGAGAAGTTAGCAAGAAGTATGGTAAGCATTTTTTAAAGGCCTCTTGGTTTTGCTCATGACATTATGATTCTAATAAAAATATGTCAGGATTAAATCATTTTTCTTCTTTAGCTAAGTTGTTGACAGTCTGGGGTTAGTAAACGGTGCATAGTAAGTTCAGGCTAAAATGATGACTATCATAGCCTGAGTTGGTCATTTGTGTTTGTTCTGCTTTTAGAAAATGATTTTCTTCTTCCAACCTATATCTTGAACAATCTTCTTCTTTGCAAAGAAGTAAAAAATACACTGCTCAATCAGTTGTGAGTGAACTCCTGTACAAGATTTGCTAGTCGATGAACTGTATGATTGTTATGTCCAGGAAGATAATTTTCTGGATCAGAGAGACATGGATAAGAAGAGAGGAAATGCAGTTCAAGAGAAGCAAACACATCAATCGCAGAATGAAAAATCTGGTCAGCTTTCACTAGGTACATCCTCTGTGGAGGAGGGGCCAGGAAGGCCTGCTTCAGCCAGCACTAGGAGATCTGCTTCACGGGGCGAGGTAAGTTGCAATTGTCTGTTGTGCTTGTTTTTAGACATTCCCTGTAGATTTAAGTGTTAAATGCATGGAAGTGTGCCACGGTAATTTGCTTGGAAGTGGATTTAATTATTCAGAAATCGGAAGTGAGATGACACTTTAAGCGTTTTTTTTTGTCTGAATACTCATGCTAAAGAGGTAGCACTTTAAGCTTGGATTACGCTTCACATTTTGTGAAACTTGTTGAACTCTATATCTCTATCTCTATCTCTCATGCAAGGAAAAAATATAGTAAGTGGTCAAATTTTACTCACGAGAGATGGTTTTATGGCAGGGAGGCAACTCAACCTCTTCGGCGCTATCAAAGCTGTCAAACCGCCTGAATTTCTTAAAAGAAAGACGGACCCAGATTGCAAATGAGCTTCAGACTGTGGACAAAAGTTGTAGCTCAGATCAGCCAGTTGAAAACCCTGGTGGAAAGCCAGAAGCTCGGTTGCTTCAGACTCTGGATAAATCTCAAGAATGTGAACAGAATACGTCAGAAAACAACAAAGGATCTGGCAGCCAAAAACAGTCGGTTTTACGGTCCGAAAGTAACCCAGACAAAACAAGAAGACCAGATAGTCATCTGAACCCGGATCAACAACTTCCTAAAAGTGTGCCACTAGATGGTAAAGGCCGGGCAACAACAAAAAGAACAAAATCTAGATGATGCATGATTGTGCTGGCTTTCGCCATGCTAATTGGCATGTCGAGCTACATGACCACTCTTGTAGAGTGCCTGAGATCCCGACATTCATTTCCACTTCACCATTGCTCTTCCCCATTCTCATAAGCAACAGCAGCAGATAGCATAGAATATGCTGTCCAGTTGATCATGTGTACAGTTTCACCATGTTTAAGATTCCTCTAATTTAGAGACCAAGTGTTTTTTGCAATAAGCCAATCCATTGCTGGCTTTGGTTTTATAGCTTGTTCAAGCTGATAGTCTTCTAAAGAATCAAGCGAGCCATCTCTGGTTTGCCAAACAATGAAAGCAAGAAAGTATTGGTCAATTCTTGATCTTAGTAGCTGTATATGTGCAAACTAATGTACCTAACCTACTTTCATATAGTAGTTATGTGCCGTCTTATATAAAGGGCATCTCCGTTGTCCCATGGCTTCATAATTTATATTTTAGGATATGTTAGTCCCCCCCCCCCCCAAAACTGATGTCTTTCCAGCTTACATCAGATGTTAAGTATGACATGTAACTGGATATTCTAATTAACTGCAGAAATTCTCGTATATGTTCTTTGAAAATTGATTTTTACTAACTAAAAATACTTGAGGACTTTTCTGACTTGCTGCAATCTCAAACGTAATCATACAGAAAGGGCACCTAGATATTTTACGAACAAAGACATTCTAAATGCCACCTAGCTTTACAGAACATGTATGGTACCGTTCTTGGTATCACCTTGTGTTCATCATGCTAGTCTTCGATAAAATGTCCTCTTCAATTAGCTAGTTTTGAAAGGATGTTTGATATTGGAGAAGAGTTGGGAAACTAAAGTAAACAACTTTCAATTTTTATCAAAAAAAAAAAAAAAAAA
>AP025065.1:31961531-31987931 GCA_036186865.1 Eustoma russellianum
AAAAAAAAAAAAAAAAAAAGACGATGCTTAGTAAATCAACCACTTCTAGCTCTGGAAAAACTATCTTACTTTGCAATATGTATATGAAGTTTATTTTTGTTCTCTTATAAGTCTGTTTCGATTTTGTCAGAATTTCAGAGTAATTCGTGATATGGGGTCTGATGTGGAAAAAATCTCTCGACATACTTTCTGTTATTTGTGCTAATTTAATTTACAGAATTATATCATGTGATATATTTGATGATTCAAAAGTACGCAGAGATAAATTACATGGATTTTTGGATGTTTACTTGAATTACTTTAAATTATGGACAGTACTGACTCACATATGTAACATATCAACCGCTAGTTAACGCATATAGTAAAACTTCATCTTCACATAATCTTTATGTATCAAAAGTGTAAAGATTGTCTAGTTCTATTCTTGGTGGCAAAAGGTCATATTCTGGTCCTAAATTGCTCCACCGTCCTAGCTCCAAGGAGCATTGTCTAGTTCTATTCTATTGATTCTCTATCTCTCTTTCATACGTTTATGTTATATACATCACTCCGTAAATAACGGTGTACACTTAGTATTTTTTTATTAATAAAGTCAGAAGATTTGACAGCTCTCTTTTGTAAGATTATGTTATATACACCATTTTATAAATAGTGGTGTATACTTAACATTTTTCCATTAACAGAGTCAGAAAATAAGACACAGAATAGATAGAAAATCCAAATCTATCAAAAGGTTAATGGCTTTACAATACAGCATAGTGTATTATACTTTTCTTCTTCACTTTTATTTTATTTTTCTGCTTTCTTTTGTTAATTAGACGTCCTAGGATATGCTTCCCTCGGGGTGCAAGAAAAGCATGTGGTCTTAGGTTGGACTTGTTAGACATATTATTTAATATTCTGAATTTATTTGGTAAATTTTTTTATCAATTTAATAAGTTGTTGATTTTTTTTATTTAAATCTTTCACAATATTTATGAGTTGAACAATAAAAACTCATATAATTATGATATGACCATGCACCCAGATTATTTAATATCCATTCCTATCCACTTGCTTATTATGGCGGCCATCAGAATATCTCATTTTTCAAACATTAATCAATTTATTTGAGACTAAAGTGTGGCAAAAGAATGGCCCTCCATCAAGTCAAGTAAAACTCGTACGAGTATATTTCCCCAGCGCATGGTTTGGTATTTAAATTGAGATTTACTCCAATAGGTTAAGAGTTAGAATACAAAAACATGTACAATTTGGGTGCTCAACTGATGCTAGTCCTCTTGGATTCGCATAATTTTGGTGTTCAACTGCTGCTAGGTCGAACGCCTAGTTTGCGGAGGCACTTTGTCTAGGTCACTGCGTAAATCATCATCCAATCTAAAAAACCGTTGGACTTTTGATATACATTCTCTACGATGTTCCTTATGACTGGAAATATAGTCTAAAACCGCTGGAATTCTGATTTACATTCTCCACGATGTTACTTAGGACTGGAGATGTAAGCTCCCGAGTGAAAGATTTCATTTTTATACTAGTAAAACTCGTACAAGAAAAGAATTAAATGCGACGATTACACAAAAAAAAAAGGAACAAAAAGGTCTACATTGTCAATATCGTGCTTGAAAAGAATTCCTAAGTTGGTTATTTATTTAATTATTACTTCAACTACTTATTCCTTTATTAAGCAAAAAGGGCAGTGAAACTTGGTTTTCATTGCTCGTGAATTCTTTATTTGCAGATAAGTTAAAAGAGCTTACCAACCCTAACATGCTATATATCGATCTCATCATATTACCATAGGCAATTTTAATTTTGAATCTTCAAGAAATTAGCTAATTGTCCCAATTTCTGACTAATTAATAGCATTCTGATAATGATTTAATTTTGGATTGTTGACCTAAAAATCAGTTACAATTTTACCAAACAATAAAGTTTACCGAAGAACTGCATGATTTACTTCTTCTTCAGGTAATAAAGGGTTAAAAAAAAGAAGAGAAAGATACATAAGATAGCTTGTGCTGAAAGAAAAATATATTTTGGTAAAGCAAGCAAGGAATTTCTCAAATTTATGAATATACGCTTTTCCTTTCCCCTCACAATGTCGTGGCTATAATTATCAGTGGTTTTATTAAATTCTTATAACAGCTTCTTAAGTATTAATTGATCGGCACAGCTTGACGTATCATTATGTGACATTGGAAAACAATCTCGATATGTTTTTAATAAATAAGTGCGGTAGCGTACATCCGACCACCATATCCCGCTATAGGCGGGAGGCTCTAAGGCAATAGGGTAATGTTGTTGTTGTTGTATAACAGATTCATATTTTAACTTGGTAATAAAATTTTACTAGTTAGCCTCCTAATAAGCTTTGCAAAATTTTGTATAATTGTCAATTTATTGTCGCCGTATGATTCATTACCGCAAATTTTACTTCATGTGTCATTCATCTGTATTATGGAGCAACCCTTTTGATTCCGTTGGCTATCCTATGCATGATTATTGTAAGTTAATGTTTACCTATATACGCATAAATTCATAATATATTGGGGGAGGTAGTGTAAAAAAATCTAAAATCCCACGTCGAAAAGAAGAAGGATGGTGATCTAATTCAATTGATATTCAATAGTATTTGTTCATAGTGACGACGTCAGATCCAAATGTGCGTCAGACCTGGAATCAAATAGGCAAATCTGTATCTTTACAAGTATGGTTTCAGAGAAGACCTGGAATCAAAAATTATTGTGTCTTTTTATGTACAATTAGGCAAACAAATCAAATAAAAGATATGTTTACTGATAACCATCATGCCATCTCTTTTTTTTTTTAACATATGGTAAAACATACGTCATATGCAATCATCTACAACAAAGATACTAATTTTCCTTTTCCAAGATATCACTATTAACCTGCCTTGAGAAAAAAGTTATCATTATCTAAATGACAATCTACATTCTTACAAGTTACAACAGAATTGACAGAGAGATTTCTCTTTTAGTTAGTGTGGTAGTAATTTTTACGTGTGACTTTAAAAGGAGAAATCTAAAAATGTTGTAGTTCTAATAAGAAAACTCACAATTATCGTACTTTTGAAAGTAATTTTATATATATTATATACAGTTTTGTTAAAACTGTTGTAATACCAAACGAGAGTTTTGACAAAACTGTAGTGCACCCATTCTGACCGTAGACACACCACTGTTGGGTCAAAATCGTGGTGTGCTTTTGTATATGATTTGCTCCATTACAGTTTTTACAAAATCTCAAGTGGTACATTACGGTTTTATCAAAACAGTAGAAATATTTTTCGACTCTATAAAGCCCAATGAAAAACTAACTAACTTCACACAAAACTTTATTATACTCCATCAATGCAATTCTCACTAAGTCATGCAGTAGTATGTTTGTACAATGTCTTATCCTCGACATGTGATGGTTCATTTATATTGTATGTTTATATAGGAACCCGATGCAGTTGTTTTGAATGTTTCAAATTGTCACATGTGGGTTCAAATAGAAACGAATGATTCGATTGAGATGTCATTAGGATATACAATGACGAAGATCTGACGGAAGCACTTACGTGTTGTCCACAACCAATAATGTACATGATGTTCCAAAGAAAAAGCAAATCGTCAATAGTCCAGAATATAAAGGCGTTGCAGATGAAGCTTCCAAACCCGGACGTATTATTGAAAAAATTATGAAACTCGTTAAAAAAAAACCGACCAATTAATTTGTAGTTATATGTTTTCAATTTATCAATGTCAATAGACGTGCTACAAGTATCATAGCATACAATAAATATTGGTGAGTTATATTGTATAAACAAACGCTAAACTAAACCCCAATCCTAATACTAATCCAAACTCTAATCTCTAACCTAACCCAAACTCTAACTCTAGATTCTAATCCAATCCCTGACAAACTTAGTCATTCAAAATAAATCGATACCGAAATTAAATAACACAACGACATTGTAGTCGGTCAAAAGATAAAATACAAACGGTTTTAATAAAAATAAACATTACATAGAAATATTGACTTTAACGATGGTACAAACGACCCTAATGAAAAATAAACATTACATATAAACATAAAGACACTATTGATTATTCTGAAGATGTACTTTACTAGGACAAGTATTACGGTTGTGACTTGCTTGATGACACTATCACACATTTGTGTATAGCTTCAGCTTATTTCACTGTGAATCCGAATTAATTTAGGTCTCCTATGGACATGTTTTTTGAGAATTGTGCTAGCTTCAAGCACAAATATAGGTGGAAGCCGGTATGCTGAGTGTTATAATGGATAAAATGAAGCATTTTATGCGTTTAAGCTTGATATGAGTATAAAGAATCAACCGACTCCACTGTCAGAATGTACATATCCTTACGTACTTGTTATAGTTGCTGTCAACATCGTCATCGTCATTTTTTTATTTTTCTCCTCTTTAAGGTCCTCTAAATACTATTCTCCATTGCCATCGTCCTCTTCATCGTATTCGTTATAGTCATTGTCGTCATTTTCTTCATTCTCTGTACTTGGTAGAATTTTCACGAGCGTCTGTGACGAGCTGCACCATCATTCTTTACTCCTAGGTGCCCTAACAATGTCAACGTAATAGGCTTGTGAATCTTTGCAATCGGTATCATAAACACTTGTTGGATTTATTGTGGACACATCACGAATGCTCACGTAAATCTCCACAGACGAAATAGTTGGATAATATCGGGATGTCTAAAACTGATTCAAGATCTTCATCATTCAAAATACGAGAGACACTGAAAATATATCCAGCCACATCTGTAGAACAAGAAAAACGACACACCAAATCAATCGTTTCTGCATTTATATCTAATTTGAGCCTTGTTTTAACTTGTTGGACAAACTCTGAGTATGATATGTTACGCAGAACCTTCGTCAATTTGGTTGGATTACACATATACAATTCCATTGCGTAATTGCACTAATTTACATTCAAAATACAAATATATTTGAATATTTGAATATGCCATTTTATCTTAAGAAAATAGATGCAAAAATATTTTGTTGGTGAGAAAATGAGACCTTTTTATAGAAAATAGAAGTGGACATTCCACAGTTGTGTCAAAACTGTAACGTGCACAACAATTTTGACAAAACCGTAATATCGTAATACCATAATTTTAAACTGTATATAAATGAAATATTTTTGGCTCTTTCTAATTCTAAATCTTACCTTCGCATAAATCTCGATCTCACAGAACTTCGGGTGAGAAAAATTTTCTTGCTCTCTCCTTCTCCTTCTTGTGCTTTAGGCAACCTGCACAAACATTTTTTTTTAATCTATACTAAAGCCCATGTGTATGTGTAGCTATATTTTATGCTCTACTCCCTCGTAACTAATCGATCTGATCGGCGGTGATAGTGGCGGCATTACTTTGTCGATTTCGATTTTCTTGCTGCTTCCAAAGATTTGATAAGCTGTTGGGTGGGATTTGTTTGTAATTGAATGAATTTGAAAAATATAGGGTTCGGATGTGATCTTTGTTGTGTAAATGCTCCTGGGAGGAGATCTTTGGTTTTTAGTTAGGGTAGTGTTGGCCAGTTTCACAGTGTTGTTTTTCCCTCTGTTCGGGCTCGTGGTCAGGCGGAAGTGGCGGCGTTCCGCGTCTAGGAAGGAGGAGATCAAGCGGCTTTTGGTATTGGCTTCTGAGGAGACCGCTAGAGCTGAGCTCCAGGCTAATCATGAGTATGGATATGGTGAATTTAGCTATGGCCAGGTGGAGGTGGAGGTGGAGGTAGAGCCAGGCCAAGAGCCAGAGCCGGAGCCGGAGGTGGTGAAACACGAGAAAGAAGTCCCTGCTGAGGTGGAGGTACCTGCAACAGATGTTTCAAATGATCATTGGCGAACGCAGAATCAGTGTGAGGCTTGTTCTAAACCAACCACCACCCGTTGTGCTCGGTGTAAAAGGGTCTATTACTGGTACGTTTAACTGGGCACTAATTTGAGTTTTATCTTTAGGGATGTGCTGAATTTTATTTTTGCAATGGTTGCTTTGAGGATAGACTGAGGCGTTTTCATCTAAATGAGTTTGGAAGTTCTTGTTGCATCAGCTTGGCCTGGAGATAGTTTAGAATTCCTTTTGTTATGTTTATCGTATTAGGAATTGGTTCTGTTTATCATATTAGGAAATTGATTATTCGAAGTAGATTTTCAGATTAAGGTACCCGGAGTTTTGGATGTATAAGTGTGAAAGCAGAATTATATGATGAGATTGTGGAGAGAAGCAGAATGTCTACTGAGAACGTGGAGACATTTAAATGGAAACAAAGATAGAATCTTGGAAGGCATTCTTGTGCTGTTAACAGGCAATGATTGTGCAAGTGCCTTTCTTTCTAGGAGTTTTCTGAAATTCCGTGCTTCCAACCCATGCACGCTGCCGCTGTGTATGTTAACTTGTGTTATGTAACACCAGTTGGTTGGACCCCACATTTGGTATTAATAGCTACTGTGTCGTGATATGTGGGTTTCATTATAATCAATTTACCGGGTTGTCATCTTAAGGATTGTTTAATGGCGCGTGAAGTGTATATAAAGCAGAGGATGTGGAGATTAAATGATTCTTATGGTTAGTTCAATCCTTCCGATTTAAATATATTTCATATCCGCTGATGTTGAGGGCAAGGGTAAGAAATTAAAGATCCCCCCCCCTCTTCTATGTGCTAGGAAATCGAGTAATATTTGGATTACGCATCTAGTTTTGGTCTATTTTTATCTAGGACATCTGGTGCATTTAAAATTTTATGTTGCTTTCCTTTTTTGAATATAAAACATTCTCATCTTGGATAAATATTGTGGAAGTACTGAGGATAAAACACCTACGATTGCTGTAGGCTGAGATCATAGTTATCAAGGATAAATCTTGCTGATAAGACTCAAAATGTATCTTGCGAACGGTTTGTTCTCGTAAAAGTTAGAGGTAAGCTCTAAAGGACGGTTGCTTGGCTCAGTGATGTTGTGCAGGTGTAAAAATCAAGCTGTGAAAGGTAAACAGGGTAACAGAATAGAGCAGCCTAAATGTGAATTATGCAAAGATAGTCGTTCTGGAAAAAATTGGATAATGTAAAAAAAAAAACGAATGTATTAGAAACTTGTTAGGTGCTTTCCTTATGTGAATGTAAGACATACCCATCTTGGATAATTATTGTCGAAGGACAGAGGAGAAAACGCCTAGGAATCATGTAGGGATTATGGGTGTCGAGGATCAACCGCGCTGATTTGTGGAAGAAAAGATAGACGACTGCTGATAAGACTCGGAATATATCTTATGCGACCATTGGTTCTCATAAAAGTTAAGAGGTAAGCTTTAAAGGAAGCTTGTCAGAACTATGATGTTGTGCGCGTGTAAAAATCTAGCTGTGAATTGTGAAGAGAGGCAACAGAATAGAGTAGCATAAATGCCAAGATATTTTTCTGGCCAAAAATTGGATAATGTAAAAAGTGAATTGTAAAATATCCGAGGCTAACGGTTAATATGATTGACCATTCACGCTGCATATATTAAGTAATTCTTTTAGTAGGGTCAAAGAGGTTATTCATGCTAAGTAGGGGTTGCAAAGGCCAGAAAATGCCAAAGGAAGCATAATAGAATATTTTTGCCGACATTTCGATTTATTTTTTGGCGGTTTCTTGTCCTTGGAACTTCATGTTTTCTTGAAGGCTTGTTGGAGCATAGATATGTGCTCCAAATGTGCCAAACAATTGTATGAAAAATGGTTATCTTGCTTCCGTTCCATGTCGATTAGCTAATAATTCTATACATTGAAACTGATTATTATTATTATTTTTAATTGGAATTTCTTTTCCTTTTTTTTTGAACTTTCAGACATCTTAAAATGTAAAAAATGAATGCCTTCTTCCCCCATGGTCGTTCTTGTGACCTAAAATTGGAAAATTGTCCAGAATGCTCTGTCTTTGCAAAACTCTTTCTTTTTCTTCCTTTCTTCCCCCTCTCTTGCGAAGTTTGCCCTTTTCTAAAAAGCTCTGTAGGGCAACTTGGTGAGTATGCAGCAGGCCGTTAGTTGTTGCAATATTTAAGCTTTCTTCGAGTACAAAGATTGGGAACAGTACTTTGTGCAAATAATTGTTACTCTCTCAATTCTATTTTCCTGTAAATCTCTTTTTTGACTAATTATATTCATGTAGAAGTATTTTGATAGAAATATGGTAATATTTGGAAGATTTTGTGGGTTGCGAGCAAAATTCTCCAGCTGTACTTTCTGAAGCATCTTTTCCTTATAATAATATTCAAAGTGTTCGAATTGATGTCTCAAAGAAGATTAGTTTTCTTGGTGTTTTGCATATGATCTATCTTTATTCATAAGTTGATTGCTGGTAGTTACATATTTGTAATTGTCTATTTTTAAAACACTAATCTTTAATGTGCTTAGAGGTTTAAGGATTGACATCACACTTTGTCTTCCAGCTCTGGTAAATGCCAAATTATTCACTGGAGACAAGGTCACAAGGACGACTGTCATGCATTTGGTGTTGACGACCAGAAGAATGATTTTGGAGAGCCTCCCCGTCTGAATTCTTCAAATTCACCAGAGAATGGAAGCTATAGAAGATTCGTTAAAGTTAGGAGCAGACATCCTGCCAATCCTGATGAAACACACACTGATGGATATGCATTTTCAGACACCAATGTTGTAAAAGTGCTGGACGGAAATGATGATAATGAAGTGGTGCACCTTAAAGATGAAAGGGGACAAAGTTCAACTTTGAAGTTCATAGCTCACACAGTTTCTGAGGAACACTCAAGAGTGACTTCAACTAGTAGTAAATCAGCAGTCAATGTGTCTGCTAATGATGCGAATAACTTATCTGAAAGGCATCAGTTTGCTAATAACACTCCTGATAAATATGAGAATAATTGTGCCAAAGAGGACCATATCAAGGCAGACTTTTCAGAAGACTCCAGTCCACTGAGTTCAGCAGGCAGGGTTGCTACTTTTAAGCACAATGTTCTTAAAACCAGCTCTCGTCCTGTGAATTCTCAGCATAATTCATCCTCATCATCTTCGTCAGGTTCGAGTGTTGATGAATCTAATGAGTCTTCTTTCTCCGAGCCTTCAACATCCTCTTCAGGGTTTTGGGAAGGAATGGACCACTTTATTGGTCCTAGAATTGATGTTCTGGATGATACTGCCCATTCTTGTTCTGATGAGACCTGCGACGTTGATGCTTCAGATTCTCATCTATCCCCAATTTCTCATGTAAACAAGTTGCTGCCAGATAATGGCCCTCCTGCTTTTCCAGGGAGGAAGGAGTCAACTGACGAACTTGTTTCATTTGTGGGAATGAATAAATATGTGATGGAGTCTCAAAAGTTATCATTGTCAGAAAGATCTGGTGTTGCTGATGTTGATGACCTGAGAAGGAAAAAAATGGGAGCCCTTAGGAAATCAAAGGAGCTTGGTGAGGATGCAAAGACAGACATTTCTCCTTCGGTAGTGCCTGATAAGTCAAAATGGGAGGGTGGGTCCAAATTTAGTAACGTCAAAGGGACAAAATCAGCTGAGGTTAAACCTCTGGTGTCTAAAGCTTCTGGGGTGCACTTGTCTGGTAGCAATGCAAAGCGGACAAATGAGGATGTGAAGTCTGCAAAAGCAGATAGCATGCATGTGGGTACAGCCTGTAAGACAGAGAGGCTTGGTCAGCAGAAAGACGGCATTACTAAATCTTCATTATGGAAAGTAGTTGACCAGCTTAAAGTTTCTAACTTCTCACGGCTGAATCCTTTAGGAATTGCTATTGAGGGTGTTGGAAGATACAATGACAAGGTATCATTTCCAAATTCTTTAGGCTTGGAAATTAACCATGTAAATATCACAACACTCATTATATGTTCATGTGCAGGGCCTTTTCCAATACGAGTCATTTGTGAAGCTTTATAATTGGAACAAGATAGAATTAATCCCTTGTGGACTCATGAACTGTGGGAACAGGTACTTCACATTGAAGCTTTTGCAATATTTACTGAGCTTTTGAAATACTTATCAGAAACGAGTCTACTTATCTTGTGATCGTGGCAACAATTACATGCTTTCCTGCGTTTCTGGATAAATTTAAGTTGTTTCTTCCCTGTGAATCTGTTCACGTGTTCTGTCACAGCATTAGCCCCCATTCCAGTTATCCTGGGATGTGATTGTAGTCCGCTGTGTGAATTGTACTGAACTTGTTTGATATTGTGGATTGGTGATTTTTTTCTTGTATCTCGTCTACATACGATCAGTTATCCTGCAAATGTAGCCTTTATTTAGCATTTTTTAATGAAATTTTCTTTTCTTAACCAATTAGGCTTTTGTTTCGGCAATTGACTTGCTTTAAGTATTTCTGGCAAATACATGTCAAGGGTGGCAGAATCTGTTGGTTCTCCTACCAGATATAGCCTAAGATCGTTGGGTGTTATAATTATATCTCACCATTCAGTGGTTAATATTTTCTTTTTCTACAGCTGTTATGCAAATGTTGTCCTTCAGTGTTTGGCGTTTACTCCACCTCTCACTGCTTACTTTGTACAAGGGCTACACTCCCATGCATGTATGCTTCTCTATCTTAAGAACTCCTTTTGCCAGACTATTTAGGTTTTAGTTTAGAATGTCATACTGCTTTGATTTTCTTGTATCAGGTGAAATGCGGGACTGGTGCTTCATGTGTGAATTTGAAGGTGTGGTTTTGAAGGCAAAGGAAGGACATTCTCCAATCTCACCAACTCGGATAATATCCCAGGTGCAAAAAATTGGAAGTCATCTTAGTAGCGGAAGAGAAGAAGATGCACATGAATTTCTCAGGTTATGCGGTTTCTGTGAAGCTGGAGTAATTAATTTTTTTTTTTTTTTTTGGGGGGGGGGGGGGGGGGGTGGTGGTGGTTTTACTATGTTGCTCAAATTAGTAGTGTAGTGCACGTGAGTTAATTGGATTTTATATCTTCAGATACACCATTGACGCAATGCAGTCTATTTGCCTAAAGGGAGCTAGGAGTGCTGCAAAGTCTTTGGAAGAAACAACTTTAGTGGCACTTACTTTTGGTGGTTACCTGCGATCAAAGGTATTTATGGTTTTATAGAATCACAACTCAATCTCTTCCCTCCACTGCCACACCACTGCTCCCTCCTCAATTCAAACGACAAAGGAAAAGGAAAAAATAAGAGAGGAAAAACTACAAATCCTGTCACTCATCAGTTGGAAATTTCATTTTGGAATTGCAGATAGAATGTATGAGGTGTGGAGGGATATCTGAACGTCAGGAGAAGATGATGGACCTTACTGTTGAGATAGAGGGAGAGATTGGGACATTAGAAGAGGCATTACGGCAGTTCACTCGTACAGAGACTTTAGATGGTGAAAATAAGTATCAATGTGACAGGTTAGCACTCTTTCTTACAAATCTTTGACTTGCAACACGCTTGCCTACGTTACTTTTGTATTTGTAAAGTTTAAGACGACCTTGAGTTTGCCTTTTTTTTGGGGTTGGGGGGGGGGGGTTGGGGGTGGGTAGGTATTTGATGAAAGTCTCTTAAGTCATGAGCCTCTGTTCTGATTTCTGTTTTAGCTGGCCTATACTTGTGAGGCTGTAAATACATCTAGATTCCAATGGCATGGTTTGATAACATCTATTGAAGTAGAAGCATTTTCAGTTAGCTTGCTCTTGTCATGAACTTGCATGTCATGTTGTATTCCATCCATTGTACTTGTAACAAAGAAACATATCTAAGATATATCAAGGTTATGACTGTTTCTTCTTGATTCTTCATTATTCTACAAGTTCACCCATTCATGTTGAGATGCTTCATCTCAAGGGTATTGACACGTGCACTGTTATATGCACCTGCTATCTTTCATGTGATGAACTATCTTTTATTGCTTTTGTTTACACACGTGTCAATTTCTGGGAGAAACGTATCGGTTCACATTGTGATGTTTGTATCAGATGCAAATCTTTTGAGAGAGCCAGGAAAAAATTAAGGGTGATTGAAGCCCCTAACATTTTAACGATTGCACTGAAGAGATTTCAGGTGTGTTTTATTAGTCTTTGATCAGTTCCATAGTTGATTTTCCTCTCTTTTACTGATCAATCATTCTCCTCGTCTTTACAGTTCGGTAAATATGGAAAGCTGAACAAGAATATAAAATTTCCGGAGATCCTGAACATGGCACCTTATATGAGTGGGACGAGTGATAAATCACCAGTATATCGGCTATACTGTGTGGTTGTTCACTTGGATATCATGAATGCCGCATTTTCTGGTCACTATATTTGCTATGTTAAGAATTCTCATAATAGGTGGTTCAAGATTGACGACAGTACGGTATGGTTTACCATATTTGTTCTCAGCAATTTGCTTTTCCCCTTCCTATTTTTTCCTGTTTGTTTGTTTTGGTATACGAATCAATATTGCTTTGCCAGCGCTCCTCAAGTACCTTTTGTGCAGTAACATGTATCTTTGGGGTTTCTCTTCCTTCTCTCAGTTTCTGTCATGTTTAGTGGACTTCATCTCTTTTGGGGGGTTTGAAGCTGGCTCAAAATTATGCATGATGCTTGGTCTTTTGCTTGCTGAGGGGATTTGTCCCTTTCATCAATCTTCCTTGGGCTTTTCTTTTGAGTTAGTGTACTAACTGCTTGAGGGATTTGCTTTTTGGAACTACAATGTACCTACAGCTGAGATGTCTTCTTTTCCATTTTTATTCATTTGTTCTGTGGTAGGTTATCCTAGTCTCGCCCCTCTTCCCTACTCAGACTGCAGTCCTGACACATGCTCTCTCCCCCTCCTGCAGCCCAACAAAACAAGAAAAATGAGTAAAATTTTGTCTGCTGCGTGAAAGCATCTGCATGGTTGTCCTACTTATTATGCCCAACAACTGCGTCTTGGGGCAGGAGATATTGTTAAGTAGGATCTTTCAGTCACAGTATGGCCTTATTGACAACTCTTATAACTCCTGCGTTCAGCGTCACCAATAGAGAATAAATATTATGGTGCTGATATGAGAGTCATGGTGCTTACCCATTTATTATCAAAACATAAGCAACTGGCAATCTGGGTTGAGTTTGCATTCTCCGGATTTTGACTTGCTTTTTACCATGCTTATAGGTACAACCAGTTGATCTTGAAAGGGTTTTGACACAGGGAGCATACATGCTGCTTTATGCTAGGTATAAGATTCTTTTTGCTTTTATTACTGTGGAAGTGGCATGGTACCTTTAGCTATGTTTTTGAGCTACCTATAATTTATTTAGGTGTTCACCACGAGCGCCAAGATCACTGCGTGATTCAAGAAAAGCAAAGGACAGCGAGTATAATTCAAGATACCCCTCGCAGGATCAATGGGATGTGACAGGCAGTTCGAGCTGCAGTGTCAGTTCTCGCGTGAGCCGTGCTAGTGTACCGCCAGTTCAAGTAACTCTGGAAGATGATTCTTCAAGTGACAATTCCTCTTCCTTTTTCTCTGAGGTGAATTCTTGCAGCACAGACAGCAGCACTAGGGATTCGATGGGCACAGACCACTTTGATCAGATGTTTGGAGATATGGGGGCTTATTGGAATAGCCCTTGGAGGAATTCATCAGATTCCGAGACACAGTCTTCCGCATCATCACCGTCATTAATGTACTCGAGGCATTCATCACATGCTGACTTGGACCATTATGCTGCTAGATATTCTGAATCGAGTATGCCCTGGACTGATGCTGCTGAATCAGCTGTGTTTGGCAAGCCAAAGCATCTGGAAAGGCATCAGTTGGAAGCTGCAGAAGGTACGAGAGGCGCCCCCCTTTTCTGTCCTGACTCGAGTAAACATTGTAGAAATTTAGGTAGTAATAGCAGTTGTAGAGAGTCCGGGTCTAGTAAATTTGGATTGGTTAACCCTTCAGACAACTTAAAATCTAGTGTACCTATGCGACGATCGATGCGGGAAAGGCCGTATTGAATGTCATTGTGCTGACATTTTGTAACAGAGCTGTAACATCAAAGTGTTGGGTTTGGGTTTAGGGTTTGGGGTTTAGGGAGCGGCTGTATATTTAATGTATCTTTGAAGTTGGCTGCATTTAGAAAGAGCCATCATGTTGTCACTTCTCTCCCCCTTGACCTTAATGTAGTATTATGTTTTATCATTAAGAACCATCTCAATTGAGTATTCAACATAGTGGTTGGAATGGAAAATTGGTGGGATAATACGGGCAAGGTCTTCTGCATCTTTGTGTTATGAACATAATTAAGCATCGGTGGCCTAGGGACTTGCTCTTGCCTCTTGGTTGTGCCAAAACTTGAGTCTCTTGAAGTTACCTTTTTGCAAGTTAAAAATGATTTAGAATTTGTAGGAAAATTATGATCATCAGAACATCTAATTGATCGGCCAAGTTGGATTGTATATATATGAGAATAGGCAAACCTTGTCGCCCTTTTTTTCTTAATCCCGTCAAAATCTCTGGAGTCTGGTCCATTTTTGTATGGTCACTTTCATGTTACAAGATCCTCTCATGACACAATCATACAAAAATTCGTGGCCCACAGTTGTCCGGGGACGAACATGTATATGTGAATCTCTTTGAACAAAACATCATTCTCTGGTCCTGAAGGTCTCACGCTCCAGCCCCAATGATCATTGCGGAGTATGCAAATCAAGAGCCCAACGGTCTCTTAGGTTAGGTGAGGACTTACGCAGTGACCTATACAAGATGTCTCCCTTCAAACTAGGCCTTCGGCCTAGCAGCAGTGGAACGCCCACACTGTGCTTATCTCTGGATTCAAACTCTCGAGATTGGAAGCAGCTGTCTCTAAAAATAGAACAAAAGCAAGCCATGTCGTAATGGGTGTCCGAGTCGGTACAGTCAGACTAAAAGCCATTCGATATTCTCCAATAACCGGGCTTTTCCAACGAAAGGATAGAAGCGAGTTACATACCTCCTCACTCGTTTCTACTCCACTTGTTTTCTTTTTCATCTTTCTACGTATCATGATGTGGATTCAGTCTCTTTTCTTATTTAGCTCACTGAATTTTTTCTGTTCTTAGGTCGTTAGCTCTCTCAAAATGGAAGGTGTTTTCACTTGCACTTTTCTCATCGAACTTTTTGTATACGTGAATCTCATTTCTATGTCAGGGGAAAAGTATGTTTATTTTTGTAAAATTGCCTCAAGTATAAAGAGACTTGCTGTAAGATTAGAATATGTGATTGATGGATTTAGATTTTATCCCTCTTTATTTCATCCTTTTAACTTTTCTAATAAGAGGATGTCATGTGTACATCATTCTTAGGGAGTGGTGTATGTGGTGTGATATTACAGAGGAGATCAAACAATGAGACAAATAAAAAGTTCAGTAAATTATTACCCATGATTGGGTACCCGTCCCAGGACCTAGACGGTACTACAAGCCGAGTACAAGTTATAATATGTCAGGATGGTAGGATATGTATATGATATTGTTGGGATAATCACCTAGTGTTAATGATATTAAAGGCAGTCGTGCACATCATAAGAGGCTTGTAAAATGGATAAAGAAAACCTCCTCCGTAGATGAATCTGACAAGGAGGTTGAGAAGAGAACATCGATATTAATGTTCCTCTATGTCACGACTTTATCTTGTGATTTCTCCGGTAGCCATACTCAGTTGATTTGACTGTTCTCTAAGACTTTGAATTGGCAACATTAGACCACAGCCTAGATATGTACTTTCTTATGGTTCATAAACTACTATCGTACATTATTATACTTGGTGTTATCAAAGAAATAGACAGGAATGGAAGTGTAAGGTATAGCCTATAAGGGGTCCGAATGTTTAGATTAAAAAAACCAAGATATTACCCGCTTTATTTTGTATACTTCTCATATATTCCTTCTAATCCTTTTTCTCTTTTATACATATACATGCAATATACTAATAAATATCCAAATTAATACATGGGATACACCAATTAATTAGTCAAAGGTTTAACCATTAGAACGCCTCAAATGAACAGATAGATGTCCTCACAGAAAGAGACGGTCTAACCCATTTCTTGTGCCATTTTTCAACCTTTTCAATGAAATCAAACCATGTTGTTTAGTTATTTTAAAATCGATATACATGATTCCAATGAATTTGTTAGAATATTCGACGTAATGGTTAGAAGATATTTCTCCTATCCTTGGGACGTCATAGAATTCAGTAAAATAACTTTTTCCAAATGCCGAAAATCAATAAATTAAGCGAGTTCAGAGAATTTTCTTATCTCAACATTTGTCCTATTGTTGAAAGATGAACTTACATGATGTAGACTCATATTCACTCAAAACTTTAAATTAATGAGTATTGGTACTCATACTCATATAAATATATTTTTCACTCAAAAGTAATGAGTATTGGTACTCATACTCATAAAAATATATTTTTCTCAAAGTGTGCGATGTGAGACTATATTCTTAATACCTGCCCTCATGTGCCAACGTAGCTTGACATACACATGCGTCTTAGAACCTGTTCTCAATCACAAACCACAAGCCAGACATGAACATCTAGATTTGGGTGAGGAGAGACAATAAATGGCCAAGGTCGGCAAGGTGGGAGTCCATATTTTAAACATGCTTTGATACCATGTTGAAACATGAGCTTACATAAGGTGAGGTCATCCATATATTTTTTTCAAAATGGACGATGTGAGACTATATACTCAAAACCTATCTTTTATCACACTTGATGAAATCACATCATGTATCTTGGTTTGATATCACGTAAGTGTACGTGGCATGATTACACTCTAGATAAATGATGGAACACAGGTTTAATAGAAATTTTATTGTAGTCATTGATCAACTAGTGACCCAATAAAACGATGACAAATAAGTTTTATCTACATGCAAGCAAGGGTGTGATTGGCCAAAACAGAGGGCCCATAAATTTTTAACATATTTCATTGGTCAATGACCAACTAATCATACTTGGTCATTGACCATTGTAAAATTTGTGACAGATTTAAATATATTATCTCCTCTCCTTTAAAACCAGATCACAGCATAGGGTACATACTATTCAGCCCAACCACGGCCCAAATTAACCCCCCTAAAACTCGAAGAATTTGGGCCGAGTTCTATAGCACAGCCCATATAAATATTCCCCACCACTTTTTTCAAGGCCCGCTTTAGCGAACCAACGTCACCTCTTTCTTGCCACCATTGCACCACCAGCACCGTCTTGGTCCGCCCTCCTACTGTTGCCATCTCCGCCTTGACAACCTTTCCGTTCGCCGAAACCACCGCATTGGTCAAATCAACGTTCAGCTTCGGTCTATCTGCGCAACATATGGTGGCTGTTACCATATTTTCTTCTTTCCCTTGAATATAATTCACTTTTACTTCATCTTTCTCCCCAGGTACAAGTAATGAGCTTGAAGCATCATGCAATGCCAGTTGCTCCGCCGCCTTCCTCCTTAAGTCCTTTAAGTAACGTACCGCTTCCGTCAGCACCCTGGCTTTATCTCTCTGCCACAAGTATTAGATGAACCACCATCAAGACTGATTAGTTTTTTTTTTTTTTTGAAAAAAAAACCATATTAAGTTATTAATCGTGAACAATTTCTAATCAAGTAGCTTCGTTTTGCTCGGTATACAACAATTGCACCCATATCAGAAATAAACATAATCACAAAGCACTTATTTTTTTTTAAAAAAAACGACACAGTATAATCGTTACATATAATGCCTCAAAGAAAATATCGACACTTCGAAGTGTTATAAACTATGTATGCAACGAGAAGACGATGCAGTGTGTATAAGTTTCGAAAAACTACCGGCCGACACTCTTGAATATGTGCCACGTCCCCCCTATGTGGTGCTAACATTGGTGTTTTTTTTTGTCTGAGAGCATAGTCTAGTTGATACTCGGCTTGAGATTTGATTTAATAGTTCAATAGTTCGATTTTAGGGACATGTTGTTGGAAAAAGTACGTTAAAGTACCTTTCCGTGTGCTCCAAACTTATATAGAATGTATATGAGGTTGTTTGAGAGATTGAAATGAGGGTTCTATGTTGATCTGAGGACGTCAATCTCTCATTGAGAGACTGACGTGAGAGATCTACGTTGATCTGAGGACGTCGATCTCTCAATGAGGGTTCGACGTGAGAGATCGACGTACGTCGATCGATCGACGTGAGAGATCGACGTACGTCGATCGATCGACGTCAGGGTTCGACGTGGATCTGAGGCACGTCGGTCTCTCAACGAGAGATCGACGTGAGAGATCGACGTACGTCGATCGATCGACGTGAGAGATCGACGTGCCAGCGGACAGAACCTTTCATTTTGGGTTGCAACTTTTGATCCAAGGATCATCTCCCTTCACCTATGAACGGTAAACAACTGCCATAACTGATAGAAAAACTGCTGAAATGACTTTCAAACATGGTTTTTAACACAATCCAAGATCTATATATATGTGATCTTGCTATCTTCAACATATACAACATTTTTGCAAAATTCTATAGAAATTTCAGCAATCTTTCTATCATTCACTCCTTTATCTTTCTCTTCTACATCAAGTTCATTCTTCTTCTCCTAGAGCAAAGGAAAAGAAGACAGCCGTTATATCTTGGGAAGCATTAGTCTTGTTGTCTACCTTGCTCGTTGGTAGAGACTAAATTGCTTTAAGGACAGAGTCATCTTGAGACTCGTCTCGGCTTTGTTTGATTACATCTTCTTGCTTGTTTGCTACAATTTCCTAACAATCTTAAAGCAATTTATGATGGCATCCAAGCAAGCTTTACCGGATATGTCGAAGTTGGAGCCATTTGATGGCAAGTTCTACAAGAGGTGGGCGGCCAAGGTGTTGTTCTTCCTCGAAATGCTGTCAGTTTCATATGTACTCAAGATGGACAAACCCAATGATGAAACTGAAGCAAAGAAATATGATGCAGACAACACCACTTGCAGAGGCCACATTCTACATTTTCTGTCCAATTCTCTGTTTGACATTTATGTCAAATTTACGTCTGCAAAAGAGATTTGGTCAGCACTGGAGAACAAATATGGTGCTGAAGATGTTGGCAAACGCAAGTATGTGGTGAGTGAATTCTTGAAGTTCCAGATGGTTGATCATTCTCCAATCAATGATCAAATCCATCAGTTCCAGCAGTTGGTGGATAATCTGGAACACGAAGGGATCAAGATCGATGAGACATTCCAGGCGGCGGCGTTGTTGGAGAAGCTTCCACCTTCTTGGAACAAATACAAGAAGAGGGGAAAGCACGATGATGCGAAGTTGTCTCTAGATGCAGTAATTAAACATATACGCATCGAAGAGAACAACCGGATGGAAGATGAATCTCATCATGAGAATGGAGTCAAGGCCAACGTTGTGGAGCATGCTGCGAAGAAGCCCAAGTTCCACAACAACAATGGCGGTGGCGGCTACAACAGTGGAGCAAAAGGTAAGAAAGTTGCTGTGCAGGGCCAGTACAAGATGAAAGGAGTTTGATGGGTGTGCGGGAAACCGGGACACCGAGCAGTCAACTGCAGGAAACGGAAGGGCCAACCAAGCAACCAGGCGAACCTTGTGGAGGCCAAAGGAGCAGCAGACGATATCATCGCAGCGGTTGTCTTGACAGAGGTAAACCTTGTCGGTGGCACTACGGAATGGGTGGTAGACACGGGTGCTACCAGGCATATTGCTACCAGTAAAGACCTATTTTCTGAATATAAGGAAATAGGCAGTGATGAGCAAGTCTTCTTGGGAGATGCACATAGTACCCAAGTCCTCGGAAAGGGTAAGGTGCTTCTCAAGTTGACTTCTGGGAAGAAACTGGAGTTAAGCAATGTGTTGCACGTTCCTGCCATGCGTAGGAACTTGATCTCCGGAGTGCTGCTGAACAAGGCTAATATTAAACTCGTTTTAGAATCTGATAAACTTGTTTTGTCTAGGAATGGAGAGTTTATTGGTAAGGGTTTTTGTAACGGGGGGTTGCTTGTTCTTGATGCTACTTGCTGCGATAATACAAATGCATCTAGTTCTGTTTATTCTGCTGAGTCTCTTGATATGTGGCATGCTAGATTAGGACATGCAAATATAGGAGCATTAAAGAAACTTAAGAATATGAATGTGATTTCTTATGATGATGATAACTTCAACAAATGTGAACATTGTGTTGAAGCGAAACATCATAAGAAACCTTTTAAGAAAGTTGATAGAGTCTCACAAAAACTTGGTCTAATCCATAGTGACTTAGGTGATTTCAAGAATCACATGAGTAAAGGTGGTAAAAGGTATTATGTTACTTTTATCGACGATTACTCTAGATACACAAAAGTGTATTTGTTAAGTCATAAGGATGAGGCCGAGTCTAAGTTCATAAGTTATAAGAACGATGTTGAGAATCAACTAGACTTAAAAATCAAAAGGCTTAGAACAGACAGAGGTGGTGAATATAGCACAGACTCTTTACAAAAGTTTTGTGAAGAGAATGGCATTATTCATGAAGTCACACCCCCGTACACACCTCAGTCAAATGGAGTAGCCGAAAGGAAAAATAGAACGTTGAAAAATATGATGAATGCCATGTTGGTTAGTTCAGGATTGCCGGACAATTTGTGGGGGGAGGCAATTTTGACAGCTTGTCATATTTTAAACAGATTACCTCATAAGAAGTTAGATAAAGCTCCTTATGAGTTGTGGAAAGGCTATGCTCCCAACTTAAATTACTTGAAAGTGTGGGGGTGTCTATCTAAGGTTGGAATTCCAGATTTTAAGAAAAGTAAGATCGGGTCTAAGACAAGAGATTGTGTGTTCATCGGGTATGCTCAGAATAGTGCAGCCTATAGATTCATGACTATAGATAATTGTGCTATATTAGAATCTAAAGATGCTGAATTTTTTGAGCATATATTTTCTATGAACAAACAATCCGTTGGTGTGTATAAATTTGAGACAGGTGAGTCGAGTAAATCCATAGTTGAACAAGAGATTGATGAACCTAGACGAAGTAAGAGACAAAGAACAGAGAAGTTATTTGGAAGTGACTTCATAACAGCCTTCATTTTAGAGGATGATCCCAAAACTTACGGAGAAGCGATTAGATCGATAGATTCTAAGTTTTGGAAGGAAGCCATTGATAGTGAACTTGAATCTATACTAAGTAATAATACTTGGGAGTTAGTGGACTTGCCTAGAGGGTGTAAACCTATCAGCTGTAAGTGGGTCTTTAGGAAGAAACTAAAGGCGGATGGAACAATTGATAAGTTTAAGGCTAGGCTTGTCGCAAAAGGGTTCACACAACAAGAAGGAATTGACTTCTTTGACACTTACTCACCGGTTGCTAGGATCACTACGATTAGAGTCCTGGTAGCACTTGCCTCCATTCACAAGCTTTTTATTCACCAAATGGATGTGAAAACAGCATTTCTAAATGGAGACTTAGAAGAGGAGATTTATATGAAACAACCGGAGGGTATGATTGTTAAAGGTCAAGAACACAAAGTGTGTAGGCTTAAGAAGTCTTTGTATGGTCTTAAGTAAGCACCTAAACAATGGCACGAGAAGTTTGATAACGCATTAGTGTCTAATGGTTATATAGTAAATGAAAGTGACCGTTGTGTGTATAGTAAGTTTAATGATTATGATGGTGTCATTATTTGCCTTTATGTTGATGATATGTTGATATTTGGAACCAACATAAATGTTGTTAATGATACAAAATCATTGTTATCTACTTTGTTTGATATGAAAGACATGGGGAAGGCGGACTTAATTCTTGGTCTTAAGTTAATAGAGAAGTGTGGGGGTTATTTACTTTCTCAAGAACATTATGTGGAGAAAATGTTGAGAAAGTTTAATCACTACGATGTAAAACCAGTGAGTACGCCTTATGACTCGCATGTTACTTTGACTAAAAATAAATGTGATAGTGTGTCACAATGTGAATATGCTAGGATAATTGGTAGTGTAATATATTTGATTAATTGCACTAGGCCTGACATTGCATATTCTGTGAATAGGCTTGCACGATACACTCATAACCCAAATGAGAGTCATTGGTGTGTATTAAGACGTTTATTAAAGTATCTTAGAGGGACAATGAATTTAGGACTCATGTTTACAGGATCACCTGCTGTTTTAGAAGGCTATTGTGATGCTAATTGGGTGACCGATAATGATGAAATAAACTCCACTAGTGGATATGTTTTCACATTGGGTGGTGGAGCTATTTGTTGGAAATCATGTAAACAAACTTGTAGTGCTAAGTCTACAATGGAGTCTGAATTTATTGCCTTAGAACTTGCTAGTACAGAAGCCGAGTGGTTAAGGAATTTACTTGTTGATATTCCTTTATGGTCTAAACCTATGCCTTCTGTATCTATTCATTGTGATTCTCAGGCTGCGATTGCACGTGCAAGGAACAAGATATACAATGGGAAGAGCCGGCACATCCGTTTAAGGCACAACATTGTGCGTGATTTGATTAGTTCTGGGGTGGTTAACTTGGAGTTTGTAAGAACCAAGTTTAACCTTGCAGACCCCTTAACTAAAGGACTAAACAAGAAGTTAGTCTACGAAACATCGAGGGGGATGGGACTTATTCCATCTGTAGAGAATTCTTCATGATGGGAACCCAACCCACTATTAGTAGAGATCCTACAAACGGGGTTCAATGTGGTAAGAACAAGTCATGAAAGAATTCTATGTTGCACTATCTAAGTGTCTCTCCCTATGGTGTTGTTGTTGATAGTGCTCACTGTAATGATTTGAGGGTGAGATTTTAAGAATCTCTTAATGAAAAATTCATAGCCATAATGTTTGGTGGTGTGAACAGTGCACACTTGATGAATTTCACCTATGTAAGCTTGGAAGTGGTGCCGCTTCCTGTGAGAGCCTGGAAAACTCTCTAGAGAGCTTATGAATCCTGAGATAGGTGCATGGCCGATATCGCACCAAAACCGCGAACTTGGAGAAGTAGATAATGATATGTCTTCTTGTTGTTCATATAAACAATAGTGGAGTAAGATTCAAGACGAAGTTCATCTTACTTCCGTTTATATAACTCAAGTTGTACTACCGGCGATTCAAGACCACAAGTCATCGTATCCGTTATGTGTCATTATCTTCGATTGATAATGGAGAGGTTAGTTGTTTAACGTTCGGAAGTTGTCTTTGTATAAGTTTGGATCATGTGGGGGATTGTTGGAAAAAGTACGTTAAAGTACCTTTCCGTGTGCTCCAAACTTATATAGAATGTATATGAGGTTGTTTGGGAGATTGAAATGAGGGTTCTATGTTGATCTGAGGGCGTCAATCTCTCATTGAGAGACTGACGTGAGAGATCTACGTTGATCTGAGGACGTCGATCTCTCAATGAGGGTTCGACGTGAGAGATCGACGTACGTCGATCGATCGACGTCAGGGTTCGACGTGGATCTGAGGCACGTCGATCTCTCAACGAGAGATCGACGTGAGAGATCGACGTACGTCGATCGATCGACGTGAGAGATCGACGTGCCAGCGGACAGAACCTTTCATTTTGGGTTGCAACTTTTGATCCAAGGATTATCTCCCTTCACCCATGAACGGTAAACAACTGCCATAACTGATAGAAAAACTGCTGAAATGACTTTCAAACATGGTTTTTAACACAATCCAAGATCTATATATATGTGATCTTGCTATCTTCAACATATACAACATTTTTGCAAAATTCTATAGAAATTTCAGCAATCTTTCTATCATTCACTCCTTTATCTTTCTCTTCTACATCAAGTTCATTCTTCTTCTCCTAGAGCAAAGGAAAAGAAGACAGCCGTTATATCTTGGGAAGCATTAGTCTTGTTGTCTACCTTGCTCGTTGGTAGAGACTAAATTGCTTTAAGGACAGAGTCATCTTGAGACTCGTCTCGGCTTTGTTTGATTACATCTTCTTGCTTGTTTGCTACAATTTCCTAACACATGTGATGTTCCTAAGTTACTAGACCGAAGGCTTAGTTTTCGATGAGACAACTTGTATGGGTCATTGCGTAAGATCTCACCTAATTTAGGAGGCCGTTGACTCCTGATTTGGATACTACACATGTTTCTTGGGGTTGAGACGGTTGAAGCCTCATGGAGGAAGTAATTCACCTTTTGCTCCAATATTGGTGGTTTTTTTTTCTCTCTCAATGTTTTGTGGTTTCTTCTTGGGACGCAAAAAGTCTATTTTGCTGTAACTTGTAACGATATGAAACAGCTAAGCGTGATATAATGATAGTTTTTGATGTCGTTAGAATATAGTTGTGTTTATTTAAAAAATGTATGATACAACCGTTACATAAAAGACTTGGTGTGAAATAGAGGGAAGATGTGAACATACTCGTGGAAGGTCAGGGAAGAGACCACGGAGTGTGTTGATGTGGGCGTTGATTCTTTTTCTGCGTTTACACTCAGCAATCGCATGTTTCTTTGCCGTTGAATCTGATTTTCTCCCTGAGCTCCGACCGGAAACTACTTGTGGATTGCCTTTGTTTGATCTTCTACCAGATTTCAGCTGCTGATGAAGGATCCCACCTCCATAGTAGCCTTCAGCTAATTGAAACATTTTTGCTTCTGCAAAATATATTCTGAGCTAAGGGGCGAAGGGGAGAGATATAACGGGATGAATTATTTGGAGGGTTTTGAAAAATTTATGTTGTATTTAGTTTTTAGGAGTGGGAATTAAAGAAAAGATTTTGTGGGTTTTATGGACCGTGGATTTTGGAAGTTAACGTTAATAAAAGAGATGATCTTTGAAGATACGAAGGTAGACCTAATGTGATATGTTTTAATGGAATCTATCATGAAATATGTGGGGACTTCAAGCTTTTCCTGTGAGTATGGCATGGGTTACTTTAACACCGTAGTGTCCGGGACATTTTAGTAGACAAACTGTAGATACTTTAATATAATACTTTCATCAATTGATATGATGATAGTTCGAATTATATCAGCTTGTGAAAAAGAGTATTGATGACATTGCCCACAGAGCATAGCTCAATTGATATTCGGGTTGAGATTTGATGCAAGAGGTCAAGAGTTCGATTTTAGGGACACACACGGTGCGTGTTCTACTGATGCTATGCTGAATGCCTGGTTTGCGGGGGTCATCTTGTGTGGGTCACTACGTAAGTTCTCATCCAACCTAGGAAGCCGCTGCGCTCTTGATTTGCATCATCCACAGTGCTCCTTAAGGCTGAGACGGTGGAAGCCCCCAGAGCGAGAGATTTCGACTTTTGCTCCAAGAGTATTGATGACATTGCATAAATACATCTGTCAAGTTGATTCCGAATTATGTTAAGAAGGCTTACCGCAGGACACGTGACAGCAAGGGGGTGGTGAGGCTAGATAAGTGTCACCCGCATCTAGCCTCACCATCTCATCCTGCTGCCACGTGTCGCGTAGTCATGAGTGGGCTGAAGGGATTGAAGAGCAGGAGATCCCATTCCATCTACACAGCTCGGATGGAGTTTGTCAGCCTCTGAAATGGTCAGAAACTTGTACGTTAAATCAGGAAGACCAATAATATGCTTTACCAAGTTTTATGCGACCAATTTTTCATTATCTAATTTACTTAACAAATACTTACTAAAGATAAAAGATCAATCAAATTTATTCGGATCTGTGTATTAGTAGTACATAACGCTAGTAAATAGAACTAGAGGAAACAATAAATTGTACATATCGAGTTTGATCGATTATGTCCTTTGATGAATCAACAAAAAGGTGTAGGAAAAAAGAGAGAGAAAATGAAATTATCTCAATTTTTTCGCTCTCTTTTCTTTTCTGATTAGTTTGGAACAAGGACAATTGCTACGCTGATTCTTACATTATGTTTTCTTAAAGATTTTTATAATTGAAAGAGAAAGTACACAATATTCGAATTGCTTAGCAAAAAATAAGGCTTCGTGTACTTGTCCACCCTGGAAGAGACAAATGTGTGTTTTCTTCGTATGTACAATGCAGGCTCGACGCTGCGAATGTTTCAGTCGTTTTTGTAAAGACAAGCAAACAGCTGCTTCAGTGTTGGGTCCTGACATCAGGTAGGTCCCTTGTTTTTTCCTTTGATGCTAACATATCGAGCCGCCTGTATGCTCTTTGTCGAATGGAAATAGCATTAGCATTCTGTTTGGCGCCCCATGACGTATCCTATTGGTTACGTCAATTATATTGGTAGGTCGCCCTCTTTTTAATCTTGACGTTATGCGTTCGAACAACAAAAACAGCATCTAGCACAAAACGTAAAGTAAGGCTGTATCGCAAAGTGATCCGGTCTATCCTTAGATCGTGCGCAAACGTGGAAGCCTAATACACAAGGAATGCCTCTTTTGAAGCTCCACGACTCGAACCTGTTACCTCACTCAAAATGCTATTTTTTTTTTTTTTTTTT